>CM059204.1:22274109-22959109 GCA_030347435.1 Clarias fuscus
TCTCTTCTATTGTGTTTAACACAAAATAAACTCTCTTTTGCTGTCTTTCTATCAAATTAGATGTGTGAGAGGCAGGGCTGAGATCAACTACCTGGTTTTTGTTCATTTAATTCTCTCTCTCTCTCTCTCACACACACACACACACACACACACACACACACACACACACACACACACACACACACACACACACACACACACACACACACACACACACACACACCTTAACTTTCCTTCGTCTCTACCCCTCCCTCCCTCCCTCTCTCTATTAATTTCTTTCTATGTTTTGTCTTTCCCTGCTATCTACCAGTATAAGTCTTTACAATGTATGTATTCTATACTCTATTACTATATAATAACATATGATAACCTACTATATTACTATAGACACTGTCTATATTTAATAATAATAATAATTTATAATTTTATATATTTTTTTTATATATTTGAGTTATTTTGGAAACTTCCTTTTGTTGATCCATGCTAGATTTAAGCAAACTTTATTTAAAGATTTTGAAACAATTATTTTACACATACGGAAAGTTTATATTTACAAGTATGTCTTACATTTCCCATCTTTTCATTTGCTTAGTTTGTGCCATGTTTTTTTATTAATCCTTCTGTCAATGGTGATTTGTCTTTTTAGTTCACTTACTGTAATGGTTGTTAAAGGTGTGTGTGTGTGTGTGTGTGCGTGTGTGTGTGTGTGTGTGTGTGTGTGTGTGTGTGTGTGTGTGTGTGTGTGTGTGTGTGTGTGTTCCTCCCTTCCCGATGCGCTTGTCACGCATTTACATCTGGCAGCACACTTCACGAGTGTCGCTCAGCATCTGGGAGGAGTTAAACTCACTGGGGTGTGTCTTTTTTAGCCTAATTAGAGAGACTAGGGATGAGAAGCTGACACACACTGCTGAGCATAATATGATAGGCTTTGGAGATATTTTTGTCTGTTTATCACATTCATTTAGCATTCCTTTGTGTGCATGTGCGATTTATGCTTGAGTGGTTCTTGGACTTGGCGTGCTGCTGCTCAGCTACAGCATCCACACGATCTAGTTTTAAATAGAGAGCTTTGCACAAGCACTCTTGTGTGTGATCTCAAATAAGTCTGTTGATGAGTGCCCCCTATAGGATCACTGGTTGCATTGGCTCAGTCTGTAATAATAAGCTTAGCTGGCCAAGGTACGAGGAAGAGGTGTGCATTCTTGTGGATATGCCTTTCCTATCATGTGGAAAAGGACAGGTGTGAATGCATGTGTTTGACAAATGGATTTCATCACAACTGGGGAATTTTCTGCTTGGGTCACCCCTACCCTTTTGTGTGTGTGTGTGTGTGTGTGTGTGTGTGTGTGTGTGTGTGTGTGTGTGTGTGTGTGTGTGTGTGTGTGTGTGTGTGTGTGTGTGTGGGTGAGATCATGTATGTGTGAAGAATGGCCTGAGGCCTCTGCACCCTTCTCAGCTCTGGTCACCACTCATGGCGTCCTGGTGATCTCCTGCCTCTGTGCTACAAATGTTCCCATCCATCTTCTTGTCCCATTACATTTTTTTCTGAGTGATGGTCCTCAGCCATTAAAATTGATAGGAGAGAACAAAGGAGGAGAAAAAAAAGAAGAACGCCTGACTTGATTGATCTCTTGTCTCCAGCCATGAGATTACAGTGAAGTATTGTATCATATACTTACTATTATATATATAAATATATAAGGTACAGAAGATACAGAAATCCTACTCAAACTCATTCCATTTGTGTTCTTCTGATAAAATGTTGCATTGATGTGTTTTTCACTCCTAAAAAAGCAAGTAAGAAAAAGTAGGTAGGAAAAATGGAATCCCCCCCCCCACCCCCCGCCCCTTCTTCACCATATATGCTTCATCCACTGCAGTGGCTTACTGTATGTAATCAGGATTTCTCTTTTAATATAGCTAGTGTGATATTCAGTCTGGCTTCCAGAGAAGTCTGCTCACAGTCACCTATATGATTCATCAAATCTTCATAGCACTGGCTCTCGGTCTTGCCGCTTTTCCACATACATTTCTAGCTGAAGTAATTTAACTCATAAGCTAAATGTCAGCCTTCTTATGAGATATGGGCATATTCTTTGTTGGATGATGGGAAATGTGCAGTGCATCCACACTCTATATTGAACTCCAAAGGGTCCGTAGATTCTTTATACAAGTGGTGTTTTTAAAAAAATTTATTTAAGGAAGCTGTTCTTCAAACATAGAACTCTTGAAGTACCATTTATGTTAAAACAGACATGTTCTTCACATGTATCTTCACACATATCCTCAGTTTATCAGAGTTATAAAAAAAAAAATTGAACACTCTAGCGTAACTCTGGCTGCACTCCAAAGAACAAACCTGGTTCTCAGTTATCATCCAAGAGCCACAGTTCTTATCAGTTACTGTATATATGTTAACGCAGTTCCACATCAAGTAGCCGTATGATAGACTGAGTGTCTGCTTAAAAGCAGTTTCTTGTTTAACATTTGTCTTTTTGACTCTAATATCATTTCACTGAACTCTCCTATCCAGTAATGTCGATTAACACCCAACACTGCACATTCCTCTGGGAAATGAAGCATGAAAAAATAAAAAGCGTTTCTCCCCACAGACCGCGATGCATTGTTTTCTCCTGCAATCAGAGATCAATGCACATGTAATTTGTTCTTGGTTAAAATGGATGAAATTACTTTATGGAATATTTTATTCCATAAACAATGACTGTAGAAATGCAGGTAAAAACATAAATAAATGTTGCATGCGTGTATTTATTTACATGTTATAACATAGTAATTAATAATAATACTACCATTTCATTCATAAAAAGTAAAACACACTTTAGAAAAACTGATAAATGTTCAAAAATCAGGAAACTTTAAATACCTGCATGTACACACATGTACAGTATGTATAAATGAATGAATAATAACTGAATTAGGCAATTTGCATATATATAACCTCATGAGGTACAAGCTGAAAAATCAATGAGTTTATGTGGTTTGTTGTCCACATTTACTGGCCATTATCTAAATGGCTAATCATGTGGCAGCAGCACAGTGCATAAAATCATGCAACAACAGGTGAAGAGCTTCAGTTATTTTTCACATCAAACATCAGCATGTGCAAAAATATAATCTCACTGACTGTAACTGTGGGATGGTCACTGGTGCCAGGTGGATTGGTTTGAATAGTTTTCGAATCTGCTCATCTCCTGGCACAACTAGCCACAAAAAAAGGGGGGGGGGGGATAGGGTCAGAGAATAGAGATGCTTGTTACTGCAAGAGGTCAGAAGTGAATGGCCAAAATGCTTTAAAGTGAAAAGAAAAATCCAGTAATACAAATAACCATTACAACTCACAGAGCACATGGCATGCTGAACCTTGTGGCTACAACAACATTAGGTTTTGCTTCTATGTGCCAATAATGGGAATCTGAGGCTATACTGGGAAGTTAATGATTAGAAAAAGACCAGGCAAGTGTAAAAAGACACGACGAGAAAAAAGAAAGCGCACTGAAAACCAAATGAATCTGAAACAATGTCACAAAAATGTAATGAACAAGGTGTGAAACTAGCCCGAGAGTACGCTGCAGGTGTGGGAACATCTATGTGTGGGTGTTTCGGAAGTCAGACAACATATTATTAGTCTTAACTACCTGGTACTTCAAGAAAGGTTTGATTGAGTGTTTGTAGGAAGATTAACTTAGTTCCTTTTGCTTTAAAGCTCCTCTTTTAAGCAGTTAGGTGTTGTATTTCAACAAAGGCTTGCTTGTTCAGTGCACTAGCAATACATTACATACATAAATATACTGCATGTGCATGCATTTTCACAGTGTATATTCTGGTTTAACACTTTGTTGGTCATGTGGATTCCTTTGATTAATGCTTTTGCAAATGCACTTTACGATACAAAGTTCATACCGTATGCTATTGACTTTGAATATTGGTTAACTGCTTTTCATTTTATACACAGTACAGTAGGACTGTATGCATGTGCAGTCTGCAGTCTATGGTTGTACTGTATATGAACTCAGAAAGCAGTCAGTTTTTGAAAAATCTCATTCCGGAAACAGGATGAGATAAGGATTTAAGAGAGTGCTGATGAATTGCCCTTTAGCGTTAGCACCTCATACTTATCCCTGTAAGAGCCGCACTGACCTTTGCAGACATGTACCAAATCCACAACACATCTCTCTGAAGGTCTGTGAAAGAGCAGCCAGCCCTTCTGAATAGTTCTGCCATTCTCCAGGTAGATTGCAAAACAGAAATTAATTGCTCATACAGCTACACATAGGTATACACGCGAATACTGTGTTGTTTAATGAAACAATATCAATGTAGCAGTTGAAATGAGTTTAAGATCTTGGGTGAAGTGAACAGTGTAAGTCATGTTCATGGCTGCTGAATCTCAGTATTGGCAGTTTTGTCAGCGTTTCTCAAATTATTGATTCAGTATTGCAAAACAGCTGCTAAGTGACAGCAGTAATGCTGTTGTATTTTTTTTTTTTTTTTTTTTTTTTTTTTTACCGACAGTTAGACATTATGGTCAAAGGGCACGTCAGCCTCCGTGACTTTACAACGTTGCCATATTGTTCTCCTTCTCTTCAGAGGGCCATAAATGAAACATTGCGCAGTATTTTTTGTTTTTCACTGGCAGAGACACATTATTAAATTCAGTGGCGGGAAGCTGAAGCAACCCCTTCCCATAAATGACACTTTATGCATTTCAAAGCAGCAATCTCCCTCCTTTATGGCTAGGAGGAAATCATACTGGAGGGATTGTTTTGGGTGTAATGAAGTGTCTGGCTCGCCATGCTTGTGTTGGGGTGACAACATCCTCAACAGCTTTGGCTCCAGGGTTTGAATAGTGAATAAAACTGAAATCATACACTGTAGTCCAATGAAATCACATATGGAGCTGGCTGGTCATCTGGCAACCGACGAGGGCTGCCTTCTGTCTGATTATCCTCGTTTAGGCTATGCAGGAGAGAGGAGATGTGTCCATGAGGTGAGGGAAAAGACTATTAGGAGCCTATGGCTTAGTGGTGAATTATCTCGATATCTGATAGGTTGGGATTTTATTCATGTAATGCCTTTACGAAGGCTTTCATGGTTTGTTGCCTATTACAGACTAGTGCTGGGGAGTTAGTATTGTTTTATCACACAGCCTTGATGTGTAGGATCTTTAAATTGGTTGTCAGTTGTTGCTTAGGAGTAGAAGTGAGCCGGCAAATAGAGATCTAGTTTACTTTTTCTCCCTTCTTTGCTTGTTAAAGCATTGTTTATTTCTGCACTTGATGTACAGTAGACAGTCTGAAGCGTGCTTGCCAATGGAATGATGCTATCTGATGATAAAAAAAAGGTCATCAGTACATTATATAAATGCTCATTTAAAATCTGAGTCAATAATAAGGACAAACAGCAATGCACTGAGCTGAAAAATGTCTAGCTTTTGGTATGTTTGTGTTTTATAGAGCAAGGCTTATGTGTGGGGAGAAAAAAAGATTTTTATTGAAGTGACATGACCCCGTCCAAGTTCAAATGTAAGCTCGTCCTCTGTAATAAACTTTCTTACCTAACCACATAGACGACATGTGACCTATTAAAGCTCGCCATTCTGTGTAAGAAATGCCGTGTTACTACCTTGAATACACTTTAGACGTCTTTAGAGCTAGTATTCCCTCTTATCATAGTTATTTGTCAATAGCTGCACATTATGGTGTTTTTTTTTTCTCCTGACATATCTCCACTCCAATATCTCCTCTGACATTTCGAGAAATGTGCCAGATGTCAAGGCTGAGCTGCACATTTGTCTGAGATAAGAAGCCCTGCACAAGTCACCTAGCTCTTCTGTGCTCTGGGGATAAAGAGCAATCATGGGAAATGCTTTGCTTTGGTGAGGCTGAGCTTTGGGACACAGATTTCCTGATGAGAAGCTCATTCTGCATGTCAGCCTTCAGGTCAGTGGACACTCTCTGCAGCCAACCTGATAAGGCACAGGGGAGCAGCAGGGTTGAAGGAAAGACAGAGGTTTGGACAGCGCTGAGGTTTCGCATCTCACCTGGCCCAGTTTGGACAGGAGATGATAAGGAATGAGACAAAAGGCACAATGGCATTCATCTCCATTTATAATCTGAAGAGCTCTGTTTCACAAAAGAGTTTATACACAAGGGCTATTGTTAGTGGAACACTTTCTTGTGTGTGTGTGCTTGATTGTGATGTGTGTATGTAGTACATACAGACATCACTGCAAAGAAGCATCGCAGTTGTAACTGCTTAGGTAATGCGTTAAAAATGACTTTGTCTATTCCTATAGTATACTCCTGTCGGCTATATGTGCTTGTTATAGGTGTATCTCTTCAAATTGTGTGTTTAATATTGTTGCCGTAATGACTTCAGTCCTGTCAAATCACTCACAATTGATTTTGCTTTCATTTTTAATGAGCTTGCTGTATCATTATTCACGTCAGTTGGATTTTGACACATCTGTTTTGTTAGGAGATGTGTGCATGTGCATGTGCGTGTGCTGGAGGAAGTGCAGTCTAGCATTACGATGCCATTCAGTGAAGAGGAACATAATGAGAAGTCATCACTCAAACCTGTGAGGATGCGATAGTGTGCCTGGAGCAGATTCGGAGATGCCTCCATCCACCCATAAAACCGAATAAGTTGATGGTAAATATGATAACAATTTAAGATGCAATCGTGATGCATTATAAGCTGTCTTATAAATATCTGTAGTACCTGCTTTATGCTGTACCACTGACAATAAATATTTGAGCTGGTGTTAGCAGTGTTCAAGCATGTTGAATAGGTGTACATATGTTGAACAAAAAACAACATCTAAATACCATAAAATAGGCAATATGAGATTTTGAAATTCTGTTTAAAAAAAAAAAAAAAGTCAGTTAGTCTTTAAGAGCACTGATGTTATTCCCTTCCTGGTAGGAGTGTGTCACATAGTTATTGCAACAATTATAACCTATTCATATATTTATGAAATGACTTTGGAAATTGGGCTAAGTCTGAAAAGAAACTCCCAGTTCTTACAGTTAAACCTCTCAGGAAAGGGAAAAAAACCCACCAACAGCAGCAATTGTGTCTTCTCAAAGCTAGTCTTATACATGCATGAAGTGTTTTTGACCATATTGTCTGGTGTGCAGACTGCTGGGATGGAGAGAAAAATCCCACCTAAAGGCAATGGAACTGCTGATTTGGAAACCATGCTTTCCTTAAAGGCTGCTTTGGGACAGCTAAAGGGGATACATGCCACTAATCAGACAGCACAGGAGAGAGATAGAGATTGAGATCAGGGTTTTTACCCTGCCTCCCCTCATCCAATGGAGCAAATGTTTATCGGCTCTGGCAATGAGCCAGAAACTCAAAACTGGGGTAACCCACAGCTCCAGGACTACAGGTCATTAGCCTGCACTGGATATCTCCCTGTAGGACTCTACACCCTGGTTTGGGGTCAGACAAACCCTTGTAGCTATGAAACATCCCATAGGAGCTGATGCATAGAACTCAGCTACCTGCTTGATTGTTTATTTCAGACGGCCTCTAAGGAAAACTCCAGGTCTGACATACTTGGAAGATGCTGGGCAGGAAAGTACCCCCTCCCCACATCTGTACAATCTAAAAATAAAAATGAGGGCTCTACCTGTGAAGCTTTGGCACTGATGGCAGACCATGCATGAAATGAAATGAAAGTATCCACTCCCTAGCATCTGGCCATATACAAGAAATGGATGGAATGGCTTTACATTAATTTTGGAAGCTTATTTCCTGCTGTTGGTTACAAACTGAGTCTGAACTGCCGTCTGAACTGCTGAACATTAACTTCAGAGCATATAAATGCAAATGTAATCTTTAACTACACTACTACTACTACTGTACATGAGCATCATTTTGATCAAAGTAAAATCAACTTTTATCTTTTCCAATTTGCAGAAATGTTTTGTACATTTAAGTATCTTCAGCTTAACATGACTGAGCTTGGCATTTGGGTTTGAACTGATATTGTCCAGCATGTGGTTTGCATCCCAGACTCTCTTAGCATGTTGTTTGGAGTTAAACTCAGCTCGTCTCCATCTGTCTCCCGACTGCATCCTTCAAAATCGTGCATCGAATGTGTTCGCTTTTAAACACAGCTTTCTTCTCCAATGCAATATGGTTAATATTTGTAGTGGGTTCTCTAATGATCTTACCACTTGTGTCAAGCCAAGCACCATGCAGGACAATTCTTGTCTGAAGGATCACACTTCAACAGACGCTTTGCTCCCGAAACCGATTGGGCTCGCCTCATTATGAACCACAAGATGAATTTGGAACAGATGCACCTTCGCTCCACCCCCTCCCCATATTCCCACCTCCCTCTGCTTTCCAATTGCGGAAGCCATTTGGTCTCATCCTGGTGTTACTGTGGCTCCACGTGGAGCTGCCATTCTCGCCAAGTGGCATTCTGCTCTAACCACATATAATCACTCCTACTTCGACTAAGAAAATAAAAGGAATTAGACTTCATTTCCATTTACCTGGATGTACTGATGAAAAGGAAACATTTTACATGATGTTGACTCATTAATGACAGGGCTTTCCCCATACGCTTGGCAGAGCCGTCCACCAATTAAGCACCTGCTAGTGGTGCCGAGAGCCGGGGCAAGGTCAGCAGACGGATGTCCGCAGTGCAGCCTCTAACACTGTCTGCTTGCCCACAGAGGGGAATGAAAAAGAAGACCCGCTTCGTACTTAATAGCTCAGTAGGTAACATGCAAATCCCAAGAAAAAAAATGAGTATTTATTATGAAAATATGGATGGCAATCTGGCATGTGTGCAGATAAGATCAGTGTATTGCAGTCTGAGCCACAACAAAACGATCGCTATTAATGCATCTACTGAGACCTGGATCCAAGCTTAGAAGACCAGATGGTTTGGCTGTAAATAGGCTTTCTTATTCAAAAATTCAGATTTTTACTTTCATCATTTCCACTCATTTTACACACCTTGCTTAGCAGTGTTTGCTGCTTCAGCTGGTGGTTTAATGATTTTGGTATATACGTGTCTGACCCCATGCTTGACCCCTCATCTAATGTCTCAACAGGAGCTTCACAATCCTGCTTCTGTGCTAGATTTGCTGATTGTTAAATTGTTGCTTAAAGATAAATTTGATCATAACAATTCAGCACGTGCTGTGCGCTGGTGCTTGGTATTGAGAGATGCATTCATTAGTCAATCAGGCATGTGAATGTGAGGAGGAAATTAAAGGGGGAGTGTTATTGCAACCTGCTGTCTCAAAAAACGTGAATAAAGCAGTGAACCCTCTGAGAAACAATCCTTTATTAGAGCCATTAGTGTTCAAACTGCCAGTAGAATGGAGTAGGCTCCCTCATGAGCACACATGCATGCGCACACACACACACACACACACACACACACACTCGCACCCTTCTACTGACCAGCCAGCTTGGTTTCTCTATTCATTCAGTTGATGTATTCATTCATGCTGCCAACTATAGCCATGGCAGGTTTCACCATGGTTGTGATTCAATATAGTTATAATGATGTATTTATAACTAAAACACCAGCCACGAACTGTAGACATGCCAAAAAACCTGAAAGGTGTAATCATAGCAAGTGTGTTTCCTGCCGAATCTGTATGCAGGTATTGTGTTTCCTTTGTTCATTTCCTTAATAAACCTGAACACAGACTGCGATCGGAGGAGGAGACATCTCAGATGAGTTTCATTAAGTTTGGAATGGTTAACTCGTTAGCACGCAGAGTGACTTCCTTTTTTTTTTTTTCTCCTCATGACTCGAGTAATTGATTGATTTAATTATCTAGCAGGGATTTGTAGCGTTGTGAAATGTGTGCAAGTGACAAATCTTTAAAGCAACGAGCAACATTATGCAAAAATGCAGATATGCCTTGAGGGTTGTCTTTTCTAATGACAACTCCTTCAGCTGTAAAGTGTCTGCTAAGATACTCGAGTGGTTAAGTTGCCTTGTTGAGATTTGAGCTTGTTGAGTGCACAGTAGAACTAAAGATATCGAGTATTTCTCTCAGAATTCTTCTTGAGTCTTGATGTTTACAGTACATTTACTAAATGGACATTTTACATTTTTAAATTTAAACATAAATTTTTATTGTTCGTTATGTCCAAGGCAGTATCTAATCTAGCCCTGTGTCTGCACAGGTGTAATAGTTATGCACAAAAGCCCAACAGTAACACACATTTCTCAGATTTAAACCCAAGAAGGTAACCTTGTCTGCAAAAGTAATCCTGATTATTAAGCTATTTCTCTTTCTGTCTTGCCTTTATACTTGTTCATGGGTTCTCTGAATTACAACAGTTAAAATTATATACCTGGCACAACCACTGAAGTCCCAAAAGTAAATAATTGTTGAGGTGGCACCAAAATTGACTTGAGTGGAACAGGAGATTTACAAGCATTTATTGTTACTGGAGAACAAGGTGTGGAATGGAATGTATTTTTGTTGTTGTTATTATTATTATTATTATTATTATTATTAGTAGTAGTAGTAGTAGTAGTTTCTTTTAAATGCCTGGAAGATCTTTCTTTCTTTTGTTCTTTCTTTCTTTCTTTCTTTCTTTCTTTCTTTCTTTCTTTCTTTCTTTCCTTCTTTCTTTCTTTCTTTCTTTCTTTCCTTCTTTTTATCAAGTTACTTTACATGTATATACAAGTGGATAAAAACCAATAATAATAAAACCACCTACATTGTAAGCTCTGCCCCCCTCTGGACCTATGGAAGTGTACCGTGATGTCTGACACCTTACTTGTATTTCATTTACCTAAATAATACTTAAAGTACCTACAGTACACACCTGATAACTACCTATGACTAGAGAGGTAATGAATCGCTTCTAAAATCAATAGCTGCTGTTTTTTCCCAAACCATTACAAACCAACCTTTCTGATAATCTCCCGATGATTTATTGAGATCCTACCAGTTCGGGATCAAATGCAGGAATGTGGGAAAGCCCTATGCATGATAAGTAGTACTTAATTTGATAAACTTTAAAACCTTAAGAATTATAGCAACGAAAAAACAAGAAGCCTATTTACATTGAATTTATTCACCCAGTCAGGCAAGACATACAAACCTTCATCCCCTGAGAATGTAATTCAATGACCTTCATAATCCAGTAAAGTCACATTAGATCAAGCCTCTGCCTTTGATAGGATAATGTAGGGGTATTTGCGTCGTCACTGTGGCATGTTGGTGGGTGCTACTGCACAGGAGATGTGAGAGGCGTGGAGGGAGAGAGCTCAGAAAGTGAAGTTATGTTCAGTACATGAAGGTGTCCTAAAGCAGTCTGGCATAACACGAGCAGACATAACTGTTTTAAATGAAGAGGCAGTATTGAGTTATGCCAAAGCTTTAGGTTACAGGCGATGGATGTGATTTACAGATTTTGTAGTGAAATGCCCCAGATCTGGATAAAACATAGCTTCTCACAAAACGTTTCAAAATGCTGCAAAATCTTACTCCCATGTGAATTAATCTGATATCTCTGTGTGAAACAAGTCAATACATATCAAGGCTGCGTCTCAAACTGCACATCACATGCCTAATAGTACTAGAACCTCGCCTGTGCCAATTCTATTTTTGTCTTTTAGCTCACGAGCCAACATTAATTGGTTGACTTGCTAGTATCAGGTCTGGGTGAAGATGCACCTCTTGGATTTTTATGTTGTGTGATGCATCAATGATGACGTGCAAAATCTCTCACCATATCAGCTCTGATTGAAAAAGTTGCCAATGCAATTCCCAGAAACCTGTTTGAGTATTTAATTCTTCTATGACTCTTATTTTCCTATTAGTTTTTTTTTTCTTCGTCTTACACTCTACTGCTTTAAGAACTCAGGATTAAATTCTTTGAACTCAGATGTCTTCAAAGACCTTCATATATTCTGTGCTCAAATAAGAGCTAATTTGTGGTTTAAAATGAACCCTCTTTGTTGAAAGGTTTTTTGAACTGCAGGACCACTGTACCGAACTACCAATGGGTTTATCAGGGATAACAGTTTAACACCAGAGTATAGTTTAAAGTAGAACTAGCCCTGAATATAATGTGGCCCTTAGGAATGTATGAAATATTGAATCTAGGATGCCAACTTTGGATGAAGTAATTTTTTCTTTCTACAACCAGAAATCCAATCATCTAATACAACTATAATTTGCATCTTACTATGCATAAATTCATTGAATTAACACCAGCACAGAACTGAAAGCAGGGTAAATAAAGAACATACACACAACACATTGAAAATTTACAGTATATTGTATACTTACATTAATAACATGTTTGTCCTTATCTGTGTTAATGAGTAAAAAAAAAAAAAAAACTCCCTATTTGCAAGCTAATTGATTCAAATAGCTTTGATACTTGCAGTGATGCTACTGTCCAGCACTGCATAATTGATGTTCCTCATACTTCATAAATGTATTAATAACTCAGGATATGAATTATGAATAAAAAAGAAAAGATGCCAAAGCCAAATGAAAGAAACACAGTGTAAATTGGCTTCATGAAAACATTCGTCTCACAGACTAATCATTCTTTTGAGACCATGGGTTAATTTTTAACTCATTCGTTTGTTATGAAAACTACCGATTTGCCATAAAAGTAGCTCAAGAAAATCATTTTTCAAAACAATAAGAAAGTTAGTTGGACAAGCAGGAAGTTGATGAAAAGGTTTCAGGATGTTTCTTGTATCACATGCTGGCTAAAAAAAGAATTCGTTCTCACATTAAAACACATCAGTTATATATCATAAGTTAGTTGAGTGTAATGTAAATGTAAATTGAAGTGCCATATAGTGTCTCATAATTTATAGCAATGATTTGATTCTTTGGCTAGCTTACTATCAAAATTTATTAGTTGTTGTAGTACATAAACACACAGTTTAATCAAAAAATCACTCTGACTGGCCTCATAGACTGTGACAAAATGAATTATAGACAATATGCATTGTGTTCGTGGAACATCCAGTAAGAATCCCTGACACAGCGCTTTGTTAACCTCTAATCCTATAACCTCTAATTTACCCAAGTGATTAGAGACAAAGATGAAGGAAAAAAAAAAAAACAATTTTCCTGTCAGACTTCTGTCTAACTGCTGCCACATGTCAGCTGTCTCCTGCCCTAAAATTAAGATCGTAGTGGGAATTTAAAATTGTGTGAAAAAGACAGACTGAGACAAAGGATGAAGCATCATAAATAATGAATGCACAAACCTCACTTTGCTTTCAGAACAGTCCGGGCTTTATAGCAGCATATAGAGAGGCTGTTTACTGTACATACTGTGTGTGTTTGATCTCCAGAAATGTATTCTCACATGCATCTGTTAATGGATACTGAATTTATTAAAACAGTGTAAACAGTGTACACAGGTTTCAGTGACGGATGTGGGTGAGAATTTGGGTGTTAAAATGGTTTAATAAACATCCAGACAATATGCTTAAGATTCATTGAACTAAGCAGGTTGGTTCGGTAATCGCTTGTTTTGAAGCTTGGTTAACTTACCATTTGATTTAACGGAGCTTTCCCATCACTTTAAAATGACCAGGGCTGCGTCTGATACAAGAGGCAGCTGTATCGAAGCCTTGTTGTCTGCGCCATCTCATAAATCAGTGTCTTACAAGGAAGCACTTTGATATCTCCAAAGGTACCTGTAAAACAGCATCACCATGTTGCCAGGTTACGGATCTGCATTAAACTTCATTAGATGATGTAAAGTCTTGATGGGGAAATAATTTCCTGCAAGGCATTCAATCTTAAAAACAATTACAAATATTATTTTACCTCCAGGCTGCCACAGACAATTATTTTAAGAAAGCGAAAGATACCTTCAAGGAGGTATCTCAGTATTTCATTCTAAGCAAACGTTCAGTTCAAACATAACCCGATACCTTCCTGCCTCACAATACAGCCTTAACAGGCATCAGGTTTTATGTGTCAGCTACACCCAGCATGTGCTGAACAAATAGTCAGTTTTTCATACCTTTTTAACTATCAATTACTTTCCACCCCTTTGTTCTTTTGCGCAAAGGATCCTCTCAGTGTCCACCTCCATACATGTTACAGAACTCCCAATTATTTGCGAATAAGCATCAAAGGCCACCAGCAGGGGTTCCGACTGACCCTCTGTGCTCCATGCGCTCATTACATCGCTGTGCTCTGACGGCCACCCCGTGACCCATGCTCGTGCTGTAATGAGAAGTGAACTAGCCGGCCGAGTGACAGCCAGTCACATGAAGCATCTTTGTTGTGAGCGGGGATGCGCCTGACACTATGTAAATATCGCTCACATGATGCTAATTGCCTCCTGTGTGGTGCACTTTGTGGTCGCGGATGTGCAAATGAATGTGCGGAGAATCATTGAGGCTTTTAAATCATCTCTCACACACACACGCACAATATCTCTCTCTCAACAGAGGTTGCACATTATATGCTGTAGGGCACCTCGGTTTGAATGTGTTTTCCCCAAACAATAATTTGTTGAGAAGTAGTGAGATTGAGCTATTTCAGAAAAAAAGGGAGAAGCTTTGTTTTTTTGTGATTTTGAATACGAGATCCTCCTGAGGGGCTTGGTTTACAGCCTTTACAGAATTTTGTGTCATTTATTTAGCAAGTCCAGTTCTTTAAATATTTGAAGAAGGTACACACGTATGTTTATATGATATGAAAATATATTCACACTATAGACACTAAAGCATAGTGTATTGTAAATAAACTCCTGTACTATGAAGGATTTGTCGGTGGTCTCATGCATCTCAATAAAGGAAGCAATTTTTCTGATCAATTAAACACCGGTATATGTAAAGCTTTAACTCTTAAAACAGAAAATTTTAGCATTTTTTTGCATGACTAAGTTCTAGGATCAGAATTGTGCTTTTTTTTCAGCACAGCCTAGGTAATACAATGAAACGAATTTTATTTAATTTTAATCAACTACACAACCATGAGCAAAAATCTGGTCACATACACAAAGAAATAACGAAGAAACATATTATGATTTTTTTGTTGTTGTTGATTTTTGGTTGTTTCTCCTTCCTAATAATAATATGAGCATTTTGTGAGTTTGAGTTTTGGGACCAGCAGTTTGGGACATCATTCTCATATTCTGGTAGAGATAAAAATTTGTCCTTTTTAAAACTAATGATAACTTTCATTGTACCTAACATACCCAAATGCACAGTTTGATGCCTTCCTGTTTTTCATTATGGCTTCATTTTTGTTAAATAAATAATAGCACAGTAAAAAAAAAAAAAAGCTGAGGCATCAGGTATTTCCATTAAAAAACAACAACATATAATTAAAAGAAGTATGTGTACACTGTATGTGTATATATGTGTATATATACTTGTATGTATATATATATATATACACACACACACACACACACACACACACACACACACACACACACACATATATATATATATATATATATATATATATATATATATATATTATACTGTGTGTGTGTGTGTGTATGTGTATATGTATGTATGTATATATGTATATATATATATGTGTGTGTATATATATATATTCTCAGTGTCTTTCACATGTCCTTTTGTATCCACATGAGTTTGTCTGTGTCTCTTGTTTCTTCTCACTTTCCAAAAATATGCAAGTAGGTGGATCTGCAGCTCCTGTACTGTAGGTGTGAATGAGTGTGAGCATGGTGCTCTGGGATGGACTGTTGTCTCATAGAGGGTGTAGTCCCACCTCCCACGCAGTGTTCTCAGAATTATCTATATAACTAATAACCCGACCAGAATAAAGCAGTTGAACTGAAGATGAATTTATAAAGTACTTTAAATTCTTTAGTATTTGCAGTGAAGCTTAATTGAAGCATATTCAATGAATCTGAACTTGGAGTCTAAAGCTGCACTAGAACTTGCTGAATTTTTCACATTGCCATGGGCTTACTGATAAAAACAGGCAACTGCAATAAGCACACAAATGGCAGTTGCCTCACAAGATAGATACAGATAACAAAACCACTCACAAATCAAGTCATTCAACTACATACAACAATTTTAGTGACTCTTGGTTTAACTCTATGCAAATTGGTTGCAGGCGTCACAATAATAAAAGATTTTCCTCCCACTGTGAAGAACAGCGTAGTGGCTTTCTCTGTATGCATTTCTACTCACGGCTCCTGAGCCAGATGGTGAGAAGCAAATGTATAAAACGCATCCATGCAGCGTGCCTACTAGTGTCAGAATGAGTCGAGAACGCTGTTCCGCTTTTCACGCTTTCTGCCACCTACATGATGAGCTTAAGTGTTATGTTTTTACCTAAACAGTATATTATTACTATTCGATCACATCAAGTCTGTTGCAGCAGAGCAAAGTCTCATCAACTGGCACGGGAACAACAAGCATGTGGGAGGAAAAGGAAGGATTATGTTTCACAGTTAAAGCAAAAAGGAACTGTACCACTGTATGCCAATCACATTCACACTGTTTTACTGCCACTTTGCATTACATTTAACTTTGCTCAAATTGTTTAACGTTATTCTCTACATTCGTTTATCATTGCTTAACAGTCTCTTTGCCATTTGTTATAATGTTCTATATTTCTAATAAGATACGTTGTTTTTCATCATGTCACCAAGCCTTGTTGTTTCGAATGTTTCAGCTACAAGCTGATGTGTTCTGTCCTCACATCAAAAGTAAAGTAAAAATATTCAAATCTGGTAAGGTTCTTTCTTTTCTCTTGATATATTGATAAGCTACACAGAAGGTTCTAAAAATGTACTTTTCCTTCTCTTCTTGATAAGTTAAAATCTTTTATTATTATTATCAAATTGCACGGTACATTTTGCCAGTCGGTACATCATACAGGTAACACTATACGCCAGTAGGATGACCAGATTCATATTTAGATTTATGGCAGTTGGCTTAGACTTATCTCATTACATATACTCATTCTGAATGTAGTCTTAACATCTTTGGGAGATCCTGACCCATTTGTGGAAAAGGGTTTTTTTTTTCAACGATCTAACATGTCAGTAGATACATTGTTTCATTAAGAAATAAATGTTTACTGGGTGCATGATGTGGACGTCCTGAAGATTAGGCCAAGAGAAAGCTGACAGAAATTGTGAACTTCACCTAATATTGCAAAGCCTGCTTCCTTTACCCTGATCAGCAGATGAAGGCAGAAACATTTCCCATTGATTCACTGCTATATATGCTTCCATAGCTAACCAAACTCAAATACTCCGCCCTAACAGAACATAAATGAAATACATAAATGAAACAGGCTTTATTAATGTATAAAATAGTTATTGGCTGTGCTGTGCTTGTGTTTTATGCTGCTGTGGGGTGAAAGGCGAGATGTTCAACTGCTTGATGTTGTGATGCAGTGGGCCACTCAGATTTCCCTTGCGGTCTTCCCACAGTTTTTATTTCGCAGTTCCGTGTCACTGGAGCAGCAAGGCGTGTGCTGGGACTCGCTAAAGCGGCCGCTCTGTCTCTCCCTCGCATGATTTATGTACTCATAACATCTTTACTGTACCACACCGCTCATCATATTTTAGCCTGACACTTATTATTGAAATGAGACATTTAGCCAGCTTGAAAGGAGGCCCAGTAGTGGCTAGTTGAAACTATGGCTCTCCTCAGCACCGGGGAATTACCTTTCCTTTCCTTACATGTCCTAGGTTTATGCTGCTTTGTGCCTCTCACATCAACACTGGATTTTTATTTATGAAAATGTAAATTGATTCTGGGACACAAAAAGGGTGAGTCAGTGGAGCATTGTTGGTCACTTGAGAGGCATTCAGTCAGTGAGACGCAAATGGGACTGTCTGTGAAATGAGTGCTGGAGAGTAGAGCCCACAGTGGGCTCCCGGTCCCGCCCCGCCCCGCCCCCTCATACCCAATATCCATTGTTCCTTTGTTCATAGTGAAAACAAAGATAATTGGTGATTCATCTGAAATCTATTGAAGATGATGACATGCCATATTGAACTATTGCACTATGTTTCAATTCACAGACTTCTATGTCTCAAAACAGGTGCCTCTGTAGATTTGTGTGCTTCAGCCTCTGGGTGTATGAGTGTGTTTCTGTGATGCTGTAAGACGACTGAAGCAGAGTGAGTTCACGTTGGTCTGAAGACACGATGAGGTCGTATTGTGCAGCCCCTCTCCCCTGTGGGTTTGGTTGAGGTTTCAGATTTAAAGAAGTCTAGTAAAGAAGTATAAATGATCTAAAATGCTCCGGATCCTCACACTATAGACTGTTGCTGGTACTTGTACTTCATACATTGAATAATGTTTAGTTTTAAGAATGTATTACAGTATCTAAGTTTTGTGTAATGTATCCATATTATGTGTATTGGCATTGTTTTAATCTAGATTCACAGAAATTATGATTAAGAATTGGATTATAATTAAGAAATGAAAGTGAATTGAATTGATATAAGGGAGAATTCACAATAACTGGATAAATGCTGGACAATGGATTTTGTTAATTACAAAAAAAAAATCATACAGTGAATGCAGTTTTTACTTTCTGCCAATGCCCAATGAAAATAAATAGAGTGTCAGTCATAAGCACATTATCTTCATAAGAACTCATATCTGTGTTATTGGATTTGTTCACGATGGAAATTTGGGACCATTTTTCTACATTATGTGTCGCTTAGTCTGACAAATGGCATCAAACGTACTCACCTAGAGCTCGAGGTAGAAAATATTTCCCTGCTAGGATAATATTGAAAAAATCCCTTTAGTCTGCACTGCACATCCACAGGACACGAATGGGTCGCTACAAAGCACGGCAGAAAGCCATTGTAAAATATTTTCTATTCAGAATGCGTTTTGTAGTGAAAAAGTGGGGTGAGTCAGGAAAGGAACAGTGATGCCTTTGAAAGAGAAAAGAGATTTTGAGATATTTTTGATTGTGTATCCGTGTCAAGAGACCTGTGCTTACTCCTGTATTGACACTAGCTTGTTCTGAGTGACTTTCTGAATGTGAAGAGGAGGTGCTGTTCGATTACGCATGAAAACAGTTCTCTGCCAACCACAGCTGCTCTTATTCTGGGCAAACATTACCACATGCAACAGAATTCAGCCCAAGGCTTTTCCATTACATTGTTCTCTGTTTTGCACAAACGCCCCAGTGCCATGCAACATATCTAATGTCAGTTTCATTTAACTTTAGAGACGAAATTATTCAAACATGTGTATGATGCTAATTATATCAAGTTTAAGGATTATGCTAAGAAGTTTCTCAAGGGCAGCATTGAGAAGCCATAAGCATCTGTGGAAGAGCCATATAATCAGCCTCCTGCTGGAAACACTGATGAAAAGACATCATTGCTGGAAGAGGAAAATGTGGGTAAAGTTGATCAAAATTAATTCTGGAAGAGCTGGTCAGATGGTGTGTTTTGATTATAACAACGACATGGCTTTTAAGATTTAAAAGGGAATATATGTAGAAGTAAAAGGGGATACATGTAAAACGAATATACTGTAAATGTCTAGAAAGTCATAATAGTTCCAAATTGGTTTATGCTAAACATCATATATAGGGTTTAACACATTGCACACTGTACAGTAAGTAAATAATAGTATTCATAATAAACAATAATTTGGAATCAAGTTAACTGCTTATGTCATATCCATCCATCCATCCATACATACATACATACATTAATATAGGTTGGTGGAAGGTCAAACAGACACATACACATACAATTATTTATTATAGGCAATTGGATAACACCAGCTACTGTAGCTTACAAAGTGTATCTTTGGACTGTGGGAGGAAAACGGAGTACTCCTACCAAACATGGGAAGAACAAGAGGGGCTGTGGTAGCTCAGTGTTTAAGGCATTGGACTAAGGCATTGGACTACAGTTCAGAAGATCCCAGGTTCAAACCTCACAATCACCAAGTTGCCACTGTTGGGCCCTTGAGCAAGGCCCTTGTAAATTGCTCAGATGTAATGAGATAAAAAAATGTAAGTTGCTCTGGATAAGGGCGTCTCCCAAATGCCTAGATGTAGATGTAGAACATGCAAACTTCATGCGCATAGCCTGGAGGCAAAATTCAACCCTCTTTACCCTGGAGGTGTGAGGTGACAGGACTAGCGGCTGAGCCACCATGCCATCAAGCCTCTAAACCCCCTAAAGCATATTATTTAGACTTTAACATCACTGAAACTCATACAAAAGGTATGTACTTACAAGAGTGAGGAATGTCTTTGGAATTTAGGCATTAAAATGGGACCAAAATATGATACCTATAATTTTAGCTCCACAAATTGACCTACTATACAACCAGGCTGCCTTTCATGCTTTCATGTCCAACTATGTACATACTCTTGAGTTGATTGTTTTCTTCTAGGCGCATGTCTCATCTGGTTAAGCTGCTAAAGGTCTCTAATCCAGTTCGATTCACTTCATTTTTATTTGTATAGCACGTTTAACAAAAGACACAGTCACAAAGCGCCATTACAGCGAACCGATGTGGATTTAATTACCTAATGAGGCAGCCAGAGGAGATTGTCGCAAGAAAAACACTTCCTGAAATAACATCAGGAACCAGAGGAACCAGCCCTATAAGAGAACCCATTGTCTTCTGGGTGACACCTGATAGAGGATTTATAAATCATTACTCTTCTAGACCTGTATACTATACAGTATGTAAGTGTGGTTTAAGGATTTTCAGTATGAGCACCAGGTTTTATAAGATTTACAGGGGTAGTTAAGTATCATTGTAAGATTTCCATTGACAGAAAGTCTTTGTCATGTACACAACACCATCCATATCAGAAAAAAAGTGGATCACAGGTCCAAAAGCTCCAAAAGTATATGTATACTTTCCATTTTTCACCTGTCCAGTTTCAGCCTCACACAAAGAAATAGCATGTGGGCTTCTGCTGTTGTAGCCCATCTACCTCAAGGGTTGACTTGGTGTTCTTCGTGAGATACTTTTCTAATCCACATGTGTAAAGTAGGATTATTAGAGTTACTGTAATTTTGCTGTGAACTATTCTTGTCATGGCTGGCATTTGGGGTAAATGTGTGCTTTATTAAAAACGCACACAATTGCAGGATCCAAAAATTACACACAAGAACTAAGTCAGAAAACAAGCACAAGGGCACAACCAAGATCGAAACGAGAATGTTGTGTACGGAAACAAAAAGGCTTGTTATATCAGCAACGAAACACAGGGTGGGTCAGTTTGTGACTGGGAATTATACTGTGTGTGACTGAGTCCAGGTGCAAAGTGTCAATAATCAGGTGAAGGTGTAGTCTGTAGTGGCCATGCCTGTATGCTGTGAGGCATTGTGTGGCAACTGGAGTTCAATGATTTGCGAGGCAATTAGAGTTCAGTGGTTCTGCCACTGACATGTCACAGCTGTCAAGTTGTCACTGTCTGTTTTGCACTGAAGTTGATATGTGTGTATTCCACATTCCATCTGAAAGAGTGAATGCATTTATATTTACATTGCAGCTATATATAGTTCATGTGCAATTAAACAGATTTTAAAAATACTTCATATTAAAGTGAGACCTCTTTGGAATGGTACATGCTGCCCATATTAGCGTTACACTCTCTGCATGCATTGTCCTTGTGAGCTACCTCGAACACCTGTGTAGCATTTAGAACGACGTTGTTAGTGCTAATTCACTGAAAGATAGCAGAATGCTAACAGCATGGCAGGGTGCGTAATTCCCATAATGCCTAGAATTGTTCGTATTGAATCCTTCGATTGGGGATTAATCAGTCCATCTGGAGCAGATATAAACAAAAAGCAAGAAACGTGTTTTGTTTTCCTTTTAAAATGCTTTCTTTTCCTTTAGCAGGACCACATCTGCTATAAGGCTAGGAGCTGGAGCTGGAAAAGGCACTCCTAGCACTTACGATTTGTTCATTTTCCTCCCAGCCTGCCATAAGCTATAGACATGCTCATTTATCTAGTGCGGCTTCTTTGTCTGGAATCTCGCTGCTTCAGGAATCGTGTGCCGGGCCATAACAGAGGCACTTCACAAAACAGAACCACAACAATAGACTTCGAGTGCTGACTAGCAGGAAATAAATAAATAAATAAATAAATAAATAGCAACGTAGAAGCAGGTTCAAAGAGGAAAACAGTTGGAAGTCGAAGAGGAAAGCAGTGAGCCTTTGTGTCTCTGATTCTCTGATTGTGTTGATTCCATTTTTTTTTTCTTTCCACTTCTTGTCGTGTTTGTCATGAATGTCCCTCTGGAGCATTGACCTACTTTATCGCCTAGCTGATTAATGCAACGTTGCTTTACACAAAGGTCACTCGACTGAGAGGAGAAGCATCTTTAGAGAGAGTGTTATTGGGAATGTTTTCTCTCTGGCAGAGATGTGAGAAATGATTCTTGTGGGGTCTCAGGGCATGTCAGTCATCACACAGAGTCAGCTGTTGTGCCCGGGGAGAACGTCTATAACAGAGAACCAAGGGGATTATGAAGTGTTTCTCATTATGTATAGAAGTGTATAATATAGTCATTATTTAAGTATGAAAATATAACCTCCATAAAAGACTAATATGAAAATGAAAAATGCGCAGATATTTACACTGGTTTTATGTATATTCATTAGTTTCTCTCTCTCTCTCTCTCTCTCTCGCTCTCTTATTTTTCTGTGCTCTGTTTTTATGCCTCTCTCCACCCGTCTTTTCTTTGTGAAAATCCTAAAGGGAAAAATGCTGAGGGAAATGCAGTGTAAAGCAAAGAGAAGGAAAATTGTGCTGGGTTGACCATATTCGAGGTGCAGATCCTTATCTTGTGTTTCAAAGCCTATTCACGGGAGTATTTCATCTGTATTGTTCTCTCTCCGGCTCCCAATTACCGAACTAAATGAACCACAGCTTCTCTCCATATATATGCCATGTGCAGAGCAAAGATATTCTACTAAGTGAGTAAATAGAGGCAGCAACCACACAGCTTCTCACTGAGACTGACCACTGAAGGAGATAATGCTGTCGATTTATTTATTAATTTTTTTCAGTGATGTAGAAATCCTGTTTGTGCTCCCTTTCCTTCTCAAAAACGCAATCCGATGTTTTGATTGTTATTTTAAATGGTCATTTATATATACATCCCGGGAAGGATGTAATTCCTTTATTATTCATTTAGCTGCAGGGATGGATGTTTCACTAGCTAATCAGTATCAAAAAAAAATACTTGTGGTGAAATAATTCTAAATGTTAAAGCCCTTTGTTCTTTTGATGCTTTATAACATGCATAAAGCCTTATTAATTGGTTTAAGTTGTTCTGTCTATTTAATTGCACCACTAAATGATCAAATCTAGCAGAGCTTTAATAGAAATGATGAAGGCCACACCTGGCCACACCTGTTTTGTAACTGTGCATGAATCAGAGAAAGATTGATGTTTTTCATTACTTATAATAATATTCTGTAGTGAAAGCACAGTTCACTAAACCCCCTCATTTTAAACAAAGCCCGACTGACCCTCAGGGGAACATAAAGCAGCCTACTATTCGAATACACAACCACTAGCCTTCAGCAACCATCATACCTCATTCACTTCAGGCATGAATAGCCACCTCTCTTTGTCCATTTAGGAACTATATCAGCTAAACTGAGAGGCTTGTAAATAATGCCTTATGATAGGTGTATTTATTAAGCTGGTTAGAGATTAAAGGCTGAATTTGGCTGCAAATCAATATGTTGTGTAATGTTAGGTGTAGTATGTTTTAAGTAGATCATGAGTGTCTCCCGTTTGCACCGAACACTGTTCGATAGGGTTAGAAAATAGCTTCTATTGTAATGTGTAATAATTTTGTAATCTTGATTACCATTTTGTGGATTTTCCCTGTAAAGAGAGGGGCATTTCTTTCTGACGGAAAAAATGTAAACGTTAAAAACACGGGTACGAATATGAACATGCATATCTGCAATACCATTTAAGATTTCAAGAATCTGATATTCCAAAGTACAGTAGGTGACAGTCACAGTTTGCACAGCAACTTCTAGAGTGTGTATTATACTTATTTAGTACAGGATCTGAATCACAAAATAAAGAACCTTTTTACAGACATGTCGGAATGTAAGATTGCTTGTTTGTGATGTTTAATGGGATGCCTTTTCTCCTCCAGGTGAATGGGAAGGACTTATCAAGAGCCAGTCATGAGGAGGCAGTGGAGGCTTTCCGCACTGCTAAAGACCCCATTGTGGTCCAGGTGCTCCGGCGGCAACCGCTGCCTCTGGGTCAAGGGTCATCTCAGGATGTCCAGCTGGTGGATGTGTGCACACAGACAGACATCACCTTCGAGCACATCATGGCTCTTGCCAAACTCCGGCCTAGCAGCCCACCTGTGCCAGACATTTGCCCTTTCCTGCTCTCAGACAGGTAAGAACTGCTGAATGCTGGCTAAGATGGAGTACTCATTTCTAAAACAACCTCCGAAACTACCAGGGATTTACAAGCCTTTCATCAAACCTAGACAAGCTTTTCATTTCTATACCCTGAAAGTTTGAAGAAGTCTCTTCGGTATGCATGCTCCTAAATTAAAGACCCTGAAATCCTAATGAACTTTAAAAGCATCATGGGGTTTTCTAGAAAATGGCAAAGGATGCTAGATCACTTGTTTCTTTTTCGTTCTTAATTTACTTTGGCTGGTTCTCAAGTTCCTCTCTGAGGAATTATGAAATGTGAACAAGATGTAGTTCAGCGTGAAGAATATCTGGGTTTCTTCCCCTGAGACACAGCCATGGTGAGCAGTGTACGTCGAGGCGTTTGTTTCCACAATGCTGTGTAGATATCCGAGACCCGGTTACACACCCACACACATTCACACACACATACACACACAAACAAAGTCAGTGTGTAACGGAGGTAATTATAACCACACAATGGCACTTGAATAATTGATTGTCTAAAAATTTGTCACTCACATAAACGTCATGTTTTATTTTGAAATCCCATTTGTGTGGACTACTTTGATTCGGACCTCTCTAATTATTATTTTCTAATGATCTAATCAGACAATAGCTTTTAAAACTATTTTCTAATGATGACAAAGTCGTACATATTATTTGGATTTAATATATATATATATATATATATATATATATATATATATATATATAAACATTCCATAGAAAACCACCAACTATTAATATATTTCTACTGAGTAGCAAAACATGTACACAGTAATGAAAAGCAAATGGGTCTATAAAATTGGAAAATGTAGTTGCCAAAATTAAGTCCAAATCTATTCCTATAGCCTGCAGCAGAGTCCCAGTGTAATCAAGCTGTCCCATAAAAATAAGGTGCCTGTTGGCTCCTCATCTGCCATCAAGTGCCGCAGACAGGGTAGTGATTTTATACATCCAACTGCAATTTCTCTCCACTGTATCACACAATTGATCATAAAAAGGTGTAATTGTGCAGTAAGCACATAGAGCAGCCTGACACTTGGCAGACACAGAACAAAATAAAGCATTGTGACTATACAGCATATCATCTAAAGATAAAGGATGATATTCAGCTCCTATATTGTATACTTGTATATAGAAAATTCTGAGCCACAGAAAAAAAGAGTTTTGTATATTAGGGTTCATATTGTCCTATATACCAGAGAACATTAAAGAAAGATACATTTGCCTCTAAATGTCTTAAGTATATCTTATGAGAGACAGAGAGAGAGAGGTGATTGGCATGGTCTTCTCAAGGACATAGAGGCAAAGAAAGTGACAGTGTCATTATGAACTGAAGGATCTATAATGATTAATTAGAGAGAATATCTCACATCTCCTCAACCCCCACTCATGACATCATCACTGATAATATATGACAGCATTTTATTCACTTGTAGGAAAGGACAAGGACGGCATATGACAGAGTCGGTCCGTAATTAAGGTAGTAAATGAATCGGTGAGAGAGTGAGTGAATTAGTGAGTTATTCAGTCAGTGAGTGAGTCAATAAGTGAATCAGTGATTCACGAATTGACAAATTTGCAACTGGGTAAATCACTGAGTATGAAAGAGAATTCGTCAGTGAGTGAATCATTGAGCGAGTGAGTGAAGGAAACAGTACTGTAAGTCAAAGAGTCAGTGAGTAAGGGAGTGAGTGATTGAATCAGTGAGTCAAAAAGAAAGTGAGGTAGTGCACTGTATGAAAGATTTAGCTGTTAAGTGACTCAGTGAATAAATAAGTGTTCAGCGCATTAGTGAATGAGTGAGTAAATTACTGAGCATGTAAGTAAGTGAATAATTGAGTGATTCTGCAGGTGAATCAATGAGTGAGTCAGAAAGTGAGTGAATCATCAAATGACTCAGTCTCAATGTACTTACAACATACAGTACAATTACCCACAACTCTCTCCATCTTACATGCTTACCCTCAGCACATTTCCTCCCCATTTCTCACTATTACAGTCTTTCTGCCCTACTGTTGCTCAGAGAGCTTTATGGCTCCTCTCACTTTGTCTATTCTGCAATGTAATTTTTTTTCAACACCTGCTGTTCTTCCGCATTCATTTATTGCCTATTCACACCGATACCTTTTCCTCACTGCCTTACACACTTACATCTATTTTTCCCACAGCTGTCACTCCCTCCACACCATGGGCCAGGAGTATTACGAGGGGAGTGAGTATCTCTCCAACATGCCAGCTGAGGCTGAGAGGACTGATGAGTTAGAGTATGAGGTAGGACATCATCCTGTTTCCTCCTGTCACTTTTATTATTCACACTTGATATCCACCCAGTGTGACTGTCTATAATAGACCTTTCCTAGGCATAAGAGCAGACATGCTGGTAATAGACTCCCCATGGTTGTCCCCATGGGTCTCTCCTGACAGATGACGGGTCACAGCCATGACCTATGACCTATGATCGCAGCATGGTGTATAAACAGTGGGGGTTAAAGCATGCTGTTGCCCTTGGACGCTGACAACATTGTTGCATTTGTTTAATCTGGCTTTTTGGCAGTTATAGCCTTCCTGTACCAACCAGATGTATAAAATAATCAGATTCACTTCCATATCTGGGCATATCTCAGGTATAATGACAAATGATGTGAGATTTTTTTTTCTTTTTTGCAATTAGGTTTTGCAGTTTATTGAAGTGCTCCTACAATTATGATATGATATGATCAAATGGCTGCAGCCAGACTGAATGCACATGAAAGAGAGTCTGTGGCTCAACAGGATGGCTGCAGGCCACAATGCTCAGATGTTGATTAAGACCCTGTTGTGTTTGTAAAAGTCCAGCTGGATACAAATGGACCTGAGAACTAATTTGACCCTGTACATGTTTATTCAGCCCTGAAGTTTTTATGTTGAACTGGATAAGCAAAACTTCATTAAGGTTGCATGTAGGTGCGACCTTTTAGATTCACTGCTCAAAACAAATGTCACTTTTTTATATCTTAGCAAGTGAAAATAACTTGAATCTAGTCGAATAATTACACTTACTCATTCATTTTCTATACCATTTATCCTGTACAGGGTTGCAGGAGGCCTGGGAGTGCCAATCCATTGCAGGGCACAACCAGACTCACACACTATAAGCAATTTGAAAAATGCTAATTAACCTAATTCGCATGTCTTCGGATTGTGGGAGGAAACCCATCAAGCATGGGGTGAACATGCAAACTCCACACACAGACACCTGAAAATGGGACTCGAACCCACAACTCAGGAGGTGCAAGGCCACAGTATTAACCTCTACACCATCAAACAGTTTCTTAATATAAGGTTACAAAAAAAAAATCTAACATCATTAAGACAATAATTATACAATAAATAGTTCTTTTCTGTATATTTTGTGTTCTATTGTAAAATAATTTGGAAGTTTTAGACATTTTTTTTTTCTGTAAAAAATGCTTTAAGATGTAAAAATGTGTCTAAAAGTAAAATGAATCTAACAACAGATTGAATAATCTATTCAATTTTATTTGAATCTTAAATAAAAATAATAATAAAATTCACTAGATTTAAGATATTCCCACTAAGATATCACTTTATGCAGTGAAGCGTCGTGTCATCCAGAATCATTGCGTTCCTCATTTCGTGAAGCACTGTAGAATCCATCATATCTCCGATTATATTGCAGTTTGACAGATGATATCTGCGATCTATCTTTCGACAAACATATTTTTGAACATGGCCTGCCAAAAAAAGGAACTCGCGTCGAGATTTCTTTATTTCCCACAGCCTGTTTGAGAGGAGACAGTCTGTTTCCGAGCTTTGAGTGATATATGATCAGAACCTTGATGTTGTTATTTCATTTAAATTTGTTTGAATGCTTTCCCCCTCCAAGCATGAGCTCCTGCTTTTCCTCAAAGATTAATGCATCCGCTCGTGTCTCCCGCTGCTTTCATTAAGGCTGGGTAAATAAATTATGTGCTAATCCACACAGCTTATTTCTATTAACTGATCCTATTACACTATGCATTCTGCTTTTACTGTATTTCATGCTTTACAAACGTATCTCCATTTACCGTGACAATAGGAATATTTGTGGCGAGAGGGAGAGAGACCAGTCCATTTTACGTAACAAATTCCGAGGGGAAAAAAAGTTTGAGTTTCACAACCTCGGTTTTAGGTGTTACAGTCTATGCCATCATCAAAATGTACTTTTTTTTTTTTTTTTTTTTTTAAGGTTTATGCTGGTTGAGGAACAGGTCATTATAATTTTTTATTTCCAACTTTTAAAAAGTGTGACATAGTGTTGTGAAATAAAGTGTGGAAATGTCCATTTCCAGGCCCTTCAGTGTCCAGATAAGAAAGATGAAATATCCCTCTCTTTCTCTCCCGTTCCCTCATCCCTAACCTTTTCTTTTCATTGCCACCCTGCGAATACACTTGTTTTGACAGCAGACAGTGCAATTTGACGGTGGGCAGTCACCTCATCCAATCTCTCCAACACACGCATTCGTTTACCATCATTCATCAAACCTCTCATCTTCTCTGTCTCTTTGCATTCCTGAGCCTTGGAATCATCTAGAAAATGAAATCATAGGGAGCAGCACGCTGCAAGAACGTTTTTGTAAAAAAATTATAATTTTTTTTTTTTGTAAAAGAGATCAGATGATGCTTTCAGATTTGAGCCACTGAGGAACTAATACAATACATGTATTACACCGTGGCCCCTGGAGAAGGAAACATATTGTATGAGGAATTTCCTCTTAAGGGCTGAACTGCAGGTGTTTGCAGCTGATAGCGTGGCTGCCAGTGTTGTCGTGTTTATGCCCAGTACCTGAAAATACACAGCCTTTCTGTGGAATGGAAAGATTTGTGACTTATCCATGATCCAAATTAATAGAGATTCATTGTCCTCTTCAAAAACATCACTAATGAGTTTTGTGCATAATTATTGTTTGTTTTTATCTCATGCCTGTGTTGTTGAACTAATTATACTAAATAGTGGCACCTATTATGTTTTTTTTTTTTTTTTAAAGATTTTTTATTATTGTTGAACAACAAAAGTATTATAACTAACTGCTTTAGGTGATCGATTAAAACTCCTCAAACAAACTAGAAAAATCTCTCAATATTTCATTCTTTATCACTGCATAGAGTGTCTCATTGGGTTTGATAGAATTATTTGCTGGCCCAGTAGCCTGGCACTTTGAGAAGTGTTCAATTAAAGATCTGAGAGCATGTCTGCTGGAATGCATCAAAATGAGACACAAAGGCTGACAATATAGTTGCCTTCCTTTGAGGTCTACAGCTCTGGGGGGTAATTAGCTGTGCAGGCCCCTGGACTGATGGGTTTGTGATGGACTGCCACTGTTTGATGAATACAGGGAGAGGAGGAGAAGGACTTGTAAGTGACCTCTGGCAGTACATGCACCAGAGGGCCCACTCTGCTAGCTTTACTTGGCTCTATGTTTTGCTTGGATTATATTGTAACAAATACAATTACTGCACAGTGAAATTATTAGTTAACCAGCGGTCCATGAGTTAACAGTCCATATACCACAGCAACATGTCAGAAGCCTTATTTGAAATATTATTCCTCACTTATTAATGTAACATGTGATCTCATTGACATTACAACATTTGGGACAGTATCATATTGATAGCACCGAAGCAGTTTATACTTGTATCAAAAATGCAGTAATTATATTTTAACGTACAAGAAACAGACATGCAATTTGTAATTGCCTGGTTATGTTGGTGAAATAAGACAGCTCATGTCCAAATGTTTAATGTTATATTATGCTTTCATCTGGGATGTTTTTGCATTCTTCTGGGATATATTTAAAAAAAAAATTTTTTTTTTTTAAATTATAAACTATATATATTATAAACAGTTGACTCATATCCTGTGACATCTCCTATCATTGTAAACTGCTTCCCAAGCACTTCCTATTTACATAGGACTTCTGAGTCTTATACCAAAGTAAACTGTTTTGGCCCCGTTCCATGAGGCCTGTTGAGTTCATGTTCCATCCTAGACTGTGCTTTTACTGTTGCACTCCTTACAACCTTGACTTCTGGATTGTGTGTTTTGATTTTGCCCAGTAAAGCTCCAGCAGAACACAGATCCTTGAATCTGTTCCAGGTTCTGTGTATTATAGTTTCATAGCTATTGAAACAAATGCTTCCTGACATTGCTATAATTTCTTCTCTTAAGATGCATTGAATTTTGCAAAGAACACTCACTGCAATGCATAATTAAACATTACGAGGTCAACCTGTAAATATTGGAAAATTGATTACAGTTTCGCATGCCTGTCACTCAAATTTGAAATGTTCCCAGGTGATGATGCCTGTTATTGTTAGTGATGCTCAGATTTGAACTGAGCTCACTCTTACTATCTGCACCGTGAAGCAGCCGATGAATTTTTCATCTGCACAGCAATCATCGACTGAATAAATAAATGCTTAATAGCATAACTACAGTTTATTTACAAAGTAATCATTAACACCCGAAGCGAAACTGAATACTAAATGTTCCAGTGTGCTTAGAAGTCCAGAAAACACTCTTATGCATGCACTGCTACTAAAGGGGGAAAGGATCACTTGTAAATGATTTACACATGAATATGTCATTTTAGAACGTTGCATTACATTAGTGTTTAAAATTGTTAATTTTGTAAATTGTATACAATATTAAGACACTCTGGATTGTTTTCACGATATAGGAGGTGGAGCTTTGCCGCCTGAACAGTCAGGAGAAACTCGGCCTCACGCTCTGCTACAGGACAGACGATGAAGATGATGTTGCCATCTATGTGTCAGAGGTGAGCTTCCTCTTTTTTCAGCAAATGTGACTGGACCAATTGCATTAAAATTCTTCTCATGTCATAAAACACAATGCACCTCTAACAACTGGCATAAACAGTAGATATAACAGTAATTGAACAAGGTTTACCCCTCTTTGCTAAAAGCAGATTATGTGATTTAGAATTAACCCATAAAGGCATCACCATGTTATTATCTTAAAGCATATTCCTCAGTAACTGCAGTGAAAGTAATATAAAATTTATGTATAGAGGTGTGTATTTCTGTCAGAGTTTAAGGGCTTCATGGTGGTTATTATGGGCCTTAAACATTGACATATTACTGTATATGTTATATATGGGTGTGAGTTAGTATTGCAGTGTTTTTCCCTGCAGCTTTCTACTATGACTGATTGCATATCTTTACGCAAAATAAAACAAATGCCCAAACACAGTTTTGCTTTTTTTTTTTTTAAAACTCCCCGTAATAATGCAGTTCATTAAATGTTAATGATGTCTGATGCATATAACAGCAAGGGAGTATGTTGTTCTTCAGTCTTTGAGGATTTCTGTGATGTTGACAAAGAAAAATATGCCTCTGATTATTATTCCTATTCTGAGAATATTTGGGTAGCATGTAAATGAGAGAAGGCACCGGCTGCAAATGTATCTTCATCAAATGTCAAATCTGAGTCTGTTTGGGCTGATATAGATATGACTGGATAGTGTTTTGTTTACTTGACATCTGCACAAGATTTTACAGCACAGTAACAGAATCATGAATACTATGATATGAATACATACAATGTGAGAAATAAAGAGAATGTACATTTGATATTAATGTATGGGGGAAAGACAACAATACACTGAAAAACCAAATAGAGGAAAGTACTATAGAATTGTATGTGGTATGAAATAGAGACATTTCTGGTATAACATTAGATACTAATTTAGGAAATACCTTCATCAATTTAAATGAATGAATGAATGAATAAATAAATAAATAAATAAATAAATAAAACCTTACCGTTGACTTATTTATTTATTTAATGGCACTTTATTGGTACCCGTCTGCCAGACAGTCCATGTATTCAAAGTTACATTATACAACATTATGTTTTTTCATGTATTGTTGTCATGATTGTGGCAGGGAGACTTAGAACTAAAACTACTGTGATTGGTCCAATTGGAGCCAGTGGGATTATACAAAACCATGCAAACTGCCTGTGGTATTATTTGTTGTGTTAAGCAATTCAGTTTGCAGATTTGGTTGTACAGAATAACATCCTTCCAAAATGTTTCCAGTCATCCATGTCAAGAAAGCAGTCTAGGACGTGGGCAGATATGTGCAAAGAATATTGTAAAAATAAATAAATAAAATAAAGAGGGGAAGGGGGGAGCACACTAGTGTGACCACAGAGGGGTCATATTCAGAGTTTAAAAGATATAGCAGTAGATCTGCAGGAGAAGTTTTTTTTATATATATATATTTAGACTAAAAGCATGCTAAGCATGATTTTCTGGGCAGCCTGTTTAGATTATTGAAATTGCTTGCATGCAGTTCATGATTTTTCTTGTGCAGAGCTGTCTGAGCTGTCTCACAGAGGAGCTGACGGGAAAATCCTTAACCACACATTGTGTGAATCTATGGTGGTGTGCTTTGAGCAAACACTGATTGTTTAAGCAGGGAAGTACTGTATACCCAATATAGCTGGGACCGGGTCCAAACCCAAACAATATTCAACCTAAGCCAATTTTTTGGGGTTTTAAATGCAATGTGAGACATATTTTGGAGTAATTTTGCCACAAATGATCTTTAAAGTTCTCATTGTAAACCATGAGAAATTCTCTTTATACCATTCAGTGTTTACTTTCTTTATTTTCTGTATTACAGTAAAATAGTTTATAATAAATACCAATATGAACAAATCTTGCATTAACTCATCATTATATGCATATTACTCTCAACACAGCCCAAGATGAAAAAAATCACTGATGAACCTTACGGACCAGGTTACTGTACCAAGGAATGGCTGTAAAAGTTTAATTAAGAACAGATGAGAGAAAAATGACCTTGTCCCAGACTGAAGGAAATAATGAAAAAAGCAAGTGGTCCCCTTTTTATTCATAATTAATTCAACCGATTCATTTTTGCCCCATGAAATATGGGCAAGCAGATATCCTATTAAAGATGTAAACAGAGCTGGTAACAGCATTGCTTTCTTTGTACCGTACTGTATATGAGCTTTGAATTTGTGAGCATCAGTCTTGGAAGTCAATAATAATAAGGCAAGACTGGCTGTTGTTTATTGATGTTTGTGGTAAATTCTGGGTGGAAGACATGTTACCTCTGCAGACCTCTACCCAGGAGAACCCACCAGATGCAGCCAACTGCATATCATTTAGTCAGTTAGTGCATATGCGATCAAACTGTCTGAAACTGAAATAGGTTACCTGCATATTAAATATAGAATGTGGATGCTAGGGTGTATTCTTACATCAAAATTTAAATATTCAGATATTCTAGAATGCAAATATTTATTTACAACACAACATATGCAGATATTAAGCACTCACTAAGCCACAGGAGAATCTACACTGAGCTTTACTAGTGTGATGAAATTTCCCTCCAGTAATCATAGGAAGTATGTAAGATTTGGTCAAGGAGCTTTTTCTCACACTTGTTAGCACCAAAGCCACTCCGCTGTCTTCTGCCAAACTTACTCCCTGATTCGTTTGAAGTTATATCAGAGCTTCAGCACACTCTAAAGAAAGACTTGCACTGAATATAGATATGTCCGAGCCAGTCAGTGGTTACAGGCTTATTAAAATCTTCACTCCATAAAATTGAAGTCTGCAGATCCGTGGCCTGCTCTATGTGCCATATTATAGCTGGTCTTGATGTACAGCCTTTGCTCACAAGGTTGTAAAACCAGAAAGCGGGATCCAAGTAACTGTATTTTAATGCATTTTATGACAAAAGGATATTCATGTTGAAGGCGGCAAATTTACAAATTATTCATTTGCTAGAATAATACAAAGAACAAAAAAAAAAAAGGTCATAATATAGAAATAAGGATGAACTGCAGTAACAAGTCACTGTAATTCTGTCCAGTGATAAATCTTCAGGGCAGAGCCCATGAATCAGATAGCATTTATAGTCTTTCGAGATGACTATCTACAAGACAGAATGTTATAACTGAAAGGCTGCTTTAACAGATCAGCAGTGCATATCAGTGGTATCTCTTAACAGCAGGATTGCCGTGTCGGTACGAGCACACACACTGTGGCAAGTCATCTTTCTAAAGAACTGCTACTCTGAGAAGGCGTGGAGTGTTATAAAGATGGAATGTTCCAATTGTCAGTCATCTCTGGAGATGTGCCCTGATTGGACAGAGTGAAACAAATGAGGCAAAACAAGAATTGATTAGCCACTGAAAGATGGGCCTGCCCCTTTGCTTAGTATCATTAGTGACAGAGGATCTATGGGATGGCTAAACTAGAGAACCAGTCAAGCCTTTAAGGGCAGTGAAACTTAAATGAGTATTAATGTTCCACACTGCCCGGCGTCTACACCCCACAGACACTCCAGTCACTCCAGTCATCAGGCTTCCAGGCCAGTAATACAACCATGTGTGCTGATCTTGCTTGTGTTGAGCAATTTGTGCATCATAAAATGTTTTATTAGAATAGAGGGTGGCCAAAAAGTCTGAGCCCTTAGGCAAACATGTATTAAAAAGTAAGTTGGAAGTCTGTGGTTTAGCAGGACTTGTGTATATGCGGAATACTAGAAGGCTGAACATTTTCTCATGCATCAGAACTGGTATTACATGCAGAGCTGATTTCCTTCCTTTGTGAAATGATTGCTCTTGGCTAATTCTGATAGACTACTGACTTCAGATGTCCCCTACCTCTCACCCCACCCCCAAAAATGGTGTAGTGTTAGATGTGGTCCTATTTGATTTTCTTTTGTTAGTTGAGAAAGAAAAGAAAAGATGAAATGTCCAATAAGGGAAATGTCTATGGATCCAGAATTTTGGGCCATCTTGTATATTTATTAGTATGTGTTAATCTGAGTAGAAATAACCTTGGATGTCATCATTTTAATATGCAGGCCAAAACAGATGAAAAATTGATGTTTGGGAATTGCATATTTGGACAACTTCAGCTGAACCTTTTGAATGTCGAATGTCCTCATATACATGACATTTTCTCCCAGCTACATTGTCTATATATTCCTGTACTGTCCTCATATGAGAACTGTTGGGTATTATTCTTTCGGCGAACTTCTTCTTGTTTGAAGACATTGATTAAGTTCAAACACAGACAGAAAGGAGATATCACAGTGTACACAGTAGTCGACAGCATCTTCAGCAGGAGATTGAGGAAACATAAATATATTTCAGTGAAACATTTTATTTATTTTCTAATCATCCTGTGAGTCCACTTTGTCAACTTTACATAAATGTACCGGTTAACACTGGTAATTTGCTTAAACATATAGAAAAAAAAAACTTGTCTTGTTGGTTCTTAGCTCACACAGTGAAGAGCAGGCTAGCATCAAGATGTTGAATACTTATGTGCCATAGTAAAATGGAAATAAACCTACAGTAACATGGCTTACAGTAAATGCATTCAAAATGAAAAATTTCCATTCAAGCCCGTAGTTTTCAAAACTAGTTAAATCAAACTGTTTACACAGTGTAAATTATTGGATAATGTTGTATTAATAAGGTTATGCTTTTTTATTTAAGTTTTGTAGTTTTTAGCATAGTCTAATACTATGTAGTCAAATCATAGTCAAATACTCATTTTATAGAGGCTTAAAAACTGGGTCATTTGAGTCACCATTTTATTCAAAAAACGCAGGCTATATGAAGAACCATTTCCTTACATCTCAATCTTCAATGTCATCATCAAGGTCATCTCATCCTGTTATTGTCAGATTGAGGTTCTGTTTAGCTGATAATGACGCCATTCTGTATGACAAAGTTTTGATCTCTGATCACATTACAACTTACTCCTCTTACAGTAACATTTTGATTTAAGACCTTATTATAAGATAAGATATTATTTTTCTCCTCAACTGGTACAATTGCCTGCAGGGCTCTACATGCTTCATTTAAGGAACTTTTCAGCATATTGTACTCTTCTAAAACTTCTTAAGGTTTACTTGTTATTTCTGTCTTGTGGTAAACTCTCAACGGTCATGTGCATGGTTTTGTTTTGAAAGTAGTCTTTGAGAAATCTACACCGGCATCATCACCGGAGAGTATTCTAGCTTCACTATTTTGGTCTTTCAGTGTCTGCCAGGCTGTTCACTACTACACAGCTTAGTGGCTTGTTCTTTGTGTCTGTATTCAAAACACTTCCATTCGATTGATTTATTGTCATCTTTCAGCCACATTATGGCCTGCATTACTGTCACTCACACTTTGTTCTTCACCTTGAGAAACAGCAATAATATACTGAAAAAGTGAAGTGGTGCTCAAGTGAAGGGCAGAGCAAAAAAAAAAAAAAAAAAAGGAAAACCTTCCAGTGTCAATTTACTTATGCAGCGCCTGTTTATTCATTGATGCATTCTTCCACTTTTTTTTTTTTTTTTTTAGATCGGACCTAATAGCATAGCAGCCCGAGATGGTCGGATTCGGGAAGGGGACCGCATTTTGCAGGTAACATACTGTAACATCTCAATCCTCATTATACACAGGAGTTCTTTGTCCTAGCAGAGCAGTCATCTTTTCATAGTTAGAGGGCTTTTTCATTTTTAATGGCTGCACATTATGTCTGCATGTAACCCCTCTTGGTGTAGGAGTCAGTAAACACAGCCCACAGGGGAAGCACACATTTTTGAATCCTACTTTAGCAAGGCTAAGAAGAAGTCTTGAAGGAAGGGATAGAAAGGAGGACATATATTAGCCTCTGATAAATTTCCAACTGTCTAAAGTTTTACAAATGGTCTTTACAGGATCATTATTTGTGATTTTGTGTGTGTGCGTGTGTGCGTGCGTGTGTGTGTGCGTGCGTGCGTGCGTGTGTGTGTGTGTGTGTGTGTGTGTGTGTGTGTGTGTGTGTGTGTGTGTGTGTGTGTGTGTGTGTGTACACCCGGGGCAGGGATGGGATCTCCCTGGCATCATTAGCCAGGAGCAGTGTTGCTGTGCTGGTCACATGAAGTGTTAATGTCTCCCAGTGGAGCATTTTCGAGTGGGTTATTACAGGCTCTCTGGAGGTTTTTGTACTTCATGAGTAGATATTTTTGGAAATAACCACCGTTTCAGTCAAGCAATTCTTAATCCATTTTCTGCTGATCCAGAGGAAAGTATGAGGTTATTGGCTATTTAGGATGTTCTAGTGACCTTAGCTCTTAATCTTCTTTTGGCTCACTGGAAAAAACACTATAAAGTATCTGGTTTGGCGTATTTATCTTAAGTGTGGAAAATGAACATTTAAATAACACATATGAATAGTACTATTGTAAAAAAAAAAAAAAAATTCTGGACAAATATATACAATTTTCTCATATGAACAGCTTGACCTGAAACAAGAAGCAGCAGCAAAATGCTGTCCTGCTTGGCCTGACCTGACCGAGAGTGTTCATAGAAATTCACATCAACTGCCTTGAGGCTGGCATATGAGTGTGTCAGGCTAGCGTGTGTGGGTGGATGCACATGCTTGCAAATGTGTATTTCTTTGTAAATGAATACCTGGTCATGTCTGTGTGTGTGTGTGTGTGTGTGTGTGTGTGTGTGTGTGTGTGTGTGTGTGTGTGTGTGTGTGTGTGTGTGTGTGTGTCGGCGGGTGATTGGTGCAGGTTTGCAGGGTAGAAACTGTTATCCCAGCCATGACTGCACTATTACTCATCTTGGAAAAAGATGGACGCTGGCTGTCATAGGGCACTTAATTGTGTGGCTGGGTGGATGCATTCAGGAAGCACGCACGGACACAAATGCCCTGGCTCATAAGATTTTTCCTTCATATGCAATAAACAAATCTCACCTACTGAATATTAGTAAATGCTGGCATTTATACAAAGTAAAAAAAGGCTTTTGAATGTGTGCACATGACTCTCTGTTCTAGTGCTTTCAGACGAGTCCATTCTCAATGGTTTCTTAAAAGACATTAAAGGAAGATTAGGCAAGATTTATTAAAGTTTCTAAGATTAGGTCATAGATTGGTTCATTAAATGATACTGAATAGGAGTTTTTTTTTTTTTTTTACTCTTTGATCTCACTTTACATTCCTGACCACAGAACGTCCTGTGCACAAAGCTCCACACCCAGAACTGTGTTTCAGCTAGCTTTAAACACAAATGTTATGACATCACTTTCAAGCACACTCTGTGTTGACACTGTGGAAACACTGGAAACATGTGGAATTTGACTTCTGTATGCACAATTTATGAGAATAGGCAAGAGTGCCTTTGCTCTCCTGATCATATGAGTAAAAAAGCAGACCATACAAGCAATCCCTTAACAATATTTTTGTCTATGTGTGAACTGACTTACACACGTGGACAAAATAGTTGGTACCCTTTGGTCAATGAAAGAAAAACTCACAATGGTCACAGAAATAACTTTAATCTGACAAAAGTAATATATATGTTTTTAAATCTATGAATGTTAACCAATGAAAGTCAGACATTGCTTTTCAACCATGCTTCAACAGAATTATTTAAAAAAATAAACTCATGGAACAGGCCTGGACAAAAATGATGGTACCCCTAGAAAATACTGAAAATAATGTGACCAAAGGGACATGTTAATTCAAGGTGTGTCCACTAATTAGCATCACAGGTGTCTACAATCTTGTAATCAGTCAGTGGGCCTATATATAGGGCTCCAGGTAGTCACTGTGTTGTTTGGTGACATGGTATGTACCACACTCAACATGGACCAGAGGAAGCGAAGGAAAGAGTTGTCTCAGGAGATTCGAAAGAAAATTATAGACAAGCATGTTAAAGGTAAAGGCTATAAGACCATTTCCAAGCAGCTAGATGTTCCTGTGACTACAGTTGCACATATTATTCAGAAATTTAAGATCCATGGGACTGTAGCCAACCTCCCTGGACGTGGCCGCAGGAGGAAAATTGATGACAAATCTAAGAGACGGATAATCCGAATGGTAACAAAAGAGCCCAGAAAGACTTCTAAAGAGATCCAAGGTGAACTTCATGCTCAAGGAACATCAGTGTCAGATCGCAACATCCGTCGTTGTTTGAGCCAAAGTGGACTACATGGGAGACGACCAAGGAGGACACCATTGTTGAAAACAAATCATAGAAAAGCCAGACTGGAATATGCCAAACTACATGTTGACAAGCCACAAAGCTTCTGGGAGAATGTCCTATGGACAGATGAGACAAAAATGGATCTTTTTGCCAAGGCACATCAGCTCTATGTTCACAGACGGAAAAATGAAGCATATCAAGAAAAGAACACTGTCCCTACTGTGAAACATGGAAGAGGCTCTGTTATGTTCTGGGGCTGCTTTGCTGCATCTGGCACAGGGTGTCTTGAATCTGTGCAGGGTACAATGAAATCTCAAGACTATCAAGGGATTCTAGAGAGAAATGTGCTGGCCAGTGTCAGAAAGCTGGGTCTCAGTCGCAGGTCATGGGTCTTGCAACAGGACAATGACCCAAAACACACAGCTAAAAACACCCAAGAATGGCTAAGAGGAAAACATTGGACTATTCTAAAGTGGCCTTCTATGAGCCCTGACCTCAATCCTATTGAGCATCTTTGGAAGGAGCTGAAACATGCTGTCTGGAAAAGGCACCCTTCAAACCGGAAACAACTGGAGCAGCTTGCTCATGAGGAGTGGGCCAAAATACCTGCAGAGAGGTGCAGAAGTCTCATTGACAGTTACAGGAATCGTTTAATTGCAGTGATTGCCTCAAAAGGTTGTGCAACAACAAAAGTTAGGGGTACCATCATTTTTGTCCAGGCCTGTTCCATGAGTTCATTTTTTAAAATAATTCCGTTGAAGCATGGTTGAAAAGCAATGTCTGACTTTCATTGGTTAACATTCATAGAATTCTTATTTATTATTACTTTTGTCAGATTAAAGTTATTTCTGTGACCATTGTGAGTTTTTCTTTCATTGACCGAAGGGTACAAAAATTTTGTCCACGTGTGTACAGTACTGTTCAAAACTCTTAAGCCACCTATAATGTCTTCATATTTTCCTTCCAAAGAGCCAGACTTTTGTATTTTATTGTAATCTTGAAGAAGAGTTCTCTTGGCTTCCTGAAGGACTTCATATGATGACAGATGATCAGGCCGGTGATTATTATACTGTTGATGCTGAATGCTTGGTTGGAATAAATGAGAGGGGAAATGAGGTTGCTGCTGAGGTCTTTTTTTCCAGAGCATCTTTAGGCATTTTGCAGCCTGTCACAGTAAAATATTTGATGCTATTTCTTTTATTTAATCTACATATTTTAATTTAATTGTAATTTAATGTGAAGAAATGAGGGGTGGCTAAAGACTTATTTATAGACCACGCGTGTCCCTACACACATGTTCACGGTTTCTATAAACTATCCTATGTAGGTATTCTTTATTCATGACTATACTGTACATGTAACAATACAAGACCATTTCATGGCATACATGAAAGAACTGTTTAGGGAAACTGTCCTGGTTTTAAATATTTTATCTTTTAATTATTATATTAACACTATTACAATGTATTCATGATATGTAAATGTATTACCGTGTTTAAAGTTTTCACTATTAGGTTATTTGTACATTATTTGTGACACACAAGACATTGTTCATAATTGTCCCTCTTTTGTTCGTTGTATCTTTTCTTCAATATAAGGAAAAAGCCTCATGCACAAGGCAAGTACATGTGTCCTCGGGTGAGACTGAGACTAATCTTGGCTATCACTGTGTTTCCTCTACAGATAAATGGTCAGGATGTGCAGAACAGAGAGGAAGCTGTGGCTTTACTCTCTAGTGAGGACACTAGAAACATTGTACTGCTTGTAGCTAGACCAGAGATGCAGGTGGGCGCACACACAGACACACACACACACACACACACACACACACACACACACACACACACACACACACACACACACACACACACACACACACACACTTACTTGAATCCCTTTACACCAACAGAAAAATAGCAGCAAAAGCAAGAATTATACACCATTAGATACCATAATAGCCTCATTTGATGTACCCTCAGACTCTTAAAGGTGTTTCCTTTCAGCACTCAACTGAAGCATAAAAAAGCCTGGTATTCGATTTTATTTCTGCCAGTAAACATGCCTAGAGCAGAGGATGTGTCCTGCCCTCTCCTTATGCTGATGACCAACACATTCACCCGGGCTGGTTTTATTTTCTTGCTTTGGCGGTGTAATTGACTTCCAGCAGTCACCCATAAAAAACTAATAGCGTACTAATACTGTATGAATTCAAACCTTTGACCAAGTTGAACGGCCCTGACAGACCAGTGCAGCAGAGCTCATCCCACTCTTAATGGGTTCCCTTCTCTATCTCCCTGTAATTAAATGCATCTCTGATAATAAATTTGAATCCATAAATATGGATCACGCTTTATGGGCGAGCACCAGGCAGAGAGCTGATGTAAGAAATTAAAGGAGAGGGTCAGCAGGCCAGCCTGCTGTATATTGACCATCAGATATGAGAGCCTGCTTCATTAAATGCCACACGCAAAGTTTATTATCCTGGAGCAATCTAATGAGCATAGCACAATTTGATAATATAACATGTGCAGGCTTGTTTTACAGTACAAGACCATGATCTGTCCATCCCAATCTAATAGAGCACTATGAAAGCAATTCCCATTTTTCATAAATGTACAAATGATGCCTTGTTTTGTTTCAACAAGCAAACTAACTTATAGCCATTGTATCTAATAGATTATATCTTTCTTTCTGATTTGTGCAGCTCGAGGAGGCCTGGTTAGATGATGAGCACACAGAGTTTTTAGAAGAACTTAAAATGGAAATGCTGGAAGAACAAAGAAGAGAGGAAGAAGAGATGGAGAGAGCAGCAAGAGAAGAGGAAGAGCAGGTTGGCTGTGGAATATCACTAAATATTTACTAATGGACGGTGGTTGTTGAACATGTTTATCATTGATCATCTTTTTATATAGCATTTGGCTGAATACACAGGCAGCCAAGGTCACAACTGGAAAAGAAAATCCATAATTGAATTGCAAGCAGGAAGGCTTGGTTTAAAACTGAAAGCATATGAAGTCTATTAAACAGGCAAACAACAGCACACAGATACTAGAAAACTATAATGCAGGAGGCCAGGAACCAGAAATCAGGAATTGAGGAACGAAACAAAGATAGAAGGTAAATACAAACAGGTTGTTGGCAAATAATAAAGCCAATAACCTAGAACATGTGAGAGAAAAACCAAAGTCGAACATAAGGTATATGACATACTCATTGCCTAACACGTAGCGCAGGAGGGGAAACTGTAGGGGACACAGATCACAGGTAGATCACAAGCAAAGCAGTTGATGGTACTGCAACCTTGAAAACATCATATAACACTATCATCACTTGGTGGAGGGATTGAGTTCTTTGAACTGGTGTAATGAGTGAGGTCTGGGTGGAAATTGGGTCAAGACAAAGACAGAATTGGGGACAGATGGAAAAAACTGGATATGATACTGGAGCTGCATCAAGGGCTGAAATTAAATCTCAGTCAAGGGATGAAATGTGACATGAGTCAGGGAGTGATACTGGCACTGAGACACACAGACTAAGATGGCAGCAGCCAAAGAGATGGAAGCAGTGTCTGGGGCGGAGTTTGACGAAAGACAGAGGCTTGAGTGAGAAACAGTGGCAAAAGATCAAGGCCAAAGGCAGGGACTGATGGGTGACAGGAAGTAAGACAGATATTATACTAAAAGCTGTCACCAAGCCTGAAGGCAAGGCATGATCTGTAATTCAACTTGCAGATGGTAAGGAAAAGAAAAGTAAAGTAGACTTTTGGGGCATTTTCCTTTTAGGATGCATGGCCTGAATACTTAAGTTCATCCCTAATATTAATTTTGATCAAGGGCCTTGTTATTGCAGGTTTGTTTATACAGAGCCAAACTTATCCTGCAGAAAACCTGTTGGACATTTTTTTATCTGCTGTGTGGGGGAAAAAACTGGAAAAACTGGAAATTGGGCAAGGGTAGCACAGTGGTCAAGGCATTGGACTACGGTTCAGAAAATCCCAGATTCAAATCCCACAACCACCAAGTTGCCACAGTTGAGCCCTTGAGCAAGGCCCTTAACCCTCAATTGCTTAGATGTATAATGAGATAAAAATGTAAGTCACTCTGGATAAGAGCATCTGCAAAATGCCTAGATGTAAACCACAACATGATGTTCTGCATCACTGAAAGCCTACAATATAACATGCCTTGATTACAATTTCTTTCTTGGCCGAAGAAGTAGATCAAGGTGATCCAGGGGTCACTTGAAACAAAATCCTGTCCTGCCGATCAGCACTCTCACCTGGGTTTGAAGCATCTGAGTGCAAAAGGACTTAGGTTGATCTGGGTGTAAAGAGCTCTCTGGAGTTCAGTCTACAAGTTTACAAGCTCTCCCAGTGAGCCCTGAAATCATTGTTGTGTACTTAAATTTGCGAGTAGGGTCTCGTCACATTTTCTGGCAAATAACCAAAGGCAGGTCTTTCCAAAACCAGAAGAGGCTTTGGAGGACCAGGAAGACAGGTTAAGCTAATGCAGCTGAATGGACCCATTCACAAAAAGCACCAAAGATCACACACACACACACACACACACACACACACACACACACACACACACACACACACACACACACACACACATGAAAAAAGGAACATTATATAAAAAATAATAAATTACTGCTGTTCCTGGCTCTCAGCCAAGAGCTCAGCATGCAACCTTAACTGACTTCCCACATCCATCTCACTTCCTATATCCATATGAACATGCTGTTCAAAGAAAATGCATGGATGGTTAGGAAGAATTAGCTGTTAACACATTCTCTGACAGTTCCAAAAATAATGCAGTTAAAACCTATAAACAATTCATTTTGGGGAAGTTGCAAGTCAGATTTCCAGTAATACTACTACAAACTTTAAAACATATATTTTGATGATAGGATCTCACATTCAAAATATCATGCTCTCGTTCCAGGTCAGGAAAGGAGAGCAGGAGGATATGATGGGCAGCAGTGCTTGCTGCTCCACCAGCCAGGAGAAGAGTTGTGCTGTGGGATCCATGCACCACGGGGCTGATAGCTCTGAGCAGAGTGTTCTAGCCCAGCTCCAGAAGAGATTGTCCAGGTGTCTGAGGCAGCGTCGAGACAGCCAAGAATCACCAAGGGAAGAGGAAGGACGTTCTGAAGGCGAGTGCTACCAGCAGCTGTTGCAGCTAAAGTGCCAGATCCGTAATAGTGGCGAGTATGACCTGTTCTATAGCAGGAGTAGCACGATTGAGTGCAGCCTGACCGAACAGGGTGGGAGCAATGGCATGGAGCGTGAGCTACGTCTCCTCAATGAGGAGTTGCGTAACATTGAGCTGGAGTGCCAGAGCATCATGCAGGCACAGCAGCTACGAAAAAGGGAACTTCAGCAGGCTGGGACTGCCAAAGAGCAGGGAAAGCAGAGTCCTCACCGAGGCAAGCTGGCCCACATTAGTGAACGTCCAGAGAAGTCAGACAAAGACAGCTCAAGTGCTTATAACACTGCAGAAAGTTCACGCAGCACACCACTACTCATGGACCGTTCACCAGAACATTCTGTGCAGAGACTAGTCAGCCTGACCAATCAGAAAAACCTGAGGAGCACTATGCTTGTGGGACGTGGCTCTGCTCCCTGCCATCATCTAAAAAGGGCTCCAAGTGGCAGCCCTGACCACAGCAACCCCTCTGAATCGGAACAGACACCCCCAGCAGAGGAAGAGAGCTTACCCAGGAAAGAGAGAATGTTAAGATCTCGGATTCCCTACCTCTCCCCCCGGCACCAGCAAACGGACATTCCTGCCCATGCTACACACTACCAGAGCTACATGCAGCTGATTCAGCAGAGCTCAGCTGTAGAATACTCACAATGTCAGCTCAGTCTTCCTGCACAGCCATCTGAGCCAAAACTCGAGTGGAAGGTAAAGGTGCGCAGTGATGGCACACGCTACATCACCAAGCGTCCAGTGCGGGACCGGTTGCTGCGGGAGCGAGCACTGAAGATCAAAGAAGAACGCAGTGGTGGTATGACCACAGATGATGACGCCATGAGTGAGATGAAGATGGGCCGCTACTGGAGCAAAGAAGAGCGCAAGCAGCAGTTGCTGAGGGCCAAAGAACAGAGGCGACGACGCGAGTTCATGCAGCGCTGCCGGCTTGAGAGTCTGAAAGAGAGCCCACAGAGCAGCGGTGAGGGCCGCAAGGAGCTCAGCATCATCGAACTCAGCCAACGCAAGATGATGAAGAAGCGCAACAAGAAGATCCTGGACAATTGGATGACCATTCAGGAGCTGATGACACATGGAGCGAAAGAACCCGAAGGGGCCAAAGTTCACAATGCCTTCCTTTCAGTTACAACTGTATAGAGAGCCACCCGGCCTCAAACTCTACCCCATGTGGTATGATCTACTTTTGCCTCGTTCAATGTGGCGATTTTTATGAGAAGAACACAAAAGAAGTATTTTTCTCACTTTGTTATGAATGAACATTTTGTAAACAGTCTATTGACAGGTTCATCACATTTGTAATGGGATTTTTTTTTCACAGATTTTGAGGGTTTTCATGACACCTACAGTGAGAAACTCTTTGGTGCAAAAATTCCAAAGTGCTAATTTGTGTTAAAAGCTGCTCTTTGTTTTAGTCGTTGCTGCGTCCTTACCTCTGTTATATATATACATATTCAGATTTCTGTTAATTGGAAAATAAACTGCCATGTAATTACAGTATCAGCTTTTCATTTTTGTTTTCTTGCTGGTTCCATTGTTTCAACTGGAAGTTGGCATGGTGATTTAATGTAACATTTAACGCCTAGACACAAATGCAGCAATTCTCTCAAGAACTTTACTTACACTGTAAGAGTCTGACCAAACCAGCCACCAGCAACAGTCCAATACCAGCAGACACATGGTAGCTACTCTGGACAAACTCTATTTCTCAAAAGATTTCACACTACTGATGCTACGGCATTACGTCATTGATCGACTTTCCAGTCCAGTCGGTACTCTGAGCTGAACTGTTTCCTCAAGGGCTTATTAATTAGTTGATCAGGTGAATCCCATGTGTTACAAACAGAACACTGTGCAAAGGCCCAAGGAATAAAAATGAGAACCAGGAAATGAGTGAGTATAAAGTCGATATTTATCATAAAAAGTGTGATTTTGATTAACTCAGTTTATGAAGGTATATATTGAAACAGATTTTATTTATAACAGTAATTGACAGTTCTCATTTATAAGGTGTGAAAATATGAAAAAAAAAAAAGATGAAAAACGTTATATCAGCGGTTGGTATGATATAAAGCATATGTACAAGTGAATAAGATTGTCCGGTGAAATGCTATGATTATGTTACTTCCAACACAGTGGCCTTTATGTGTGAGGAAACACAGAGCAGGATCAGCAATGTAGCATAGTTTCTCTGAACCTTAACTACAGGCATTCAAGAATTATGGACTCATGTCTTTACTACAAATTCATCATTAAAATGCCTTTTTTTTAAAGAAACTATGTAAATGTAGAAATGTAAATTTCTGTAATTGTATTGACTGAATGTTAAATGTCCAGTTTCAAGTAATATGTAGTAGGCTTCCCTGGCCAGGTGAATGTGTGGTCATTGTGATACTTTGAAATAAATTGTTGTTTTTTTTCTAATAAAAATCTATTCCCCTCTGTTGTTTCCATGTTGAATTCTAATGAGGTTAATTAGTATTTTCGTACTCGCTCATCAGCAGGTTAAATTAGCCCTAATTGAATACTAGGCAATTACTTTACACTCCATGAAATATGCATTTATGCTCCTTCCTTAGGAGAGAATGCAACTCCCTATTTTCGTACTTTCAATTTCGAATACTCCAGCATGTAATTTAAAGCAGGCCATATTGGTTGCTAGGCTATATTTTATGTTTCCGCCATGGTCCCTTAATGTTTTTAGCATAAATAACAGGAGAATGGAGATTCCTTACGCTTTATGGAGAGGTTAATGAATCCCATTCTGTTTCTCTAAATGTCCTCCCTAGCTTGTGATTCTTTGGTTTTTACTCAGCAGAGTCACAATTAAAATCATCTTCCGCAACTCAGTGGTTCATTGCATAATTCACATTTAAGCAGACACTATTAAAATGCTGTCTTAGCACCCGAGTGCTACATGGGTTTCTTCAGATTTGTGAGTAGCAGCGTGTACATCGGCTAATTAAGTTCATCTAGGGATGGCTGCAAGACTCAGTCAGGTATAATTAAACCGGATCCAGTGACAGCGCTGACATTTGTCAGAGCCATCTAACGAATCAAATAGCAGGACTGACAGAAATGTCAAACTGATAGCGGCACTCACCTAATCCCGCACTCCCTTGCTCTCACCCTCCCCCCCCCCCCTCCGCCCCCACTCCCAGCATTCACCATGCTGTCCTGCATGGCCACTGCTCACGTTTCTGAAGCTTTGTTGATAACCTTTAGAATTCCCTGGACAGAACAGACTACAAATTCTCTCCCATTACACTGCAGAACAGTAGCTCACCTTCAAGCAATGCTTAGAGGAGGCTTTAATGCACAAAGAGGCTGTCACTTTCACAGCAGCATGAAAGCTCTTCTCTGGACATGTGGAAGAGTAACAAAGCCATTGATGCTTGGGATAATGTAGCCATTGTCATTTTTGTATATTTATGGCGCTTGTGATCTTTGATATGGTAATTGAAGGGCCACGCTAATGGGCTTCCCTACAGCAGAAATTGTAGGTGTGTGCTGAGATGGAGGTAATTTTATTTTGTCAGCCACTCAGAGATGATGTCTTTATCAGGCTGAAAGGTAGAGTGTGTATTTTCTGAAAGAGACGCTGTCTTAAAATGAACACGCAACATTACTTAAAGCCATTTGCTGCACTCCTGCTATGTCTACTGCAGAATTTTAGAAATATTCAGAATATAAATACTGGTTATCCAGGCTCACATTTATTACAGTTAGTAGTGAGATTTTAACTCCTAATCTTTGAATGATAAAGCTGTGACGTCATGCAGGGCAAAAACAAACAAACATATTACCTCTCTGAGATATGGGTCATGCAGTTTTTTCACTTTTAAGTCTCTAGAGTCAAAACATTTCAGATTTTATGAAATGCTTTGTCTCACTAGGAATCTGAAAGTAAAATGCATTTATTTTGACTCGTCCGTGTTTTATTTGTCATTTGTTGTTTCCATAACACCGGAGCAGAGCATCAAGAATTTAAATTAGCCCCAGAAATCTGTGAATATTTCAGCACATGATTAAAATGATAATTAAAACACATTATTCACCAAACCTCCATTTGGAGTGCAAACTTGTCTCTTCAATGTATTATTTAATAGAATTCATGAAAGCAGTAATTGGCTAGTTAACTGCATTGTGCTCTTTTTTCTTGTAGTATTATGATAAAATTCTTTCTCGTGCATCATCACATGGATTTCTGAAAATATTCTGCAAATATAATTGCGGAAAATTTTAGCTAGACGTCCGAATAAATGATCATTTTCATCTTAACTTGCAAATAATGAATAATTAGCGTTATTAGCATGGTTCATTTCTCCTTAAGAGTTTGGCTTTAATAAAATCTATTCGTTTCTCGATTTTCCTTAAATGAAAATAATAAAGATAATCTTAATATACTTAGTTATTAATTAATATAACTTCCAAAATAAGTATTAATTCATGTAACTTAATTTTTCATATCAAATACAGAACAGTGATCCTACTCTGCCCCAGACCTGATCAGAATCTTAAGCCCCAGTCTGCTGATACTGACCTTGTCACTTAGTGATAGTTGTTCATCAAAAGGTCATGCTCGCCTTACTAAATATTCATAGTGCTTGATGTTTCAGATCAGCCGTAGTCATGTCAGTGGAGACTGAAGAAAGCGTGGCTGCAAACAGATTTTCTCTTATTCAGAGGCTAGACTTGAGGCCTTTAGCTCATGCTGGACATTTATACAGATCAGAAATCTCTTCTTATAAATAGGTTCATATGTAAATCATGTTAAGGAAACACCTGCCATGTGTCTGACTGCATATCCCATCACCTGAGCCTCTCCGATTGTTCCTATCTTAAAAAGGTAAAGTGTTTATTTCAATTTATGATTTGTATCTTTTTTATTTTTATTTATTTATTTTTGAAAATGAAGTCTCCTGGTGATGTGCAAATCATGACACCACACTCCAACGTACTCATTAAAATGACTAAGGTTCAAAGTAAAGATTAATGAAAATATTCCCAGCAGTCATCCACTGAGATTCCATTTGGTTTTAAGACTTGGTTTCACTACAATAGCTAATTAACTATGCAGCCCTAGTATTTTGCATGCCGAGTGTGTGCAGCATTCCCCACACACCTAAAGATAAAGTTGGGAACTACAAAAGGGGAGCTGCTACAAGACGTCTTTTGAAATGTTCCATCACTGAAGAAGGAATAGGACAAAAAGTGATGCTTTGGCAGCAGCTTTGTCATTTCTTTTAATAAGATGTGTGGCCCAAGGAACACCCAGAATAGGATTAAAGTAATTTAGCTAAGTGGAGGAATGATCTAATGCAGGGATTTATTATGATACTGAAAATCTAATAGAGAAAGCCAGTGCTTAAACGGTTTTTACAATGCATAATTCAGTGATGGTTGAGCTTAAAATTGGATTAATATGGCCACTCACCCTGGTCTTCACTTATATTACAACAACAAATCATTATATTGTATGTATATACTGTAAATCTTACAGATTTAAGCATGAAAAGTGATTTTTTGTTGTTGTTGTTGTTTTTTGTTTTTGTCAACTTCCACAGTCAAGGAGAGACGTTTTAGGTGAAATCCAATGTTCAATGCTATTTTCAAATCAATGAAAAATAATTGCTGAATATTTTAGCTAGACCTCCAAATGAGTGGTCATTTTCATCTTAACTTGCAAATAATTAATAAATGGCTTTATAAGGAATTACTTATTTCTAGAGTTTAAGAGTCTGGCTTTAATAAAATCTATGTGTATTTGATTTAGCTTAAATCAAAACATAAAAGATGATCTTAATATACTAGGTATTAATTAACATAACTTTCTAAATGAGTATTAATTTATGTATCTTCATTTATCATATCAAATACAGAACAGTGGTCCATACTGCAGAATCTTAAGCTCCAGTCTGCTGATACTGACCATAGAGAGACGTTTTAGGTGAAATCAACTGTTAAATGTTATTTTCAAATCAACAAAACAGGGAGAAGCTACAAGAACAAAACCCCTTCTAAAGGCATTTTGTAAAAGTGAACCTCACCAAACATCTTCAGAACTGCATCTAAAATTGATGGGAATATGCTTGACATGTCTTGACATGCAGATCATAAACTGATGTCATCATAGATTCATTTCAACTAGAGAGGAAAAAAAATATTATTATTTTTTTTTGTTGTTAAACTTTTTTATTTATTAATGAACAAACTTCAAATATAACATTTGTTATATTTGCTGAGATTAAACTGGTAAGATTTTAAATATTTATTCTAAAAATCAATGTACTAACAGAAAAATCAGTCAACTCTGTTATAGACAAAATGGGTCAAATATATAGTTAACAAATGTGACAATTTAAAACCCAATATTCCCTAAGAGGGAATTTCTACATGGTGTGCCATCACTGGGGTTGGTTGAGGGATGATTCTGAGGACATCGTCAAAGAGATATCCTCATCCTCATGGCCAGAAGAAGCAATTTCTCCCTACCTCATTTCATTGACACATGCAAAAGTGACCATCACAATGGTCGTGGATAAATTTTATCATCATATTTAATATACACCACTGTCCAATCATATATTTGCTTTCCAAGGTGATTTTATCTGCTTTCTGTGTTTGTTGCTCATCAGTGGTGTCAGAATGGCATGGCTGAACAACACATTCAGGATGGGCATCAAATTGTCTTAGTAGAGCAGAGATGGCTGACATCTCTAGATGATCCTTCCTGGTTTGGGAGTGATCCTGTTCTGGGAGTTGTTTTTGGCATCTTCTGTACAGCTTTGCCCACAGTTTTTTAGAACAGCTCTATAGAGGTCTGGGCATTCCGTAGACAACCATACAATTGCTTGGCATTTTGAATGTCTTTTTCTGCACTGATCAGTCTATATGAAAAATATGCAAAGTGAACTGCCTGAATTTCTGTAGATAATTTGTATGAATAATTTTCATATACTGTATATCATGCTTTTTCATGCTTTTCTTGAGCTCACGGTAGTGCATGTATTGCGTTTTAATATTGAATCGATGCCTTGTGAAAACTTTCAACTGGTTCTAGAACAAATCAGTCATATCTCCTAGTGAAAACTCCATCTCCCTTTTGACATTTGGACTGGTTTTGATTCTTTATCGCTTTCTTTATTTTTCTTTCTTCTTCCTCCCAGTTTAGTTGTGCACTGAACAAATCTCACTGTAACCTCAGCATCCTACACAGAGTTGAGCTGATAGACAATGCTTCTGCATTTGGCACATGCTCCTTACATGCATTCTTTGCTTGCAGGATCACAGCATATAGAGTTTGCAATGATTTCAAAGTCAATTGGCCCAAGACATTGTCGTGTATGAAGCTTCTGCACAAGAAGGGAGCTAGCTTTGTGTTGATCAATATTTTCTTCTTTGAAAAGTCTCCTCACTTTTATTACGCTTTCTTGAAAAAACAAGTGATGTCTGTGTTGTTTTTCTTCTTAAGAGTAATAAGCTTGGAAATTGAATAATCAAAGCTGTGAAATTTCTCTCATAATGCTTCACCAATGCACAAGAAAATATTATATCTTTACAGGTCATGTGGAAAAATAGGAAATTAAACTGGAACTATAATAATGATGCTATTGTTAATTTTAATTACATTTACAAAGCCTGTAATGTTGAACATTCACTTTTACAGTATTGCTTCAGGGAAATGATTGTTTGTTTTTGCCATCTTTACTGTGTTTTCAAGAAATCATAAAAACTTGATTACACCAGATTATGGAGGAATATTGATACATACTAATTGCATTATTAGTTCCTGGGCTGGTCATGAAATTTCCCAGAACGGAACATTAATCTGAGTGATACTAGAATGGCTTACTGCAGAAAAAAAGCAAACTAACAAATTCTTACATGATAAAGATATTGAATAATGAAAATGTTACAGTAGCTAATATTTCTAATTATGAGATAATTACTGTAGATACCAAATATAAGACTGCAATGTTTATTTATAAACATATTTCAAGTTTAATTGTCTTGTTCTATTGACAGATAATTTTACATTCTTTCTCAGTGTTGAAATTTATACTGCCAATAATTAGCTGATAACAAACAACAGGGAAATGGCTTAGTAATATTCTATTTGGCTTACTACAAGCTAATGATACATATAATTAGAAAGTTCTTACTAAATTGAAAACAATCTATATGGCCAAATGTTTCTGTACAATGTTATCTATGTGCCAGTTGAACATTCCTTTTAAAAACCTGGGACATTTTAAAGAGTTAGTCCAACCTTAATAACCTCTACTCCTCTGAGAAGGCTCTCCACTAGATTTTGGAGTGTGGCTGTGGGGATTTGTGTTCAAGAGCATTAGTGAGGTCAGGCAATGATGTCAGGTGAGGAGAACTGGGATGCAGTCTGGGTTTCATTTCATGCCAGACGTGTTCAGTGGGGTAGAGGTCAGGTCTCTGTGTAGGACACTCAAGTTCTTCTACTCCTTGGCACACGATGTTTTCATGGTGCTCACCTGGATATAGATATCTTCATGCTGGAACAGGTTTAGGCCTCTTGGTTACAGTGAAGGTGGATTGTAGTGCTACAGCATACAAAGACTTCCTACTTATAGCCCATATAGTGCATTTCTACTTGCTTGCATTTTTGCTGATTCTGGCATAAAACCATCTGTCAATCAAGTATAGAAATAGAAATGTATGTAATAGATGGTAATCAAAGATCTGCACAATATATGTTAATATTATTTTATAGTTATGTGATTCTAACACTGATATCTGACTGGTCTTAGATGTTATACATTCTCTGTCTACCAAACATTATTACTGATTTTGTCAAAGGAAGTAATGACAATGAGGGCATTTCTTATCTGGATTTGTGCACCTTCAGTGAAATCTGAATCTAAACATTGGATTAGAATTAGAACATGGATTAGAATATGTTTCTGTATGAGAGAAAAATGAAATGAAAAGAAAAAAGTAAAGATATTTCAATAGTTTTATTATCTCAGTAGAAGAAAGCAGTGGTGCAACTATTGTATATGCTTATAAGACCCTTCTATAAAGATCAATGTTAAGATCCACGCAGGATCATGTCGCTTAATCTCTTTTGCTGTGCTTATTTAATTATTTGGATTGCCACTAAAGATCAATATATACTAAGCCATGAATCAAGAGCAGCAGTAATATTTTGAATGCTAAAAGATTTTACGGGTGATATACTGTAGCACAACCAGTATTATTACTGCATACCTTATAACCCAACTCGACACTGTTGAGCTCTTTCATTTCCGTCAGTAGGATTTCCATATTCTGATCTGAATATTGTAATAGGACTCCCTTACCCTGTCCCAAAAGCCCTCCACTGCTCATCTCTTCTTTCAAATATGCATGCAATCATCAAGAGTCTTGACTATTAAGCAGCTATTCAGTATGTTTGTTTAAGTTTTTTAATTAAAAAATGTCATCGTTTGCTGACTGTTCAGCTCCTAAAAACAGATGTATGTTGCAATAGTGAAGTATACATAAGTAATATCATACAAGATGGATTACATAAGTTAATATCAGCTTGACTGTAATGTGACTATAGGCACAATGTCACAGCGAACACACATCCATCTGTGACTGGCGGAACTAACTATGTAGCCAAAAGTTGAGGAGTAAACCATGGAGGTGGTGGACAATCGCGAGACACTTAAAAGATTCACTTCCACATACAGTATAGAATGTGGATTAAAATCCACATATATCCTCATTAGAATATCAGCTAACTTCTGGGGTTTAAGCCCAAATTGCATTAAATGGAAATCAAGGGCACTATGTAGGGTGCAAGTTAGAATCCCTGGTTCCACACACCAAGTTGTTTCCTTGACCAGGGGTTAGAGAGGGATTTGGGATTGAGCCTTGTGTTAGAAGCTAGTTAGTTTTGTAGCTCATGTTAGCTCTGAATAGAAAAACACAGATTGTTCAGACACAATTCGTAATGACTTAGAAGCAATTATTAAGGAGACAAAGTGTTGTTCAAGATGACATAATGTTATCAGATGTGTTTTCTTGCTGAAAGTGCTTCTGCAACTGGTTATGAATGTGGGTTTTGGCAGGAAGGTGCTCTCTCCTCAGTATTGTGAACCATACTGACCTACAGTACTTTTACCCATGCCGGTGACTGACAGTTAGAGCATTTAATGATTGCGACAAGGAGTGGTGCATATAGTTAAACGACCCAGTGCTGTTATGTTTTATATCACCACTTGTGGGATGCTTCTCATCCAATCAAATCACTTAATCAGACCTAACTGCAGTATAATGTATGCTGTAGTAGTTTTTAAATATTTTTTTATTAGTTTTCCAAAGCATTTCACTTACACTAATTTAGATGTCTTTAAATGGCATCTTTCACAATTCCGTGTTTCTCCTAATGATTACATGATATAATTTTTGAGTCTTTGAGTTGACTATTTTACATGAAGGTTGGCACCTGACTCATATTTCTGAAGTGCTGTAACAGATCCTGTGATGTTTTTTACTGAACATGTGGCAGTGTTTTGTATTCATGGATGTGTAATGGTGTTAAGAACAATTATGCAATTTTAAATGAAGAGACGTCACTGAATCTTATCAACATCTGACTTGTTTGATGCAACCAAACAATTTAGAGTCAGTTTTACTGCTTGTTATAACGATGTCTGCACTGAAGTATATGGGGAGAAAAAGTTCTGGATAAATCGATAGGTATAAAACAGGATTCTTTTTAAAATTCTCTTTCATAAAAGCACAGGCAGAGCAGTATGGAATATGGAAGGTTTACCTTAGCACTTTAAGGCTCCATTATATACATCTTCTTTTCTGTACAGCTTCTTTATCACTGTTTATTAGGGAAAAAGCAAGCAATAAAATTTAATTGGAAATATTTACCATCAAGTTGATAATACTCATCTAGTATATTGAAAAAATACTGTTATTTTGTAGTTCACCTAATCATCATGTAAGCTGTTATTGAACTAATTGCTTTGAAAAAAAAAAAATGAAAAAAAAAGAGCCTTGCAGTAACCAAGTAGTTGAACTATTTAATGGTTAGCCAAGCTGATCGCTCTGTCTGATAAGATCTGTAATTCATATTACTACCTTCTAAAAATAATCAGTAGAAAATTCTGTGGAGAGGTTGAAACAAAGTCCCAAGAGTTGAGCACAGCAAAGTCTGAGCTGTAACTGATGGATGTGTTGGAGGTGAATGACCACAGTGGCTTTGGGAAGCAGCTCAATAATCCCTTTCGAGTGACTTTGCGATAACATTTCCGAGAATCTCGCCTTATTCATTTCGAATCGAACGAAACGATTAGATTCAAACTCTTCAGCTGTCCCCTCGGTGGAACCCTTTTATATACATATATTCTAACAGAAATGGATTCCTAGTAAAACCCCATTAGGAAGCTAAGAGCACTTAAACCTTCTAAAGAAGCATTAAAAACATTTTCTCTAAGAGTGTACTGTACGTATTCCGCAAACATTCAGGATCACAGGGTTATTTTGTCAGGCCAACTGAGTGGTGAAAATCCTGAAATTATGGCCGAAAAGTCATGCCCACAATACATACAAAAAGAAGCCATCATAGAAATACAAATGATGAAATATCTAACTAGTCTGATCAGGGTGTTTACCTCTGTGGTAAATGTAAGTGTGAGGGCACCTGACCATTCGACCTCTTTTGAACCAAAATTATCATTTTGCAGTATTGCCATGGCAACAATATTCCATTTCAACTTTAGCTCTATGGCTATAGAAATGGTTATTATTTGCCTGATATGTGCATAGGTATAATATTTTCCTGATAATATATATTGCAGAATTTATATTGTATTACATGAATCCTTCTTAGTGCGTGTTGATGCTCAGTGTGAAATTGCTAAGCATCCAAAAACGACTTTTTCATAGTAGCATAACTGTCATGCTGCGACACTGTTCTGCTTTACTAAACAAATCACTCACATCGTTCTGTACAGTGATACGAGCAAGGGAGAAAATCAGATGGAACCCATGACTTTTTAAAAAGCAGTCACGATGGTAGATACCTCCATGCATATTCTTTAGATCAGAAGTCATTAACATGCAGATACCAGCATGGGTGCTGGAAGATTAGTCCTGTGAGATTTACATCTCGAAAACAAGTTGTCACAAAGAAAGTCTCTCTCCCTTTCTCTCTCTCTCTCTTTGTCTGTATCAGATACTGTAGCACCATGGGAATGCAAAAACAAACATGTTAATATACTAGTTACTGACAGCTTCAGTTTTCTGTAGCTGGGAGTTTGTGAGATTTAACTTTCTTTAACGATAACAGCCTCAGGCAAAAAGAGAGATGTTTACCTGATTATAGTGTTTCTGAGCAGGGCACTGACATTTTTTTTTTTTTTTACATAAATGAAATGGTTGCATTCTGTGAACAACAACACACTCAGGAAAGCCTAACTTTCCTGAACCTATATATTTAAAGAAGAATCCACTCACTCATCATCTATACCACTTTATCCTGTATTCAGGGTCACGATGGGGCCAAATAACCTAATCTGCAGGTCTTTGGGAGAAAACCAGACTACCTGGAGGAAACCGATCAAGCATGGGGAGAACATGCAAACTCAGAGGCAGGGACGGACACAGAGACAGGAATTGAACCTGGATCCTGTGGGTGCAAGGCGACAGTGCTAACCACTACACCACCGTGCCGACGAAGAAAAAGCCAATTACATTAAAATGCAACCCTTTCATCCATAGTATCACTTGTGTTGCTATAAATAGTCTCAGTCTTATTTAACAAAACCTATTATCCCGATTTATGTTTTTCTCTAGAATATTTTTTAAGACTATTCTCAGCGCAGTATGTATCTGTATTTTGTTTTTGCCAAATTCCAACTAATGTAACTATTTTATAATAAATGATTTTTGTGCAATTATACATAAGTAAATCTTATAGTATATAACAATATATTTGTATATGTTTTTTAATTATGTATACAGAAAAGGTTAAATTATCATCACAAGCATATACAAATATACCCCTCACACACTCACACACATCCTCAATTGGCCTCAGTTTATTACCTGATTCATCTCATACATTCCAACAAGAAGCGCTGAGGCTTAAATCACCTTGTGAAGTCCCAACTTTGACCTTCATAAAGTTTTACATTCACTGTGTTGTGTGAATAGTTATACAGTAGTAAATGGGTTTTGGCCTGGTTTTGCTGTTACAGACAAAATTACACATAGTGAAAGGACTCTTTTGTTGTAAATTAAGTCTTAGCATGCATAATGTGACTCACTCACCTATGGTTTATTTACGTCATTGTAACAGGAAGATGGCATACTGTAGAATTACCCCAAATTCACAAGTATGGTAGTTGCAATTGTGCAAAGTAAACACTCCATGCTACTGCTAGAAATAATGTTATTACCAAAACCTCACTCTAAGGAATATTTCTTCTTTTTCAACTCTATTTCATGCATGAGCTTGGATTACACTGATTGATCACTTAAACAGAAGGTAGTAATTTTTTAATCTTACATCTATCATTAGATGATCATCATTGTACAATTTGACACAGAAAGCATGTTATCACTCAGCATTTTATATAATCCTTGGTGTGACAAGTACTCTTAAAGGGGTCAGTTTGAAAAATTTAGATGGGTCGCCTTTGTTTGTGTGATGGGGGGGAAAAATCCTTGCGGTTTGTCTTTTTTTTCAGTTTTGTATTGGCTCAGGCTTAAATAAGCCAATTAGATTTTCCCCCTATTGTGAGCTCACATTAGAAGAGACACTCCTGTGGTTTGTTGCTCAGCTTTGCTGGTTGGAGCAGGAGAGAAATAAAGGGAGTTTAGCATATTTGAAAGAAAAAAAAAAGCAGTATCTGAGGAGTATTTCAGCCAATGTGTGGAACATACATAGACTTTAGTGAACCTCTGAGACCCATGCAACTTGTTAAAGAAATAGTGAAATATGGGACTTTTAAAAGTTTATTGTAAGTGCTCAGTCTAAAACGGGCTTTGAAGGTTATTGTATAATTCACATTTATTATAATTCACATTTTATTTGTTATTTACACAATCATTGTAGGTAAAAATGTTTACTGTAATAAATATTAATGTGTTAAAAAAAAAATATATATATATACACGTGGACAAAATTGTTGGTACCCTTCGGTCAATATATATATATAACCAATGAAAGTCAGACATTCCGTTGAAGCATGGTTGAAAAGCAATTATTTAAAAAAATGAACTCATGAAACAGGCCTGGACAAAAATGATGGTACCCCTAACTTAATAGTTTGTTGCACAACCTTTTGAGGCAATCACTGCACTCAAACAATTCCTGTAACTGTCAATGAGACTTCTGCACCTCTCTGCGGGTATTTTGGCCCACTCCTCATGAGCAAGCTGCTCCAGTTGTTTCCGGTTTGAAGGGTGCCTTTTCCAGACAGCATGTTTCAGCTCCTTCCAAAGATGCTCAATAGGATTGAGGTCAGGGCTCATAGAAGGCCACTTTAGAATAGTCCAATGTTTTCCTCTTAGCCATTCTTGGGTGTTTTTAGCTGTGTGTTTTGGGTCATTGTCCTGTTGCAAGACCCATGACCTGCGACTGAGACCCAGCTTTCTGACACTGGCCAGCACATTTCTCTCTAGAATCCCTTGATAGTCTTGAGATTTCATTGTACCCTGCACAGATTCAAGACACCCTGTGCCAGATGCAGCAAAGCAGCCCCAGAACATAACAGAGCCTCTTCCATGTTTCACAGTAGGGACAGTGTTCTTTTCTTGATATGCTTCATTTTTCCGTCTGTGAACATAGAGATGATGTGCCTTGGCAAAAAGTTCCATTTTTGTCTCATCTGTCCATAGGACATTCTCCCAGAAGCTTTGTGGCTTGTCAACATGTAGTTTGGAATATTCCAGTCTGGCTTTTTTATGATTTGTTTTCAACAATGGTGTCCTCCTTGGTCGTCTCCCATGTAGTCCATTTTGGCTCAAACGACGACGGATGGTGCGATCTGACACTGATGTTCCTTGAGCATGAAGTTCACCTTGGATCTCTTTAGAAGTCTTTCTGGGCTCTTTTGTTCCCATTCGGATTATCCGTCTCTTTGATTTGTCATCAATTTTCCTCCTGCGGCCACGTCCAGGGAGGTTGGTTACAGTCCCATGGATCTTAAATTTCTGAATAATATGTTCACCTGTATTCACAGGAACATCTAGCTGCTTGGAAATGGTCTTATAGCCTTTACCTTTGACATGCTTGTCTATAATTTTCTTTCGAATCTCCTGAGACAACTCTTTCCTTCGCTTCCTCTGGTCCATGTTAAGTGTGGTACATACCATGTCACCAAACAACACAGTGACTACCTGGAGCCCTATATATAGGCCCACTGACTGATTACAAGATTGTAGACACCTGTGATGCTAATTAGTGGACACACCTTGAATTAACATGTCCCTTTGGTCACATCATTTTCAGTATTTTCTAGGGGTACCATCATTTTTGTCCAGGCCTGTTCCATGAGTTTATTTTTTTAAATAAATTTGTTGAAGCATGGTTGAAAAGCAATGTCTGACTTTCATTGGTTAACATTCATAGAATTTTTTTTAATTATTACTTTTGTCAGATTAAAGTTATTTATGTGACCATTGTGAGTTTTTCTTTCATTGACCGAAGGGTACCAACAATTTTGTCCACGTCTGTATATATATATATATATATATATATATATATATATATATATAAAGTCAAATAACATTGCATAGAGAGGTTTATTTAACCTTTTAGTAAAATGAACATCACTGCAGGTTTTCTGGGGTTTGCAGTTCACATTTATTAACACTAACTTAGTAAAATATGCAAATCTTAGCGATATGATGGTAAGGTTTTTGTGTTCATGTACAAATTTGTGTTAATCAACATTATTACACATTATTAGATCTGATTTGAGAAGTTGATATTCCACTGAGCCAGCATCTCAGCTTCACATCAACCTTTGTATTGTATTGTATTGTATTGTACTGTATATCAGTTAACCATTATTATCACCATGCAGTTAAGACCACCATATCATCTGAAAAATTCAGTCATTTGAGAAATGCCAGGAAGCTACTTTTTGGAGATTTAAGGCCATTCTGACAAGCAGGCAATTAAACCAAGTGCTTCCACAGACCTGAATCATCTGGGATAAAACAAAAAATAAAGAAATCATTTGTTCCTTACCCTCTAGGCAACACTTATCCCATATATGCCAAACGCCAGGGTCAAGGAGGGGAAGAATTCACAGGTAATGTTGGTCATTGAGTGATATATTAATAGTCGTGCACTTTGCTCGAGCTCTCCATGGGAGGTTGCCATAACTAAGCTCATTAAAATCCGGTTATGGATGATGACAAATGCTTCTTCTGTACTCTATGTACAAGCAGGCCATGTGACTTGAGACTCCTCGCTGTGTACTTTGATGGAGGCCTATCAAATATTAATGCCTGCCCAAGTGTCTGGGGTATCAGCGTTATTTGACATGTCACTGTCATTGTTGCACGTTTAATTATCTTCCTGTGTTTTGTCCTGCTTGTGTGTTGCCCTTCGAGGTGCCTGTAATCTCCTTCATTATTAATCAGGCAGAATGGAAATGTCACACCAGCAGATTTCTGAGCACCAAGGCATCACTTGACATGTGTTTTCCCACTTATTCCCTTTGCTGGGACTGGGTTAAGTTGCACCACTGATTCCCCCATAGACCTGTTTTTTCCTTCATGCAGGAAAGTATTAGGATTTATTTAAGTCCCTTTCTGGATCAAAACAGCTGTTGTTATTCATACTTTTGTTGGACCATGAAGTTGCAATTTAGTGCTTTGAGGTTCTTCTTTTTCTCGCAGTAGCTAATATTAACCCTCTTCACCAGTGTAGTGGGATACAGTATGGCCAACATAGGCACTAATATAATATACAATATATTTGGTGCTCCAATTACCTTTATCTGTATTTGGATTTAACACAGAATGGATATGAATTCTGGTTCTTGCAGTTCATCAGCCTCCACTACATCCCTCAAGGTCATAATTGTTCTAAACTAAAACTAAGTAGAATTGATTTTTTCACAAATTTATCATATTTGTTTGAACTTTTTCCTTTATATTTTCTAATACATTTATTTAGAAATGTACTAGGGACTAGGGATGCTGTTTCTGATACTAATAGTACCACACATTTACTACAATGAATGTGGTCTTTTTTGTCCTGTGAGCTTCATAAGTGACCACATAATAGTAAAAACCTCACATTCACATGAATTTTTTTCTTGCCTCCCAAGAATGTTTGTCACATTCAGGCACACATTTGCCGTGGCATTCTTTCCATGGCAACCTTATACAACATCACATTTATTACCAACCTGATGTGCAGTGATTAATGAAGACTTTCAATGTGGTTACGTCAGGAACTATTCTGTCTTAATTTGAGCTTAGTGAATCTTGGAATTAGATTTTTTTTTTATTTTTTATGATGCAACGTCACAAAGTTTTTAAGTGATCTCCAATCATGATCATTCATTAATATTATTATGACCGTGTTTCATATGTGACGTTGACAGTTCAGCACTATGGATTCAGTTCTTCAAGCAGTTATTGTTAAAGGACTTCTTGTCAGCTGAATCATATTAATCATTGAAGTAATTATCCAATCAAAAGCTCTTAAGTATTTCCTTATTTAAACTCAAGCATTTATATTTATTTACTTATTTATTTATTGGACCAAGTAATGTAATTGTTTAACTCTGTTTTTCCTTTCTCCATTTTTAAAGCAAACAGCTTCCTGATTACATTTTATCAATTAGGGTAAAAAACAGATAAATACAAGTCAAAGGACTGCCAGTGAGTCTTTACCCAAAAACTCACATTTACATATACCACATTTCTACATGTTATATGTGTTGATCTACAAGGTATGTGACATCTAAAATCCACTACAGGCATGAAACCTTTTAATCTCATAGATTTATTGGTAATTTTTTTGTCCTGATTGAATATGTATCCCTAGTTGAGAAAGATTAGAACATAGTCATGTGCTGCTCGAAAAGCTTTAAAAACATGACAAGTCAGCATTCCAAAGACATAGTGCTTGTCACGGTGTGTAGGGTGTTGTTATTTATACTGTAAAGTGTGGGTCTTTTAAAATAACTGCTACAGGTAAAAATCCATCAATAAAATGAAAAATGAATTGCAAACCTGATTTTCTGAAGTGTCACACTACTAGCATCAAATAGACATAGAAAGCACATTCCCATGCCATTATCCCATTACTTGCCTTTGCTGGCTCCTGAAAGTGAAACAGAAATATTCACAAGCTCAGAGAGTAGGGCCTGCCTATACCCTCACCGTCTGCCCTCCAGCTCTAGATTAATTTGAAATGAAGAATAAGCAGGAACAGTTGAGAGCATGCTATAATGAACCCACTGAGATTCAACAAGAGGAGCTATCATTCGTGTGACAGAGCTGAGAGACAGAGAGAGAGAGAGAGAGAGAGAGAGAGAGAGAGAGAGAGAGAGAGAGAGCAAAAGGTGCTTTTTTTCTGTAGCACAGCTGTTCTGACTCTAAAATGAAAAGAAAAGGCTTTCATGAGTGCTGGTGATAAGGCATCATCTTCATAGTAATTTCTGAAAAATGTCTTTATTCAAAACTGTATTACTTTTTTTTTTTTTTTTTTGCAGCTCTGCTCTCAGTGATTCAGTGAGGTTTGTGCACTTTAATGTTAATGTTACAGCTCACAAGAACTGGTTTACTGGTCCCTGTGACAGAGTTGTGGGCATAAATCAGTAGAAGAGGAAAGAGCAGGTGGTATATGATCATATAGCAGCATTAGCTATAGCGATACATCATAACCCTTTTACGCTAGCTTTCCTTTATTATGATTTACATGTGTAAAAATGAAAGCTTGCTAACACCCATTTAAAAAGACAGGGCTGAATTACTTATTAGAATGGAGGATTTTAGTTTTTCAGAAAATTTATTAGGCAACATAGGGTATTAATTATGGGGACGCGACTTCAAAACAACAAATCCATTTTCTAAGCCAATGTCCACACCTAGCCGGGTATTTTTAAACTGCGATTTTTCTACCATTTTTTTTTTTTTTTTTTTTTTTTTGTCCACATGATCTATGTTAAAAATATCTTTGTTCACATAAACACGCAAAACACCCTGTCAGGAGCATCCAGAGTTTTGAAAACTCTTCACTTTGGAAGGAGTTTTCTAAAAGCTCAGTTTTCACCAATGAAAATTGTGTTTGCATGTGGATTAAAGGCCAAAATGCAGAGAAATGTTTTTAACATAAAAAAAAATACCCAGCTAATTGTGGACATGGCCTAAGTCTTAATCATATGATTTATTATTATTATTATTATTATTATTATTATTATTATTATTCAGGAATTGAAAACAGGAAAGTGTTTAAGTAACATTAAAGAAGGTTTTGTTTATAACATTTTTTTATTATTACCCTAATATACAATATGTACGTTAAACTGCATTTATATATGACAAGTGTGTGGATGCTACGTTGCAATTGACTGTCATTCCATATGGGATGGTACCTTGCCTCAGACCCAGTGTTCCTAGGTTAGACTCTGGATCTGCTACAATCCTGACCAAGATCACAAAGTTACCAAAGATGGATGACTGAATCACCATGATATACTTGGCTTGTATTTGATATTTGCCATATGTCCACACTGCTGGTGACAACAGCATTCATCCAGTAAAATCCTGTGAAAACCCTCAAGAACTGAACACATACTCGTGTTTGCACCCTTGCATTCACACTGTATTTTAAGCAATGCTCTCATTATGTTACATCATGTCTGGTTAGAATTATGTAATAATATAATAATAATAATTATTATTTATTATTCATTTTATTAATATTATTATAAATGTCAGTGTTACGCCTTCATGAATAAGAAATTTCATCACAAGTCCTATTTTGACATGAACATCCCTTGTAGTAATTATATAATAATAATAATAATAATAATAATAATTATTATTATTATTATTATTATTATTAGTATTGTTATTATTATTATTGTTATTATTATTATTATATAATTATATATTATTATTATTATTATTATTATTATATAATTATATATATATTATTATTATATATATAATTATATATTATTATTATATATATATAATTATATATTATTATTATTATTATTATTATTATTATTACAAGGGATGTTCATGTCAAAATAGGACTTGTGATGAAATTTCTTATTAATGAAGGCAAAAAACTGACATTTATAGAAGACTTCAAGCACAGTATGGTGATGAGACTCTTATCCACAGTAAAACATATGAATGGTGCAAATATGTGAATGAAATGCATCTGCCTGTGAGAACTGGACACACAAACATTCACAAACACCATATTACAGGAACTTGGCTGGGATTATTGCCATATCCCCATACAGTCATGACCTCGCTAAAATTTCCACATGTTTGGGCCATTAATGGAGGTCCTGATTTCAGGTGTAAAACAGGTAGTCAGATCATTGCTCCAGCCTACTGAGAAAACTTTCTTCCTTGATGGTATCCAAGCACTAGTGAAACTCTGTGATACTGTAAGTGCATTAGTGTAGCAAAAGTTATATAGAGAAAACAAGTTAGTTTTTACTCTCATAACTGTTTTGTTATTATGCACAATCAAAAGTCCCAGTTTGAGCTGAACACCCCTCATCATTATTTTGTGTTTGAGGGAGAGTTGTATTTTTAATGTCCTAGGACTCTCTTAGAGATCAGAACTTGCCACAGTTATTAAGCAGATACATACAAATCATTTTTAATAAACCACTTTTTTATGTGACTTTGCATATGTCTTTTGTGTAAATATTTTATGAAAATCATTTACAAGACATCAGCTAACTAAATGCAACTTTCAAATTGCACTAACCAGCAAGTAGTATTTATCTGGAATCATAGTAAATCAAGTCCTGCTAAGAACTTGTGGAATCGCTGCTTTTGTGTTATCAGCTAATGTTTTTGCTCTGTAAATGATTGCTTTTGTGCTGAAAATCATGCGAGTTATGCTAGAACTCATGGGCTGGGCATGTTTTTTAGCAGCACTCTTAACTGGTTCAACTCAAAACCCAACCTACTTGGGATTTCATATTACCTCCATGTCATTGTGTTAGCTGTGTCTAGCTGAGACTTTTCATCAAGCCCAAAGCGGTGGAACTGGGAATATTGCCTAGGCACACAGATGGCCCAATCCTCACAAATCTCTTTGATGCTGTGGGAAAAAAAACTGCCTGAGGTAAATGAGAATGAATGTCCAGGTCCTCTTATCTTGATTGATCTCCAGACTTTCATCAATACCACAAATATAAGAGGCAAGCCTTGATTAATTTAGAGTAGCTTTGCAGTCTGTTGCTGTGTGAAGCATGTCCGATTCAGTGATCGCTACTAGACAGGAGTCCATTCATATTCAGCGTAGTAGTGACAATCAGTCACTACACTAATTTGGCTTAATGAAACAACACTTCCCGCATATTGGTACAGCTTCTCAATTAAAAGAAGAATAGGACGTTTTGTTTTTGCAAACGAGCATCTTATGCTGATCCCATTTCAGTTGGGGCTTGTCTATATATCAGTAATTTAAAATACTTCTATAATTGATTTTTTTTCCTTTGTTGTTATTAATGCAGTTAACAGGATTTGTCATACTCTTGCCTACTTGAAGTGGAATCAGCATAGCAGCCCCAGCTCCAATGAGCATTTGTATTGTTTAAATGGATTTGTGCATCGCTGTTCCAATTACCCAAATAGGCAAGGAACCCTGCTGAGATCAAGTGCCATGAAACAGGGTTATTTATCAAAGAAGTGTTTAAACCTCTTACCATTCCTGCAACCTTCATATTCTAAAAATGCATTTCTATCATTTGGAATATTATTAATGTACCTCCTTTAATGAGTTAAGATGAACTGTCACAGACAAAACAACCCTTCCATTCCGGTAACCAATATACATGTATCAGGCAACACAGGACAAATGAGGATCATCAGTCATTATAGGGAATCCATCACAGACACCGGTGTTGTACAAATAAACAAAAACACATTAGTCATTTATTTGCAGTGCAATATATGCAAGAGGTGAACTTGATAAGAGTCACAGTGCATTTGTAGAAAATAAGAAGGAGAAGTATAACCGTATGTTTTAAAACAGCTCTGTTTAAATTGACAACAACAAAAAAAAAATACAAGCAATCTGGAATTTAATTATATCCCCGTGCTTATTTACCAGGGTGCATGGTTTGCCAAGCCAATGCCATATATTATACTGTTTTTATTGACTTCATCTGGAAAATCCAGCTGAATTATTTATTTATTTTTCATTTCCTATATCAATGGTTTGCCTGCAACTTGAATGTCACTAGTCTTCACATTCTCTTTTGAGTTTTCATAAAATCCCTGGCAGAAGACATGAGTATATCTATTAACAAGTTGATAGGAGTGGACGAAGGAATGTTGCAAAACCTAAATTCCATAGTGAACATATAATCTAAATGCAAATGGAGCATTCGGCTCATCTCTCCCCTTTGCAGTGTCCTTAGGCAGCATCACTTTAGCATAATAACCTGCATGTTGTTATTAGGCTGTTGGAATTGGATAATGATGAGCCATGATGAAATATTTTAGACTGCATTACAACAGAGCCTCATGTCGAGTGGAAGTGCAATGGGAAGCAGCAAGCTGGGTGTCATTTTTTTGGTCGGCCCCCAAACAATGAAGGAATTGTATTCCTGTATTTGTTTGACCGTTGCATATATTGCACTGCAAATACGTCCTGTTGTTTCATTGGATTATGTGAAAATCTGCTAGAGCTGTATGTAACCCTATAATCTTATTTACTTATCACATGTGTATATGTGGGCTGCATCAGGGCACAGAGGGAAGGGTATTCTTATTGTTTTCTTCAGGTTCTCAGATTTCCTCCTACCTCCCAAAAACAAGAGCTAGACCAGCCAGGCTAAACTGTACCCAGGTGTGTATTTGTACGTGCATTGTGTCCTCCAATGAACTGGTGTGAGATGGGAATACGTCGTGAATGAGACATCAGTTCTTGTAGGAGATAATGAGTGTCCTACATTGAACTGGTGTTCCATTCATGACATATTCCCATCTCACATCAAGTATATATACTATATGTGGGAGTGAGTGCAGTCGCTCGAAAGTTCAGGACTGGAGTTTCCTACAGTCTACCTGAGCCTCAAATAATAAACTTGACGTCAAATTAACTTAAAGACATCAACTGTTATATTGAACTTCCAGCTGCCTAACACACAGTATGACTGCAGATCAATCCCTGCTATCCACTCACTCACTCACTCATCATCTATACCGCTTAATCCTGTATTCAGGGTCACGGGGGGCCTGGAGCCTATCCCAGGAGACTTAAGGCACATGGCAGGGTACACCCTGGACAGGGTGCCAATCCATCGCAGGGCACACACACATACACTCACTCATTCACACACTACGGGCAATTTGGGAACCCCAATTAGCCAACCTACATGTCTTTGGACTGTGGGAGGAAACCGGAGTACCCGGAGGAAACCCACCAAGCACAGGGAGAACATGCAAACTCCATGCACACAGAGACGGGATCGAGCCTGGCCAGGGATCGAACCCGGACCCTGGCAGTGCTAACCACTATGCCTCTCAAGATTTTTTCCTGTTGCCATCTCAGGTGTTTTTCCTTGCCACCGTTGCCCTTGGCTTGCTCATGAGAGGTAATCTGATCATTTTGATTCTTACACATTCACATTTCATGCAAACGTCTATAATTTTGATTGTGTAAAGCTGCTTTGCGGCAATAACAATTGTTAAAAGCATAATACACATAAAATTGAATCGAATTGTGTGTGGGTGTGGGTGTGTTGATCATGTCTACATTATTATGTATTTCCTAACAAAACCTAAAAATGACACATAAATAACATACTGTTATATTATTAATATTTTATTTTAACATAAAAATATTGCATGGTTGTGCCTGTAAAGAAAGCAACATATTACACAACAGACCAGTTTTCAAATGGAAACAAAAACCTAATGTAGACTCCTGGGTTTTGCATGATTCTAGAAGTATGACAGCTACCAGAAGTCTCAAATTCATCTATATAATATATAATATATAATATATTCTGAATAGCAGTGGCATATTGGTTAGCAGTGTAGCTCCAGGTCATTCCCACCTTGTGTCTGTGTGCATGAAATTTCTTCTCCCTGTGCTTGGGTGGTTTCCCCTAGGTTCCCTCCCACAGCCCGAAGACATGCATATTAGCTTGGTATTAAGGGGCCATGTGTGCCAAGGAAACATTCAGAGCATCATTGCACTACCATCACCAGCCTGAACAACTGATAGAAGGAAGGTTGGGTCCATGCTGTTTGTCTAAAATTCTAACCAGATTCCATTACAGCAGCATCAGAGATCATCATCTGTCCAGTTTTGGAAAGCTTGCACCAACTGTAGCCTCAGTGGACAGGAGTAGAACATGTAGAGTTACTTGGAAATTTGCACATCAACTTCTGGTTCAAACTCGAAAAAAGCCATAGTCAACTACAGGGGACATGAGGATCAACTCTGGAATCACTTTTAATTCTTGTGTTTGACAGCTTTGCAGGTTACACAACAATTGTTCAAAGTAGATTCAACTAAGTGAGTAAGAGAGAGAGACGTCGATAACCTTAAATGAAAAGCCAGAAAAAGGGTACATCACTATTTCTGATAAATAAGAGTTGAACCACTACTTCTAATAAATGTTAGTTACATAAAATGTAAACAAATACAACAACAAATTATTTAACTAAGCTTACACATACTATTCTATTAACCCTTTAGGAAACATGTGATACACAACATCATATAAATTTTTTTGTGAAAACGTGCAAACACTTAGTAGTTCCCCTCAGTCGATAACCAAGTGTAGCAGCAGGGACAAGGATCAACAGATCAGTAAAGTCCAGAGACAAAGTGCTCCATCAACAATTTTGTGAAAATATGCAAACACATAAACAACAATCATAGCATAACATAAGTTACTCCTTTTCTCTTGTAATGAGCACTATAGCAATTACATCAACTATCAAATAACTCAGATTCGAGTGATAATCAGTAACCAGTCCTTCGTATAAGTAAAGAGTGGTCTTATCATACCATCAGTTTGGCGATCTCTTTACAGAACATGACCTGGATCTTCTGCTGCTGTACCCCATCTGCCTCAAGGGTTTATCAAGTAGAACATTCTGAGATGTTTTTCTGCTCACCACAGTTGTCAAATGTAGTTAATTAAGTTGTTACAACATTCTCATCACTTTCCTGTTTACATCAGCAGATCTAGACTCAGTGGATATTTTTTATGTTTTTGTAACTCTAGAAACTGTTGTTTTTGAAAATCCGAGGAGATTGAAGTCACAAGTTATGGAGAGAACATTTATCCTATTCGGATGTTTGCTGCTAAACTGCTTTTAGATCTTTGTTTCAGTTGTTTCTGTGGTGTACTGAAATATAATTACAAGCACTTCAGACGTTTCAAAGGCTTTTATCGACAATTACATGACATTTATGCATAGAGTCAGTATTTGCAGTGTTGGCCCTTCTTTTTCAGGACCTCTGCAATTCGACTGGGTTGCTCTCAATCAACTTCTGGGCCAAATCCTGACTGATAGCAACCCATTCTTTCATAATCACTTCTTGGAGTTTGTCAGAATTAGTGGGTTTTTGTTTGTCCATCCGCCTCTTGAGGATTGACCACAAGTTCTCAATGGGATTAAGATCTGGGGAGTTTCCAGGCCATGGACCCAAAATTTCAACATTTAGTGATAACAACACTTAGTTATCACTTTTGCCTTATGGCACGGTGCTCCAAATGCATTGTTCTTCACCAAACTGTTGTTGGATTGTTGGAAGAAGTTGCTGTTGGAGGGTGTTTTGGTACCATTACCATTTGGTACCAGCAAAATTGTGAGTGAGCCCACTCCCTTGGATGAGAAGCAACCCCACACATGAATGGTCTCAGGATGCTTTACTGTTGGCATGACACAGGACTGATGGTAGCGCTCACCTTTTCTTCTCCGGACAAGCCTTTTTCCAGATGCCCCAAACAATCAGAAAGAGGCTTCATCTGAGAATATGACTTTGCCCCAGTCCTCAGCAGTCCATTCGCCATACTTTTTGCAGAAGATCAATCTGTCCCTGATGTTTTTTTTTTGGAGAGAAGTGGCTTCTTTGCTGCCCTTCTTGACACCAGGCCATCTTCCAAAAGTCTTGGCCTGACTGTGCGTGCAGATGCGCTCACACCTGCCTGCTGCCATTCCTGAGCAAGCTCTGCACTGGTGGCACTCCGATCCCGCAGCTGAATCCTCTTTAGGAGACGATCCTGGCGCTTGCTGGACTTTCTTGGACGCCCTTGAAGCCTTCTTAACAAGATTTGAACCTCTTTCCTTGAAGTTCTTGATGATCCTATAAATTGTTGATTTAGGTGCAATCTTAGTAGCCACAATATCCTTTCCTGTGAAGCCATTTTTATGCAACGCAATGATGGCTGCACGCGTTTCTTTGCAGGTCTCATGGTTAACAATGAAAGAACTATGATTTCAAGCATCACCCTCCTTTTAACATGTCAAGTCTGCCATTCTAACCCAATTAGCCTGACATAATGATCTCCAGCCTTGTGCTCGTCAACATTCTCTCCTGAGTTAACAAGACGATTACTGAAATGATCTCAGCAGGTCCTTTAATGACAGCAATGAAATGCAGTGGAAAGTTTTTTTTCGGGATTAAGTTAATTTTCATGGCAAAGAAGGACTATGCAATTCGTCTGATCACTCTTCATAACATTCTGGAGTATATGCAAATTGTTATTATAAAAACTTAAGCAGCAACTTTTCCAATTTCCAATATTTATGTAATTCACAAAACTTTTGGCCACGACTGTATATATAATATACCAATCATGGCCCTGCAGCACAGCAAATTAAAAACATGCAGCTACATTTTTTTTTATATGATTCTTGGTGCTCAGTACTACAGTTGTTGTTGTTTTGTTACAGTCATTGTATAAACACCCAGTATTTAACAGCCACTCAAGATAAAAAGCACACATCAGGGAGTACAGATGGCCAACACCTGCTAGGTAAGATTACACTAAATAGACACTTCATCAGATAATAAACAAGACTCAAATAACAGGACAATTACTACAGCATCTTGCCGGAGGAAGGAACCTCAAGGGCAACTACAACCACATTGTCTGTGCACATCATATTTCCTTCCCAATAAACTTCAGGACTGTCTTAAAAGGAAACAAAAAAATTAAGAAAAGACCATGAGAGAGAGGGACATGTGAAGAAAAATGAATGTTGCCTGATTCCAGTAAAAATGAAAAGAGTTTCTGTTAGAAGATTCATGGGAGAGAAGATCTCAAGAGATCCCATTGTGAAAGTGCTCCAATTACTGTGATGTGAAACACTTTGAAAAGATGTTCAACTAATATAGTCTGGGGAGCAAGACTGAGAGCAGGAGCTACTTCTGTCTTTTTTTTTCTTTTTCTTTTTTTTGCATTTCTTTTAAGAAAGAATCAAATTATAAACAGTATGCTTATAACCTGTACTATGTTCACTTCAGTATAACAGATTTTCAATTCGCTTAATTTTCTAAGTAGCTTCTGTCTTCATTCAAAAATATATATAAATCAATGGTAGTACCACATCAGTTATTCAGTTATACAGTGGTTCACACCTCATAAACTCCAAGCACAGGTGTGACTCTCTTATTCTGTATTGGAATTTCTCTGTACTCCGTGAATTAAACAAATGTTTCAGTTGACAATTGATAAAGATGTCAATGAAATCCAGTGCCATCTCTCTACCAAGCTATTAAAACAGTAATTAACACTGGCAGTTTCCCAGCATTGACAAAGAGCCTGTAAAATTCTTAAGCTGTGCTTTTGTTTATAATGATTTGTTTACCTGCTTTAAACTGCTGCTCATTATCGTAGCTTTCTTTTTAAAATGGCGACAATTACTCTCCTAATCAATATGAACATTTGACCTATATCCACACATACACACGTGGACAAAATAGTTGGTACCCTTCGGTCAATGAAAGAAAAACTCACAATGGTCACAGAAATAACTTTAATCTGACAAAAGTAATAATTTAAAAAAATTCTATGAATGTTAACCAATGAAAGTCAGACATTGCTTTTCAACCATGCTTCAACAGAATTATTTAATAAAAATAAACTCATGGAACAGGCCTGGACAAAAATGATGGTACCCCTAGAAAATACTGAAAATAATGTGACCAAAGGGACATGTTAATTCAAGGTGTGTCCACTAATTAGCATCACAGGTGTCTACAATCTTGTAATCAGTCAGTGGGCCTATATATAGGGCTCCAGGTAGTCACTGTGTTGTTTGGTGACATGGTATGTACCACACTCAACATGGACCAGAGGAAGTGAAGGAAAGAGTTGTCTCAGGAGATTCGAAAGAAAATTATAGACAAACATGTTAAAGGTAAAGGCTATAAGACCATTTCCAAGCAGCTAGATGTTCCTGTGACTACAGTTGCACATATTATTCAGAAATTTAAGATCCATGGGACTGTAGCCAACCTCCCTGGACGTGGCCGCAGGAGGAAAATTGATGACAAATCAAAGAGACGGATAATCCGAATGGTAACAAAAGAGCCCAGAAAGACTTCTAAAGAGATCCAAGGTGAACTTTATGCTCAAGGAACATCAGTGTCAGATCGCACCATCCGTCGTCGTTTGAGCCAAAGTGGACTACATGGGAGACGACCAAGGAGGACACCATTGTTGAAAACAAATCATAAAAAAGCCAGACTGGAATATGCCAAACTACATGTTGACAAGCCACAAAGCTTCTGAGAGAATGTCCTATGGACAAATGGAACTTTTTGCCAAGGCACATCAGCTCTATGTTCACAGACGGAAAAATGAAGCATATCAAGAAAAGAACACTGTCCCTACTGTGAAACATGGAGGAGGCTCTGTTATATTCTGGGGCTGCTTTGCTGCATCTGGCACAGGGTGTCTTGAATCTGTGCAGGGTACAATGAAATCTCAAGACTATCAAGGGATTCTAGAGAGAAATGTGCTGGCCAGTGTCAGAAAGCTGGGTCTCAGTCGCAGGTCATGGGTCTTGCAACAGGACAATGACCCAAAACACAGAGCTAAAAACACCCAAGAATAGCTAAGAGGAAAACATTGGACTATTCTAAAGGGGGCTTCTATGAGCCCTGACCTCAATCCTATTGAGCATCTTTGGAAGGAGCTAAAACATGCTGTCTGGAAAAGGCACCCTTCAAACCGGAAACAACTGGAGCAGCTTGCACACATACACACTTTCACATGGGCACACGAAATTTGGTACACATTTAGAGCTCATTGAGCCGTACAACTTTCACACTGCATGTCCTGGGCTCAACTCAACAGGAGGCCAGTTATTTTGGGTCGTTCGCAAAAACACACCCAATGGATTTTGATATACTCCTCCTAGGGAAATTATAGAATCGCTACCAAACTGGGCCAAAGAGATCTAAAGACATTGCGGATGCAAAATTGCGGAGAGATTTTTGATATCTCAAACGGGTCAGCCGTGATAATGTCTTAAACAATAAATGATTAATAACTTTCTGTGTGGCATTATATTGTGTGACATTATATTCAGTGACACCTTCAGTGACATCACATTCAGGAACATCATAGTGTGAGGCTTTTCTTCCAGCATCTGCGGCCTATAATGTTAACACTCACACACACACACACACACACACACACACACACACACACACACACACACACACACACATCACTAATGTTAATACACACAGACTAACACACCATACACACAAACAAGCACAAACACAAGCACATTTACTCGTCACACACAGACTGACACATCCACATGTCACACACTTCTCTCCCTAACTCTCACACACACTAACCCTCATACACTAACGCGCACACACACACACACACACACACACACACACACACACACACACACACACACACACACACACACACACACGCATGCATGCACACAAACACACTCACACATCACACACATGCACACATACATACACCCATATTACAAATATTTACACTCACGCACACTAAGACACACACACACCTCTCTCACGACGCACACACACCTCTCTCACAACGCGCGAACACACACACACACACACACACACACACACACACACACACACACACACACAAACACCTTAGCCCTTTATATTGTGTGATGTGTGTAGGTTGTGGGGTGCAACCGGGTGGCGATGGTTTTTTCGAGGTCTTAACACACTCGAATAACAGGTTGTGCGGTGCGCTCGGAGTGGTGATGGCACAGGGTGCTTGGGCACGTCATCGTTGCTTGCAACTATATTTTTATTTGTATTTTATACAAAGAAAAAACTGTTAATGCATGGTATAAATATAATGTATAGATACTGTATTTGTATAGTTGTTTCATGCTAGCATAAAATTTTTATAATTTTATGAAAGAATCTGCAACAATGTACAATACACTCACTACATGCTGTATTCATGCAGTTATTTAATCAGTCAATTATGTTGCAGCAGTACAAAAACGTGCCAATACAGGCCATGGTATGGTACCCATGCTATGGGTCACCTTAAACATCAGAATTTGGTGATTTTGACTGTGCTATGATTGTTGGCTGGTTTAATTATTTCTTTAACTGTTGATCAATTACAGAAGCATAAAAAATTATCTTTAGAGTTTACTCAGAATGGCGCAATAAAGAAAACCATCCAGTTCTACACACTGAAATGCTTTGTTAATGAGAGAGCTCAATGGCCAGACTGGTATGACAGAAAGGCAACAATAACTCACAATGCACAACACCTTGTCAAACCTTGACAATACCTTGTCAAACCTTAAGACAGATGGGATCCAGCAGCAAAGTTTCTGGTTCCACTTGATGGCTTCCCCTTCTGGCAGCCAAGAACAGAAAGCTGGGGCTGTAGTGGGCATAGACAGTTGAAGACGGAAAGCCTGGTATGATAAATCTTGATTTCTGCTGAGGCACTCAGAATTTGTGGTAATGTCAGAATTTGGAGTCTGCTTTAGAAATCCATGGGCCCAACCTGCCTTGTAATAACAGACCAGAGTGGTGGACGTGGGTGTAATGGTGTGAGGCATGTTTTCTTGGTACACCTTGGGGTCCTTAGAACCAATCAATCATGGGTTGAATGTCCATTTGCATATTGTTGTTGAGCATGCACATACATTACTTCATGGGTAAAAGTTACTATATTCTGAGGCTACTCCCAGCAAGATAACGCACCAAGTAATGCGCAAAGCAAAAGTTATCTCAAACTGGTTTCATGAATATGACAACGATTTTTGTGTTCTTCTCTGTCATTGGATCTGAGTCCTCTGGGATGTTTAGAATTGGAGAATGAAAGTGGACCTCAAAAATATGTTGGTACATGATAGTCATGTGAACATGGATAGGAATCTCAAAGGAATTTTTCCAACATCTTGCTATGAAGGATTGAGGCTGTTTGGAGAGCAAAGGAAGGCACTATTCAGTATTACTGTATGTAGTATACTGTAGTGTTTCTCATAAACAGCTTTGTGAGTGTACATTTTACATTTCTGTGAACCTCTTCTTGGCACACCAAATATACTGCATGTGTACACATGCTTGTTCAATATAGTGTTGGCAGGTGGGTTACTGATAGTTTGATTATGCTTGTCCTTGTTATTTCATAGGAAATGTGAAATGAGGTGTCAGCAAAACAATAATTGTGATATTATTTGAAAATAATAGATGTAAACCTTTATACATGGTTGGATCGCTTCGTCTAAACCTACATTGCTACTGAAGTACAAATTACTTATTTATAAACTTGTATAATACTATACAATACCCACACATTGTGTAATTGTGTTTTTTCCAGCTTTGAGGCTGAAGATCCTTAAAGAGAAAAATATCGGTTTCCATAGCAGCATGCTTACAAACGTAGAGGGCAAGACATTACCTTAAAACAGCTATAAACATTTAGTAAAACAAATACAGAAATAAAACAAAGAGGGGAAAAAATCTAGGCAAAACTATATTCACTTTATTTTTCTCATGCAAACAGAAAAAGGTTTATGCATAATAATTTTAGTGCCATTTCCAGTTATTTTAGCTGGTTAGTTTGTGTTCATCCGTCCTCTGACACTTTTTCTGCTTTCATAGAGCAGATGTAGTTGACTATAAACTGCGCACCAGAGCTGAATGTGAATGCGAGAGGCCATAGAATTTCCAGCTGCCTCCTAAAAATGAAGAAGCTCTTCATCTTTGGTTAAAAGCTTTGAATCTAAGAAACCTTCAAAGTGCCTGTATATTTGCTCTTTTTACTTTGTAGAAAGAAGACCTACGAAGGAGCATATGTGTAAAAAGAAGTGTTTGGGCTCTGATGCTCCAGTAAAAACCTTGAAGCAATGTCAATATAAATGAATATTAAAGGCTCTTACGGATTCCAAGGAGGACCACTGGAGGAGCCAACATTAATATATATATATATTTGTTGGAGATTATAGAAACTGTATTTTGTTACCACTTTTTATTGGTCTTTATATAACTGTATGAATATATATGATTATACAATTGAATAATTATTTGAGCAAACGTGACCTTACTTTTCAGATAAAATCATATACATTTACAAGTATTTATTTAGCAGACAAACTGTTCCATTTGAGCTAAGCATTTAAGAGTTTGTGTTTCCTGATTGAGTGTAATACTGTATTGTGCAAGAGGAAAAAGAATGATCTTTGCTCAAGTGGTAAAATACAGTAAAATATAAAAGATATGGTAATAAATTGTAAGCTGCGTCAATTTATTACATTTTATATGTCCTTGAATAATAATCTGCTCTCCCATGCACCTTCTCTGCATTAATTGCTAAAGCACGTTGCAGTTACTCCCTATTAATTTTTTTAAGTATCTCTATATAATATTGTTTTCCAATATTATTGGCTTGATTCATTTAGCTATATAGCAAGTTGACATATCTATTATCGATTTGTGTTCTTCCTAGTGCTTTAGATACAAACTCTAACTACACAGGTCATATAACACTAATTGCGTATAGCTACAAAGACAAGTGATCAATCTTCTACTGGAGTGTGTACTGTTTACACAGCAGTCAGGGATTAATTAGCCTCTATAGACTTTGGGGTAGCACACAACTCAGAATTTTAACATAGTAAAAAAAAAAAACAGATTTAATTTAAATAAGCTAGATCATTCGCAACATTTGCATTTGTAATTAATAAAAAACACAAGATTTCTTTTTATCATTATTCACTTATTAATTTTTATACTGTCTATCCTGTGCAGGGACAAGGGAAGCCTGGAACCTTTCCCAGGAAACTTCAGACTGTGGCAGGGTACACTCAGGTCAGTGCACATTGTGCAAAATGATATAACTCTCCCACAGTTTTGTCATAATGGATAAATTAGGCGGCATTTGTGTATATGATGATTTAATCATGCAATTTAGTATCATTAATATGTTGGTTGAGTTTTGATAAAAATAAAGCAAACTCATGCTTTGATTGTGATTTTGTAGTGAGTCAAACAGACAATAGTGGCAGTATATTAGATAAAGGGGGGGGAAAGTTAGTTTTGTTTCACACAAAATCTTTTTAATTACAAAGGTTGTTGAAGATCATGGGAAACATTATAAACAATACAAAACTTTTTTTTACACCATCATCAGCTTTCTCCTTTACCAGTTTCAGTTTCACATCAGTACATAATAACAGCTCCCTAGCATAGTACACGTACGCAATATTTCAACATTTAATCAACAGCTTCCCACACACAACGTGTGCATCTTATGTCTCTAGTACACATACCACTAAATGCATTCTTCCCCCTGCCATTTATTACTTCTGGAGGGACTGCAATGACAGTAACCATGTGTGAATGTCCTTTTCTTGGTTTCAGCATCCTCTAAAACACTTTGAACAAATTCAAACCACTCAGTTGCTGTGTAGGGCCGAACGTATATTCACTTCACTGCTCACATGACAGGAAGATGTGATGTGAATGTCTCATCACAAAAACATCAGCTATTACTTAAAAATCAGGTGGCTACACGTAGTGCATTGCTCAAAACGTAGATGTTTAAAGCTTCTAAAATAAGTTTATATAGAGGTACAGTACAGACCAAAAGTTTGGACACACCTTCTCATTCAAAGAGTTTTCTTTATTGTGTTCTTTAGCCCAAACAAGTCTCTTCTGCTTGTTGACTGTCCTTAGCAGTGGTTTCCTAGCAGATATTCTACCATGAAGGCCTGATTCACACAGTCTCCTCTTAACAGTTGTTCTAGAGATGTGTCTGCTGCTAGAACTCTGTGTGGCATTGACCTGCTCTCTGATCTGAGCTGCTGTTAACCTGCGATTTCTGAGGCTGGTGACTCGGATGAACTTATCCTCCGCAGCAGAGGTGACTCTTGGTCTTCCTTTCCTGGGGCGGTCCGCATGTGAGCCAGTTTCTTTGTAACGCTTGATGGTTTTTGTGACTGCACTTGGGGACACTTTCAAAGTTTTCCCAATTTTTCGGAGTGACTGACTTTCATTTCTTAAAGTAATGATGGCCACTCGTTTTTCTTTACTTAGCTGCTTTTTTCTTGGCGTAATACAAATTCAACCTCTTTGAATGAGAAGGTGTGTCCAAACTTTTGGTCTGTACTGTATACAAATTTTTAACATTTGTTAAAGTCTAAAAAATGTGTTAATAATGTTCTGCTGTTAAAATGTTTATGTAATTAATAAATAAATTAATAATTGCAATTGCTGATAATTGTTTGTCACAAAGTCTGTATTAAGCTACATTACACAACTTTGTTGTTGATGATTTTCTAATAACATTACGAAGTGTCATTAGTCATGAGTTTTATTAGTCATCAATTAGTTTTCCTACTTTTTTAAAAACACTATATGTCATTCCATTGTACATATTTTTGACTGAAATAAAAAGACCATCAGTGTTTTATAGCCTTCCTTAACGAGCTCTGAACTCAACAAAACTATAATATCCAACAAATTTCACATTCATGAAATGGAATTATTCAGATATCTGCACAGACAGTTTATACATGGCTCTCATGCAATTATATGCATGACTTTCTTACTATTTCATCAATATTACATTTCTTGCTGTCCTATTTAAACCTGAACTGAGACTTATTATGAAAGGCATTATCTAATTTCCACATGCTTAAAAGTGTTTAAAAATCCTCCCTGATATCCTCAGTCCTCCTGGCACTACATAAATGCATAGAGAGACATAGTTTTGTCTCTTCACATGGATTTCACATCCATTCATTGGACTGAATTCTGCTTTTATTCTGCTGATATGATGCACTAAGGCTTTTTTTTCTTTGTTAAATGTCTAGACATCAAATAAATCTCTGCTTTCCATGAATATGTGTTGAATGGTGGTTCATTCATTTCCTGTCCATTGCCTTCCTCTTTTGAATGAAACGAGTAGGTGTGGAATATATTACAGATTTCCCTTGATAAAGGGGGAAGAATAACAGATGGCTATTACTAATGCAAAGGTAAGTGTGGAATTGTACGCCCAGTCACAGAAACACTCGTCGCAAGCTCTCAGTGGACTACTCCAACCACTGACTCCAGCAAGCTGCTTCACATTGCCTGTGAAATTCTCGGTGGACGATGTATGTCGCCATGGCTTTGATTCTACCTATAGCAGGTTCCTAAAGGCGACGGCAAAACAGATTAAGGACAGTGTTTAAATAGCCAACCATTCCAACAACACTGGATGTTTTTAACCCCAGGATACAATGTCTTTAGGGACATTAAAGAAGAACCATGTATCCATGATTTCTCATGGGACACAGAATGAGGAATTGTTGGTTTAAAGCTGAACCAGACTTAATATCATATGATATTAGATTCACTTGGATCAATTTAATGAAATGTCACAAAGAAAAAACATTGGGTATGAAGTGGGTAATAGAGAGAAACAGTGGGTGATTTCTCAAGAGATGCTTCCAATAGGCACCAGAGGGTCCAGATAAGAATTGATGGAAACCTTCAGGTTAGCTGAAATAAAATAGTGGGTTTCTTTTAAGAGATAATCTTAAAAAAAAAAAAACACACACAGATAGGTGATAAGTTAAGGAAAGAAATAATGGCTCTGGTATGCTGTAAAGGGTATTTTACTGGAATGTTTCTGAGTCCACGTGTCCCCTTAGCGGGAAGTGTTACTGCAAATCAATACAAAATTCTCTTGACTGATTACCTTTATCTTTTAGTTTTAGATATTATGCTTAAAAATTATATTTAGTTAAATGTATCCAAGATGCAGCATTACACAACCAGGGTTGGGGATTTGGATCACTCTTCCAGTCCTGTGTGTGGAGCTTGCATGTTCTCCCTGTGTTGGTTTGTTTCCTCTGGGTACTGAGGTTGCCTCCTATAGTCCAAAGACAGACAGACTGACAGACAGATAGATACGTACATACATTTATAAGTCTCTGATGAGCAAACCGAGGGCGACAGTGGCAAGGCAAAACACCCTGAGATGGCAATAGGAAGAAACCTTGAGAGGAACCAGACTCAACAGGGAACCCACCCTCATTTGGGTAAAAAGGGATAGCAGGGATTGATCTGCAGTCATACTGTGTGTTAGGAGGCTGGAAGTTTAATAGAACAGTTGATGTCTTTAAGTTAATATGGAGTCCAGTTCATTATTGGAGGCTCAGTTAGACTGTAGAAAATTCCAGTCCTGAACTATTGAGCGACTGCAGTCACAAGTCCTCTGAGAACAGCTGTCAGCATCGCTCGAGGCCAGAACCGTCTTCATGGTAAAGTGGAACTGTCCCCAGTCTCCACACACATCCCAAACAGACCATGCAGGGCCTGCATACGGTGAATGTATATATAGAGCAAAGTGCAAGCAGGAACTCCGGCAGGACTAACTGTGACAGCTTAACTAAAAGGAATTTAAATACAATTTAAAAGACAATTTATTAATCAAAATTAGCATACGATTTGTTCACAGATGTATCAGGAAGAAGGTTTAAGCAATGAAGCCAGTCTTGTTGCATGAAGAATTTGATTTTAGAAGCTTTTGACCGTGTGAATCAAGATGCACTGTCAAGCCCTAATCATTCAGATTGTGATCCAAAATATTTTACATGCATATTGTGAAGGCTTTTTTATATGCAACTTGCTCCAAATCTTCTAGAATACACCTGGATTGTGCCTGGATCAACTACTGTTACTTTAATTTTATCCTGAAAGACTGTTGAAAGACTTTTGAATGAAACAAGATACAAATGGAAAGATCTAAAACAAGAAAAATACAAGTGAAATCAGAGAGAAAATCAGCACCTGTTTACATTTTCAGTTGGTGTTTGATTTGACAGAGCAACTTGTGCATTAAATCTATTTATAAATCTAATACAGTATTTAGTCAAGAGTTAAGACTTTTGTATGCCCTCTGATTAATGCATACCCTTATATTTTATTCATGACATCTAAAATACCATTATCATCACTGAACACTGAAGGTTTTTACTTTTAAAATGTTGAATTATCATCAGTGGTTAATTTTTGAAGAGTTAATTTTGGTATAATGCTCTTTCCTTTAAAAAAAAAAAAGGATCTTGTATAATAAGTCAAAATGATCATGGCCTTAAAAGACTCTATAGTAATGTGGCTCATATCACAGAAATAGTTTTTAATTATAGACTGAGTGCAACTGCAAGGTATTCCAACCTTCCATTCATTAGAGCTGTTTTTATACTACACTGCATTTTAAACAAAAAGTTTTTTTTTTTAACTTTGTTACACAGTAATTAGTGATTAAAGTTCATAATGTATGGAAATGGAAGATCAAAACAATCAGCACTGACTTAAAAAAAGAAAAGTTTAATACATTTTGTGGGGGAAAACAAGATACTTCTCATTTATTATTGATGTCCATATAATATTTAGTATATTGTGATTTTCACATATCAAATGATATTTCCTCCCTAAAGTAATTGCATCATGTTTATTTAAATCTTCTGTCAAAGCCTTATTGAATATGTATGAGAAGTGTAAGTGAACCCATTTACCATACTGCAAATAGTGCGGACCCCTCTCGTTACTGCTTCCTCTGACGAGCTCCATTATTGTGTGCTATTCATAACAGTGAGGCGGTCGGCTTGGCCTTCTGAACTTATCTGTTGTAAAAGAGGGCACAGTTCCCATTGTCCAACTGTAATTAGAATAAAATCGAGACAGCAGAGCAACAATAGACAGTGTACACATGGAACATAAGCTTTGTGCTTACACTCCCACACAGGCACACTGACACAATACACACAAACACAGAAAAAGAAAGAGAGAAATACTTGTTTTTATTTACTATTCTGTTACAGACAGATAAGCAGCGAGTTCTTTTTATTAGCTAATATATTAAGCAATGAATGGTAATTGTTATAGCCATATAAAATTGTTATTGAATGTTTAAAAGATAAATGGTTTAACTTCACTTGCATTTTCAATATATGCAATAATATAGTTTACATGTAGCACTGCTTCAAGGTCTTAATTCTTCTTTCCATTTAAATGAATAACTGCGAATGTACCTAAATCATTTTAATGTTTCACCATTAGAATTATGCCCAAAAGCTTCCACATTGGTCTCACCAAACCTTTAAACATTTTGCTGAATGATTTCGTGCTGATTAAGTGTGCATGGATGTTTTGTGTCTGTTTTTTTTTTCTCTCTCATGAGACAGGGGTTTCATGTAGCCTCAAGAGATTGTTTCCACATACAAGTAATGACAAGTAATGACGAGTAAATATTTCTGCAGCTCCATTATTTTTGCTTTAGATCTCCAGGCAGCCTTTCTAAAAAAGTTTTCTTGTCTTGTCCTTTCATCAGTTTTGGAGAGACATCCTGTTCTTGTAATGTCACTGTAGGGCCCCATTTTGTTGATCACAATATTCCAGGGTACAATGTTTTGAAATTTCTTTAGTATCCTTTTACTGATCAATACCATTCAACAATGAGGTCCTGTACTGTACATGCTTTGTAAGCTCCTTGTGGGCAATGGCTTCAGCTTCAGTTGGAGGAAATAAGTGTGTTGGAGGAAATAAATGTCATGAAACCATAAGAGCTCATCTTCAGCGATCAGACAAAACATTAACAGCACAAAACATTAACACTGATTATTAATTATTTACCAATAAACTGGTGACAGGATCATGGGGACCCAAAGCTCACCCCATGCCCATGAGAAACCAAAGACAAGTCCATTCACGGTCCGATCCCACAGAAAAGCCAATGCAACATAAATTGCAAAAAATAAATAAAAGTAAATTAAAGGCACCAGAACACCCAGTGCACCATAGCCTTCCATAGATGGGGACGGGCAGGCAATGAGGTGAGGCTGCCGACCCAGACTCCAAATTGCCCAGATACCAATCTGATCGAGCACCCATGCCATGCACATGCAAAACAAACAAATTAAATCCATTTTAGCCCCACCACATCCCCAGAGGTCTTGTGGAGTCTTGCCCTGAGGGTCCAGAGCTGCCCTGGCTCTACAAGGGGAACCTACATAATAATGTGCATAATGTTTTGCATTTTGCAATTATGGCTGATTGGTGTACTGTATGTTTGGGATTAATCGGAATCAGTATGTTGAGGATTTGTATGATTGATAAAATATTATTGAATGGATTTTATTGTAAATGAAGTTTATCATAGTTCGTCGCAACATTTCTGTTTGTTCTTCTTCTTCTTATTATTATTATTACTAAATGAAAAGGATGATTATTGGCTTAATTCTTTACATCATAAAAATTTTGCAATTTTAACTCTTTAACACCCTGCCTAAGAAAAAACGAATGGGGAAAAAAATGCATTTTTATAATAACCACAACAACATTTGTAACATATGAATCCAAAGGTTGGTGTTCGGCTAATGTCTAAAAACAGCCCAAATGTTTTTAGACATTAGATCGACTTTATTCCTCATTGTATGCCACAAACCAATTGAAAACATAAACTGTTTAAAAACATCAACATCTAGTGATATTTTAGGCATAGCACACCTTAACCAAGTGGCAGAGATGGCTCAATCAGGTTAAGTGAATATATTTTTAAAAAAGATATTATGGCTGAAAATATGCTCTACCAAAAAGTTGAGTAGACCATTAAAGGGTTAAGAGGGATATGTAGCCTTTTTACTTTCTTCCTTGCACATGAGGTTATATTAAACAAAGTCAGGTACATCAATACCACTATTCTCCTGTGTCTTACAAATGAGTGCCTCAGTAAACTAACAGGTTAATTATGTACAATGCACTTACAAATTCAATTCAGTATTTACTGCTCCAACACCAAATGCTACTCGTGACACCTGTTCCAGCAGCATCGATCTCTCTCTCCATGGCGGCTGGAGCTTTAAATTCTGTCTATCACAGGTGATGAGATTTCAATTAAAGCAAGAGATATTTATTGTCAGGGGAACCTAAGCATTCACTTACATTTGAGCCATCTTGCCTCTACTTATTTGCCCAGTCTCTTGGTGCATGAATAGATTTCCCTTTTCATGGTTTGAGTTCACTCTGAGCTTCAATTAGGTGCAGAGTGGAAAGCCAAGAAATCAATAGTGCTCTGCAAATTGGCTCCCAGTGTAGAGTGACACATATTGGGATAATTTTTTCAAGAGGCTGCTGCAGGGTCACTTAAATCTCCTAAAATTCATTTTTAACTTCAATTACCTCACTTATGTGGCAATATTTAGACTTCAAATAACTTCAGAGGAAGAGTCTTTAGAAGTCCTTCATGAGTTATGAGTCATGAGTTTTGATACACAGAAGTCTGACATACTAATATGAATGATTAAAGCAAACAATTAAACTTACATCACCTTGTGACTTACTGTAGGTTCACAGAATCAGCCAAAAAAAAAAAAAAAAACCTGATCATATTGAAAAAAAAAAAAAAAAACTATTGAAAAACATTATTGTAGTTCCTTCTACGACCAGTTAACAGGGTTGTTTATTTTTGGTTATAGACTTTTTTTTTCTTATTGGAAAATATGCCATTATGCTGAAAAGTGCAGCACGTGATCAGCTTTTTCACTGCCTCGCTATATCTTGCAACCAAATGAGGCCATGTCCTAGAGCATGCATAAATAATGCTAATGATGCCAACGAGCTGAAGGGAGAGGAGGTGGTGGAGGGTTGTGCAGCAAAATTAGTTACAGAGTGTCTCTGAAATGAAAAGGACGCATGACAAATGACGTTCCTGAGGTGGTTTAGTGTGCTCTCAATCTCTGCTACAAGGCATCTCATCAGATGTTACATGGTCTTTGGTGCTTGATTTGCATAACTGTTATCAAAAGTAGCTATGGACACGTAACCACATCTGAAAAAGCCTGTTACCGCTAGCTGATACTACCATGAATGCCATGTACATGTTGATTAATCAGTATTATAGGTTGTTTTTTTTTAAGGTAATTAGTTTGTTAAACATCTGATTAGTTGACACTGATGTGGTATATTTCTTTATAGCAATTTAACAAATTGGATAAATCTTCAAAGCAGCATGTTAAGCCAACGTTGAGATAATTCAATTACATTTTCTGAAAGAACAGCATTTTAACTGCTGTTTATACAAATGCACAAAAAGGGTTATTTAAATTCTGCATTACAGTTACAGCTATGCCTGAGGTCTATCCTGAACTTCTAATGTCTCATAGAAATATTCATTTACAACTTGATTATTTGCCGAAAACTGGAAGACAGGAAGACCTCCAGGTGCTATCTGAATGTCCTTCACACAAAGTAAATTATCATTCATCCTCATTCATCATGTTTCGAGACCTGTCATGTTTACTGGAAAACAATTAAAACCCTTAAATCTAAAACAAGGGAAAACTGAAGAGTCAATGCAGCAAGATTATGAACTTTTTAAAGGTCAAATTTAAAAGCATTAAAGGTTCTTTGTCCTTCTGGGGAAACCCTCAAAAGTTCTACAATATAAGGCCAAACGTATGTAGACACCTGACCATCACATCCTTATGTGATCCTTCTCCAAACTGTTACTGCTACAATTCTTTAAGATGTATTTGTATGCTGTAGTTTTTCAACTTCCCTGCATTGGAACTAAGGGGCCCAAACAGTCTGAAGATTAAGAACAGAAGTGGCCTGGACAGAGCCCTGACCTTAATCCTACTGAGTACATTAGGGTGAACTGGGTGTACACCAGACCTCATTATCTGACCTCACTATTGGTCATATGCGGGGATGGGTAAGAGTAGCCAAAAATTGTACTCAAGTAAGAGCAGCTGTACTTTAAAATAATATTACTCAAGTAGAAGTAGAAAGTAGTCATCCGAAATATTACTCAAGTAAGAGTAAAAAAAGTAAAAAGAGTAAAAGAGATAAAAAGACTACAAGATGTCCAATGTGTCCGTAAATTCTCGTTTTTATTTTTAGAATGCATGTAAGCAGCCAGAAAAAAATGATGAAATAATGTACAAATTCTGACATTTCCAAATGATAAAATAAATGAAATAAATGTAATATAATAAATTAATAAAGCTAAATATTTTTACAAAATAGCAAATTATGGAACAAGAAATGTCGCCCCCCCCCCCTCCCCCCGTCCTACTACGCAGTGTTTCTTTGTGGTCATTTGACTATGTTGGTTATTGTTATTGTGGCTGATTGGTCAAACGAAGTCATGTGATTATTGTTGCTACGTCTTTTTGGTGAAACACAGTCATGTTGTAGACCTACCGGCTGCATTTCTCTGGCAAACACAAAGAATATCTAAAGTGTTGGAATAAATGGTTAGAAACGTAACGAGTCGAATGTAGAGTAAGAGTAGCGCTTCTTCTTCACAGATCTACTCAAGTAAAGGTAAAAAGTATGGTTCAGTAAAACTACTCATAGAAGTTACCTTTTTTTCAAAAAGTTACTTAAGTAAATGTAACGGAGTAAACATAACTCGTTACTACCCACCTCTGGTCATGTGGATCCAAAGGTTAATGGAAAGTGGTCTTTGCAGATGAGTGGAGGCTTCAGCAATATACTGTAGACGTATACAAAATTACATAGAATGTGCAAAAAAACTACAGAAAGTGTCATTATACTTACATAGTATTTTAAAAATGGGTAAAAATAGCAAATACAAACAATATACCTTTTAAATGAATAGACATTTTTTTTTACTGACAGAGTAACAACACCAAAGATCACATCAACTTATTTAACAAAATTTAGATACTAAAACAGGGTTTCCTTTTCCCTCTGTTTATCAGCATAGAACCAGAATTTATCAGAACCATAAAGCACTGGATCATTCATTTATTTTAATTAACTGGTTTCTTAACTTGCCCTCGCAATTTATCATGCAGTGACATGCTATGTATTTAAAAACTCTGCTCAGAAGCTGATAAGGAATCCATTTTATCTCCTCAAGGCTAACTGGTTAATTTGGAGCTTAATCGCTGATTAAATGATTAAACGCATCATGAGTTTTTGTGATTACTTTTGACCTGAAGTTGGTTGAGATGTGGCTGCAACTGAACCTGTATTCAAGCACTAATGTAAATTCAAAGATCAAAATCCAAACTGCTCATACTGGCATTACAACAAAATGATTCCACTCTTACTGAATGAAGTCAATTCTACAAGTGGTACTAAAAAAAAAAAACATTATAATGAGTGTAGTTTATACCATTTTGAGTTGTGACTGAGTGAAATTTAATACATTTTTGCAGTTTGATCTCAGTAAAGCATGCTTATATGCTTATGTTTACTGGCCTCCTTGCATATATTAACTGGGAATACTCTATTTCTTAAGAAGCTGGTGATAGATCTCATCCAGCTTAGTAACTATCTGGGTAAGAAATGATTGTTTACCTGCAAACCGGTTCCTTAAAGAGCTAACTTGTACAAATTTTACCCCCATCTCTCCTGTGTTATGGAAATCCCCAAGAAAGCTTATATCTGTGTAGAACCGACCTTTGTTAAAGTTATATGACCAGAATAGTCTTGCTCATGCCAATGTGTGTATGCATCTTTACTAATGGAGTCACTGTGTTATTGTGTCACTAGAATTCTAGGCAATAGGGCAATAAACAGGCCCTTAACACTCAAGATTCTGCTGCCAATAGTTCCAGATGTCCTTGGCAGAGAGGTTCTCAACTAACCAAACAGACGTGTGGGCTACAGCCAAAACCATACTTGGGATAAATCCTGTCTTGCAGAAAAAAATGCTCAACATAAAAAAAAAAACATGCAAGAGTAGTTTCTCCCAAAACCTATTTACATAACCTAAGGAGAATTCACATTTGGTTTAAACATTTGAATTCACACCCATTGAATTATTTAATAGAAGGAGCTTATTAGAAGAATTTCTACCCAATCGTTGCTCAATTGTAATTCTGTACATCTTGTTTGTAAATACGAGGAACTAGGTTTGTCCATTGCTACCAACACACAAGTGGTGTAAACAGCACTTTTTAGAAGCATGGTATGTTATTGTGGAGGAGTGCCTGCAAAAGAGTGAGTTACATAATAGATTTTTAGGTCCATACAGTCCAGCATGAGGCCTTCTTACTTGCTTTTTACAATTCGCTTAGTGTAAGCATTCACACAATATGAATGACCTTGTGTCACAATCCTATTAAAGTCTGGTTGTTGTTTTATGTCAATAATTTTAATAGCCTTTCCCAGGATCATGTTAAACAGGAACTAATCTGACTGATAGAACCAAGTCTGTCAATCTACAGTACATGCAGGACGAAGCACAGACCTTCCACACATGCTGTTTCATTAGACCACTATTTTCAAGAGGACCTTCTCATACTTCACCAATCATACCAAACTCTGGACTCAAATTACTGTGAGTCTGGAAAAAAATGCAAGTGTGAAAACAACCTTCAACTGCATTATATGGCTACACCTGACCATCACACCTGTATATGCATGTTGAAAATTTCAGTCCACCTTTGCTGTTATAATAACCTCCACTTTTTTTGTGACTGCTAGAGTTTTGCTGTAATGATGTGATTCAGTCACAAGAACAGAAGGTAGATTCAGAGTGCAGTCTGTTCCAGTTCATCTCAAAGGTGTTCACTAGGAGTGAGGACAGGATTCTGTGTAATCCTCGGCAAAGTAAAAAAAAGTGTTTCATTCCGAAGTGTACTTTAAAGGATGCTCCCTACTCCTGCTCCGTGTGTTAAGGGAACTTTACTTTAAGGGAAAATTCCTCCATTTGATACACCCTGCAACATCCCTAGCATAGACGTCACTCCTTCCCTGGTTACCCTGGTAAAATAAGCTCTTTAGATACTTGTTGCTGCTGTTATGGAAACTTTAACACTGTGGAAATGAAATATTGAATATTTATTTTTTGAAACCACTATAAAATGTAAACTATCGATGTCTAAAACTCGTAAAATTAAAAACTAAATCAAAAATAAAACTATTTGATTATTTTACAAGATGTTCGGAGATGTTTTTTTTTACAGGTTACTAGCCTATATAATATTCAGGATTTATTGATTTAATTAAATTTGTATTTATTGTGCCATAGTAATATTATAACGTCCTCAATAATAATGATAATAAAGATATACAGGTGCATCTCGATTAGTTAGAATATCATCAAAAGATTTGTTTATTTCACTAATACAATTCAAAAAGTGAAACTCATATATATATATATATTCACTGATATATTTCAAGTGTTTTTGTTTGTTTGTTTTTCATGATGATGAGTATGGCTTACATGTCAGAAAATGTTAATATTATGAAAAAGTTCATTATTGGCGACTGATGGTGGCATACTCTAATCAGCTAATTAACTCAAAACACCTGCAAAGGTTTCCTGAGCCATTAACTGGTTTCTCAGTCTAGTTCAGTAGGCTACACAATCATGGGGAAGACTGCTGACTTGACAGTTGTCCAAAAGACGATCATTGACACCCTGCACTGAAAAAAGTACACAAGCAACTGGTATAACTCCAGCTTTGAGAAGACTGTAAACGAAGCTTGACAAAGACTGGTGTTGGTCCACTGTGTTTTATCAAGTCCAAGGTCAGAACACCTACTGTATCTACCAGGACGTTTTAGAGCACTCCATGCTTCCTTTTGATGACCAGCTTTATGGAGATGCTGATTAAATTTTCCAGCAGGACTTAGCACCTACCCACACTGCCAAAAGTACTAATACCTGGTTTAAGGAGAAGGGTATCCTTGTGCTTGATTGGCCAGCAAACTCGCCCGACCTGAACCAAATAAACAATCTATGGGGTATTGTGAAGAGGAAGATGCGACACCAGACCCAACAACGCAAGCACTGAAGGCTGCGATCAGAGCAACCTGGACTTTCATAACACCTCAGCAGTGCCACAGACTGATCGCATCCATGCCACATCACATTGCTGCAGTAATTCATGCAAAGAGAGCACTGACCAGGTATTGAGTGCTGTACATGTTCATACTTTTCGTCCAACTTTTCTGTGTTAAATGGTCTTAAGCAATATTACAATTTTTTGAGAGACTGAATTTTGGGTTTTCATTAGCTGTAAGCTACAGTATAATCATAAATATTAAAAGAAATAAATACTCTCTATATATATACACAGTCTGCGTATAATGAATCTATACGAGTTTCACTTTTTGAACTGAAGTACTGAAATAAATCAACTTTTCGATTATATTCAAATTTATTGAGAGGCACCTGTAAATCCTTTTTATAGCTCCATTTTTTTTTCACGCTTCAGTGAGGCACAATGACTGATAGGACCGTTCACAGTTCGCACCCAGCATGGCTGAACACCCTGTGCAGTATACTTCGCAGGGTACTACAGGCCGCTCGGAACCCTAAGTCATGGACTTCACTTGTGCACAGGGTTGTTGTCATGCTCAAGTCAAGTGATATTACTGGGGTATTTTATACAATTGTGTGCATCTAAATTTGTGTCAGAAATTGTATTAGGTATGGTCTGATGTAACTCAGCCAGCAGTGGGGTAATTCTGGTGCTTTTAAAACCAGTACTAGGAAAAAAACTAATTAAAAACATTTTATCTATTATTCATGTTTGAGGCATTGGTAATAACAGTGTAATTTTTTATTATTTTTTTTTACGGAGGAAAAATATTCCTGTCATCTATAATTTGAATCCAAAATTCATGAATCATCCTCAAACCTCACTTGGTTATTTACCACTGCCTCACAAATACAATAAATATGAGAGCAAATTTTTGAACCATGATGAATAGTATAGTCTGAGAATATTTGAGTGTCCTATTGATTTCTGACAGTGGTCCCAGGCCATTGAGACTGGTCCACTTCACACAGAACTGTTCTCCAAATAAAAGACAAAAGGTTAATTTAAATGATTGATACACTTTTGGTGTCGGATAATAGAGAAACCATCACTTTAATGTTTAGGATGATGAATCAGGCTGACATTTTCGTTACAGCTGAATCATAAACCTCAATGTTTAAATGTTAAACACGTCTCTTATTTTCCTGTTGTGTTGAACATTACTGTCAAACAAAGACAGAGAAGACACGCAAAGGAGACAAAGCAATAATCAAAGCCTCAGCAACCTTGAGTGGAGAAAGTAACAATCAGAACATACTTGCCTTCTGACTGTTATGTTAGCAATTAGTGAAAGTGCATTGACAATCAGTGCACAACTTTCTGTTCACTGTCATGCAAATAAAGTAACAGATGTTACCCACATTAAAGCTAATGAAGTGTCATGGACTTCATAATATTGTCCGTGAGAACAGATTGTGCCGTGTAAGGTTTCGATTGTGTGCTTCTCTTATATTAGTTGTGATCACTACATATCAGATACAACAAGATGACAGCATGATCTTTTTATTAAAATATACAGTCATCACTTGTCTCTCTTCTTGTAAAATTTCAGCACAATTATACTTGCTTCAGGAATACAAGCAAGCAAATCTGTTATTTATCTGAAAGGACAGCTATAAGCAGATACTGTTGGAAATAAATCGCTCTCTATTCTTCTGCCAAGGTTCGTTGTCGCTTCCATTCCTCTTTTACACAGTTACAGCTCAGTCATCAAAGTGACATTCAGACCAGTAGTGTGTGGTGTTTTGCTTTTCCACAGGAGACTGAAGAATGTGCTGAACTGCTTGTGCAGACACTTAACAAGAACACTGAATAAAAACAGGTGTTAGAACTTGAACAATAACGTTGGTGCATTTAGGCAAGTAGACATGGTCAAGATGATCTGCTGACATTCAAAATAAGCATCAATGAATTAACGTTGCATGGTTGCTGATGGTGCTAGACGGGCTGGTCTGAGTATTTCCATAACCTCTGATCTACTGGGATTTTCACGAACAACCATCTCTAGGGTTTACAGAGAATGGTTACAGTAACTTAAATAACATCTTGTTATAACTTTGAAATAGGTGGGCCACAGGAGCAGAAGAAAATACTGGATGCCCCTCCTGTCAGCCAAAACAGGAAACTGAGGCTACAACGGATGAGCTGACCAAAATTAGACAATAGAAGATTGGGTAGTAGGGTCAGAATTTGGCATAAACAACTAGTAAGCATGGATCCATCCTTCCTTCTATAAACGGTTGAGGCTGCTGGTGATGTAAAAGTGTGGGGATATTATCTTGCCACATTTTGGGCCCCTTAGTACCAACTGAACATTGTTTGAATGCCACAGCCTGCCTGACTATTGTTGCTTATCATGTCCATCCCTTTATCACCACAGGATAACATGCCATGTCACAAAGTTAAAATCATCTCTGGTTTCTTGAACATGACAATGAAATCAAAGTACTCATATGGCCTCCACAGTCACCAGATTTCAATCCAGTAGAGCACCTTCAGGATGCGGTAGAATGAGAGATTAACATCATTGAGGTGCAGCGAACAATACACAGGTGTTATGATGCTGTCATGTCAATGTGGACCAAAATCTCCAAGGAGTGTTTTTCAGCACCTAGGTGAATCTACACCACAAACAATTAAAAGATTTCTGAGAGCAATAAGATGACCAACACATTGTACAAGCAAGGTGTACCCAATGAAGTATCCAGTGAGTGTATGGACGGCAGTCTTAAATATTTTTGGTAACATTGCAAAACTGATTTCCCAAATCTCACTGGTCAGAAAGTAAATTTAATTAATTTCACTCACTGCGCTTTGTATGGTGTGGGTGCGTTCTAAGTAGATTTAAGTCGAATAATAGACCATGCTGTTCATTAACAACTGTTATTAAGTTACTAAACTGTTATTAAAACTGCACCTTGAAGCAGTCACTAAGTCTTCTGCAAAGAGGATTATATGCTTTCCAATTTCTCGCTAACAAACTGTTTTTTTTTTTCTTTCTTTCTTTTAACAGCTTTGAGAGCAAGTGAGAGAGAAATGTGATGCTGGTGAGGGAACAGTATTAAATGTAAGTAAAAATGGTAAATGGAGGAAGAAAATTATGCAGAAAAAATGTCACCCATAATTAAACTTAGATTGATAATGTTTGATATGAAATTTTGTATTTTAATTTGTGGACACCGCACCATCACTGCTGCATTTGGATCTTGCATAAACTGCTGACACAAAGCTGAAAGTAGCTGGAACATTTTCCCTTCAATGAAACTAAGATTCCCAAACCTATTCCAGCATGATAATGCCTCGGTGCACAATGCGAGCTTCATGAAGAAATGGGTTGTCATGTCTAGTAGTATGCCTTCCCTGAAGAAAGAAGGTCATTCTAACAGCAATGGGGGACTAAATCTGGACTGGAATGTCCAGTAAGCACATGGCTTGTGGTAATGGTAATGGTCAGGTGTCAAAAAACTTTTGGTCATAGTGTTTTGTTTGCATTCTGATTGCAATTTGTATATTTTCTCTCTTCATTTACTGTAGGTTGTTGTTAATGTCTACTGAATTATCCAACAACTTGTTTCCATGAATTGTCACCACTCCATATTTTTTGTCCAGTTTCAGGTGCTAATAAAGTGGCGTGACCCCTTTTTGCTTTAATAGATATGAGTCAGACAAAATCCTTCAGACTCTTCTGAACATGTGCCTGAAGTGGAAGGAAAAATACTTAAGAAAACCCTTTGCTGCAAGACTTTACAGCATCAAGATCACCAAATTACTTGTATTTAAGTAATGACCTAGAACTTCTTGAATATTGCACAATTTACCTATACCATTTCTTTAAATATTTCCAAAATATTTTTTTTCCTGATTATTTACAATTGTAATTAAAAACATGACAAATCTCAAGAATGTCAATGTGCTCTCTGTATGTGACCCTATTTGGTTCCTGCCGTTTCCACATACAGTACCTCTGACTTTATTTCAAATGGTACCATTTTACAATTCTATGAAACACACCATGCTATGTTAAATTATTCATTTTCAAACAGCTTCAATTATGTGAACTTAGAGCTTACGTGAGTCAGCCATTTAAATAGCTCAATTTAATTGACTTTGATTTGACACAAGGAAAACTCACAGTCGTTCACAGTTTAGCCATTCTGGAAGAATTAAAGCGTTCAACCTTACATGGTGCAGAAAGCACAATTACAAATACATCCTCGATCAGCCATTTTTATCCTCTTTTTCATTCATCTTATGTTCCACCACTAGCTGGATTTTTCAGTGAACTGGGTCATTTGTCTTTCATTGATTTTATTCTACAGTCTGCCTCAAATGGCCAGTGCAACTGCCATTGTAGGTGAGTGTTAAAAGGACTATCCTATGGGGTAGTGTCACATAAAATGAAATGCAAGAGCCCTTGCACGGTAGAGCGCCAACACATCACCTCACGCTTCATTATTTTTTATCAGAAGTGGATATTCTAGGGAAATCATCTTGCTAAGTGCTTTGACTTCAAGATATTCAAATTATTCTGCTTTATCCCTCATATGCAGTATAATTACTTTATGAAGATCCCTCTTTTGGCATAAACCCATTTCTGACCAGTAAAGCTGGGGGCATTTAGCATTTATGCTTGCCCTTAGCAGCCCACTGGGTTTAAAAGAGGAGGTGAAAAGCTGATAATTACAGAAAAGCTTATTGTAAATGAGACCTCCCATGAAACTAAAAGCTGTGTTAAATTAGTCAGGCTTTGGGTGAGAGATATTTTCATTCACAAAGCAATAGCGGAATTAATCCCATCCTGCATGGAGGATCAGAGGCTTGACACACTGAAGATATAATATGACACGTTGGATGAACTTGGATCTACATTTGCAGTGCATTTTTCATCTAAATCTCTGACTACACACTTAATATATGAAGTGAAGTGCAGCCTGATGGATGTTATGAAGCGAATTCGCCTAAGAACTGCATGCATTTTATTCTAAATCAGTTTGGCATCTGCAATGAACTATCAGCTACAGACAGATTTAAGCTTCTCCACCCACACTTACTCACTTTAAAAGCAAGAAGGCCAGAAAGAAAAAATTAAAAGTGCAATGTTTATTACAAAAATATACTGCATTGTTCAAGCATTTACATTCAGAAAAAGGTACCACTCTTAACATTCATCAATATTCATGATCACACTGAATGACTCGATAGAAAATATTTTGTAGATTCAGAGGTTAATTTTGTGATATTACAAATATGCTGTGCATCAACATTACATACAATTATTCAGCAGGCATGCTGGTTGTAGATGGTAAGAAAATATCCAAGATCTGATGTATGATCATTATTTATGCACTCTGGTTCATCACTCAATGTTTCATGTAGAAATGGGAATATATTAACTAGCATGTGACTACTGTAGTTAAAAGTCAATCTTAAAAGAAATTTCTCATTGGCGGAGAATTAAAGGTCGAACCAATCTGTAAACAATAGATCAACACCACCTAATCCATTCCATTTCTTGTAAATTTCTCTAGTGCTTGAAAAGAATTCCAGGAACTTTTGCCAACAAAGAAAGCATATAATTTTAAGAAATTTTATAAAGCTGTTGGGTGAACACTTACCAAGTTATTTATTTGTTGTTACACATAAACAATGCCACGTGAGACTTTAAGTCCAAAAAACAACAATGTAGAATATTTAAAATACTTATAACGCACCAAATTGTTATATTTAACATTCAGACAGTTGTCCACAAAAAAAGAAAAATGCTTAAAAACACTGCTAAAACCACCAGAATACCATCACTAGTCAACGCCAAAACCCTGTAGGTCTGAAAATCTGATAAACACCTACATCACTTTAGCAAAAGCATGTAAACAGAAAAGCCGACACCCTTAACATTTAACTTAATTTAAAATGATTTTGTAATCCTTTAGAGAATGAAAGGAGAATTTTGTTTTTAGAAGCGATTGTAAAATATATTAAATTGATAAATCTTAGCGGCCCAAATGGCAATTTTCAAACAAAGAGAATCCCCTGTTCAGAAAAAAAAACATTAAAAGTTCATTATAGTGCCACCATCAGGCTAATGCTTTGTCCCTGTCTTGGAGGAGTGGTATCTGCCAAATTTGTTGTTTTAATTCCTAACCGTGCTTGCAATCTTTTCAGATAGAATTAAGTTGGAAAGGTTAAATAAAGCACATGTCTCATTGTTCGTACCTCTTGAATCCAAAACATTATATCTCATAAAACCCAACAATTTTACAATAACATCAGAAAAATAAATTCTTAACAATAAAACGGAATTCAAATCAGCTGAAAACATTTACTGAGCTATCCCTGGAAAGAAATAAGGCTTAATGTTTAAGGTGATGAAATTTTACTCTGCATTTCATGTTTCCTATTACTACTCATAAAAATATTCACAGCCTGTGGGACTAGCACACTTATTTAGCTTCTTCATTTGTTGATGATTAAAAGAAAAAACTATATAAATGTAACTGTAGTGAGGAGCTGCTTCTAGAACAAAAATATTTGTCAAGAATGTTACATTTGGCTCTTCTTGATAACTTGTAAAAGTGATTTCAGTGCCTCATTTTAACATCTGTTGCATTCATACGGCAATAGGAGCAACTTTATTTGTACCACTGTTCACTTCATAGCAACACTGTAGGTGTGACTACCTCTCATGAACTGGGCCGAAGGAGATCATCTGGCATTATGATTGTCATTCTGTAGATTTCTGATGCTCTCCTGTAATTTCTTAGTGAAAAGGTGACTGGATCGACCACAGTAGGTATGCTTTGTATTCTTTAGTTTTTCCTCTAGAGGCTTGAGAAGAAAATTGACAACATCTTCTCCAAATGGGTACTGCAAAAAGAAAGAAAGAAAGAAAGAAAATAATGTCAGACCTTTTCAAAAATTTTCAGCAATGTGAAAAAAGAAGAAAAAAGAAAAAAACCTGTTTCCAGCCCGTTTAAAACCTGTCTCAATCACACCATAAAACTAGCATTTAAGTAGCAAAACTAGCTGGGTGCCACCATTGGGTGGGGTGTCAATAATGACTTGTACTGTATGAATTTATGGATATACAGACAAGGCTTAAACCTCATGATAATTTATGTTTTAATCTTTTAATGTGATCGAGTCACAGTTGTCATTATTACCCAATTACACATTCAATCCCATGGTTTCTGCTGTACGTGCTATAAGGATACACTGTTATTTTCGTTGCTGCGGTTATTAAAATCACTGATTTTGTCAAATTATCTGCTGTTTCAGCTTCAATATTGTGGTAATTAGTATTTAGGAATGGGAGGGGGTGGGCTGGCTTTGGGCAACACCAACCACAGAGAGCTGAGCACATGCAGCCGTAAGCCGAACAAAACCAAAGTGAAGTAGAAAGCAGCAACATTATTGAAAATCTCATGTGTGCTCTTAACCTGGATCTGCTGTGTCCTCTAAACCAGTTGTTCATTCAGCAGCATCAAGGGACCACCAGGGCCCAGGAAATCAGTGATTATTGTTATATTTTTTAATCACTTACAGTGGTAAAATATGAAAAGGCTAAATTATTAATATTTTTATTTATATTTTAACAATACAAACAGGATTTCTTAAATGAGAAAACATCTACAACAGTGTGAGGGTTTGGAAGAGTTTTCCAGATGGCAAAAATAAGTAAAAATAAGCCTTTGTCTATGACTCGAGGTCACAGATTCATTGCATTCATCTCCATTTTCTATACATGCCCCTTAAATATAATTTTTCCCCTGAATAATGAAACATGCTTTCATAACCTGCAGAGTAAATAAAATAAATAAGCTTTTTATGAGGTCTCATTTGCTTTGTGATCTTGTTTGGCATGAGATCACTAAAAAGTGTGTTTTTTATTATCAATGATAAAGCACATACCATGCCTTGATGAAGCTGAGTTTACTGTCTCTTATTGATTTTTATGGGAAGAGTGGAGATGCTGGATGCAGTCTTGCTTTCTCCTAGTCCCAAACGAAACATCGGTACTAAAGATTTTATGGTGCTTCTGTGAGGTTTGGCACGGTAATGTGGGGTCTTTTACTACCAACTGAACTCCTGTCTCTGTTAGTGTGTCTATTGGGAGTATATGTTATCATGTGATACAGAGAGGTCTGAGGCCTTGTGCACTCAGAGCCAAGGCAGAAGAAAAACACCACGGATTTGGTGGTAGAAAAAGTGGAAAAAAGACCCTTTTAAACCAAGACAACTGTAACAGACAACATGTTACAATATCATGGCTATTTTAAAGCTATTCCAAACTTGACTGAAATTTTAGTTCTCTATCTCTCTCTCTTTTTTTTTTTTTTTTAAAAACACTCTCCCTGACCAAACAGTGAATGTGGGCTTGGCCTGCCATACACACAGCACTCAGTTGAATCATGGGCTTCAACTAATGACAGAGCTCATTTAGTTAATGGTCCAAAATGCTTCCTCCTCTGTCAAGGGCATAGAGGTCTTGCCTGGCCATAATGACCAGAGACATAGATATATACACTTTCTCTCTTTCCTATGCTGATAAAATTAACAAAGAACTGACCACTCGTTACAAGAGAAAGGAAGAAAAAAGCGACACCCCTAACCTGATGAATGAGCGAGAGATGTGCCGAGGAAAAGAACAAATGGAGAGAGGAAGAAAGGAGAGCTGGTTTTAAAGATTAGTGTATTAGGCGCGATCGTTGCCCTTGATAAGGCCGACAGAGATTAAGTCCAGAACACGATGGCGCTGGCAGGCTGGCAGTCTACGTTAACAGATCTATTGATTTCTAGCTCTCAGCTACAGAGCAAAGGCTCCCACTCATTCCAAAGCAAATCCTCCCCACCTGGTGATATAAACAGACTTTTAAAGTTCAGCGGTGTGCTGAAATCACCACACAAACTTCGGAATTTAGTACTGACAAGACCTCTCTTTGTCAAGATGGACAGCAGGAAAGAGATGCTTTATTTCGAATATGCTTGAATATGAATTAGTTAATGCATTTGTAAAACTCTTCATGGTTTATTGCATGGTTGAGTTAAAGGGGTTGGTGTGGAAACAGAATAACTGAATGTCGAGTGAGAGTTGATGTGGCAGACCAACAAAAGGCTACAGGGCTACAAGCACAGGTGTTCTCTCTGAAAAAATATTTCTGATCCCATCATTTTTCAGCCCATACTGTGCTTCCATTATGAAGAACAAGAGAGAAGACCAGGCTGGTGCTAGCATTTGCCCGAAGGAACTTCAATATGGCCTTTCACAAATTAACCACATTTAATTAGATTTTATCCCACCTTTATGAAAGCTTCGATGATGAATAATAATTTAAAAAAAATAAGAATGAAAAAGCATGTAAGAATCTACACGACATCTCTCATGACACGGTTTCTAAATTTAAACCAGAACTTTAAAGCACAAACTTACCTTATCAATGGCTTCATAAATGGCTCGAAATGCAGGCTGTTTGTCATCATGGTAAACACCTCGATTGCCATGGAGAATGTAAACCCCATGCTGCTCAGCAGTAGCGCAGTTGCTGCCGTAGATGCAGTGGTCTGGGCGGTAATTCCAATGGCACGGGAACACAAACAGGCTTTCTGTAGGGCATTTAATCAGTAGTCAAAAGATATTCAAGTGTTTATACATCCGTCCTAAGGTCACAGGTTCTATTCAAGCATTGCCTGGGGAAAGCTGCCTTCATGTTTTTGCCATCTGGTGCATACATCTGATCAGAATAATTTGGAAATCAATAATCAGGTGAAGAGTGAAACAATAAAACTTCTAGAGACAGATAATCAACATGTTCTGTCCTGCATTAGCACAGCCTTGGAGATAAACTACACCTGTAAAATTCAATATGATAAATAATGGCAACCTGTTGTTATTAAGTTCTGTTCAAGGTTTAAGGAAGTACAATATGGCTATATCCAGAGATGACCTGTGATCATGTACCTGGATTGTAGTGGAATATGATGTTAAGGAGGTCTTGGTCCCCCCATGTAATGTTCAGCTTGTATTTCTGTAGTAGGGGCATAAGCAAGTCCGCCCATCTCAGGTGAACTGTTGTCATATCATTCTGTTCAAACAATTCAGAAACAAAACCTGATCAAAGCCTTTTCAAAACCAGTGTCATAATAAACAGTGTCAACTACAAAAAGCTTTTTCTGGAGAGTGATTAAAGAGAAGTTTTCATCATCTCCTAGTCATTTCCATAATTTGCTTTTTACCTGCTTTTCAACAATTATCATTGTTAAAAGAGCTATATAAATAAAACGTAACTGAATTAAAAACGGCACGATGGGTCATCACTGTCGCCTTCAGGAGCCGATTGTCGTCTTGGGTCTGTTGTGTGTGTGGAGTTTGAATGTTCTTCCAGTGCTCTGTGGGTTTCCTCCGGGAACTCCTGTTTCCTCTCACAGTCCAAAGACATGTGGATTAGGCTAATTGGCCTAGCATGTGAGCGTGTGTTTGTGTGTGCCCTATTAGGGCGATCCTCCATCATGGCAACAACTAGCAGTCAATGAGGGCCAAAGACCATCACGTGTTTTTCAAAGCCACGTGACTCCAGCCAATTGCATATTTTCTAAACTGCTTCCTCACGCACCATTAAAAGCGGTGTAACGCACTCGGAGGATAGTACTGTCCGCTCCTTTCACTTACCGCAATTCAGTCTTTCCTGTCTGCGCCATGCTTGTGTGAGTTCACAGAGCCACTATTGACATGAGAGCTCAGCCAATCCTCTCTCTCTATGCTCCCAGCTGCGAGAGGCTACAGCATTACCCCGGGATTCAAACTTCAGATGATAACGCGAGCTCGTTGCCGCTGCACCACTTGGTGAGCAATGTCACCTCGATGACCGAGTACACATGCCACCCGCTTATCACACGCATATTACTTTTTTTTCCTTGTTGCGTCGGGCAGGTTGGAATGAATGTGGCAACATGCACAGTACTTTCCATCATAAAGTGATGGTGTGAGGATTGTAACCAAGCCCGGATAGAATGTGAGGGTTGCGTCAGGATGGGCATCCGGAGTAAAACCTGTGCCAACAACTTATACTAAATTCTCTGAACGTGACAGACATGCTGATAAGTTGCTTGCTGCATGCGTGCCATTAACGTGGTAAGCACCAGAAGAATACATGAATTTAATGAGGTCTTCTACAATGTGGCACAAGTCTAAAGAGATTGTTGCGAGAACTACATTGACATAGCAACAATGCAGTGACATCCCAATGACAACTCAATTCAATCTTTCCCATCTGTGCCATGCTTGTAGTATGACAATGAAGTCCCAAAAAGGTGTTAGTTATGCTGCTAGCTTTTCAATGCAGTTATTACTATGTGCTTCATTACCAAGAGTACGACTACTACTATGTATTACATTACGAAACGCTTTCTGTGGTTTGCTTCGAAACCGTTAAAAAAGCACAGAACTGCATCAAGGAACACAATACGGCATCCTTACCAGATTCTACTACGTTCCTGCCAAGTTCTTATTGGGTTCACTCAATTTTCTGAGGACGTAGTGGGAACATGGCCCAGTGTGATGGCCCCCTAACATTTGGATGATTTGATGAGCAGTGAGTATTACAAGCAAACAAAATACGCAGCTTTTACTCTTTTCCCCTCAGCATTATTTTGTAGGCTTCTAGTTGAATTGACACTGATATGTCTACAGGTTTTAAATTAATATTATTCATTCCATTTAAAGCAGGAGAGCATGATGAAACACTTCCAACAGTGAGGAAATCTGAGATTCTAATGAGCAGAATAACAGTGACCTCTGCTGGTTGAACTCGTGTTAAAATACAAAGCTGCCTTCTTTAACCATCTTTACATGCAAGCAAATAAAACACACATTCTTACATACCTTGAAGCGATTGGCTCTGATGCGCGTCATATTCATAAGCATGACTCCAGAGTTGACACCGGTTTTGCCATAATAGGGGTGCCGTGCAAAACGGTTATACCAGGCGATTCTTGGCTCCTCGTGCTCTGGTGCCATGGCTGCCATGTGACTACTGTTAAACTGGGAGAGAAAGTTCCAGATCTCTTCTACTGGCTGCAGGAAAAGGATGTCCGTGTCCACGTAGAGCAGAGAATCCACCTCAGTTAGGATCAGCTAAGAAAAGAAAAGAAAAAAAAAAAAAAACACTAGCAATGTTCAACTGCTGACCTCAGGTCAGTTTTATGCGTGTTATTTGCAGTAATACAATTAATTTAAATGAGCTGCTTAATGCTTCTGCTTAATTCTCCAGGCAAGTGCCAAGATGAACCTGATGGCTCTATGTTTGCATAATCTTTGTTTTTGTTGACTGATTGCAATGAAAACGATGTCTACATCCCCTCCCAAAATATACTCACAGGCAGGAAAAGTCTCTGCGAAGCACAGGGTTTAAAAAGTTTCTTCCATTCCTTGGCATTGTCACTAGGGAAGGTGATGGGGTAGGTAGTGTAGTTAAATTTTGAACGGAACCTTACTGGCCATGACTCTAACTGGAAAAGAGCAGACACAGAGACAACAATGAATCATTAACACATCCTTACACAACTAAGTTAGAGACTTATTTTCTCTTTATCCATTTCATGTCTAGATCATCAAAAGTTGCGCAAAAGATTAGGTACGACTATGGGGGCACTCATTAAAATTTCAAGGAAGCTCCATAAAAAGTCTGTTTGTGGGTGAAAACTTAGAAGAGAATAATAATTTATCAACCAAAAAAAATAGTATGATCACAGGTTCTAATAACTGTAAATTAATCGATCGGTCACAGCATGAGTGAAAGTAGGTCGGTATGGTCTGCAGTACTGAGGAGAAAGCAGCTACCTGTCAAAACCCACATTCAAAACCGGTCACAGAAACATTTTTATTTCAGCAAGAAAACACATCCTGATCAAGGGCACTAGTTGCTGGTGGAACAAGGGATTGTACACTTTAGTACACTAGCATTTAACACACAAAACCCGAAAGTTAATGTCGTGGAAATAAATGAAAAGCAAAATATATGAAAATATACATAAAGAGAATTTTACAAGATTTAGGACTGTCCACCACCTCTATGGTTTATACTCCTGACCTTTTGGATACATGGTACCAGTAAGAATTTAAAACTATGTTCACCTCTATTAACTGCACTTAACTGTCGGTTGCCAGATCTGCCAGCCATGGTTAGTTAGTTCTGCCAGCCCCAGAATGATATGTCTTGGCAAAGCAAAATAACTGGTGAAACAAGCAAACTAACAAATCATAGGGTTGCGTCCTTGTAGCTATGACCACATCACATCCATGCTAACTCAAACAAGATATAATAATCATAAAATATCATACCTTGGATTTGTATTTCACTCAAGATTAGTTCACTGCAATATACATCTTTTTTTTTATGATGTAAAGCTAAGATGATTCACTTCAGTTAAATGAGCTTTCCAGGTAAGATCTAATTACTTTTCGCTCAAAAGAGACCACAACCATCTAAATAATGTCAGGTCACATAGAAACTTTTAGTTATTATGCACATATATGTAGTCTTAAATAGTTTTCTTTTACACGTGCTTTGTTACCGTCAATCAATCTTCCTACTGACCTGTTGTAAAAAAAACCTTGAAAATAAAGTAAGCACTGAACTCACAGCATCTCTGAAGCCATAATGAAGCTCATCCTCAGCAAAGATGTGAAAGTGGAGAATTCTGTGACTAAAAAGAACCGCAGACTTCAGCATGGTGAGAGTCTCCTCCAGCCTGGAGCCACATGCCACCACTGCCAACCTGACCGGCTCAGTTCTATCCACCTTAAACCCCTCAAACGACGTTTTATCCACAGCGTACCTGCAGAAAAGCACAGCAGCAACAGGTCGGTTTGGCTGTCAGTACCAATGCAATTAGAGATGATAAGATATGCTGTAGGTAGTGGCACAGGTTGAAAAGAAGATCATGTTCCATGCGATCATTCCTTTCAGGTAAGGTGCTTAGCACTGGTGAGGAAGGACAAGAAAGAAACAAGATTCGAGGATGCCTGGATTAGAGTGAAAACAAATGTCAATCTGACTTTTGATGGCTATATTCTAAACTCGCAACCAATGTTCAAGTCAACCCATCCTACCTACGAGCCGACTCCATAAAGCAGTTCTTTCCACAAACATCATGGGGCAGTCTCCAATAGGGATTCCAGTGTGTGACAGACATTGACTTACACCTGACAGAACGAGAAAAATAGACTCTACATCACAATCAGGTGTGATATATATGAGTTTAGTGCTATACCTCATCTAACACATCTGATTCATCACCTAATGACCTAGGGCTTGAAGCTGGTGTGTGTGCTACCCAAATTGCTCTAGGGCTTCTGTCTTCCTGGATAACAATTTGACATTTTCTTTAATAGCTTTGTTTCTCATGAGTCGAAAGCAGAGCTTCCTAGAAAAATATCTTGTGCAGATCCAACTGACAGCCCACACGCTCGGTGTTTTTGAAACAGAAATGTAAATCCAAGCTTGGGGTGGAAGTCTGGTGACAAAACCACAGTTTTGTGGTGTTGCAGCCATTCTAGCACGCTTGTCAAGTATTACTACTGCACCACAATATGAAACCAGGATTTGCAAATGTGCTATGAATGTGTATTAGCCTGTGGCCAACCACCTAGCAGTGTGCACTTTTAAAACTCGCCCAAACCTCATATACTGCTTAACGCCATTGGAGTATATAATTAGGCGCGATTGCGCGCAGCTTGAAAGCTAAAAACACAGGAACTAGCAGCGTGCTAGCATGCTAAACACTACGTAGGCTTGTTAGCTAGCTACAATTGTCAAACGTTGATTAAGAATAATTAAAAATTAATCAATTGCATTTTACTGTGAACCAACCTTCATTTCAGACACATTTCATGCCTTGGATATCTTTTTAACAACACGAACGGTTATACACACAGACAGGTCATGGTTTGTTGTTAGATAGCTAACTAACTGGCTAGCGCTACCTGTGCTCGGAGTCAGGCAGGCTGAGGCCTCCTGCTCGCGCGCTTCGCTCCGGGAGCGGCTCGTGCCATCCTGCCTCCGTCTCCAGAGAGGACGCGAGCTGTTGAAACACGTAGAGCACCGACACGAACACCGATATTACACATACTGATACAAGACGGACGTATCGACGCATTTTCTGAGGACTAGAAGCCGTGAGACCTAAAGTCACGTCATGGCTGACGGCTGCGAAACGTGTAGCTGCTAACTGCTGAGAACTGAGGAGCTCACGAGCTGGGCCTGCTACTGCTAACGGATTAGCACAACGCTTCACCAACACATTCCCAACAGTTTACACAAATAAAACACTTATCACATGTGTTACAGTATGGACACACCGATGTTTGGGACACTTCAGAACATTTTGCTTTTTTATTTGGAAATGCAATATAAATCTCAATCGAAAATAACCCCAGTTCATTTTACGTACTTAATTCTTTATAAATCCTTTATGCAAAATGTATAAAGGACTTCATATACTTAATCCTGTATAAGAAACATGGCTTTTCCTGACAGCCCCCCACAGACACACAAAAAACTAAGCACTTTTAATTCAAACAGATTCTTTACAGACACACACAAAAAAACACACACGGAAAATAGTTCTATAGGTTCCTATCAAGCACTTTATCCAATATAATTATCTTAAAAAAAAAAATGCTTTTAAAGTTCATATTGCAGAAGTATGAGTGTTGGGGAGCATGACTAAAATGATCTATGGTTAACACACAGTGCAGGGCAGATAGACACACATACTGTATATCAACCCTTTTCAGTACCCAGCAAGAATGCAAAGATACACACCTGCTTGTCTGTTATCGGATTTTAGAGACACACGCTGACGATGGACAAAAAGAACACAGTGGTGGAAAACCCCTTAACACCTCAGGTTTACAAGCTGATCAACAACAGTAACCCAGGCAAGGAGGCCTCGTTTTTGAGCCTTTTATCTCACATGTGCAGTGTAGTAAAGTGAGAAGCAGTATAGCAAAAATTTTTATAAAACTCTGTAATTAACTGTAATATTTGATAAAGTAACCAGCGGACATTTTTTTCAAAACATAAACAACTCCAGGAACTGTGTAGAATCATTTATAGCCACAAATCATTACTTAAAACTAGGGATGCATCAATTCGTTTTTTTCATACTGTGTACAAGTTTCTGGAACACGCAGCGATACCGATAGTGGTATCAAACGAGTAACATACTCAGTATTAAAGCTGCATCATGGATTAATTTTTAGTCTTGTGCATGTTGGTTGTATCTACCCAATCTAAGCATCAGAAAGAGTGGTCATTAAAGTTAGGACAAGGTGCTGTGAATTATACCTTGCCTCACAAGCAAAGTGACAAACCTGGCGAGTGAGGGGTAAGAAAAGGTACGTCTCAGTGCTCATAGATTTGAAGTGCTCACGTCTCATGTGTGTCAGTTTCACTGCTCCATGCTTGTGCAGATCTTTGTGTATGTGCAGATCACAATACCCTGCAGTTATTTTTAATGACCACGCTTGCTTATAATGCTCTGCATGCGCACATCAGCGAACTGCTTACAAGAGAATGTTTTATTTCGGTTTATCTGGTTACATGTACGGAAGGAAGATGCTGTTTTGATTTTTTCAGAGCATCATTTACAGTGTTTTGTCCTTTACGTATTAACCATAATATAATTCCAGATAACTGCATTTTTGTGTTCTGTTCAAAGGCATGGCAGCATAGGCATTGATCACATGGTATTGGATGCATACACTGGAGCATTTTTTTAACGAGTATGAGTAAATGAGCATAGTATTGAACCATTACCCAATACCTGTAACCGTACTGATGCATCCCCACTTAAAACTCTTCACATTTATTTTCTGTAAACTTTCCACTTTTGTGAAACTCATACCAAAAGTATTCCTCATTAAAGACGGAATAATACCATCAATGTTGAACATCTCAATATTATGGCCATATACTTGATTACAGGAGCTCAAGCTCAGTCCCAATGTTTTTTTTTTCTTTCCTGGATCTAAGACCACTTGATCCTTAATTTCATCCCATTTCTTCTTCTTTGTAAACCCCATTCAGGTGAAATAGAACTTGGAAAGTACCACATTCTCTTTACTTCCAGGCACACATCAGTAACTGTCCTTGAGCCAGCAACTTGTTCCATGAGTTTAGAAAGGATTAGTTCAAACAGTCCCTAAAACATTATTCTTAAATCACACTGATGGTTGCTTTACATGGGCAGTATAATAATAATTTCTTGCTACTCAGCCGAGTCCTTCCTATGATCTTAGTGCAGTGACTGTTTGTGGGAAATCTCCATGCCCCATCCAGTCCAGTCAAAAAAGGAATGGGGATATGTATGGGAAAATCTTTTGACCTTCAGTAAAACGGCAGGCTTATTAGAGGCTAGTGTGCTTCTCCATTGACGGGTGAGCCTTCACCCCGAGGAGAAGATGACCTGGAGACTGCTCTCTCAGTGTTATCCGAGCTGGATCCACTTTGGCTGCGCAGGTCTGCTGACGTGGCTGTAGAGGAGGATGAGCTTGTGGAGGAGGATAAGGGCTTTGCTTTCTCCTTAAAGTCTGTGATGATGACTGTCAGGTCTCCCACTGTGACTTCCAAGTGCTGTGCACTGCTTCTGTCAACGTTTTTTAACCTTGGTCTGTTGACAGAAAGGAAAAAAAAAAAAAAACAGTGTTTACAAGTTAATCAAATGGGGGATAGAATGCAATCCAAAATTGTAATCCAATCAGGTTTGGTGCCATTCTGCACTATAGTTTAATAAGATGGAAAACCTGAAGCCATTTTTCCATTACACTCTATTAAAATCAAAGCACTCCTGAAAATACCAGTAAACTTGCATTTGTAAATGAAACGCAGTTGTGCGAGTGAACCTAGTAAGGATTTAACATTTTTTGTGAATTGTATTAAAAGCAAGATGAAACATTTGATCATTCTCTCAAAAACACAATCTTACACTAATTTCATAGTATATTCCCAACATTACAGGGTTTGATCCCAGTCGAAATCCCCTACCTCATCTTTTTGTGGCTGTTCTTTTTCATTGTTGGCTCCCTGTCGTTTTTGTCCTTCTCCGTCTTTTCCTTCTTCTCTTTTTTGGGTTGTGTGGGTGAAGCAAACTGCGGCGGTACTTGCTGAGCCACAAGCTGTGAAACGGCACGAGGTTTCCTGGAAGAGGGTGTTGGATGAATAATGATGATGACATCATGGAGAGTGTAAAGTCAGGTCTAATGGGGTCATTAGTGGTCAGCACTAAACAAGGGGTTGCGATCTAAATCCCAAAAGCTCAACTGCTGGCATCTTACTAAGCTGATCTCTGCTGCTGGCAATACAAAAGACGGAGAGCCAAAAACTATAGTTAAACTATTAACTGTGTTATTTGGGGAAAAACTCTTTTTAAATGGATGAGCCTAATTTTAAGGCTTCTAAAGAATGTCACAAAAATTTAGTTCTAAAAACAGATTTTAATGATATGATAACTAAAGAATAGTCGAGAGGAATATCTGTAAAGGAGAAGCATCTCTGGATAGGAGAAGCTATGCAGTAGAGCTTTTCTAGCTCTACCAAATCCTTAGAGCCTTAGCCAAAGTAAAATGCTGTTATACAATGAAGATGTGCCAGGACTATGATGTGATTAAATTCTCAGTAAAAGCTCTTTTCAGACCATACACTGCCTTAACCAAATCAGTTTCTTTCGGATGTTCACTACATACAAAGACATTGTTACTGTGGGGTTTCTTTACTTTATATTGAATTACGTAACTAGTGTAATTAAATAAAATAAATGCTCTTAAGCTCGAAATAATTAAAAACATAATGCACATTCATAAGACGATCGTAAACCATATAGTGTGTACTTTACAGGTAGTATACAATTTTCACATTTAAACATAAGAACATTATCAATTTTATCATTATAGAACATTATCTACCATGCATTTAAAAAAATGTGTTAGGCTGTTTTTTTGTTTTGTTTTTTAAAGTTTTTGGAGTTATAAGCTGCCACTTGAGAGGCAAGATATCATTGTGAACAAGGCACTGGATCTGAAACCTACATGTGAATGCACTCTTCTTATTAGGTATGTTTTTTTTTTACTACACAAGTACAACTGCATGCTTTATAAGTCAGTTCTATGCCACAAAACAAGCATTATAATGTGAGTGTATGCTAAAGAGAGTAAAGCTGCATAGATTAACTCAGCACTTTCATAATTCCTTAAATATCTTCAACAATCCAGGGCAGTTCACATGTCAAGCAAGTTAAGACATACCAATATACACTGTCATTTATCTGTACTCCACTAGTGTGTAACGACTACAAATAATTGAAAGAAAAAAATGTATTAAATTAAGTGTCTTTTAGAGAAGGATCGGCACCAAAGATTCTGCAGACACCGAATACTGCACAGTCTTAATGGAGGCTACACTAAAAGTCACAGTAAGTCAATGATCATGTCAAGAACATGAAACCACTAATGATAGATCTGGGTCGCATGTGGTTATTTAAAAAAAAAAAGAAAAAGAAAAAAGTAAAATGTAAAAAATAACCGACATAACCTCTTAGGGCTTGGTGAGGCATTTCTATAATAATAATAATAATAATAATAACAACAACAACTAATTCCATCTTTCACTCATTCCTCTTCATTGCTGCTTAATCATGGTTGATCCAACCATCACCAATCTATAAGCTGTACTGCAAGATGTGGTGACTTTTGCAGCATTTATTTTAAAAAATTGAGTCTAAAGTCAAACCTAGCAACTCTCTGAGCACTAGGTAGTGACTGTCTGAGCTCAAAACTGAGAGCTTGGTTACCTGTCTCACCTGTATGAAAATACTAAAAGAACACCACTGCTTCCCAACACCCAGTCACTTCTTTTGCAACACCCAATCGCTGCTCACCAGTTTCCCCGCAAACCACTCTCTCATTGCCACTGGTCCGCCCTCACTTATTCATTCCACACTTGGTGATATTTAAAAGTAATAAAAGGCAATGCTTCCATCTGTGCCCATGTTTCCTGCATGACTAATTGCCTTTCATAACGACTCAGTACGAGCGTTTCTTTTTGCCTTAAGGGAAGGCAGTCATTTATAAACATAACAGTTTAGTTTGTGGTGGTGTGAAAAGGGATGAGGTATTTCTATAAGAATTAAATTATACTCCAACTTTTTTTATAAAGATTTTCTTCCATTGTATGTTATTGTATTTTGAATATCTTTAGACAAAGCTCGTTTCTTCTTCTTCAGGTTCTTCTTTGCTCTCTTAACAGACTGGCAGTACGGTAGTATAAGTTGTGATGTTATCTATGCATAGCATCCTGGGTGTTCCTCTGACTCCCTTGCCAAGAATTCTTCCCTCCAGTAAGCATCTAAGGAGGATATCACTTCAGACAATATGGCCAAAGAAACCCAACTGTTTCAAAACATCACCATCAAACATCTTTTTAGTCCATGGATTTTCCACCTTCTTCTACGGCACCACATCTCAAAAGTTCACAGTCCTGCTGTTAAACAGATCTTCCTGGAGCTTTGTTGTTCATTCTTCTTTATGTACCCTAATTTGCATCTTGATATGCTGAAGATCTAGCTACTTTTCTCTGGGGAAAAAAGTCTTGGCACTGATTCGTACCGTACTGCAGAACTTCTGCGCATGACGTGGGGATACACCTTGGGAATATACATTCACAGCTATGGAGAATATATATATATATTTTTTTAGACTGTTCATATTATGTTTTCAATGTGGCCATTATTATGAAGAGATTAATCTCAAACTTTCCCTCACACACAAAGGATCGTCTCACATGATGCATGTCAGACGTTGTCAGACCAAACTAACCCAGCTCTCTGTTCCTAGCTCTATCGGTGATTGGATCACAAGCTGTCTGACAGACAGGCAGCAGCTAGTGAGACTGGGGGAATTCATGTTCAACAGCCACACCACCAAAACTGGAGCCCCTCAAGGATGCGTTCTCTCCCCACTGCTCTTCTCCCTATACTCCAATGACTGCACCTCTATAGACCCCACTGTCAAGCTCCTGAAATGTGCAGATGATATTACAATCATCGGCTTCATCCAGGACAGTGACGTGTCTGCATATAGAAGCGTGGTTGAACAGCTGGCTGTCTGGTGCAGTCACAACAACCTGGAGCTCAAAACAGTGGAGATGATCGTGGACTTGAGGAGAAACACCCCTTCTCTTCCTCCAATCACCATCATGAACAGCAGTGGAGTCAGTCCGGTTCCTGGGCACGACTATCTCTCAGGACCTGAAGTGGGACATTCACATTGACTCCATTGTTAAAAAAGGCCCATCAGAGGTTGCATTTACTTTGCCAGCTGAAGAAGTTCAACCTGCCACAGGAGCTACTCACACAGTTCTACTCAGCAGTCATTGAATCGGTCCTGGTTTGGCTCAGCTACAAAATCAGACATGTGAAGACTACAAAGGACGGTTCGGACTGCTGAAAGGATTATCCCCTGCCCACGCTGCAAGAACTGTACATATCCAGAGTGAAGAAAAGGGCTCAGAATATCACTTTGGACCCCTCACACCCAAGCCACCTTCTCTTTGAACTGTTGCCGTCTGGTCGAAGTTACAGAGCACCGAACACCAGGACAGTCGGGCACAAGAACATTTTTCCCCCCGGGCAATTTACCTAATGAACAGTTAAACATTCTTCTCACTGTGCAATAAATGTATCTGCAATACTGTGTGCAATACCACATATTTATTTCATTTATTTGATACCCACACCCTACTCAATTTGTTGTTAACCTTTTTCTTAAAAAAAAGAAAAAAGAAAACCCACGTTCTACTCCATTTGTTGTTAACTTTTTTGTTGTTGTGTTGTTTTGTCATAGTTTTGTTCTGGAAGCGGTCACTAAAACAAATTCCTTGTGCGTGCAAGCGTACATGGCAATAAAACTCGCTGTACAAACAGTAAGTCACTTTTTTTGCTTCATGTCCCCTTTTTTTCGTCATCGTGCTCTTAGCTTTCCTTTGTACCACAGCCATGTTCTTCCAAACCATGTTCAGATATATTTATATATAAATATATATTTTTTGAGATCTCTTCAAACAGAGCAGTTGCAGTACGTGGTTTCCAAATACGTGACACCAGACAGGAGTGGCAGCAGATCCAATAAGTCCGTTCGTGTGCCTGGAATTTCCTTTGGGATCAATAAAGTATCTATCTATCCATCTTCTAATTTTGACTGTACAGCAACATTACCCCACACCTTTATGCGGCCTATTAACTCACTATCTCACCACTGAAATACAACTTTACTGTCACATTCCATCTTTGCTTGGATTGCTGTAAAAGTTGCAAAAATTCCTATTCAACTGTTCACAATGAGGTCACATTAAGGGAAGAGAGGGGGAAAAAAACAGACCTGGATATGATTTGGGATCACATAAGGACGTGGTTCTAAAGAATATATTTTATGTGATTTTGTGTTGTTCAAATTGTTGTGTAAATAAAATAAAATTGTTGTGTCTGCAGTATCCGGTGCAGCTACTCAGGGGTGAACCGATGTTCGGTCCATCGCCGTGTACCATCATTTTATTAACTATAGTAATATTTAAGGGCTGGTACACAAAGTCAAACGGAGGTGTGAGATGCGAGTGCGCGCTGGTCGGTGGGGCTCTTACCGTGTGGATGTGCCCTTCCTAACGTCGCACATCATGCACTTGAACGCCTCGGCGGTGTTCCTGAAAGTGCAGACGCTACAGTCCCAGCAGCCTTCATCAGACGACGGCTTGCAGTGCCTCTTTGGCCTTCAAACAAACAAAAACACACACAAGGGAATACAGTTTTCACACGTTCTCACACACACACAACAGAGACATGTGTCAGGCCAGTACCCGCCACAGCTGCGCAGCCCGGGGAGCAACAGCAGCAGCCTGTTTATGCCGCTAATGGTTGCTGAAACAAAACAAGCTATCCGCCATGTACGACTCTGTTTAGCGCCTAACGCTGAGTTACAAACAAGCTACAGGGCCTGGTTTTCACAGCGCTGCTAACAGCCTGTTCCTTTACCTGGTCGGACTCTTCTTATCGCCCATTTTAATAGGATGTAGCAGTAATTAAAGTGTTTAGAAATTCGACCCTGATACTCTCGCGGCACAACCGCTCTCCAGCTGTCGCGAAAACTCCAGGCGGAAGTCGGTCACGTGGTGCGAGCACGAGCCAATCACGAGGCACGCTCGGGTCAGTGTGGGAAGAAGTGTGGCGACTGGAACATTGGAAATTAGGACGACTAAGCATGGCTTTGTTTTACTTTAGTTAAGTTGGCGATGTGTTGTAATATTACAAACAAGATATCCCTTCATTGCAACTTGTTTTAAATGTAAATGGTTATGCAAGGTAGGTGTAATCTGATCTCCCCCACATAATAAAATATAACTATAAACTCTGACTCTATCAACAACAAACTTTTAAGAGGAACCTATAAAAATCTATCAAAATGTTAAATCATGTTAACATCAAAACATGTTAAATCTTGTGAATGAATTTGAAAATAATGTGATTTAATTTGTTGCCGTTCTAATTAGTAGGGTTTGTTTTAGCTAGATAAAGGAAGCTGATGCGTCAAATACACTCACCTGGATGACTGCGCAGGTGAAGTGTCAGGGAGTTCAAAGCCTTCACCAAACTTGCTCATGTATATATAAAGCAGTGAGAGAGAGAGAGAAAAACAACGCTTTAATATTTTATTACTACAGTTTATTACTGCAATTTGTCACACCTCCAGGTCGGGGGGGTTTGAATCTCACATCCGGTGTGTGTTTGCTTGTTCTCCCAACCTCTGGCTTCTCCCACAGTCCAGAAACATGTGCTTTAGGCTGATGTGTCTCCAAATTGTGTGTGTGCGTGCGCGCGCATGTGCATATTGTGCGTCATTCCTGTAAAATCTTCACCAGTGTTTGTTACAGAGCCTGCCGAGAAAGCCTGAATGAAAACTGTACATTTCAACAAGTTTAATGTCTGGTTGGTCATATTTGGAGGCATAAAAAAAAGCATGTCAAGAAACTGTATAAAAGCGATTCTTTTCCTGTCCTGTAGATGGCGACATTGCGCATGCGAAGAAGCAAAAACGACTTTACTCATTAAGGTACTTAAATAAAAAATAAAACCACAAACCATTAAATGTCATGATGGAGTCAGTCCTTATTTTGTCTCTTTAAATGAGATAAATTAATCCTATTTAAAAAACTGCTTTAATGAAGAGATCATTTTAATGTTGTCTTAGCAGCTGAGGAGTAAAAATGTTAGCAATCTAGAACACACTAGTTGTGTTAGCTACAGTAGGATGTAGTGCTGTACAACACTATAAAATGACAAAGAAGGCCTAAGGAACAAAAGCTAGGTTAAAAATTTCCCCCTAATTACAAGTCAAGTTCAGTTGTGAAATCTGTCCATGACTCTCCAGAGAAGGAGCATACCCGAAGGCGTGACTATAACCACAATGGACGGATGTGGATATGGTGCAGATGAGAGAGCATATTGTAGAAAGAGGGTTTTCTGCGCTGAAGTAAGAAGTGAAGCAACTTACAAAATGGCAAGACCTCTGTCATAATGTTTTAATGCAACCTATGACTAATGAATAGGATTACATTCAGCTGGTTAATGGATTATTGTCAGTAACTGGAATGGTTGCACACAGCATATGAAGTCCTACAGAATGAATGTCAAACTCAGCCCTATTGTGATTTTCTATCTCAAGACAAAAATAAAATTTGCAGTGCTCTTATCTTCTTGGACGCAAGTCTTGTAACCCTAAAAAACTCCTAAAGGAGGTTGTGACAGTAAAAAAAGGAAACAAAAGAACATGCTGGAATATTTCTATTACCTTAGGTCATTATTGTTGTGTTACCATATTTTCTATCAATACATCATCAGTGTGTTGCTTATGTGCTTATAAGAACTTTGCCATACTTGCTAATGTAAATCTCAGTATCAGAACTGACTGAAGCTGATAAACAGGAAGGCAACAATCTGAAATGCATATTACATTTTGTGTATTACTAATGTACAAAGTTGCACACTTTCAGATTTTGTTCAACCACCTTACAGGTGAAACTCAAAAAAGTAGAATATGGTGCAAAAGTTCATTTATTTCAATAATGCAACTTAAAAGGTGAAACTAATATATGAGATCGACTCATTACATGCAAAGCAAGATAGTTCAAGCCGTGATTTGTCATAATTAAGATAATTATGGCTTACAGCTCATGAAAAACCCAAATCCACAATCTCAGAAAATTAGAATATTACCTGCAAGCAATAAAACAAGGATTGTATATAGAACAATGTTGGACCTCTGAAAAGTATAAGTATGCATATGTACTCAGTACTTGGTTTGGGTCCCTTTTGCAGCAATTTCTGCCTCAATGCAGCGTGGCATGGAAGCTATCAGCCTGTGGCACTGCTGAAGTGCTGAAGACCACTATGCTTCAATAGCGGCCTTCAACTCTTCTGCATTGTTCGGTCTCATGTGTCTCATCTTTCTCTTGACAATGCCCCATAGATTCTCTATGGGGTTCAGGTCAGTCGCGTTGGCTGTCCAATCAAGCACAGTAATCTCACGATCATTGAACCAGGTTTTGGTGCTTTTGGCAGTGTGGGCTGGAAAATGTCCTGCTGGAAAATGAAGTCGGCATCCCCATAAAGCTCGTCTGCGGAAGGAAGCATGAAGTGCTCCAAAATCTCCTGGTAGACAGCTGCGTTGACCCTGGACTTAATGAAGCACAGTGGACCAACACCAGCAGATGACATAGCTCACCAACTCAACATAGACTGTGGAAACTTCACACTGGACTTCAAGCATCTTGCAGTGTGTGCCTCTCCATTCTTTTTCCAGACTCGGTCCTGGTTTCCAAAAGAGATGCAAAAGTTGCTCTCATCAGAAAAGAGGACTTTGGACCACTGAGCAACAGACCAGTTCTTTTTTCTTTAGCCCAGGTAAGACACTTCTGACATTGTTTGTTGTTCAGGAGCTGCTTGACGAGGAATATGACATTTGAAGCCCATGTCCAGGATCTGTCTGTGTGTGGTGGCACTTGATGCACTGACTCCAGCCTCAGTCCATTCCTTGTGAAAGTCCCCAACACTTTTGAATGGCCTTTTCCTGCCAATCCTCTCCAGGCTGCAGTCATCCCTGCTGCTTGTGCACCTTTTTCTTCCGCACTTTTCCCTTCCACATAACCTTCTATTAATGTGCTTTGATACAGCACTTTGGGAACATCCAACTTCTTTTGCAATTACCTTTTGAGGCTTTCCCTCCTTATGGAGTATGTCAATTATGGTTTTCTGCACAACTGTCAGGTCACCAGTCTTTCCCATGATTGTGCTTCCTACTGAACCAGACTGAGGCCATGTCCACACGTAGCCGGGTATTTTTAAAAACAGAGATTTTTCTCTGTTTTTTTTTCGCCTTTTGTCCACACGCAAACGCCGTTTTGGTCGTTGAAAACGGAGCGTTTGGGAAAACTCCGGCCAAAGTGAAGATTTTCCAAAATTCCTTTTTCAGTGTTATTGTGTGGACGTTTCCCCACATCTCCTTGTGCCGATGATGTAATTGTCTGTGTGCTCTTCTCCTTGATTTGATGTCAGCTTTGTTTATGAGGATATTTTGTGCAATAGCAGACGTACGTACAGTAAACTAGTGACTGTGTTAACGTTGCGTACTGGACTTTTTACATGCGTGTACATACACACACAGTTACTCACACATTGCGTTAATGAACAGAGGTGCCTGAAAGTACTACTAAACTCACTGCCGCTACATACTGTACAAAACACTGACACAGACCCAGCGACGGCGGTTCTACAAAGTGCAACAGGTAATGACGTTTTGTCTAAGCTTCTGATTGGCCCCCTGTTGATGAGGGAGGCTCCTAACAGCACTTAACAGGGCGTTTTGCGTTTTCATGTGGACAAAGATATTTTTAATCCCTAGGTCGTGTGCACAGAATAATGTTTAAAAACGAATAAGAAAAAATCTCTGTTTTTAAAAATACCTGGCTACGTGTGGACATGGCCTCAGAGACCATTTAAAGGCTCAGGAACCCTTTGCAGGTGTTATGGTGTAATCAGCTGATTAGAGTGGGACACTTTGAGCCTAGAATATTGAACCTTTTCACAATATTCTAATTTTCTGAGATTGTGGATTTGGGGTTTTTAATGACCTGTAAGCCATAATGATCTCAGTTATGACAAATCATGGCTTGACCTATCTTGCTTTGCATGTAATGAGTCTATCTCATATGTTAGTTTCACCTTTTAAGTTGCATTACTGAAATAAATTAACTTTTGCACAATATTCTAATTTTTTCGAGTTTCACCTGTAAACTTTGATTATGGCGCGCAATGTGGAGGCTAATTCTTGTGTGTTTTCCAGAAGTCATTCAGTACATTTAGGTGATCACCCGACTTCCTTTTATTGCCACATAACACTGTTGATCCTAGACATGACCACCTGTAGCAACCCCAGCAAAAACCCCAGCAAAATCATTCTAGGGTGAAATTATGTGTCGGAGCATTCTTAATTAAGTTCCAGTAATTTTAGAGTTTTCTTTGCTTGATGCCAATAATTTGACACTTCTAAAAAAGGCTTTTTTTCTTTCCTTTTTTTTTTTTTTTTGCAGAAGGTCAGGCTCAGCTCACATGAATTAGAATATTTTGAAGGCTCTAAATCAGATCATTTTTAGCTAGAATAACAACATATTATGAATATATATAGTGATAGTCCAGCTAAAACAATAACTGTCAAAGCAACAGTAAATAACCTAATCATTGAAATACCAATCTCTACGATCACTTATTGACAGTAACCGGGATGAATAACTGAACTAAAACCACAACATACATTTTCTGGCAAATATTTACAGTATAGTACTCTATGTACCTATTGGACCATGGCAGAATAAATCATTGGAGCAGAATGTGAAGTGAAAGCCTAACTATCTGAACATCTGGCATGTTGTAAATACACATCATGACCCCTCTAAGGTATATGCCTTCTGTAGACAGCACTTGCTTAGGAAACAATTCTGTTATGGTGAACTGCACTAACTCAGCCTGGTGCTGCAGTGACTTGGAACCGTAGTAGAATTTCAGTAGCTAATGGTGCCAGCAGAGGGTAGTAGAATACTTTGTACTTTGTGCATAATATTTGAGCATCTTGAAACAGACAGTATCCTTGTGTGTGTATATACAGAGTCAGCCAAAAAAAATGTCTACACACTTCAGAAAAATAAAAATTGTATGATATAATATTAATAATAATATCATATGATTATCATATCAATATATAACGTACAACAATAACTTTAGCATTTAAATATTTATCAATCTGACTCTCTCTGTCTGTCTCTCTATACAGTACTGTGCAAAAGTCTTAGGCGCTATATGATCTGTAGTACAAATTTTGTTATACAAATATATTTGTTTTATGTCTACATAAAACATCTATTAGGTTTTACTGAGCATGCTGGAGAATATGAGTTCTTTTGGTAACTTCATCACACACATTCCTTTATATTTTCATGCAAAACCCAGGAGTCTGCATTATTGATCTTTTTCCCCATCTGAATGGGTCTGTCATGTAATATGTCGCTTTCTTTACAGGCATGCACATATTCTTCTGTAATGTTATGTATTCATTAATTGTAGTGTATCTTTGTAGGGAATGCTCTTGTTCATAATAATGCAGACATAATAAACTTTTATAACAAAATGTGTACTACAGATAATATGGTGCCTAACACTTTTGCACAGTACCGTGTGTATATATACAGTGTATGTGTGTGTGTGTGTATATGAGAGAGGTATTTTGAGTGGACAGCTTCACTGAGTTAATGGGTGGCATTAGTCAGATTTTAACTAAGCACACACACTCACAAACACATACTGTATAGAACTTAGAACATAAACATTATTTTATATAAAACATCCACTTATATCAGCAAATGGCCATACATAAGTTGGTGCAAGGTACACACTCATAACTCCAAAGTTCACACACAATGTCCTTGTCAGTGACTGAAGTCAGACCTCCCACATTGCACAACACTTGATCTCTCTACCAAACACACAGTCCAGTCACCCGATCTCACTCCTTTCTATTACTTTTAAGCTTAATAGGGTGCCAATAGTTCACTGGCATGGTCTCCAGCTTTCGCCCCCACCCCGCTTTGCCCTACGTTATTCCCAATGGACACCCACCAGATACCAGGCTTTGGACAAAGGGCACTACTGTATTCCTGGAGTTAAAGTGTTAGGCCTCAGTGAGGTCTAGTAAAGGTAGCTTGCGAGTGCAGTGACTGTAGTTTCTGGACAGTATGCTAGAAATATTTTAGCTGCTTTACTGTTTTATTTTACTTCATAGCTAGGACTTTTAAAGATCAATCCTTCTTTAGTATCGGTGTCATCTTTTTTTATCTACTTAGTTGTAAAACTCTTGTAGGTCGTTGATGGTAGAGGTGTGCCAAAATGATAAACTAACCCTTGACAATCTTACTGGTGCGTTACTGTGCTTTAGATTCACATCAGTGTGAACCTGTCAAAGGGGAACAGTTTGTATTTGAAGCTGATTACCATGAGCTCAAAGTGGCTCAATTAGTTGAGGGAGGATTTTCTTTTTCTGTTATAATATCTATATTCCTTCATACTGGAAATTTGGCGGTACTACCTTTTAAGCACCATGATGTAGGGCATATTTGATGTAGGATATATAATGTGCACATTTGAAAATTCCCACCAGTTTGAATCAGACAGCTCTGATAAAAAGTTACTATAACAGCATTTTAGAAACTCAGGCCATGTTACCCCCCAAAAATTATAAATACTATATTATTTAGGTAATGTTTAAATATGCATTTGATAGATAACATATGTGAATATACAGTATTGTGTAAATACTGTGTGTATAAGTGTCTTGAGCCACCCCTCATTTCTTCATATTAAATTTTGCTTCAATTATGTAGATTGACACAGGCTGCAAAATGCCTAAAGACACAATTAAAAAACTGCTTGTTTATGTAACAACCTCAGCAGCAACATAATTTCCCCTCTCGTCTGTTCCAACCACTTAGCATTCAGCATCACCAGTATACTAATCACCAACCTTATCATCTGTCATCATCTGCACCTGTTTCTCACTGCTTCATGCCTTAAGTTAGATGTTTGTTTATGCTTGAATAATTCATAGGTCACTGTGTGGCTTAACAAACAAAAAAAGCATTTCACTGAAATGGTCAGGTACAGGGAATGGACTAAAAATTAGAGTCAAAATCTTGCCAAAAATGAGAGCCAAAAAGTCCTTGAGGAAGTCTGGAGAACTATTGCTCATGACTACATTAAAAATACAAGAAAGTCTGCCTCTTTGAATGCACAATAAGAAGAAATGAGGGTGGCTCAAAACTTTTGCACAGTGCTCTAAATATATTACGTCGGACCGGCATTGGGTGAGCATTGTCATGGTCAGCATGATTACACATGGCTGCTTTAAGAACGTTCAAATAATCACTACAATTGGCAATTTGTAAATAATTGTATCCTTGTGAAGAATGCAGTACGAAGAGAAAACTAATTTAGTGGGACAGACTTTTGCATTTATACTTTACTAGACTGTATATTGTAAAAGGTCCTGATGTACTGTACTGTAGTTAATGCTATTGTCATGGTTTAAAAAACAATCATACAAATACAGAGTTTCTTAATTCTTGTCTTATTTATGAAGAGTGATTCATATTACAGCCTTCATACATATTCCATATTCACTGAAACCAGCAGTCATGTATCACACACAAGTAGATAAGCATGCATAAACTGATAACTCATTTAAAAGTGTATTGTAAAGACTCTCTCTTTTGTCCTTACTTATGTCTTCTTAATTGTCTGAGATTCTCTGGAATAGGATTCCGTATAATTATAAGAGATGCTACAACTGTACCGTGGGTGACGCCCATGCTTTTTCTCAAACTTGAAAAACAAAATTAGAACACAAACTTGAACCAATAGTTAGCTAACCATCTAGGTAGTGCTATAGATCTAAGTGAACAGAACCTTTCATTTTTGAGGGGGAAAAAATAATGTTCGTAACTTACCTCACTTTTGTTTAATTATTTTCTGATACATTTTTTTTTCGCAGACATTGCAAGCAAGAGTGGCTAAATCACACATTTCTTTTATTTCAAATGGCCATGAAATTTTATGAATATTCAGGTTAAGAAATTATTATGTATGTGCATTTAGAGAAAAACAATCATGCTACAGTTGTATCCTGACCTTCTGTACCTTACACAGTTAAGCCCAGTTCAGGCTTGTTCATTAGTTGAGCAGGAAAAACATGAAAATCTGCAGGACTAGGATTGAGAAATACTGCACTAATCCATGTGCTACAGTGTGTACACATGTGCACATTCAGTCAGTGGGTGTCCTCAGGTGCTTGTCAAGGCCCAGGGCTGTAATCATATTCTGGGCAGAATGGCGCTACGGTAAGAAGCAGAGGATCTGCTCGGCTGTGGCTTTGTGTGACCTCACGTGGTGGATAATGAGCCAAAATAGCCACCCTGTAAGAAGCGTTTGAAGTGCAAATTGTTGGCAGACAGCTTCCCTTTGAACCTTTCGAAGTCACCTCACCAATTCTTTAATGGTTAGTACATGCACTCTCAGAAAACAACCCCAGGGCTTAATTTTGTTGTTAATATTTTATATGTTGGCTTCATGCTAATTATCATTTAAAGATCTCTCCTGTAATGATGCAGATGAAAGATGGATGAAAGCACCCTTGATTGAGGTAAACCCATTATCCAAATTATTTACTGATATATTTGAAGTCTACCTTGTATTAACTTTATAGTCTAAAACATCAGGTAAGGCCTTTTTTTTTTCGTTGGGGTTGGGGCAGATAAAGCTGACCTGTCTTATGGCATTAATAACTTTTCTTGCAGATCTGTTCTGGTTGCTTTAAAAGGTATGCAAACCCGGTGCAGGACTGTCTGGGATCTGTCATGCCCATTTGCAGGCCTGCACAGTTGTCGGTCCTGCTGTGTCTGAAAGAGCACTGCAGTTTATTCTGCCTCCACTCGGCTCTCTTTGCCGCTCTCTGTGGCACCCTGTCACAGTTACTGTAGTGTTCTGCTGTTTGAAGTTCCTCAGTTCATGCTCCTGTCAGGGCAGAGCTGCACAAACAAACACACACACACACACCTGTCTTGGTGGCTCCGCAACAAATGACGCTGCAAGTAAATGAGCATTTCTTACATAAGCCTTGGGCTAAATCATGTGATGTGTCAGGCACCACTGTTGAGGCAGGACAAATAGTTAGAAAAAGCTTTTTCTCATACTAATGTGCTTAAAGGGCATCTCTTCTCTTAGAGTTTAATGAACTGGATTAAATAATATGTTTAGTACTAGTCCTTGATTCATTATTTTTACCTGCAATGTTTTGAACCTAATATGTTAATTCAAACTGAAAGGTTTGACACAAAGAGAGTGAATCAAGGAGGCTTTGTGTAGCAAATGGTGGATGGTGTCTGGAGTATTTCAGACAGGCCTTAGGTCATTAATGTCCTTAGCCATGTTAAACCCACTCTTTGGTTTTGTGGTCTGAGTTCAGCCACAGGTCGTGGAAACCAGGTGCCATTGGTTCATTTTATACCTTCGCTGCATTGTTAAAGCCTTATGGCACGTCGTAGAGGCACTGCTAATCAGGCCACAAAATCAAAGGCATCAGCGGACACGACAATGAGCTCTCTAAAACAAGCGCTCTGTTTTACAGCTGTTGCAGCAGATATGACTGAATGCAAATAACCTGCGAAGGAAACAATGACATCCTGGTTGAACGTTATTCAAGCGGCTTTTCCATTACACTGAGCGGCTTCACTTTCCCAGCATGTTAATTAATGACAGAATTTCTTCATAGACCCACAAATAACTTGAGTTCCTTTGGACTGACATTAGCGCTTCAATATAAGTTTAGATGTGAGTCATAGGCCTTGAATGCAGTGTCATGCACTACTGTGTCCCATCCAATCAGACTGTGTCGCCACATCATGACTACACGGCCTTTTTCCCGAGAGGCAGAAATGTCAAGAGGTCATACTTTGGCGTCACTGACCTCTGGCCCGGCAGGCTCCAACTGCAGGAATGAAAAGCTCAGGGCGAGCTCCTAAAATAAACAGTTAAATTAAAAGTAAAGGAGAGACGCAGGGATTGTGTTCCTCATTGCCCCCTGCTTAACCTGAATTAGAACGAAGGGTAACAAAGCCCTGGTAAGTCTTTCAGGTCCTACTGGAGCTTTTTAATTAGTCCTGTCCTCTGTAAATTCACCATCAGATTGTACTTCTCAAAGCACATGTGTATTTGGAGGGATTTGTAATATGAGAGAACAAAATAATGAAAAACAAATTTGCCTTCTGAACCATTTTAGACGAAGGAGCCAAATGTTGCTACTTTAAACAATATTCATATTGTCAAGGGCAAATTTTAAGTACGCCTTAATCAGTATGTAATACAAGAAACTGATCTGATACGTTATCCTGACAGGAATCAAACTGACTCACTGTACGAGTTATGTACAGTTTTGCACAACATTGCATCACACCCATTATTGTGTTTTGTGTTTACTTGCAGTTACTTGGCTGTAGCAGTAATCAAGCGTTCAGTTCAAACATTTCGGTGGTTCAGATTAAAAAGCATGTTAAACCCAATTCTATAACAATCCAGTAAAAAAAAAAAAAATCTTTTGATAACGTGCATCACGTTTCGCAACGTACAAGCAGATTTGTAATCAGGCTGTGGTCTTGTATGTTGAAGTCTTTGCAATAATTTCTGATTTTTAGGAGCAGTGACAGAATGACCTCTCAACCCACCAACTGGGGTCGAAGGTTGATCCCTTGCTGTTCAGACTCCAAGGCCATAACCCAGAGAGGAAATGACAACATGATGTATGCAGTTGTGGATGTGAACCGAGGGTATGTACCAGAGCATTCCTCAGTGCGTCGATTTACCTTTATTTTTCTTTTTGTAAGATTAGTTATAATAATAACCAAGATAGCGACCTGTATTTAACTTGTCATGATATATGAATGAACATGAGTGTACCTGTCTCCGGTTCATGAGTGTACCACGCTGCAGAGTGAGTTCTCCCACACTGCACGTACACACTCCAGTCACAGATTCTATCCTGACTTCTGACAAGGCTATAGTTCTTTGTTTTGGCAAGTCTCAGAAGAGTTCCCTCAACCAAAGTCGGAGGTTTTTAATACGTTTTACCTGTGTCGCTCTCTGATTTTGCATGAGGCAGAATAAATCTGAACTAGCTCAAATAACGAGATTCACAGGAAGTTTATACTGTATATTCAATTGGTTGTTATTGAAATAAATAAGCTCCATCTTATGAAAGTGGGGTCAAGGGACACCGGCAGCCACAATCACGTACGCACTGTGTGTACATTTCTTTATGAATTTGGTCAGTTTTTATGTCACTGTTGGATGGAAATGCATGAGGCTGGGTAATCAGAGTTTTATGGTGGTGTATCGGTAACGTGCAAAAAAAACTGAATCAATCTCTCCCTTGCTCCCTCACTTACCCGCAGAGTAGTCGTACAGTATATGCGTGCATTGCACCTAGACATAATAGGTAGAGTACAAGCGGTTAGGTGGTTCTTGTGCAAACAATGATATTTAATCCTGCCGCGGCCCCTGGTGAAGTCTGTTACACATAGAGTACCTGGGGATCCATGATTTTTCATGGTAGACATCATAGTCCATAATGTTTTTCATTAAAATTCTATTATTACTTGTGGGGTTTTTTTTGTTTTTTTTTTTTTGTTAGCTTGAAATTAATGATCCACTTAACAGGAAAAGAAGAGATCTATAAATCACTTGAAACAAACATTAGAAAATTCAGAAATAAGATGCTCTATGCTTTAATAAATAGTCAAAATATCATTGTACATATTTACATTGTGCCTATTGCTAGGCTAGTTGGTTTAGGTTAATATAAATAAACTGTCACCAAGATCACCTTGTTCAAAAAGTTAAGAATGCCTGTTCTGACTTTTATTTTTGGCCTATACATTAGAATATTTTCAAAGGTAATGCTCAAGTGCTTGTTCATTACACTTATTGCTTAAGCAGGGATATTAGCTGCTGTTGAATGGTAGCGTGTATTTCCAGCATTTGAATGAGCTTTAAGATCTGTTTGACTCCTTTCCATGTTGTTAAAGTTCTTGTTGAAAAAAAAAATCCAAACAATAATTAACCAACCTTCCATTTAGCCCAAATCCTCATGTTCTTACTCATTTCCTCACAAAACTCTACAGCGAGCATCCATCTTGACATGTTCTATTTTGTCCTCACATTAGAAATGAAGTGAAGTGAGGCAGCTCTTCTTTTCAAAGAACCTCCTTCCCCGTCTCGTTATCGGCTTAGTATTTGAGGGGTAGCTAAAGAGCTTGTGGAGTTGTGTGTTTGGTTAAGGCATCAGAAACCCGAGCAAGCATGTCTAATCTCTGTGCCTGCAGCCTAGCCTGGCTCGATAACCTCTTTTGAATTTTAAAAGTAGGTTGAACTGTAAGGGCCGAAATGTAGGACTATAATCTCATGCCTCATTGCTGTTCTCACATGTCTCTGATTGATTTTGTATTCTGTTAACATGATTTTACATGATGTTGACATTGATTCCGAAAACACATTTACTATGAACATGCACCGCTTAATGATATGTGTAGATAGTTGCGTGTGCCGGTGAAGTGATTACAGTATAGCATTACATCAAACCCAGACAGCAGCAGCAATGAAGAATTACATTTTGGGACCTTTAACCCCAATGGAAAGAACATCTGTTTCTGAGGGTGTGAGAGCGCCCTCACTTCTGTGAGAGTGTGAAAGAGAGCAAGGATTGCTTAAGGCACTTTTAGACAGTAATCAGTCAAAAGTCAGAACGCATGGTGTGCTGAGGTGAACCTTTCCAGCCACTGCAAGATTTGACCTTGTTTTTGTAGTGGAATGGAAATACATGCAAGAGTCTTTCAGGAGCAGCATGTGTTTAGGTTTGATGAATGTGTCTGGGTGCTCTTTAAATCATTCTGCTTGGCATTTTTGGATTGTTGTCAATCTAACCTAAAGAAAAGTACTCATACAAATCAATAATTATTGCTGTGTACACACAATATAGGCAAAAGTATATGGACAACTGACCACCACACCTATATTCGGTTTGTGTAGCTGGAGTAAGAAGAGGTGTGTGTGTGTGTGTATGTGTGTGTATGTATATATATATATATATATATGTGTATATATATATATATATATATATATATATATATAATTATAATAATAATTTATATATAAGATCTGCATCATCTTTCAGGCACCCTGCAGTTTGACACAAATTTGAACCTCTCTTTTGAAGAAGAAATAAAAGTACCAGCAAACAGACGTTCTGTTCCCCTTCCTCCAACTCAGCCTGGCTTGCTAGCCTGCTAATTAAGCAACACATCAAAGTAGACAGAACATGCCCTAGAATTTTAGGAAAGCATGTAGACATCCACCTTAAATGGCTGCAGAACCGCAAAAAAGTGAGAGGCTTGGTATTGATCTTATTCCAGCCTCATGCATGGCATGCTACAATTAAAATAATACTGAATTCATAAACATGGAAAAGTGATTGTACTTACCTGGATCAAATTGTATTTTGATATTAAGCAGTAGTGCTTATTTTCGTTAACCAGTACCAGTTTTGGGAGCCAGTCCTTGGACAGTCACAATGACAAAACAATATAAAATCGGTGGCCTATTGAACAAATAAAAAGTGCTCTCCTTCTTGGACAAATAGCTCTTACATAACCTAGAGGTGTGTTTGGGGCATTTGTCCTGTTGAAAAACGAATGATGGTCCCACAGTGCTAGCCAGATGCGATGGCATATCGCTGTAAAATGCTTCAATGATGATTAAATGTGCCCTCAATTTTGACTAAGTCACCAACAGTGTCACCAGCCACATCGCACCATTACACAAACTCCTCCATACTTCACAGTAGGAACCACACATTGAGGAACCATCTGTTCATCCTGTCTAACAAAGTCAGAGCCAAAAATCTCAAATTTCGACTCATCAGACTAAAGGACAGTTTTCCACTGATCTAATGTCCTTTCCTTGTGTTTCTTGGCCCATGCAAGTCTCCTCTGCTTTTTTTGTTGTGTTGTTGCCTCAATTCGACCAAGAAGGCCTGACTCACCCAGTCTCCTCTGAACAGTGGAAATGTTGAAATATGTCCGCCTCTGGAACTCCGAGAAGCATTTATGCAAGATCTAACCTGATGTGCTATAAATCAGTTGTTTTTGAGGCTGGTAATTCTAATAAAATGATCATTTGCTGCAAAGGTTGCTCTTGGTTTTTCTTTCCCGTGACTGTCCTCATGAGAGCCAGTATCATCATAGTGTTTGATGGTTTTGGCACCTGCACTTGGAGATACATTCGGAGTGCTTGAGAATTTTCGGATTAACATTTCTTAAAATAATGATGGACTGTCCTTTCTCTTTACTTAAAGAGACACCCAGAAACCGGGTGTTTCTTGCAATAAAATTTGTACAATTTGTACAGTAGTTGTCGTAGCACGAATACTGCTATTGACTCCTTTCCTCTGCATAAGACAACTGATGGTCTAAACCACATTAAGAAGGCAAGAAATGTCACAAAGTAACTCTTGACAAGCCATACCTGTGAATTGAAAACCACTCCAGATGACTACCTTGTGAATCGATGAGAGAATGCCATGAGTGTGTCAAACTGTCATCAAAGCTAAATAGAGCCATTTTGGACAATCTATCTATACATATAATAACACTTTAAAGTTGGCGTGTCTGTACTGTATATTGAAGATATTTGTGGAAAAAAAAAATTGGGGCGACATAAGATGAGAAGTAGAACACATCAAGATGGCTTATGGAATTTTTGTCCGTCTATTTGTCTGTTTGTTTGTGCACACTTCATGTAAAAAATGCTGAACAAATTTTATTGTGTTTTCACAGGTGTATTTGGCCAAGCTTGAGTTAAGATGTAGGCCTTGTTTCATCGCAGTCGGCCCAACGGGAACAGAAGATATGCTAATTTAAAATAAAAATGGAAAAACGCTCCTATATTATAAAAAAAAAAAAGAATCAACCTTGAAAAAAATCATTAGTTAATCTCAAAATTCAACACTGACGTTGTACATTTTTTAATACAAGCTTATAAGTGTCCCATTGAAATCTACTTAATAAACATCTTCATTCGGTGCACTTCACAGTAACAGGTAAATATTTTACTCAATTCCTAAATTCAACAGATGATGTTGTACATTTTGTAAATGCACTTATGAGTGTGCAAATTCCACACAAAAGAAGTCACGGGGACATCTAGTCTAAAATGTAAAGCTTATTCTTCAGGGTTGTTTAGCACTTTTTTTTTCTTTACTTTTTTTTTTGTATTTTATATATCCCACGTTATCCAGCAGAGGCTTGGTTTCCTACTGAGACCTTTACAGGTTTCTTCTCACTGCTGCCTCCATAGGGAGTTTCACTTTGGCACCAATGCCTCTGGCTTGCTCATTAAGGGATAAATTTAAATCTCATATCTGGATTTCTGTAAAGCTCTAGACAAGTAAGGAGCTCCGTGTTATAGCATGTTAGAACAAATTATAACTCAAAAATATGTCAAAGGGGCAATGTTCTCTTTTTCATAGTAACAAAAACCTAAGCTGATGATTGGACTGGAAAGCTGTGATGCAGCTAGACTGCTTGCTCACGATTCTGCTTAACAGTAACAAAATCCAAAGTGCAAAATCCAGAGTAGAGTCGGTGCAAACATTAATTTCACACCTACAGTCTAATGAAATATTAATGACTTCAGGAACAACAATGGTTTGCATAAAGGATCATGTCCAAAAGGGCAGATATTAAATTTGACATTTCTCTGATCTGAATATATAATCTACTGTACACACAGTCATGCCTACACAATTATTCAGTGCACCTAATTACCTATATTCTGAGTTATACAAATAAGAGAATAATAGAACACTTATGCGAGTAAAAACTACCTTTAATTTTCTTTATAATCCTCTGCTACAGAAAGGTAAAACGTTTTTCAGTACATATGGGCTATGATCGGACTGCCTGCTTCACGTCTGAAAGACTGGCTTCCCAGGAACTCCTTTAATTGCACAAACATGTGGAAAAGACTCAATCAGTAAACGTCAATCAGTTTTACGCCTTCATTTACAAGAAATTTCAATACAAATCCCAGTTTAACTACAGCAAACCTTGTATAATTAAAAATGATATGGATTATGCTGTCATGAAAATGTCATAATAAATGCAGCAGAAGGAAAATCATTGAAGAAAGTGATGTTTTTCTCATTTTCTAATTTGTTTAAGTGTGTGTGTGTGTGTGTGAAGGGCAGAGGTGGATAGAGTAATAAACTTTTGTACTCAAGTAAAGGTACTGTTACTTGTTACAGTGAAATTTTACTGAAGTACAAGTAAAGTTACCATTGTATGGGGGAGGGGGATTCTAGTATAATTTAAAAAAAGACAAGCGGATATAAGTATCAGACTGGTTGTTTTTAATTGAAGGAATACCTTTTGATTATGATTTTAAACTGTATGGAAATGGTGGTATATGGCAGAAAGAACTAGATCCAATCGTTAGCTGACGAAATAGTAAGGTTTGTATTGCGTTAAAAAAATATACTCAAACACATGCACACACACCCCAGGATCAGCTTCAGGGTGGACCCAGCATCAAATAATGAACAAAAGGGTATCTGTATTTTAGTAGTTAGATTACCTGCAAAAAACAGTGAATAAATTCCCTCTTCCCAAAATAAATGGCAGCCACACCCCTACTACTGGTGAGTGCACAAACATCAGTGTTGGGTGTAACATGTTACAAAGTAACGCGTTAGAGTACTCTGATTACTTTTTTGATGTAACGATTGATCTAACGTAATCCGTGAGCCAGACAGCAGTCATTCCCAAGACATTAGTGTGTGTGTGTGTGTGTGTGTGTGTGCGCAAGTCATCCTACAAGCCCCGCCCCCGATAACCCGTCCCCCTCTGTTATTCCTGCTGTTATACCCCTATCTCACCTTTTGACTATGCACGGAAAGATGGAAACCTGATCACAGAGCCAAAACTCGCGGTGAATCATGATGAACCGTACTTAAGGTCACCGCAGTGAAAGTATCTACAAATATATACAAAGAGCCAAGCAACCAAACCAAAGGGATAAAGCAATAATCAAAGTCAATGGGAGGCAAAAAGTCAAAACCAGAATACACAATCAAATATCAAAATGGCAAAATCACAATCCAAAAATAATCTCTATCCAACACAACCAACATGATGGGTCGTTCATGAACAATTAGTTCTTTTGGAACGAGTCTTTAACATGACTGAGAAGAACGGGTAGTCTCTGAGAGTGATTGGTTCATTTTCTACTGGACGCGCATGCGCAAAGCATCGAAATGTACAGGGAACAGAAATGAGCAGTTACCTCGAGTCTTCTAGTCCCGAGTCGTTCGTTCTTTTGTCACGTGACTCCCATAGACGCTATGAAGTGAAGTACACAGGAAACAGAATTGAACAGTTCTTAATGAGTCTTCAAGTCCTAGTTGTTTGTTCTTTTGTCCCGTGACTCCCATAGACTTTACGCACTGCAATAGATTCAAAAGCACAAATGACTCGGACTAGAAGATGGTGAGCGGCTCATTATGTTTATCATAATACGTCCTATTATTACCATAATGCATTGTAATATTTTCATTACTGGAACTAGAGCCAAAATTTGTTTATGTAGACGTATTGGGGGTTTTATTTTATTTCTGATGAAAAGAACGAAATGAACTACAAAAAGATTTGTTAATTTTGATGAACGAGATTCAAAGAAACAAGTCACTAAAATGATTCAAATGATTCCCATCACTAACCCACACGCCTCCACTTTCCCGCGTCTCTCTGCGGTTTATATATGGTCGCGCTGGTTGATGACGTCACTCTCAGGGCGGAAGTGACCGGAAGGTCAGGTAGATGTCGATGTAGGGACAGTCAGAAAACATGAAGTGGAGTCTGGAGCGGCGCGCGACCAGGACACGATACACACACGCGAAGGCAACAAAGCATTTATACCAGGGGTGTCCAAATCCAGTCTTGGAGGGCCAGTGTCCAACACAGTTTGGTGCTTCTTCTTCTCAAACACAGCTGATTTAACTAATCTGTTAATTACTAGGTTCAGTGGGTGTGTTTAGTTGTTGGTGAATTACAAACTGTGCTGGTCACTGGCCCTCCAGGACTGGATTTGGACACCCCTGATTTATACAAAGTATAATATTTGTATTTTTCTTTTTCATTCTTTTTTTTTTTTTTTTTTTACCTCAGTAGCGAATATGATTTAAAATGAAGCGAAGTACAATACTTCAAACAAAACCTACGTAAGTAAAAGTAAAATTACTAGTAGTAAAAAAAAAACTACTTTAAAAAGTAGAAGTACACAAAAAAAATACTCAATTACGGTAACGCGAGTAAATTGTATTCGTTACATTCCAGCTCTGGTGAAGGGTAATACCTTGTCTTGTGAAAATGCCAGATTTAGACTGCTGTCGTATCAGTCATAGCATAAGTTGCTCATTGAGAAGAAGAATGTTATGCAAATGCGAGCGCACACACACTTGTTAGGTAAAGCAGGAATCTATCAGGGGTTTGCCTTAATTCTCATCCAGACCCTGCAGTCACACAGGAGAAAATGTGACAAAAATATTTTTTTTAATGTTTTTTTTTTCTTTCTTTTCATTAGAGGTTCTTGCAAACATTAACAGTGCTGCTCTGTTTATTTGAAAAGACAAACTGAAGCTTTGAGTGCACAATAGTTTAGAGCCTAGCCCTTTCCCTAACTATCACTGCCTCAACTAATCGCTCTAGACATGAATTTCGGGCACAGCATGTTTTTCACAATTAAATTATCTGAAGGTGGTTTCAATATACTCTTGGAGTGCCTGTCTGGAATTGTGCTCTGTTCTGCATTTGAGTGTTTAAAAATTGCTTCACCAAGTGTACACAAATCTTTTTCCCCTGCCTTCTCACACTCTACGTAGGGTAAGAAAGACCACCCAGCTCCTGCTTTAGTGAATCTCGGAGATGAATCCTCACATCCTTCACTCTTGGGTGCTAGGCTATTTTTTATACGCTTACAGACAGTTCCCACACTCACATAATATCTCTCTTTCTCACTCCCTCCAATGTTTCATCTGTGTATGCAGGTCTGAACCACAAACTCAGAGCTAATCCCAGTTCAAATTATTCCAGTTATTCAAATTATTATTATTATTATTATTATTATTATGATTTAATATAGTATTTATTTATTTTTTAAAAGTAAAACTGGTATTTTAGGCAGCAGAATCTCATAATTCTAATGTACTGATTCTCATGAAACATGCCTTTTTCCAGTCATACAATTGTTCTTAGATTTTAGCTTTATTCTAATTCTTGTTAAAGTAATGGTTTAATTCTCACTTTAGATGAAAAACACAAACTTATGCAAATTCAATACCTGCCTATCACTTGTCCTCCAGACAGTGTCAGGTTTAGTGTATGATAATACAGATAAACCAAATTAATCTATAATAAGCTATATTAAGGGGCATTAAGCCACTTTTAAAAGTTGCTGTTAGTAAAACGTAGATGATTTTGTGGGTGTTCTCAGGTCTTTTGTATTCAGATGCTTTTGGAAAACAAGGGCTTTTCTGGCTGTGTCTGAGTGCAGATGCTTGTTAACAGGAATGAGATGTCCTGGTTCACAGTGGAACAGTGAGATGAGATAAAGATGGAGTGACCTGGACAGTGTGTAGAAGTGCACATGACTTATGCCTTCATTAACAAAGCACTAGAGATTGGAAAGGTAATATATTTACTGGCAGAGATTAAAGCCCTTATGGGAAGTTGGTTTATTTTTGTTTCACATTATCTATATCAGTTGGATAGGGTTATAATAATGACATGATATGATACTATATAATAATGGCAATGGAATATAATGGTCTTACAATAGTTTTAATCTAGTGATTGCATTTTATAGGCTTGTAAGTACAGTGTTTGTATGTATATTACTGTTTGTGGCAATAGTGTTAATAATAGACTTTAGAGAACCGTAGCCTGTGAGTGTGTTTGAGCTTTCCGCAATGTGCGTCTGTGTTTTCTAATCTCCAGAGAGAGTCCTGATTGTAGGATGTGTGTGTATTTCCTGGCCTAATAAAGATATGGATAATCTTAGATCACTGGGCAAACACAAACACAGGCACTCCTCTGGCATGAAATCTGTTCCTGGTTTAGTTTATGAGATTTCTTTGATTCTATCAGCCTTTTACTTTTAGTATCATCGGATGCTAAAATGGATCATCTTCAAATAAAATCTAATTTGGATGCAAGTTTGGCTTAGTAGAATCTCCTGTTGATGATGACTGGGAACAATTACGCATACTTTATTCATCATTTCAATCAGCCTGGACAAAATACATCCACACTTGGCCTATTATATGCTATTGAGCACTCTGAGTTTCAGCCTCAGTGATTAAGTACCTCTTAATATTCCCTAATGTGTACCAGCCCTCAAATAATTATCCCACTTCCGTGATTACTCCGGACCCCCGCCTGCATGGGCATTCGCTTGTACACAACTACTCTCCTCTGTGCAGTGTTTTACAAAGCATTCCCCTCCACCGAAAAGTTAGGCCACATAGGGAGCTTTGCATGTCCTGTGGAACCCCTTATAGCAGAACCCAGCTTGTGTGGCCATGACTTATCAGCTCTGGAGATCAAGTCTCGCTATGTCTAGGTTTGGGAGTAGAAACGATGCATAACCCTGCCACACAAGAGCATGGTCATTAGTTTCCTGTTTGCTTAAGTAACAGCGGTAGGCTTTTAGCCTTTAGCACAATTCGCATTAAGATAAAACCTGAACGTTACTGTTATAATTACAGAACAAACATAGTGAGCTGCTTCTTGACTAATTATAAGTATATATCACTTAATACCAGCCTCCAGTTGACATAAATCATACACGCACTAACACAGACACATTTGATAATTTGAGGTCTTATCAGTTACTGAACTGTGATCAATCACGGCTGTTGGTTTTGATGACATGGGGATGGTAAGGGAAATCATTTGAAATTGCGCTAATTGTTTACTGCCTTAGGCATGCCAAGACTTCGTAACTGCTTTGAAGTGCTGGGACGAGTTTATTTCGATGACGCCACGTAATATTTAGGCCAAGAGAAAGACAATGCAATCAGTATAAGCAGTGGTGCTAGTTCAAAAGGGATCAATTATAAAAACACACAAACATAATCAGTTTGGATCATCCGAAATATCCGCAGTCCACATTCCTCTGTCTTGCACTACAAGTGTTACTTTGACATCTTGCAACCATTTCCCACATCGAAATAATAGCGAGCTGTCTTCACATCCCAGTGAGAGAACAGAACAGTGTTTATTCCAAGTGGAAGTGCATGAACGTTAGTATAATCATGTGTAATAGTTCTGTTCTGCAACAGATAAATTTCCAGATAAATTTTTCTGTCTCAGTATGACCTGGCAAAAATGGTCTTCTCTTCCCTGTTGTACCGATTTCCTGCTTCATTCCATCCTTTTTAAAGTGTTTATTCTTTCTGCTTAAGATGTATTTACACTACACTGGAACAGTCTGAAGCAGTGCTGGCTTTAGTTATAGGAACTGGGACAAGAGCAGAAAAAGTGTTGTAGCTAGAGGCTCTGTGTAGAGTCCTCTAATTTAGTCTCACATTATAATTCTTTGAAAAGGGTGGGACATTGTTGTTGCTTCTCTCGACATGATTAAAAGACGATGTGCACACAATCTAGGTTGACTCGAGGCTTAATTTTCCCAAAATATAATGTCGCAAGCTTTCAAGTTGATTATTTTCCCCCCAATCTTTACCCTCCTCTGTCTTTCTCTCCCTGTCTGCAGACTGAGCTGGGGAGTTCACCTTCCAGCCCTTTGTGATTAAGCTTGGCCTTTCATGTTGGCCTCATTCTATCACGGCTCTGTATATTATCTGTGTATCTAAACAAATCTCCCAAATTCCATTCTTCCTGTGGTTAGCTAATGGGTCACAGTCTTTCTCTGTCTTTCCTCTGCACTGTTTTTCCTTTTTTCTTTAACTCTTAATCCCAGAACCGCCTATACTTCTGTCCCTCGGTGTACATGTGTACATTGTTGTCTCTTTGTCCAACGCTGATTTATTTACTCTGATTATTTGAAGTCTCAGATTTGCGGATTCATCTCGGAATAAACTCAGTTTTGCTTCAAAGTTCTTCACCTTAGTTATAATAATTGTAACAGAATTGAACAAGCACTCACTATCCAGCAACCCCTGTACCCCTCAGCCAATCACATGACAGCAGAGTAATGCATAAAAGTATGTGAATACATCTCAAGGGCTTAAGTTAAAATTTACACCCAATATCAGAATGGCAAAATGTGTGACTGCAGCGTTAGATGGGATGGTTTGAGTATTTCAGATAATACTGAACTCTCCTGGGACTTTAACACACAACAATCTCTAGAAATTATACAGAATTGTCAAAAAGTAAATAAATAACTAAAAACATATGTGCATGGAAATGTGTTGTTGATGAGGGCGATTAGATTGAGAAATCTCTTTACAACTATGATGAACAGCTATACACAATACAGCCAACTTTAAGGCAGATGGGATGCCATAGCACAGGACCAGTTAAGGAAAGCCAGAATGTGAGGCTACACTGGGGACAGGATCACAGAAAATGGACAGTTAAAGATTTTAGTTTTAAAAAAAAAACTCATTAAATCAGCACTTTCTGACATACTCAAACCAATCTAGAATCCCATTTTTACCCAATTCTGAATTTTCAGACAGTTGAGACTGTCTGGATAAAGGAACAAAGTTTATAGATCTTAAAATGTATTCTGACAATTTGGGGGAATATTGATCATTTGATCTCAAGACTTGGATAGCTCAATCAAAAAACATAGCTAATGTTAATCTCTTTTGTTATACTCAGTTAGTCATTCAAGGGCTTTGAGGCTTTCATTGTAGTTTGTAGCATTGTTTTTGCTCTTTGGAAAAAAACCAAACTTGGAAGAACAGCTTCATGCTGCACTTGACTAAAATTAAGAAGCTATATTACGGTCCAAAAATCACCCCAATTTGTTCATATTTTGCTTCCAAGGAGCGAGATTTTTTTAAATTTAGTGATTAATATAATCAATGTAATAGCGAGAATATTAAAATTTTTGTAGTCTTTAGGATTTTTTTTGCCTCTTAATTTATGCAAGTTTCTGCCTCTTGTTTTCAGTCCAGTCTTCGTACCTGACCAGTTTTAGAGAAATGGTTTTGTTTTTCAATCCACACAGTGACGTATGAATCATTCAAGCACTAAATAAACATCTTAACTTAAGGCATAAACCCGTGAAATGCCGAACAGGTGCAGATGATGACAGATGATCAGGCCGGTGATTAGTGTACTGGTGATGCTAAATGCTGAGTGGTTGGACCAGACGAGAGGGGAAATGAGGTTGCTGCTGAGGTTGTTACATAAAGAACCGGTTTTAAAGTTGTATCTTTAGATGTTTTGCAGCCTGTCTCAGTAAAACATTTGTTCCCATCTTTTTAATTGAATCTACATAATTAGATTTTATTTAGTTTAAAATGAAGAAATGAGGGATGGCTCCGGATTCTTTTTACAGTACTGTACATCTGGAGGACCTCTGGCATTTTATATCTGAGCTTAAATCTGATTTGGGGTTTGTACATTTATTTGCAGACCAGTTCAGTATTTTGCATTAAAAATATGATAAAATTTGTTGTAAACAGTCTAACCATTTCTTTCTTCTTCTTTTTTTTTCAAACTCAGAACAATTAAAAGGAACTTGCATATGCTTTTAATGCCAAGCTCATGTTTCACTGATCTGTTTACAATGTTCCGAAAAAAAAAGTGTAAAACTAACAATGCATTATACATTATACAGAATGTAGAATGTATTTCTCATTTCATTAGTTTGTTTAAATAAAAAAGGAGCATGTGTAAATGTGACCCTGACATGATGAGGGTCCAACTGTATTGCATTTGGTGTCCAAAAAAGAAAAAGTGAAACTGCTGCAAATTATTTGTCAACTACTGCTATTGGGCAACTAACATAGTACTTTTATCTTTGTTAAAAATTAAGGGATATAAAAATATCTGCTTTAAATCAGAACAGTTTTTACAATATATACACACACTTATATTTGCAAATGTTAAATATTCACTCATTTATATATGGTACTTTATAAATATAATCTTTCATTGTGTCAATGACCAAGTGACTAGTTATGTAATAAACATAGCAGTTTTTTTCTGCATAATACATGGAATACTACTGAATTTCAAGACAAGTTCTTTTGAAGAAGGTGTCAGTCTTGTTCATCAAAAATCCCGAAGATATGTTTTGAGTGATGTTCAATGTTGTCCTTTGGATGAAGGCAGATAAAATTCAGGAGCTAAGTATTGTATTGCAACATGTTGGTGACTAGTTTTGATTCTATAAAGTCTATGAAATTATACAGTTTTTCCCCTTATGTCCTCGCTTCTTTTTGGATTTTGTCCTTGTGCCATAAGATGGGGAAACTTGATTGGGAAGTTTGTCAGTATAATACTGATACCTAGGCTGCCTGGGTTGTGGAATCGGTTGACCCAAGAAGAACCCTTCCTCCTCCGATTCAGAGGAGGAAGATGAGCATGTAGAACACCAGTCGTCATCGTCCTCATAAAGACGATAGAATCTCTCTGCAGCCTGGTTCTGCAAACCGTAATCAGAGTTCGCATGAGCATGGGAGTGCTGTACATACTGAGATGTAGGTATAGGACCACGTTGTTGGAGATAGTCCTCCCTGAAGCACATACGCGCTTGCTCTTTGGGAACAATGTGCAGCGCATTGTCTGACCGCGACTTTCGGCTCCTTCGTCTGTGGCTGCGATGATGCCGACGGTGTCGCTCGTCCTGTTCATCAAAATGGTACACCCTTCTTCGGGTCCGTTCGCTCATTGGAGGCTGTCGCACCTCCACATCTTCGTAGTGTCCATTATCCACGACATCATCAGAGAACTTGACTTGATGAGGCCTTGACTGAGATCTGGACCTTCGGAGAACAGGAGGAATGGGTCGTTCCTCTGGGAGAGGAAGCAACTCTTCTGGTTCTTCCTCCTCTACTACTTCTACGCGCTCCAGCTCTGATGTAAGGCTCTTGAGGGAGTTGGCACTCCTGTGCAGCATCGAAGAGTTGAGAGTTCCCATGTTGCTTGTTTTATCGCAATCCTGAGCCTCCAGCTTGGTGAAATTTTCTAAAGAAAATGGTACATGCTTTTCTTTAAAGTCCCCATCCACTGATGCACCTGTAATTGAAGAGATTAGATTAGATCTCAGTAGGAATCATGTTTTGTTCATGTTATAAAGAAATATTATCTTTCTATTATTTATTTATTGGTTTCATAAACTCACCTGTGATATTCGATAGTGCTAGGGAGTCCATTGAGTCTCGGACACTCTGCTCTTGCTGTTTAAGTCCATCCGTGATGCATTCCAGTGAGTCATTATACCACTGCTTCTCCTCATGCTTAAAGTTGGCACCATGTTCTAGATCAAGCTCCTGGATTTTCCTGCTGCTTGCAGGTCCAGGATGACTACCATATGCAGAGTCTCCCAGTCCATCTTGGGAATGTGTCCAGTACATGTCTGTCTTGTACTTTTTACTGGCCAGGCTGCTATTCCTGCCACTGCCTGAAACCTTTGACTCCACCTTATTTTTGATCTCCGAGTCAGTCATCCAAGGATCATCTGGTCTGTTGTCCTCCTGCTGCTGGAAGATTCCATGCTCTCCAAACTTAAGAAGTAGCTGGGTCATATAGTCTTCATGCTCAGCCCATTCTTCATGGTCCTCGGGTACTTCCTGTTCGTCCCTGTTCCTCCAGAAATTCTCATCAGTTAAGTTTAAATGGGACAGCTTGTTTGACAAGGTGTCTTCTGCATTCCCTGAGAAGCCAGGGAACTTATAGTTTCCAGCAGGTGAAAAGAGGAGAGACTGACGACACTGGTCTGCCGAACGACTACTCTTTCCTGTTCTGACACTGCGGCGGGATTCACGAGACCTGCCTGACTGAAAAGCAGAATCTGATGAATCTGACGCATGCACATCCTCCCCCAGACTACAAGCTTTGGAACAATAGATGCGGCCTTGTCTTGGGAGGAATGGACAACCGAGCAAGGAGGTTTTGCACTGGGCACAGCTGAAGCACTCATCTGTGGCATGCCAATGGAGACCATCATATGTCATCTGAGCATGGTCAACCCCTAAATGGAAAGAACCAGGATTAGGATGGCATGGGGAGAGTTTTACTACAAAAGTAATAAAGTTGAATGGAAATTTGAGTCAAATAGGGTTTGATAATGATATGCTTGCAACATTGATATCAGAATGATACAGGATGGAGGATTGAAGAAGATAATGTTTATTTATATACAGTACTGTGCAAAGGTTTTGAGCTTTCATCATATTTTGCTCCAGACTTCTTAATATATTACAAAAAAAAATTTTTAGACTTTTTTTTTAGTCTTTAATTTAGACTTGTGGAAGATAGGGGAAGTTCAGATCTTACTTTGTAGTAACACGGATACTGCCAATTGAAAATATATAATGTTGTTTTTTTTTTTTGGAAAACTGTTTACTTCAGTGAATACATGTATATCATGGTTTATTAAATGTAAGCCAGCATAAGCATATTTAGTGAAAGAAAACACTGTTATTACTGCATCAAATTTACGTTGAAAGGACACAAACACACAAGATAGACTTGGCTTACCGATGTGTTCTCCACAGGCCTCACAGTATTCAGCATACAGGGACTCGAAGCATCCACAGCAGTAGGGCCGACCATCTTTCATGATGTACCGCTGACCACCCAAAATGGTTTCACATTCAAAGCAGGAAAAGTGCTTCATGTGCCAGTGACGGCCCTCTGCCTCAGTGCACTCATCATCAAAGATAATCTGAAAGAAAATAAACATATGGTGTATTATTTCATTTTTGAAAGCTGAAAATATCCAGATGTTGAATCAGCTGGACGCTAAGTTGATTATGAATAATGACCTTATGTGTCATATATTTAAAATGGAACTCAAATTGTGTGTGTGTGTGTGTGTGTGTGTGTGTGTGTATATATATGCGTGTTTAAAAAAAAAACATTTGACCTTACCTCATCACAGGCTGAACAGCGAGGCTTTAGCAATTCAGCATGATGTCTCCCGCAGTGAATCTTCCCCTCATGATAGAAATAAATGAGATCTACTAGAAGCTCATTACATGTTGAGCATGAGAAACACGCTGGGTGCCAACACAGTCCAGGCCCTGCTCTTGAAGCGAACACTGCCATCTCTCCTCCGCCAATGTTCTCCCCACACTGATGTAAAAAAAAAAGTTAGTCCCTTTTCTGTGACCGTATTGATTCCATGAACAGTACGAATTGAGATTTAAACACTTACTTGTTCACAGAGAGCATGAAGCATAGCCCTGGGCAGTAACTTTAAAGTTCCCCGTCCAAGTGCCTCTTTTTTTCTCTGCATGCTGAACATGTGTAGCTCCTTCTTTTCTTCCTCACCAAGGGACTGGCAATATCGCACCTAAGATAGGAATTGATAGCTGTGGTTAAAAGGTTTAATGCTTAGGTTTGTCCAGTTCTCGTTAAACCCCTGCCATGACCTCCGCTTCTTGCGCTGGGTATGAACCCGTGAGTAAATTTTGTTTAACAACACTTAATGAGAAGGAGGGAAATGTTCAGAGAAACGAGACCTGCGTTAGAAGCACACATCTGCAACAAACCTGAGACAAAGCAAGCAATGCGATAGTACTTCAGAGCAATAATGTGGCACACACAGCAGGCATCAGAGCACTGTCCTTACACACTCCGGCCTCTGCTAGTTAACCACAGCAATGTGAGGAATCTCTGTGCCACATGTTGTGTCGTGTCCCCCAGCAACATCATAAAATCACCAGCTCAAATGTCTCATTGTACCAACACCCACAGACGAACAGGGAAACAAAGATGTCTTCTGTGATTGCAGGAGGAATCCAGTGAATGAGATGAAGGTATGAAAAACGCATGAGGTTAACCAGCACCCACACTGGTTCATCCTTAAAAAGCAATTTGAGTGGGGTCTGAAATGTGATGCAGAAACCTATTTTCATTCAACAATGGGTAAAACAATAGGAGCTTTATTTTAGCGCAGTTTTTTCGGGTCCCGCTGGAGGTGGCGGTGGGTTATGGCTTCAAAACGGAGAACCAGAGCTGATGGTTTCCTGGCGCTAGAGACAGCTTGTTGACTTCAGACCGATATCTGCGGACTAGAAGTCCTAACATCTTTCCTTTGATCATAGGAGTTATTGCCTTGAGCAACACACTTAACCCTAAACCGTTATAGTGCTCCTGATACAAAGTAACTCTGTGCGCACTACTCTGGCTTCGCTTTCTAGTATATAGAAGTATGAAATATTCTTAGAAGGCTTTCGGTACGATTCAAGTGCACCTACATTCTACAGGTCATAATCAACTGAATTGCACTGTTCGTGTGCAATTCTCGAAGGGTGGCAACACAGTTTCTAAAAACTGTAACATATTTTGAATAATATTCTTTCACAGATCTGTACTTTTGTGCCAGTTTAGCTTACCTCATTGTCATGGGGTGGCAGTTGATACAAGAGCTGTTTGACGCGGTATTTCTCTCCTGGGCTGTTAACATAGGGAACCTTATCCTCTGGCAAACATGAGAAGTACAGCTGGACCTGCACAACCAAGAGAGTTGAAATTACACACGAGCACTGATCTCAGACAAACGTTTTAAAAGTAATTACACCAATGTGAATCCCATTGTTGAAGGCTGGTAGAAAATGTAACAGTTGGATATTGAAACAATTCTATTAATTGTCCAACCGTGCAACTTTTATTGCTTAATCTCTTAATTACTGGTGTAAGAAGGTGTCAGAACACATCTTTAAAACTAAAATTAACCTACCAGGTCCTCATCAACAGCTCCTTAAATGTGCCACAGTGAATTTTAAAACCTATCATCATACTATCCCGGAACATAGTTGGCATGACTGGTTTTATAGCATTCATGTGTCACTGAACTATTAGGCGGTCAGGCTATCCCGCTCCCAAAGTGAGAAGAATCTAGTCCTGGAATGACGCATCTCACCGGCCTGGACATGCTGTTCAGGCATCATTGACTGGAAGCGAGTGAAGACCACACCTGCAGATAAGCAGGTGTGTGTGTATGTGTGTTTATAGATACTGTGCTTCAATCAACTAGTGAGCTGATTACAGGATTGTGTCATAAGTTAAGGCATACGCTGAATATTCCGCCAGGCCTGGATGGATTCAAACACCTTAAGAGCTTTTGATTTACCATGGACCAATTTGCTCAAGACAGTTAAGATCAGGACCTAGGCTTTTTTACCTTACCTTCTATGCGTTTATGGTTTAGTTGAATAGAGCTGGCCAAATATGGATGGGGTATCTTTTCAGCTACAATAGGAAGCAGCCATGGGACATCTTGTGACGTGAAAGTCAATGGATATGTCAGTGCTTCGGTTAAATTCCTCTTTATTATAGATAGTATATTGATAGAACAAAATATGACAATTATACAAAACCTCATCTTGAATGTTTGCTTGCTTGTTTTATTTCTAGGTAAATACAACAGCTGTAGTCTGCTTAAAATATTGAATATCAGATTAAATGCTGCTGCAGTGACATTACTGAGTTATAGTTACATGGTTAAGTGAACTACTATTGAATAAGACAGGTATGCAATCACACACAACGTACAGTATATACATTATACTGAGACAGAACCTTTGTAAATATTTTTGACTCTCAAGGCACACTGTCATTTATTCTTGACAAATGACTGATCAGCACTTGACACCAGGTCCAGGTAACCTCCATTATGTAGTGTCTCCGAGCAGAACGGCCGGCCACGTACCTCTGATAAATTTATTACTGTAACGGGCCTGCTGTGAAGAGTCTATGCTATTATTTTTCATTCTGTGCAAGCCGAAGATGCATTCTTTACTGTTTTGTCCCCTCTAGCTGCTGACCTCGGTAAGGGCCATCAGTTTATGAGTACTGGTCGTAACATTCAGCAGAGATAAAGAAGATTGGGCTTGTCTCCTCCTGCTTAAGCAGCATCCTGCTGTTATTCAGGCTGCCATTTAAACCTGACAATGAGCAGTAACATAAATCATGCTCATTTCATTCTAATATTACCATCCACTCCTCTCCCTTAGGCAACTAGCTAACAGTGTTTTCGAGTATCTGTGTACTTCCCGGCAATGATCACCTATAATGTTTTGGGGTAATTTACGGAACGGCAGCTGTAAAGACATTACAGTTGCTCCTCGCATTCAACACAAAGGCAGTGTTTGGATTTTAGTCTTATATTGCTTTAGACTCTTTTCTCGCCCCTCACCCCTGATTGCTGTCATATGTGCTTCTCAGACAAGTAGGGGGATTAGAACACCTCTGAGATAACTGTTAAGGCCTTCCCTGTCTACTTGGAAAAGCGCCACATCATCAGATTTTCAGTCACGGGAAGCCTGCCTTTACAGACAGGCCAGTACAGAAAACAGCCGTCACCCCGAGTGTTCCTCGTACTGTTCGCTTAGCTGGCAGTTAGCATCGATCGCTTTAGGCCATTGTCTGCCAGCTTGCCATAATGACTTGCAGACTTTCCATGAAAGAGTTTGTAAATAAAAAACAGAATATCCTGTTTCCAAGTGCCTGTGGGGTGATGCCTACAAATGAGTTGGCTGATCTAATTAGAATGAATTAGAACAAGCTTGCTCACCCGATTGAGTGATTTAATCTTGTTTTTTTGTATTATAAATCAAGATTGCTTAAAGAGTGTTACACTCCATATTGTCTGTTCATCTGGGTGTCTAACCCACTCAAGAATGCTCATGATGATCTCTTTTTTCTTTCATGACTCTCTTTCCCACAGGTTGTTCAGTATGGTACATCCTACATCAGATCAGGATTTTCATCAGCTGTTTTTTTTTTTTTTTTTTTTCTTTTCCCCCCGGAGGTAGCAACTATGGACATGACCAGACAGCAAACGCACTCAAGAAAATGCTCACCTGTTCTGGTCGTAGTCCAGGTGGAACCCAGGCGTACTCCTCTAAAGCACATCCTGAATCATCGTCTGAGGTAGAGCTTCTCTGAAAGCCGAAAGTGAGCTTGCCTTTCTGATCCATGTCCAGATGCTTCCCGCTCTTGTGGAAACCACCAGGATTCTCCAGGTTCATCATGCAGTCGTCCTGGAGATTAAAAAATAAGGAGGCATTTTTAAAGTCAGGAAACGAGTTCGAAAAACACATTAAACACATTCTCTTGATTTTTGGCTTCCATAGTTGTTATGATTCTTAGTTTTCCCTTGATGGAGAAAACAGGCCTGTAAAAATTCTGTTAGTTTCAGTCTAACTGCTGACCATGCAGCATTAAGAGCACGTGTGTGGTCACATATAGTCTATACACTATAGTCTCGGTGTGTACGCAAATGCCTTTGTACACATCATTTATGACTGTACTTGACCATGGACATTCAAATGTTTTAATTTCTATAAGATTTGAAAGATTTCTTCTGTTGAATGTGTTTTTTAAGAACTTTTTAAGAAAAAAAAAAGAACTAATAGCCAGCATAGATACAGACATCTTGTTTGTTTTATAGAATTATAGTATAATAAGTGGGATACTATTGTACAGTGTTGTTGAGTGAGTGGGTACATTTTAAAGAAACTTCTCATTCTTCTTCATTCATTTTCATTATATGCAGATGTATTCCGCGCATTCTTTCATGATGTGTTAAAAAAAAAAAAAAAGGACTTTGTTAAAAATGACTTTTCCAGACATGCCTGTTGATCATAAATAGTTGTGTAGCTGTGGTCAAATTTCAGCTCTACAGTCTCATACTGTGTGACTTCAGTTCGCCCTAGTCACCACTTTAGCACCCCTCCTCCTGCTCTTCACTCCCTGCTGTGGTTAAGTGGACAGCTGAGTAAGCCAGGCACATTTGATTGTACCCTTTGAAGTTGCATGATAGTCCGGGCAAGCGTGCTACGTATTCATGACATGTTCAGAGGTTTTGGCTTGCTACTATTCACACACTGAACAAAGATTAATGTGTGCACTGTATGAAGTGCTTCTTGTACTACATTGTGTTGGATCGCTCTCTGAATCCTCGGTGTTGAGTGAGAGTTGCAGTTAGTCATTCATTGCAACTATTGGCTTTTCATAATCTGTGCGGTCCAGGCTCAAGTCCAAGCCGTTCACTCAACAACAGCTGTGATCCGAACAAGCCTGATGGTATGACAAACAATTTTTTTTTTTTTTAATTGAAAGGTAAAAGCACTTATTAAATTCCTGAAGAACTGGTCAGATTACCCATTTTGTTAACCTAAATCTTACACGCTTTGAGATGTTTATCTCCTCTTTCATTTCTTAACCTGCAAGACAGGATCTTTTAGTACCACCCAAACATCCAAGAGACCAGAATAAACACACATATTCGCATTCCTCCTGATATATAACCCCCAAACTCTACTGGCTTAGTATTCTGTTATTCATCTTAAAGCATATTATTCAGTAACTACTATTAATCATTCAGTAACTACACTGAAACCGATAGGAAAGGTATGTAGTTACAACACTTAGGAATGTGAGTCTGGACCCACGGACAGGTCTAGTGGAGTTTAAAGGGTTAACAAAAAACCTTAAAAAAAAAAAAAGTTGGAAAGCAAGTCTTAAATCATTCTCCTGTGGTTGAATTAAACCTGAATTCATTTGCCAGCTACATAAAGTGCCAACACACCTTCAGCTAAATATCACACTTCAAATAATTTAGCTCATTTTCACTTCATCAGCACTTCCATTCAGACACCATGGTGGATTTCAGCATTTCATTAACCTGTTTCATGGACCACCAGGTGGCTGAAAGCCAGTTTTTTTTTTTTTTTAGATGCATATGAACATGCTTGGCCCTTTCCATATGTATTTTTCTTTTGGCAGTAAGTGTTTAACATTCATTACTTTTGTAGAAATCCTTGTAAACATGGCATTGGGAGGCCAAGATGCATATCTTTTAGATCCACCCACAGAGAACCTGAATCCCCCAGCCAGAGGCTGTGCACAGGGGGTCTACACTGCCACACACACACACACACACACACACACACACACACACACACACACACACACACACAGTTGTACAGTTGGGGACTAGTCATTGCAGTCACTGTTAAGTATTCACATTTGAGAAATCTTATCTTAACAGATATCAGGTGTAAAAGGTACGGGATGCAGGAACTGGTACGTGTGTCCTAAGGAGATGCGGTCAGGTCCAAACAAATTGAAATTTCCTGATTCACTAATAGCCATATCTTTGGAATTTACTTAAGATAATAGGTATCAGCATTAAGTTAATGTGGTTATTCAGGAAATCACACTAATTACTTTCTGAAGGGGAAAAAAACAAGCAGGTTTTACACAGAGTTACATTCCTGTATGTGATTATCATGAGATATTCTTTACCCTAAACATAGCAGAAAGTTCTGCACAAGTGAATCGTAGGAGACCAAGAAAACTTTAGATTTCTTCCAGGCCTTCCAGTTGATTTGGAACAGTGCAAAACACTGTCAGCTCTGGGAACCTGGTTAAGGCTTTAATGTCAAGAACATGATCCTTGGCACCAGTTCTAAGCTCTTAAAAGTCTCTGTGTTCCACAAATGAGAGTTTCTCTCCACTACAGCAGTCAGGATTAGCATGTTAAGTCAACAAGTTTGTATCCTATTGTCTGTTAGAGATTAAACACATGCTCCAAAAAGCACTTCAACTCAATCTTTTACACACAGAAAGGAAGATCAGAAGTTTCCAAGAGAGCTATTTGTATATACGCCGTGTAGGCAACAGTAGAGACAGAAATAGAACCGATTTGCAGAAGATTTTCTTTCAATGAAACGAAACAACTTCTTGAACAATATACTTTCCATCTCAATTTCTCTATCAAATAATGTAGGATAATATATTGAAAAACATTTTTTATAATGAATCATGTGTTGCAAATTTCCAGATTTTCCATCATGTACCAATGCTAAAATTATAGCTCAGAGTCATATAAATGTGCACCATTAGAGCTCAACCAGTAGATACCCCACAGCCAAATGGCTGAAAGGCATGCCATTGTAGTACCTGTACTCAAGCAGTTGACTAAAACTTGCAGGTATTTAGCCACAGTTTCTCTGTGGTCACTCAATTTTCTGTGTCTCTCACACTATGCTTTATTCAAAGAGGCCAGCTTTTAGACAGGCACTTCTATACCACACTTACACTTAAGTGTACAGGGAAGCGTTTAAAATATTTAAACTACCAAAACCTTTTTTATGTTAGTAATTTAAGCTTTTGTGACAAATGTGTTAAATGTCATTTCTTATACAGCATAAAGTTCCATCATTTTTCCTTGATTACCTTTCTTGATCTTACCTCTTCACACAACACTTGAACTGAAGGAAAAGTTTCTTCTCTTTCTTATTTTAAACAGATCCCTGGATCACACGTCCTCAGGAAGAACATTTTCCAGTCTCTTCATATCTAAAATCCAGTTGGCTAGATCCTTAGGCCTCCTGTTACATTTCCTTCCAGTTGTGTGAGTCTGACTAAAGTGCACATCCAGCACACAGCTGGGGATGTGAGATGGCAAGAGAAGAGCAGTTCAACCAGATGGCTCTAGGACTTACTGCACTCCTGTGGAGCTCTGGGTAGAAGCCACTCCCTCATAACCCAGCCTCAGCCATTCAGCTTCAGTACCCCCTCTGTATATTACACTTCAAACACTGCAAGTATTTTCCTCAGGAGTTTCTTTCTACCTCAGAATATTGAAAAACTTTTAGTTGAAGCTTTGCTAACCTATTTTTAGGCTGATGTAGGCATGTGCATTAATGAGCCTGGTGAAACTGGTATTTTAGAAGGGCATTGGGGCCCTGCTTGCTTCAGAACAGAGAAACTGGCTTCTAATTTACTTTTTATACATCTCCAATGATGTATGTCTCAATGCAAATGAACAACTCGCCTATATCAAAGGCTACATCTAAGTCTTGACTTTTCCACATTGACCTGCTATCAATATAAGTACGCGTTATAAGTAGTGGATACAACTTGAGTAGCTTTCTTACAATGTTTTTATATTAAGATACGTCTTTTCATACAGCAAAAACCTACCACAACATATCTGCCAGAAAGTGCCCCCTTAGGATTTAATTGTTATTTAGTTAACTTGTACATCTAAACCTCCCAAAACTAGCCAGAGGCAGTTTCAGACAGTCAGTTTCCTTCCTAACAAAGCTGAAAAGGCCCAAGCTAAAGTCAATCTTTCACTTCCCTGTCAACAATGACGTCAGCATATCCATATCACTTTGCCTCAAGAACAGCTTTAAATACATGCCTGTGGCACTATTTGCATATGAATCAGAAGGACCAGTTCCTATCCAAATTACCCACTTCCACAATAAAGGTTCATCATTAGAACTTTCAGTAGAAGTTGAATTAAATATAATGGAGAAAAACATACTTTTTTTTTTTATACTTTTTTTTTTTAACCAAGCCAAATTATGACGCAAACGCCCAAATTAGACGGCAACAAGGTTATAACTTAAAGGACAGTTGACCTCATCTTCTCTATAATTTCCTGAGGAATGTGCAAAAGTTGGAGGCCCTTCTGTTGTTTCAATAAACAAAGCTTGAGGTTGAGTCCAAGGTGCTTGCTTCCTCAACCCTGGATGATGTAGGAGAACGAATTCACCCTTCCCAGGGTGGTCTTTGTGGGTAGGCCAAACCATTTCACTGCAAGCGAAGGCGTTTTCGCTCATGAAACCGAAGCTGCCTCTGAAGTCTGCAAAAGGTGTATGATTATACACCCCTGGCAAATTAAAATGGGATTCAGGTTCATCTTTGAAGTACAACTTATGGTTTTGTGATGTTTCGCAGATAGACATGTTCTGACTATCTTCCATGCAATGATTGATAAATGACATAGTGGTTGCGTGGTGTGTTTTTGGTGCACAAAGCCATTGTTGCAGTCAAGGACATAGACACTCAATCCCAGCAGGACTGAGCCCAAACTCCAGGTCTTTGTGTTCAGAGTGAGAGGAAGAAAGAGTTCACACTCCCTTGCATTAGCAAGTCTTTGAGAGATAAACAACCCCACATCCTGCTGTGAAGGCATTCATGAGTCTTGGCTTGGAGTGTTGAAATGTTGAGGGACCTCCGTTTTCAGTGCGCAGACAACCAAGATGTTAGTATTAGTATTGACAATGCAGTTTTATTAAACAAGCATGCAACACTTATGGGGAACTATGAAAAGTTCACAGCGGCCTTCAAGGCCCAGATGGCATAATGGCACAGCTTGCAATTAAACATAAAGAACAGTAGGAGAGCGCACCTCTGCACTATTTAACGGAGGTTTTACTAGGTGCAGACTCTGGCAACAGGCATGAGTTTTTCACACCTCTTTAATTATGGAGGGAACAGCTTTTTGTTACAACTCCCTAATAAAAGTTCTTGTCATGTGCTATAGGCTGATGGCAGCTTTCCCATTTGAGCAGACACACGAGCCAACTTCTGTTTTATTCTACATATTGTGCACGTGGCAGTGGTAGAAGCAAAATCTTGACAAAATATTTTTGTTCTTCATATAAATACCACTTGACATTTCTGACATTGGTTGATGAAGTATTGTCACAAAGTACAAATTAGAAAAGCTAATTATTTTTCAATAAATTGCCTAACTGTAAGCTATAAAATGTCAAAATCTGTCGAAATGATTTAGGTAGTGCCGCTAACAGGTCTGGGTTCTATTGTTGGAGTACTAGCTCTTGTTTCACAGGTCAGGGTTGACCTGAAATACTTGTGAAATATAAAAGAACACAAGTCACACATCCCTGACCCCTAGTTGTTCCTTAGCTACACAATGTCATAAATCTCCTGCCCCCGCTCTCTACCCCCCCCCCCCCCCCCTTTTCTGCTCACTCGTGCTCAGGATGACCCAAACAGCAGCTCACACCTGGTTTTAACTTCTTTGAACTGTAAAACAGACGCCCTGACCTAACTTGTCCCAGCTCAATACACCTCTCATAGTCGAAATACTACAGTGCAGGTTGGAACAAAACTGTCCTAAAGTCACAATCCTGATCCACCCAGTTTCTCAGTCTCGAAGGATCTGAGGCATAAACTTGGCTCTCAGAATAGTGCCCTATATTTGACAGTGTCCTCAATTCTACATAAAGTGGGCCAACTGTCACATGGTCAACTTCTCTTACTTTGGTCAGACACCAAATTTACATAGAGGTTCTGGTTGAAACGCATTGTTTTAAAGTTGTCAAGAAAACTATGTACGTTTGCATATCCTTGTTTGGCTCTGAAAGGTCAGATCTCGCTCTGTAAAGTGTCACTTGGGTTTTCTCACCCTGTTAGGACATGCGACGATTCTCAGACAAGGTTATGTCCCGACAGTGTACTGCTATTTATTGCAGTTCACAGCCATTGTTTGTGATAGTGCCTAGTTGTGTGCTAGCCATCTTATAAAAGTATGTCTGTTTCAAGACTTTAATGACCTGCCAATGGCCATTATCAAGACACAAGCATAACAAAGAAGAGCCATAAAGGCCAATAAAGGACCATCACCCTACTGTAACAGCCCTTTGCTCCTGAGCATGGGAGGGAAAGGTCAACTGATGGAGTGTTGCTCTGATATGGACTATACCACAACGGTGCTGACAGACATGGGTCAATCAGTGCTGCGATAACCCTCAGATAACCCCTTTAATTGTATATACTAGGACAGGAGAAGCCATATTTTCTTCACATAGTATGGAAAATTGACATCTTCAATATTATATATTGCAAGATAAAAAATAAAAAAATCGGAGAATTTCTGAATATAGCAGCAGGCTATTTTAGCTTGTCAAATCTCCATAGACATTTGTCATATATTCATTATCTCTGCTTGATCCGAGATGGATCATAGGTTTAATTGACTTCAGTTGTAATGATATTGTATCATACATAAATATTAAGCATGCTGCACAGAAAGTTTGTTTGAAGTGTTGAATTTCATACTCAAACTCTACAGGGCTATATGAGCCATTGTATTTTACCCTCTATTTGACACATTCTCACCTAGCCGTAAAGAGCAGAGATCATTGTGAACAATGGGAGGTGGAATGAAACCATCCTACACTGTTAAATGTAGGAAGTGCTTTTTAAATTGTTACCCTATACACAAAGACCATGTGTTAGTCTACACACATACATTTGGACAAAGAGAGTGTTTAGTCTAAACATGTACTGTATATTCAGATAAAGTAATTTGCCAGAAAAAAAAAAAGAAATCAAAAGTTGATTTGTATTATTATAAGTTTGTAAGTGTACTGTGCTGGAGATAAACCTAGCGAAATCACCAAAAGCATCACAGTGTTTAGTTTACTTAAGTGTCTGGTCACATCTATTTCAAATTCACATGTGCCTGACAGGAGCCGTAGTGAAAGCTGTTGGTGGGGGGGGGGGGGGGGGGGGGGGATTTATAAATTAATAAATAAACCTACCCCAACATATTATCACTTGGAATTGACCGTACAAAGTATTTCTGGTTCTCGCACATCACGTGAATATCTCCCAGGCTGGGAACACTTCAAAATGAGTAACCTAAGTGACTTCGTATTGAACAATACGCAGGAAAAGTTGACAACATTTCCCAGCACTCGATCCCTCAAATTATTAACATTCCTCAGAGAAGCGCTCTGTTACAGTTTTTTTTTTATAACCAGCTAATTGAACACATGCCTCAGCGGCACTGCACAGGGAGAAGCCTCACTGGCCTATGTCCTGGATGCTTCACTTTAAACCTGGTATCATCTGCATGCTTCACTTTAAACCTGGTATAATTTGGGTGCAATTTAAATAATTAGGGAAAGCAGTAAATCCGAAATGATAAAAGGCAAAAAGTTTTTGAGATCTACTCTAACTTATGTCTGAAAGCAATTAGAAGTATTTAAGTCCATTTATAGGTAATACAAATGTAAAGTGGGGTCCAAACTTCTAAAAGGATTAGCCCAGACGCGTAGTTTTTTAATTTTTATTTTTTACAGATTACATTATAAACAACAAATTAAGTAGAGTATTATAAATTATTAGCACATAGGACATCCAATATTTCCAGTATTAAATACTGCTTTCACTTGAACATGGACTCCACATATTTGTGCAAAAATTCATCCATTTTAGAAACAAGCTTTAGTAGAAGAGAGTATATAGAATTTTATTTATTTATTTTAATGAAGGGCATTCAAGTCAAACCGGGCCTTTTTTTTTAAAATTATGAATGAGACATAAAGCTGATTGACATTTCCAGAAGACTTTAACCACTTTACGGCGATGAGACAGCCAGCTGTACATCTGTAAATGATGATGATCCTGGCCAAGGTGGCTCTGCAGTCGGTCCCATTCAGAACATTTAGGGAGTGGAACGCCTCATCCTAAAATACTGACTGATAACTTGTGACACACTTGTTGGAGAGACATAACTCTCTAGGGGAGTCACCACTTCCACACTACCTGCCTGGGTACAGTCCTGTCCTTTCTTATTCAAGTATTCATAAAGTTTTGGCCATTAATGGAGATCCTGGGAGGCCTACATTTTTGACATGAAGCAGGCAGCCCGCTCACGGCAGCGACATACTGAGAAATCTTTCTACCTTGATGGTATTGAAGCACTAGTGAAACTACTGGGATTAGTGCATTAGTGTAGCAGTGGATTATATAGAGAAATAAAGGTAGCTTTTACTCTCAAAACGTTGTTGTTATTCTGCACAATCAAAAGCCTGGGTTTGACTTCATAATTCTTTAACTTTCATTTTAAATGAAAACAAAACAAAACAAAAAACAAAGCAAAGCAGATTTTCATTGTGGTCCTAGCTGTGTGCCACTGTATGTCATTGTAAGTTGGTTCCTCCTTGGTCTCTACTCTCCATATGGTCTTAGATAGCTCCAGATATGACACTCTGTTAAATAAATACTTGGGAAGCTCATATGTCTGAGGTCATTGGTAAAGTATACAAACCTGTGCCCTGTTAAACCTTAGCGATAGTGTTGATGGATTTGACCTGTGGCACTCGGACGCTCGGATGTTTTTTGTCTGCTCCGCTGACACGCTGCTTGACCATGGCAATGGTCTAGCGTGACCTCTATATCACCCAGCCAGTGCTGACTCGGGGTTGCGCCGTCACCCTGTAAGAGTTTCATTGTCCTTTACAAGCCACATGCGGCTGTTGCCATTCTGTCTGTCCATTGTGCGCACTAAATTGCAATTTATTCTTCCTCCAAAGGTCAACCCTCTACAAACTTTTACTCCAGTTTCCTGTTGTTCTTTCCAAACCAAATCAAACACAGCAGACTGCTGACCTGAAGAGAGACTGAGGTCACGGTTTATGGTGAAAGTCACCAATTCCTCTGCATTTAACGTGTTGAGTATATTTTCTAAATCTAGAGTGTGTTCCTGACAATTTTCAAGATTCTTCCACTTTCTCCAGACCTTTCTGGCTTATCTTTATGCATTAGTCCTGTTGTTAGACCTCACAGACATCAGTCCTCACAAAGCTGTTTGCTGGAATTGTTTGTGTTTGTAAAACTAAAAACTAGAAAGTCATGGTTTATGTGGCAAGGCACAAAATAAATATGCGCACACATTTTTTTGATGTGGTAACGAGCAAATTTCAAGAATGGCGAGTATCAGTTAAATCAAATCATTGAAAGCATATTGGGTAGAGCTGGGTAGTAAATAACAGGTTTTTCCATTTACTATTTACAATGTGTAAGCTGTGTGTGTGTGTGTGCGCGTGTGTGTGTGTGTGTGTCATCCCATGCACATCTGGTTGTCTGCCGTTCCAATGTTTTCATTCACCCTCAAACAGGAAGACAGTGTGAGCCTTCCAAACAAACCCGGCACTCTTTGAACCCCCATCATGTGTGCTGGAGGCAAGACACTCGTCTTTGTCACCCCCTCCATCTGCACCATTGTGGGCTAGAGGATGACACTGGGAGGTATGTCCTCATCCTGCTTTAGTCAATATTGACCCACCTGTATGTTGACCCCAGATCCTACTGACTCTCATTTCTGTCATAAAACTGTAGAGCCTCACTTTGCAACCTCTGTACCGGATAAACCACTGCAACTACTGGTTTAATAATGAGCACATATACATACACATATTCATATGCATATTCACATACCCTGGCCACTTTTTTTGCTGATACATCTTGGAGGATTATAGTTTTTTTTTTTTCATCATATTATATTAATCATGATTTAACCCTTTATCTGTGTCAGATTGTAATCACACATTGTTGTTGTTGCTGAATTAATTTTTTTGATAAAATAATAAACCAAAAATCCAAGAAGGTTTACATACCTGCTAATAATCTGATCATTTCAAAAATCTGAATAAGCCAGACAGATTTTAGCTCAGCACTCAGATTACTGTGTTGTTTGGAAATCCCAGCTATGCTGTTGCACATAATAGACTCAGAACCCACACCCATTCTCCTCCCACTACTATGAGAAATATTATGTAATGCGCGGTGGTGTCGAAAAGGGGAGCTGACAAATGACTGTGCGTAGCAACTGATGGGCCACAGGAAGTAACTTTATACCTACAAAAGTGAAGCTGAAAAACTGGCCCACATACAGTAAGGTAGTGAAAATGGGATCATTTTAAACAGGTTTAGAAAGTAAAAAATGATCTATTAAACAATCGATAGAAATTTTACACAAGCAGGGAATTGCCATAATCAAATGCCAGAGTATCTTTAGGCTGCTCTGTCTATTGAGCAGACTCAAAAGAGACTCTCCTAAACACTTCTCATAATAATCCACCGTCGATCCATTCTATGAAGTGTTGTGGCAGGCTTATGGTGTAGCATGCAGATCTGAAATTCCACTGCTAATCAGCGTTAGCGGTATGACAAATAAGCCCTTATTAGCGGCCAGTAACATGAGCATGTGCTCCTCACATAACTTGATGTGATTAGTAAGAACAACTGAGCTGCTGTTTTCCACCACAGATTTGTCTTTGTCTGGCTTCCTTCACAAAAATCTTGTCTTCATATATAGACGGAATGGAAAGCTATAGGAGAATGGTTCTATTTTTGTATGGAAGCTAAATCGAAATATGGGAGCGAAACTATACAATCCTTTCTAGCTCACATATTACCTTGAATAAACTAATTAACAGAGCAGTCACAGAAAATATGATGTCATAAGCCAAAAGCGCCAAAGCTAAATCTCTTTAATCTCCTCAGCGGCGCTGATTAAACCCACTTTCACCCAAACCCCTCATTAGAGTCATCAGTTATAACGTGTAAGATGATAAAAACACTATTAAAGTGCCACCAGTGTATTCCTTTGAAGTGATTCAGTTCAGTTAATATAATTATATACTGTAAGTATGCCCTTTGCTGCAGTGTCAACTCCTAAGTTAACAATTTTAGCTATTGATCGGAAGGTTGGGAGTTTGAATCCCGCAGCTGCCAAAAAGCAACTGTTGGGCCGTCAAAGTGTTATTTTACTACTCCATGTCTTTCCTGAGTGTTTCTGAAATAAATTGTAACTGCATCTCTCTAACTTGCACACCGAATACTCATCCGTATTCGTTAGCAAAATCACAACGTTCATTAACGTTCAAAGGTTGACTCATCCAAGTACCTTCTGCTCAACATCTGAACTCATTTAAGATTTAATCTTATATAGAGGAGGGAGATCAGTAAAGTACTCAATAAAGTTTATCTAGGTCAGTTAAAGTGCTTCCACACAGAACACCACAGCTTGTCTCCACTCAACAACATTTCCTAGCCGAGCGTCTGTGTTACTTTTCCATTACAACATGTAACGCTACCGGGGAAATTATGATTGTGTTCGAGTCAAAACGGGACTTGTGAATGCGGTACAAAACTAATTGGTATTTACGGAAAACTTCAAGCACAGTACAGTGATGAGACTTTTAGCCAAAGTAAAACATTTTAAAGTAGGCTGTATGCTCATGAATGATGATCCGGCTGTGAAACGGCTGTTACTTGGATATCTTGGATGCCTCTTGCAAAAGAGACGCATTTCTCTGTGGAAACTGTACACACATAATCATTAATGAACACCACTTGCACATGTTTGGGTCATTAAAAGAGTTCCTGGGAGGCCAGTGTTTTAGACATGAAGATGGCTGTCTAATTAAAACTTTTAAAAGTTCACAAAAATACCTCAATGGTATTCAAGCACTAATTAATTAATTAACATTTCAAACATTTCTCACAATTGATGTTGCTGTGTGTATGGTTCTGTCACATCTCTTTCATTAAGTAAACTAGTAAACATGAGATACAGCACATTTCTACCATGGACAAAAATACAGACAGTGGAAAATCAGCAACAACAAAGAATATGGGTAATTTGCAGACTTGACTTGAGCCATGTTAAGTTGATCCAGGCATGTTGAGCCATCCATTGTAAAATGAGTAGAACACTACAAGTGCATTATTTTAAAACTTCTTAAATGGACCCCCAACCTGGAAAAAAGCGATAAACATTTCACCTCAGGACACTCTCCTCAACTGCAATTCTGTCATTCTGCATTACGCGTGCAAATAGATCGTTATTCTGTCAATGTTAAATTGAAGAGACTGTAGTAGATATTTATATGGGTGTAGCTCAAGAGTTTAAAAGTACAAGGATAAGTAAATTGTAACATTATATCGCCTATAGCGATATGTGGACAAAACTTATTATAAATAAATGTACAGGGTGTGCATAAACTCCGTCTCGATTACATACAATTATATCTTAAAACTAGCCCAGATGTCCATATAGATTGTATATTATGTGTGTCTATGTGTTTTTTTATTATTATTCTTTTACCTTTAAGGCAAGGATAACAAATGCTTTAGTAACAGTAAGACTCTCTCAGTTTATATTAGTTTATATACAATGTCTAATGAGGCTCTATTCTTGGGTTAGGGTTAGTAAAAATGAAAAAAAAAAAGCCAAGGTGGAAAACAGTTGCTGTCTTTCATTTCCACTAAAGTTTATTTTTCTTCCTGGTTGACTAACTGACCACACTGTGATAGCATCTATGTGATCCAACCAAGAGCAATTCACATGGCACTAAGCTGCCACATACGCATAGACCACAATCTGCTCAATAAGCCACATATTCTAGAGCAAGAAGAGGGCCAAAAACCTGTTTTGGGCTCTCCAGAGCTTCGGCCCCATAGCCTGTCTGCAGCAGGAAAGCCTAGTCACTGCTTCTTGTCTCAGCAATGAAAGACGGTTTTATTCAGTGTGCCATGAGTTTATTCGCCCACTTTTCTTCTCCCCTTTCCTCTCCTTTCTCCCCTAGATGGACCATGTGAAAGAGTGCCAGAGGGTCTGGGTTTGGAGCAGTTAGCACATGAGTAGGCAAATGGTGATTAATTCAGGCTCACACAAGCACTTCTCTGTGTATGTTGCGCCAGTCCAGGCATTAAATCAACAGAGGGACGTACACATGCTGGCACTAGGGATTAACTGATGACTCCAATGGCAGATACATACACACACCATGTTCCACCCGTTTACATTGCAATGTAGACATGTCCCTGTTATCTGACGCCAATCTAGTATACTGGTGAAATACATTTATATTAATGTTCCCTATGTGAGGGTCTTAGTCTTCAGCTGTAATGGTAAAGCACTCAAATGGAGTCACGGAGTCTCTCCTGCCATTTGGCAGAGACACAAGGAGCCAGTGATGGAGAGAGAGAGATTTGGTGTTATGATATGAGAATGATGATCCTGTTTTCCTTTATCAAGCTTGGAAAATGTATTCAGTTAAAATAAAAAAATATTTTAAATAATTCAATAAAAGATGAAGATGGAAAGCTGATAAATGCTTAATGTTTGTTTAACCCAGAAGGGTAATGGGAAGTGTTTTTGAAGTTTTGCCTGCTTTAGAAGCACAAAGCCAATGGCATTTGGTTTAGCTGGAACAGAACTTAGAGTTTCCAAAAACAGACACATTTTTTGACAGAGCCTTTTTGTTTAATAGCATCACATGGCTATTATTGCCATTTCGTACATTTTACCCAATACAGAGCTTTGCAAGTTTCCTTAGTGCCAAATTGTATTGCGTTCTGCGAACATGAAATACCCAATCTATACACTAGAGGGCACTATAGTGTTTCTTCAAGTTCTCTACATAAAATGAGGTATTTCTAATATGTAAAAAAGTATAATCTCTAAAACATATTGAATGTTAAACTGTACAGCCTAATAATAAAATATTTTTTTTTATTATTAGTGAGGCTGAGCATTAGTTTCTGAAAGGCTTGGGTCCATTTAGATCATATTGCAAAGAGCACCAAATGAGAATAGTATGCAGTCCATTAAACATTACTGTCTAATGGACTGTCTAACTTCCAAGAAAAATACCAGTCTCAGAAATAAGATACCAAACTGTAAGAATTTTGTCCTTGTCACTATGGTTGTACAATCACTGATGTCATTTGTGGCTTTAGTGTGTATGTTTCACCTGAAAATGTGAAATACAGTAACTTTAAAATGATACTGTGGTTCATAATTAGACTTTAAGGGCTAACTGCCGTACTTTGTACTCTAAAACCTAGTTAAAAGAACACCACCGTCACCTTCCTAGGTAAAAGATACATGCAAAAGTACAAAAGATGTTTGCTTGATTGTACCACCACACAGACAATGACATGTTCACTTTAGCAGCTTTATTTAATAAGGTGTACAAACAAATGAAGTATGACAAGTACAATTTCATACCCATGTTAAATAGAGAGTACAAACTGCAAAATGGTGTAGGACAGTCTGGTTGCTCCATTTACAAGAGAACAAACTACAAAATGGGGTAGAAGAATTACAGTATGGTAACTCCAGTTAAGAGAGAACAAGATACAAAATGTTGTAGGATAAGCATATTAAATACAGTGTAGACAGTTTGCTAACTCCATTTAATGAGAGTACAAACTACAAAATGGTGCAGGACAAGTACAGCCTGGTACCCTTATTAAAGAAAGTACAAAGTAGTGTAGCATAAGCATAGTCTGGTACCTATATAAAATAGATTATACAACTACAAAACAGTGTAGGATGAAGACAGTGTGCTAACTCCATTTAAGAGTGTACAAACTACATAATAGTTTAGGAAAAGTTGTTTGGTACCTTATTGCATAGAGTGCACAAAATACAAAATGATATAGGACAAGTACAGTTGGTTACCTTCAATTATGAGTGGACAAACTACAAATGGGTGTAGGACAAGTAGTTCGGTAAACCTATTTAAGGGTGTACAAACTACAAAATGGTGTAGGATAAGCACAGTTTGGTACCTTTGTACAAACTCTAATGGAGTAATAGTGTCTGAGGTGTCCATTTACCGACTGTAACATGCAGTAATGTGAAATATAAATACACGCGAGCTCAGAATGTCATGTACATTTTTTAAAGATGAGTAGACCTGATAAGGCTGAAGCTAAGCTTTAAACTGGCTAATGGTTACGGCACCCTGTGAAGAGCAGTTGGCACCGAAGTGACAGGCAACAGCTGAGCCTCAGGCACAAGGCCACTGCAGACTCGAGCTCTTTTTTTTTCAGCACGCGCTCTTTTAATGACTTGCCTACACACGCAAGAAATCCCCCAGCACACACAAACACACGCGCGCGCGCGCGCGCACATACACACACCGAACAGACTGGCTAGACAATCTGCAGGCATGTCTCAATTATTCAGTTCAAAGCAGACTTTGATAACAGGCAAAAGTGTAGATACAGTATCCGATTTGGTCTATATACTTAGTAAATAACCTCATCTCACGCGCGCGCCTGAAAAGTGTGAACACAACACACTCACGTGCGCGCGACCCGGTGTAAGTTACACTAGCTGGCATTGCTGCGCAGATGCAATTACAGTTGTCAAGTTTAAAAAAAAAAAAAAATACATACATACATAAATAAAAGACACGGAGAGAGAGATACACTTACGCGAAAGTGCAGTGACGGACACACTAATGATCCCGAGCCCAATAGTCCTTAAATCAGTGTGCGCAGTTGTGCTTGGGTGGCATTGGTGTTAAAGCTGTCCCTTATGTATAATAGTCCTGTAAAGAGCGACTGGCTGCATGACCGAGCCTCAGCTAATTCTAATACAAACTTGATCTGACTCAATCCTCTTGGTATAAACTCGTGCTAAGTGTGTGCTGTCCTTGCAGGCAGAGTGTAGTGTTCTCTCTGCAGACTCAGAAACACAGAGAAAATGACACGAGCTTTCTTGCTCTGAGCCTATTGGTTTAGATTCACCCTCCTCCCTGCAGAGAGAAACACATTCCTGGCTGTCTGGAGTGGAGCAAGGCTGAAGTGTGTCCACAAACTCACAGAAGCATAACCTTCATTCTCTCCACAAAACCTAATGTTGAATGTAAATGTGTATTTTTATCATATTGGAATGCATAATATATCATTTTATTTGAAAATATACATAAAAAAATTATGTGTGTGTTCAACACAGTAATGTGAATATAGTGAACTTTGAAATGATTTGCCTTATGATTCAATCGTATACCTTTAATTAGCTTACTTTAAAGGTTCACTGCATGCACATTTTCAGAAAAAGGCCACACTAAAGGCAGAGAAGACGCCCAAATGAGGGTACCACCCTGGGTGACAAGGAAATGTACAGTAAAGTGAACTTTTTTTTTTCCCCTTAGAGTGTATCCTGTTAGAACACTTCAAACAATTGCAGCAACGCAGAATGAAGCCAAGGGTCATTTACAGTGTTTTTTTCAGCCTATAGAAATGTTCTGTCAGTATGCAAAACACTTTTTCCTCTGCTCTCAACATGGCTCTCACCAGGGCCTCTGCTATCTCTCGTTCTCTGCCTCTACATTCCTAAATTGCGTGGGCTTATCTTAACAGTGGCTGGCCTCCTGTGGCGTCGTTTCCCAGCCATGGCCAGCTGTAGGCGTGAGGAAACCTGATCAGCTTTTAAAGGCTCTGTTCGCCTTTTCACTGCTTACTGTGCTTTGACTTAGCGAGTTTGGACTCTTTTCGGTTGTGTTCATTGTAATCCAATTCCAACCACAATAGACTGAATGGTAAACCAACATGGCAATGGCAAGACCGTACACAAACACAGCGGCCAAATAAGATACAATATTTAAGCATCTGCATGAGGTTTTTTTTTTATCATAGCCAAAAATCAGTCAAATTGTGTAACAGGCTCAGCAGTTGAATAGTTGACAGTTATTATGTATCATCATGTATTTGTTGCTCTTGTGCTGATAAACATACAGCCATAAACAAATAAAAAGGCTCATTTGTGAGTCTGCTGACCCGCGGGTCAGTTTCAGGCTCTGAGATCGAGGTTGACGAAGGTTATGACCTGCTGACCAATGTGTGTTGGCCCATGTCAGAGGAGGCTAAGTGGGACCAGGTTCTAGCCAAAACCTGTCAGTCAAATTGTGCAAAATTGCTAGTTTACAGCACAACAACCAAGTGTGTTGTTAAGCGATTTCATGTGGCCCAGATGGACGCCATCTTTTTTGATTAAAAATAAGAGAGAGAAAGCAAAGCTCCTTCTGTCTCTTCTGTCAGAATAAAAAAAAAATCCACTCTCCTATCTTTCACTATACTGGAAATCTTTAACTATAGATACCAATGGTGAAAATTTACACCAGGTGTAAGATCAGCTGCAGGGAAAACCTTTTATCAGTGCAATTTTCAGAGCACATTTATTACTGTCACCTTTAATACGTTTTTTGATGGATCGACTACTTATGACAGTTCATCTGCTATGTGACATAAAGAGAGCAGCTTAAACGATTTGAAATCAACAAATACCATGACTAATATGGCAGATTCACAGTTACACATCACAGAAACATGCTAAAGAACCTATTACATGTGTAGAAGGTTTAAAATGTGAGGCATCCATGCTATGTTTCCCTAGCCGCAGAACTTGTGTCTATCTTCTGCAGTAAATAAAGGGTGCTTAATGGCATTTTGTGAGTCAGCTTTTCTTTCAGTAATGGCCACAGTAACAGATATCATATCTGCTGAGCCGTGTGAGTTAAGTGAGCCAGTGTGCCTGAAGACATGCTAACGCATTAGCCTAAAGCTTAGACTCTTTTACTCGCTCTTATCTGGTCTTTGTCTGGAGTTTATCTCCATTTTATCTCACTCAATATTTATGGTGGAGGGTTGTAAAAATGCTTTCAACAACATGATTGAGCTGTAAACTAAAAATGGTCGCATTTAGGTCTTCTTCATCCTACCTGGACTTAACATGTCATGTATAAGTTATCTGTGGTTTTATGGTGTGCAGTAGCAAGAGCTGTTCTTCAACAAGTTTATTACACATGCCATGTTGCTCTTCTTACTTTTACTTAATTTTTTTAACCTGTGACATAGTGGTTACTGTTGAAGAGATATTTGCATTGGCACAAATGTCTAATGGAGTGATGGATTTGAGTCAGATTTATAGTCCTCACCCACATAATTGCATATCTTTATTGTTACATTTACCGTAGTTGCTAAATAATTTATAGGTTGCTGAATAATGTGGTTTAAACAGGACAGACTGGTACAAAAAAGCCCTATAGGGCTAAAACTATTTTCTCTTACTTTCAAGAAGAAAAAAAAAGAATTTTTTGCTATTCAGGACAGTTGATTTGTTGTTGGCCCTGGGGCTGATAATTTCCACCATTTGTAGAATCAGGAACAAAACACCAATGTTTGTAGTAAAAAATACATATTAAAGCATGGAGTAATGAAACAAAGGCTGATTTCTTTCTAGCATAGATTGTAGATTCTTGCATCTTGCAACTTGATGGCAATGCTGGCCAAGGTAAGCCCACTGCAAAGGCTTTCTTTTTTTGAAGAATAATGTACAACCTCAACCACACCACTTGCACATTACAGGAACCTGGTTGAGAATTATTTCCACATCTCTGTACAGTCATGACCTCTCTCTAAACCATTTCCAGGTTTGGACCATTAAAGGAGTTCCTTGGTTGTCATCATTTCAGATGTGAAGCAAGCAGCCTGAGCATATTGAGAAAACTTTCTACCTTGATTGTATTCAAGCCCTAGTGAAACACTGAGATAAGTGCATTAATGTAGCAGAGGAATATATAGGAAAAAATTAAGGGAGGTATTACTTTCAGAACTGTGTTCTTTTCTGCACAATACTAAAGGCTTGACTTGAATGCCCATTGTACAACAGCAACTCCAAGAAGTCCAGATGATTATTTTCCTGTAGGACAAATGTCCTCCAGAGGACTGCATTTCATCCTCGGCCATTTGATGAAACTGGTTGATGCCTTTGGTGCCTACGTTGAAATTTAAAAATTAGCTTTTATTTTCCTATGTAATAAAATACAGTTAAACCTTGGATTGCGAGCATAATTCGTTCCCGAAGTGTGCTTGTAATCCAAAGCACTCTTATATCAAAGCAAATTTACTCATAAGAAATAATGGAAACTCAGATGAGTCATTCCACAACTCAGAAATGTCCATATAAAAATTAATATAAAATATAAAGTAAAAATAAAACAAATTAACCTGCACTTTACCTTTGAAAAGAATTGTGGCTGGTGTAAGACGCGAGAGGCGAGGAGGAGGAGAAGAAGGATGGCTTATACTCACACAACCACACACACTCACACGAACACACACACTTTTTATCGTTGTTGCAGTACAGTCACTAAACTTGGACAAATGAAAAAAATTGCTTTATGCGTGCGCGCACACTTGGTCATAATGTTATATTAAACAATACATGTGTGCACGAATGTTGACTATATGAGTGACGCACGCACACTGAGACCATTGGCTCAGTTGTGTCCATGTGACGCTCGGCAGACAATGCGTATACATACTACTCGTATTTAAAATCTTCGCTCGTTAAGTTAAAATTAGGTTAAAATTTTGCTCTTCTTGCAAAACATTCGCAAATTCACTCACACACTCACAACTCAAGGTTTAACTGTACATGTAAAATTTGTATAAAAAAAATTAGTATCTATGTAATAGAAATATGGACTTATTACCAATTTTATTACCCACCCGGGTATTTTTAAAAAGTCTTTAGAGAACAAATGTAAATTGTAAATCCTAAGTCCATATGGTCTAATCAAAGTATGAATAAAATGGGCATCCTGCATTCTGTTCCGATCGTTAACCACTGAAACAGTTTTCCAAAAATCTGTGTTTGGGTGTGTTCCTATGTACATGCCTAGGTTTACATCATCATCATAAAGAAAATACATGGACAAACTAATGAGCTAATCTGGTCTTGGTCATGAGAGTGAATATATGGAAAATTGTTGTTCGTGGAAATCATGTTTAATGCGTGGGATTTACTGTAGTTCGTGTTTTAGAAGAGATACAGTCCAATCACTTTACAGTGCAGTCATAGAACAATGTTGGTGTTACCTTTCTGTTTATAAAGATTTCAATGTATATACTATATAATATACATTAGGATTTAGTTTGGATTTTACTCTAAACTAATGCTACACTACCTGACTGACTTTAGAAAGGAATTACAATCCCCAGCCTCCTTCTATTTTGTATATGACATCCAGCTTTAGGGGAAATGAAGACTGAAAAAATGCAGCATTATTAGTTCAGAATAATTGCATCCACAGTTGAAAACATTTGACAATTTTGTCTTCTGCAAACATTGCCTCTGTGCAGTAGTAAAAATGTTTTCATGTTTCGTGATGCTTGCCTTAGGTGGATAATCAGTGTGTTTAAGGACCAGACAGCAGAAAGACGAAACTGTTAAACACAGCTTTTCATAATAACATATACTTTTGTTTGTATTCAGAAGCCATGAATATGTCCTTCCATTGCTCCCAAACCAGGACACGAGTAAATGTGTTGGATAAATCTTTAATCCTCTTAATAAGGCTGGAAACTCCTGCTGTGCCGGTGCTCCAACAAACCATCGGTAATTAGGTAAAGGTACCATTTTGCTACAGGAAACCTCCTTTACCTTCTCTTGTATATATATATCTGCCTCCCTTTGTTCTTTTTTCAGACATACATGCAAAACCATTTGTTACTTAAAGATTCACACAGGGTCACAGCAATTTACGATCATACATACTATAAAGAAAAGGGGTTGAGCATCAAACAGGCGAAGAAAAATTATAATTCTGTAGCTTATCAGGGACTTAGTGGAGATGCGCATGATGCAGCTCCTTTCCTTGAAAAGCAATTAATTGTCAACTCTTGGCTACAAGACTGATTGAGAAACCAGAAGCAGGCTATAAACTGGGGTAAATACTGATCAGAAATTGTCGCAAACATAGCAGCATTTCAATGGCAGGTGATAGAAAAGGCAAACACACTTTCCATCCAGTCTAGTGAAAGCGATAAAATAAACAGATGTAATTGATAGAATTCTCATCTTAAAAGAGTGATCTTGTTGTTCAGTGTTTATATAGGAAATCACTAAAACAAACAAAGGAAGTAAGACAAACAGGGTGGACTGGACAGCTGGGCTCATACTGTGGTTTCAGTCCATGCTAAAGCAGCCCAATTACACCCAACTGCCCAAAGCACAACCCTGAAAGGCCCAAGCTTTCTCCCTGTTTACTCAACTCGTTAGCACAGAGGTTGTCACAGAATGACAAATGAGTTAGTATTACTAAAGCAAACTTACTAATGCAGTTGTTTAATAACAACCTCAACGTTAGCTACTCACATTCAAAATGCTTAGTCACCCCAGTCTGCAAATGAATATGTGTGTGCCCAGCTACAATATTAGCACAACTATTACGTATTCATGAGTCAGCACCTTTTGACCGGAGCTAGTAAAGAATTGTCAGGATCAGATTGATGCCGTCTCGATCAGATTAAGGACTCCATGGATGTTCGTGCCGGGAGGAGGGGGGGGTGGAGCTCTTGGAAAAAATGACGTGGTGCTTCACATTACTTAGAATGTTGAACAGAAAATCTGCAGGCCTGAAGGGAAAACAGTTACCTGTCATGTGAAATTAATAACATTTTCCAGCATTCTTTACTATTTGGTAAATAAACGTCAGACAGTTATTCCTAAAACGCCATATGTAAAATACTTATCTGTCCAAAAGTTAAATCCAGTATGAGGAAATATATGGAGATCCCTCCGGTCTTCAATCACTCCTGTGTAATTCAAGCTTGAGGGTCGTACTGCAGCAGTGCTGTTGAACAGCTGTCAGAAAGTTGAAACGTAAAAATGTAAATTTAGCATGCTGTTTCCTGTTAGAGGTCTGTTTTATAAGAAATAGTCAGTCACAGAGAGGTGTTTCCACTGCGCAACCGCTACAGCTTCTCATAAAGTATATATGAGATGTGTGGTACTCAGATCCAAAGCAAATCTGTCCATTTCATGGAGCTCAGCTCAGCGTGTTGAACTACTATTTGATCCATAGGATCTTTTTTTTTTTTACATTTTTTTGTCAGCGTTCTTTTTCCTAATGCAGCATGTGGCCTGGTCTGCTGAAGGTGTGGAGCAGTGATAGGGAGGAGCGCAGTCTGGACTGGAGGAGATACAATGCACCCCCTATACCAGGCAGACAGGGGCTCAGAACGCCTGCAGAGAAGAGGGGGAACGGAGACAAATTAACACTGTTCTGCTCTGACAGTCCAGTCTGTTACCACTGAAAGCTGCTTCCAATGGACTTACCTTAATGTTTCACAGTATTGTAAATAGCTTCTAAACACATCAGGACAATGAGACCAACTTTTTTCAAGATAGTCATGTTTGAAAACAGCATAACTATGCCGAAGTGATTCCATCCTGTAATACACTGACAAAAATTGTTACTTCATTGTTCTTCATTACTACATTCTCTCTATCCTTCTATATAACTGTCCTTCCTAGAGCTATCTTGCAGTTGTATCTGCTTAGTTGATAGACACTAATATATACACAATAATGATTTTCCATCTGGCCATGCAGTGCAACATAGTGGGTAATCTATACTCCTGTTTTGTCATTATTTTCATACTCATATGAGGCGGGACCATTGATCACTGACTGATCAAACACAAATATTCTCAGAGTTTTTCTGATGTCCCTTGTTCCCTTTTTAATGGGCACTATTGCAATTGTATTGTACATGTATATAATGTGTCTACATTAATTGACATCATCCAGCTTACATACTTGATTTAACGTTACTCATTAATTGTTGATTCACTGTTATGTGATTTAATGTCACTCACTTGGGATGATATTATATTTCATGCACTAACATTCCAAAAATTACATCCTATTCCTCATAAACAAACAAATAGACAAAAAAACGTTTCCTCCAGGTATTCTGGTTTCCTACCAGTGTGCAGTGTGTGCATGTGTGTGTGCCATTCGATAAATTGGCGCACTGGGTATATCCTGCCTTGTGCCCCAAGTCTCCTAGGATAGGCTCTTGGCCTCCCTGTGACGACCCTGTACAGGATAATGGAAGAAGCGCCAGACTACGTTTGCGATACTCGCTGTGATTACGCCACGCCAGTAAAAACTTCAGCTATGTGAGGAAGACAAGTGACAGCTTAGACAAAGCAGCAGCATCTGATTTAAAAAGTGTATTTACAAATCTATCCAAAGTATAAAATTGACTTCTGAGCACTCTCAGCTAATTTATACACATACATTTAATCCATACAAGTCCAAAACTAATGAATTAATGAACATTAATGTAAACGTAAATGATTGTTCACGCATCCAGAATATTATCCAGATTATATATTGTTTTAAAAAAAATAATGAATGCAGTTCTTAAAACCTTGAAGAGTAAAAAAAGCATCAACAACTTCCGTAGTTTATTTTATTACTGCACACAAGTGTTTTCTCAACAAAATGTCTTGTGTTGTCACAACAAAGCTCCTGTGTTGTGGGCCATGCAGTGTGAAAATACTGACTGGTAGGACAGATACTGGTAGGTCTTCAGCACGTACTTTGCGTCTTGGTGGCTTCTCTTGTCTTTCATGTCTATCCCGGACTCGGGCGTATTTCCTCTGTTAATCCTGGTTTCCTACTCTTCAGGGCAGCACTGAAACTGTGCAGGAAAGATACTTCATCTTTCCTAGCTTTAGCATTTAAGCAGCATAGCAAGTACTCAGTCAGGTCTAGTCAAATGTCTTTCATTCGCTTGGTAAAGTAAAACAATATGTCAGAAGTATCAGTAGTTCCTCATGAACGCACGGCTTGTGGTGCGTCTAACGTCTTACTTCTAAAAGAAATTGACAAGGTTTACACCAGTGGAGTGGTGGTTTTAGCTACAAATCTTTGCAAGCCCAAGTGTGTGCATATAATCTAATAAATATGTCACATACTGGTGGAAATGTTATGAATCTTTAAAGAGAGAAATATATGGTAGACACCACAGACTTATTCTATTTTATAGTCCCGAATGTGGAAAGGTTGAAATATTTCATTCAAATATGGTTCTGGCCTTGACATAAAAAAATAAACCACCTTTCTCTTACCATGTAGCTTTTTCTTGGCCAGTCTCGTAAACTTGTCCGGATACCTTTACTTGAAAATGTACAGTTCTGGAATTTAATATGTTCTTCTGGAAAGCTGCACTGGATCAAACCTCTGCAGAAAATACCACCAACAGTTTTGTTCCAGTGTATCAAATGGGGACACAGCACACTGTTTCACACACCCAATGTGTTACGTTTATGGCTCTTCTGGTGGCAAAACTGTATAACTGGATTTATTCCAGGGCTGTTCCTTTTTTTTCTTTTTTGGAGGCGTATTGTATGGTATTTTTCTACATTTCTAATATCATGGTTGCTTTTGCTTATGGGATTGAAAATTGTAAAAAAAAAAAAACAGCTATGTTTCAAAGCCATCAGCTTGGCTTTGTGCCATTAAGGCTCTGTCTGCACCTCATATATTGGGCAAGTGAAGATGAAAGAAATACCCCAGATGTATCTACATGGTCCCGATGTTCCAGCTAATGCGCTTCAAGGCCGATTGCATGGGCCAAACAGCTCCTTGAACTCATCTCTGGGTCCCACAGTGATAGAAACCTTCAGCCGTAATGGACATACACTCTCTCATTTACACAGATACATTTAGATTTGGGTACTTTCAAAATGAGAGGTTGATATATTTAGCATTTTGCTGTCTAAGATTTTCAATGACTCTTTTCAGACAACAAATTCAAAGCGGAGTATTTGAGGGTTATGGGGCTTCTTTAAGGACCCAAGAGAGGCAGCATGGCAGGACTGGATTTGATCTCACCCACTTCCAATGTCATCCAGCATTCCAGAAGAAAGAAACAAGCTAAAAAGATGGAGAGGATCAAAGTGCTTGCACAACCTGCCACACCCTGACCTGTTCTGACTGATGTTACCAAATGTACCAAGCATGTGAAGGAAACATAAAAGAGATCCAGTGGGCCTGGCAGTACATTACACATATTCAATAAATATGGCAAAGAAGTCAGATTTCAGTTTAGAAATAGCATTTTTAAATATCCTCTGTCAATCTTTCTGATCATGATCTTGGTGAAATATAGTTGATCCCAAAAAGAGCTTGAGATCAAGGTTATGGAATAAGCCAACATGTACTTCAAAGGCATATTAGTGGTCTGTGTTGACTTCATGTCTCTAATGTTTGGGCTAGCTCATAAGAGAGCTATGTGAGCCGTTCACTTAGGGAATTGCACATGCTAGTCTCCAGCTTACCAGCTGAAGACTAATGAGCAGATGTGACTTGATCCAGCACACCACAGGACCTGAGTTGGGGGGCAGGTTGCACATCTCTCACTACCTCCCAAACCAAGAGCCATCTGCCCAGAGCTGGGTGTGGCACTAGGATGCCCCCTAATCCCCTTAACAGCCAGAGGTGGCAACTGTATTAGTTTCACCCTGCTGATTTGAACAGGAATATTAAGGATATGTTGCCCTTGTAAGCCTCTTAATTGCTTATTATTCAGTTATTCATATTAAAGCCTATCGAATAATTACCGTCACGTCCATAAATATTGGGAAAATGATTTTTTTTTTGTCATTTTGCCTTCTTTGAACATATGTGGTCAATTTGAAATGAAGCTTTCAAGATGTGACTGAAATGTAGACTTAATTTTTTTATTTTAAGAGTTAAAAATAGTGCATTAACCAGTTATGAATTGCAGAAATTTTTTGTTTGTTTGTTTGTTTGCTTGTTTTTGATTTACAATGTTTGCCCATCTTCACAGGTGCAAAAATAATTTGACAAAGTATTTTGACTGCCAGTGGTTACCTTCTCCTTAGTATCTCATAATTAAACTATTATTGAGCTTGCATTTGTCAGCTGTTTGTGGAAAGTCTTATGCAAGTGAAGGAGGCCAATGTAAGGGCTAAAATAAATAAATAAATAAATAAATAAATAGATAAATAAAAGTGATAGCAGAAACTTTATAGGAGAAGTCAATTTGGTACATTTTTTAAACGAAGGAATGGGCTAACGAGTCCTGGAAGACTAACAGAAATGGAGGACCATGAAAGACAACTAATGTGGATGACCACAGAATTAAGTCTGCAAAGAAAAACACTCCTAGAGCCATGTCAACAAACCTATGGAGGTTGTTGGCATATATTTAACTACATCTACAATCAAAACAGGCCTTCATAATTGTAAATACGTATGGTTTACCTAAAGTTGTAACGCTCTAGTAGTGCTCAAGAACTGAACAACCAGGTTAGACTTTGCTACAAAACATCTTTTTAAAAAAAGCATACCTAGTAGTAGAACAAGGATCTTTGCACAGACGAAACAGAGCGTGTACCAGAATGATTGAAAGAGAAGAGTACAGAAGGGGATGAAGGGCTCATGATCCAAAGCTTACCATATAATCTGTCAAACATAGTGAGCGGAGGCAGTGTTATGGCATGGGTGTGTATGGCTGCCAAGTGTTTATTGATGATGGGGCAGCAGGATGAATTCTGTACTGTATAGTGCTTTAGAATACAGATGGATAATGGCATACAGTGAAAGCAACCCAAGAGCTTCATTAGGTAAAGAAATAGAATATTCGTAACAGCCCAAGTCAGTCACCTGACCTCAATCCAGTTGAGCATGACTTTCACTTACTGAAGGTAAAACTAAAGGCAGAAAGACACACAAAACAGTAGCAACTGGAGGCAACTACATTAAGGACCTACTGTAGGAAGGGAGGAAACTCAGCATGGGTAACATGCATGGGTTCAAAACTTCAGACAGTCATTGACTGCAAGGATTTGCATCCAAGTATGAAAAAGTATATCTTTTTATATTTATATTAAGTTTTTAATTCCTAAACATGTCATTTTCATTTCCATTGCTTCATTTCAAATCCATTGTGGTTGTGTACAGAGGGCAAAATATGAAAATTGCCATATTTAAGCACTTGACTGTACAGTGGTGGCCGAAAGTATTATGACAATGGTCATAATGCAATTATGTGGCAATGGTATTCAGCATCTGGACCCATGGCCTGGGTCATGTCCAGATCTAAACCCAGTAGAAAACTGTTAGACAATAGTAAACAACACTGTAGCAGGCAAGAATCCATATTTTGTACATGATCTTCACAAAGCAATCAAGCAGGCCTAGATTGAGCAAGTGATAAGAGGGTACAGCTGATGTCTTTTTGACGCTACAAACAGTTGGATCCAGCATGTTTTAAAGAATAAACAAATTCAAACTGAATTTTTCGTGATTCTGACTCTAACATAAAGCCGATTCTCTTGATTAACGTCATAATAAACACTTTATAGCCTTATTAAACTTTACAGCCTTCATAAGATATTGTTTCTTTGCATACTGTATCTTGTCATGTATTAATCACTGCTGAATCTTATCATGGCCTTTAGAAAGAAACATCTTAAGACACAGCAGCACGAGAATGCCGTTCTGCATTCATGGGCTTTCAGGGCACAGACAAATACACAGACAAATTAAAAAATGAATCAGGCTAATAGCATGAGACTATGTGATCATTTGACACTATTAGTCCTCTAACAACAAAAATGCTTATTGATAGCCAGGGTATATAATCTAGTTTATTGGCTGGCCATGATTGATACATTTTTAACATCCTTTTTTCTAAAAGGGCCTCAGTCTCCAGAGGCCATATAGGAATTTAAATGTTAATGTTGGGATGTGGTTTGCCACAGCTGAGTCCTTTTGTTGAACAGATCATGGGTTGAAGGATCAGCTGTTTATTTTGCCTGGTTAGTCACTGCTGAAACACTAAACGTTATTGTGGAACAGAGGATTTCTATAATCAAAGAAAACCATATGAGATTATTTCAGTGATTTTATTTCATTTCAGCTCTATAAACGAGCTCTACAACCCAAATCAATTTGTGTCCAAATCAATTTTTATTCCTAAAAAGTCATCATTGTCATTCATTTAGGCTTAAGGCACTCATGATGCTTATATTCCATGAAATGCTGAACCGTTGCAGAAAAGTCATAAAATGTTATATGGCCTAGCATTTCATATAAATACTGTTGTCATGAAGGTATGCCAAGTTTCTGTTAGATTGTTGTTGGCTCTAAAATCTAACTAGTAATTATATAAAAACAGTTAAATAAAAACATTATTGTGGCACTGTGCAAAAGTTTGAGCACCCTAAGAGTCTCAGATTCTTTTTACAAGGTTTCAGACCTTAATCAGCTCGTTAGATCTGATGCATGACAACAGCTGTCATTAGTAAATGGCAATTTCAAAGCTTTACAAATACTATGACTCTTCAAACCTTGTGCACACACGTGCAGACACTCAACAACCATGGGTTCCTCTAAGCAGCTGTGTAAGACTGAAAATGAAAGTTATTGATGCCCACAATGCAGGAGAAGGCTTCAAGAAGATAGCAAAGCATTGTCACCTTGCAGTTTCCACAGTGAGAAATGTAATTAAGAGATTGGAGGTCAAGATGAGATCTGGAAAGCCAAGAAAACTCTCGGAGAGAACTGCTTGTATGCAGAAAGACAAATCAAAACCCCCATTTGATTGTAAAAAAACCTGCAGGAAAATTTACCAGACTGATGAGTGATGCTCGCACAGACAAGACCTTCATGGAAGAGTCAGCAGAAGAAAACCTTACCTTCGTCCCCATAAAAAAAAAAAAAAACATCAGAAGTATGCAACAGAACATCTACAGAAGCCTGATGTGTTTTGTAAACAAGTGCTGTGGACTGATGAGTTTAAAATAGAACTCTTTGGCCACAATCAGCAAAGGCATGTTTGGAGGAAAAAAGGAGCAGCATTTCATGAAAAGAACATCTTGCCAACTATTAAGCATGTGGGTGGATCTATCATGCTTTGGGGTTTCAGCCAGTGGCACAGGAAACATCGCACGGGTGGAGGAAAGAATGGATTCCACTAAGTACCAGCAAATTCTGGAAGCAAACATCACACCATCTGTAAAAAAGCTGAAGCTGAAAAGAGGATGGCTTCTACAACAGGACAATGACTCTAAACACACCTCGAAATCCACTATGGAATACCTTAAGAGACGCAAGCTGGAGGTTTTGGAATGGCTATCACAGGCCCCTGATTTAAACATCATTGAAAATTTGTGGGTAGATCTTAAAAGGGCTGTGCATGCAAGACGACCAAAGAATATTACTGAACTAGAAGTACAAGAATTGAAAGACTTTTAGCTGGCTATAAAAAAGCGTTTGCAAGGTGTGATATCTGCCAGAGGAGGTGTTACTAAGTACGGATTATGTGGGGTGCCCAAACTTTTGCACAGTGCCACAGTAATGTTTTTATTTTATATCTATGTTCAATTTATGACATAGAAATAAAATTTCACCAGTGTTTGCTGAAAATTGTGCAGTTTTTTCCTTTTCCAAGAAAGACTGTGATAACATATTTTCAATTAAAAAATAACCAAAATCTGTTATTTATCAAGGAGTACCTAAACCTTTGCATAATACTGTATATACTTCGCGTTTTGTGAACACTAGATTACTGGCATGCTTCTGAATAACATGGAGGTGTAATAACACTGATGGTCATATAACCACAGTTCTATTTCATACTCTTAACAACCAGGGGTTGGTAAATATTAGGAGGATAATATATCGGACACTATCATTGGAAACTGACACACCTTGGCACTGAATATAAAGTGACCACCACCCTCATGTCACTGGGAGGGACAATGTTAACCCTGAAGAACCTTAAGATCCTTCACAGAATCTCGCAAGGTCAGTTGAATAGGTACAAAATTGGGTCATATGACTTTAGGCAGAAACCTTGGGTTTGGTGACATGGTTAACTGAGCAAACCTGGCCACCAATACATGTAGTGTGAGCTTATCCTTTTAGATGAGGTTCAATTATTGAAACATCTTTCAGTTTAATATCCTGAATAGGATCATACCATGAGGCCTTGTGGGAATCCAGAGCAAGGGGGAGAACCCACACCAGCTCCTGGGGAAGGTTTTATAGACAGAGGGAATATGTCTTTTCAGAACAGTACTACTTTATGAAGCCCTGTGAGATGCCATCCAGGTTGCATCTTCAGTAAATATAGGCAATTAATCTTAGAGAAAGCAGAGAGGTCAGTTGAAGGATAGTTCATACTATCCCTACAGGATTTCTGGTTCAGCCAGCTATTGGACTGTTTAGTTCAGTTTGGGCTGTGACCCTTTAGAAGGTGTTTGTATTGGCTCCTACTTGAGCTGACACTGCTGGACACCACTATATGCTTAGCAATTCACTATCAACCTTGAAAAATCTCCCATTTTTTTAAATGCATGTTTACTGTACATGCTCATCCATGTCATTATTGCTATCCCATGTGTTTAGGAGGATTGAAATATGTTAGCAAAACTCAAACTCTATATAAGCACACCTTTTTATTTAACAAATAAATATTTTTACTTGATGTATGCTGACAGGGTCATTCAGGAGGCGAATGAACTGATTGTATTTGCAGTCATTATAGTATAGAGGTATTCCTTCAAGTCCAGCGAATTTGTTTTGAAATAAGCACCAAAAGAGATTTGTCTGAATATCCTTGTACTGTATAGATGTATAGTTGTATTGGATAATTTCCCAATAGGCTCATAAATAAGAAATGTAAGACTATTTTTGTACACCTGGTACATTTGACTTTAGTGTCTACAGACAGCCATTTAAAATGTGTTACAAGAACCCTGGGACCTGCCAAGGAGCACAAAAGGTGTTATAACTTTGATGGTGTAGCATAACATGTTGGTATATGATCCTGTCAAATGACGTCTTTCTCTTCTTAAACTGTACATCCGTCATCTGAAACATGCCATTTCAATCTTTATTAGACTTTATAAGGGGGATGTCCTTGAACCTGATATAATAGATGGTGGCATTAGGGTGGATGACTGGCTGAGGGATGGATGAGCATGGTAGGAGATGGATAGACAGTTGGACATTGCATCCCTTTGGGGGACAAATACTTGAGACGCTCAGCTGGGTCTGACCCACCTTACCCTACTCCTGTCCTTTCAGATCACACCATCAGTCACTAAAAGTCTTTTGAGAGGGGTTTCCATCATGTGGGATTGAGCCTGTCAGCCAAATAATGGGCTGGAAATTACAATACTGGCCAATGATGGAAATACAATGCAGAAAGGGCTGGTGTGACTAAACTGTGTCTGTTTTTCACGCTGCATTGCTTAAATGGGGTCTTCTATTTGTCCTGCATTCAAGGCCAGAATGGACAGGAACAATAGGGATAATATATTGTGCACAGTGTATGAGTGGGCTGAAAATATTGTTCAATGTCCAAATGTGGTAACTGTATGTCTTTATTTGCTGTTTTATACAACCAGTGAATCATACAACAAACCCATGCCTTAGGAAACCATAATCAGGTTGTCCACCAAAACTATGATGGATGACAGCTATTTTGGAAAAATAGAAAAAAAAATCCACTGCCATCCACTGCTCAACTGCTGGCCAACTAAGGCTCAATTTGTCAAATAATTATCAATAATCAGTGTATTTTTATATGTCTTTTATAAAGTGTTTTTTTTTTAAATAAATATCAAGTGCTTTTCATTTATATCAGACAAAATTTTCCACTAAAATATAATAGCGATGCATTGAACGAGCTGAGTGAGAGCAGACTATACTAAGGCACACTGTACAAAACCTGAATTGAATTTAATTTGAGTCATTTCTGTAACCCGGTGCTAAGTCAACATGTAGGCCAACAAAAATTGGGATTATTTGACCTTAAAATCTTGGGTTTGGGAAAAACTTCATGCGTGTGGTTTGTTCACGCTATTCATGATTTTTTATTATCCGTATATGAAATTTGTACAGAAGCTTTTCTGGAATATATTTAGCTGTTTGATGTACAGTGTATATATATAATTTTATTTATGTTTGTTATATGTCATTTAAATAATTCAGTAAATTTCAGACATAATAAACAACATCTTTTTTTTTAATACAGTGCATGTAACCTCACTGCTTTACTTGTATGAGCCATTTGTTTAAAAAAAAAAAAACCTGCATATAAAAATGAAATCATTGAATATATGAACATATTCCAACACTTTAAAATGAAAAATGCAAAGGGTAAATCAAATAAACAAAGATTATAAAATCTTAACAGTGTATCACTGTGTGTTACATAGAGTGAAATTGCAATTGCATTATTAACCTGGAACTCGTGGTTTGAATAATATTTTGTTACCCCTATTTAGAATAAACAGTGGAAAATAAAAAATAGATCTAATTTTGTCATTTATATAGATATTAAAAAATAAATATTAGGGGAAAAAAAACTATTAAGAAAGCCTGATGCATTTCTGTCAATACAGAATCTCTCAACAACTTGACCAGCTGATGAGAAAAATAACATCATTTAATCGCACTGTGTGATTTACACCTTAAACATCATGTGACTGACATGACACCATGGCCCAGGTGTGAAATAGAGTGAAACCACCCGGGGTAAACTTCACAGTTATATTATAGGTAAGTAATATGTGTATTTGCAGACCCTCTTCTCTGTTACAAATCTCTTTTAAAAGCTTTAATCCAGTTAGACCAAAATTCGTGGCCAGAAATATCCTTTATTTGTGAGTAGATAATTAATCTTGACCTGAGGTGCATTAGATAGCTAATGTGAGCTATCTTTGTCTTTTTTAAACCTGATAGTGTCGTCAGTGAGCTCAGTGGTATCAGTTTAACAAGCTTGAAGCGTAAAATCTATTAATCTAAATGCTAAAATTAGCCTCACCTTTTATATGTAGCAGGTTATAGCTTCTTTTGTTGAAACTGCTTATTCCAAGAAGAACTTAACGGAACACAGGGTTCTAATAGAAATCCAACAGTTTTAACAAGTTCAAAACTGAGTTAACATACTGAGTAAAATTCTGACATATGCATAACCCAGTCACCGGGTTCAGCAGGTCGGGTCATTTTGGACAAGGAATGTTTTGTAAGAGGGTTACGTTGGAAATTATCCAGAGCAGACTTTCTCACTGAGTTAAACTTGAGTTGAGTTAATGCCAAGTCATCAACACTCTATCAGATTTATTTAAAGTAAAACAAAATGTTGCTTGGGAAAGAACTACATCTTTAATGTTAAGAATATTCAGGCTGTTTAGGTGGTTAAGTTAAGTTATGTTAAGTTAAGTTTTATACTTAAAAAATCCTGCTACAGCTGTTTAGCACACACTCTCGAAAAGAATCAAACAAAAAACAAATGTTGTAGTATTGTAAGACTCCAAAAGCCAAACATCTTAAACCAAATGGCTTATCACAGCTCCTTGCAGAGATACGGAGGATCTCATATGCTAAAAACAACAAACCTCTCGAAGACAGATCTGCTGCAACTGAATGGGGGCAGCTGTGGGTATTACCACATGGATGAGGATGTGACGATGACAAATTGAATGTCACCTCTGAGTAATGACAATGAACGTTTTCATGCTTTTAAGTGTCATGCAGGCTAATAGGCAGTCGTATTCCTGAAGCCCTCAAAATGTGCTTGTATAGCATATCTATACTTATAAATAACATAAAGCCACAATGGCAGCTACAACTTTGTTGTAAAAACACATGACAAAGACTTGCGATTTACACCAGAGCAGATTTAGATCCAACAATACAATTGGATGGTCACAAAAATGAATGAACTTTGGGGAAAAAAATAATTTTGACAGTACTGCTATAAAATCCACTTCATCACTATCAATATTGATAAGAATCAATAAATATACATTGAATACAAACAGTAAAACACTCGAATGGTGCAAACATTTTAAAGTAGACCATACGTCTATGAATGACAATCTTGGCTGAGGTACCTTGGAGTCAACTGATATCGTTTCCATGAACATTCAAGGAGTGAAACACCTGATCCTATAAAATAAATGGATAATTTTTCACCAAATTGCTGAGAAGATGCATCTATCTGTAGAAACGGTACACACAATCATTCATGAATACCACTTGTACATTACATTACATCCTGACCTCATTCCAAGCCATTCCCACATGTTTGGGCCATTAAAGGAGTTCCTGAGGGGCCAGCGGTTTCAGACATAAAGCAGGTAGTCCGATCGTAGCTCAGGCATACTGAGAAAACTGGCTGTATTGATGATATCTGAGCACTAGTGAAAAGCTGTGATAAGTGCATTACTGTATATGGGGATTATATAGAGAAATAAAGTTTATTTTTTATTTTTTATTCTCATAACTACACAATCAAAAGTCCCAGTTTGGCTTGAACACACCAGGTATTATGACCTACTGTACATATTAATTGCTGATTTGAAGTGGTAAATAATCAAAAGTTCTGATTGTTATGATAAGTTGGTTTTAACATGTAACAACAAGTTACACTGTGCTGTTCTGAAAGAAAACAGCACCACTTAGTAATAATCCATAATATACCTTTATACTTAAGTCAAACGATCCTCATCTATATATGCATGCATACATGCACTAAAAACATGCTGCAGTAGAGAAACATGAAGTCGTTAAGAAGTTCAAACAAATTATTAATGATTATGCTAGATAACTAGGCTAACTATCTAAATCTAAGTTGCCATTTACAACCAAAATGACTTAGACATCATAATGTTACATAAGGTTACAGAGAGCACATCTCACTCTGGACATCTAACTGACTTACATGTGGGCATGTTACCTTACATGTAGGTATGTATCCAGTTCATTTTCTGTTTATTTTGGTCTTTCTTCATTTTACTTTTCATTAGGCTTCAGTTGTCCAGTTTTATTTCAATATAGTATATTTTAATACAAATACACTATAGAGGCGATATGTTACAGAGATTGCTTTTTTACTGTTATAATCTGTGCAAGAAGACAAAAATCAGGTCTATGGCAGTCCCTCAGGTGTACATTTAAAACATGCGCTGCTCCGCAAGCAATGCTGTTTAAGAGCCTCTGGGGGATCTTGAGGCATCTCAGTGTCTCATGGAAGCATGTAGGGCTCAATTCCTGAGGGCAAGCTGTAGCCGTGCCAACATAACTGCGTTACTCCCAGATCTTCTGACGGGAATCTGTCAGTGGCTTCACAAGTATGTAAACAGAACAGAAGTCTGTGGTCTCTTTCCCCACTGAAGTGAAGACCTCATGATAAATATCCACCAAGCATAGGTGCTGTGCACGGCTTCTTTCAAACACGCTAGATGTCAAAATAGGAACTAATATTATGGTGTAAAATATCTTGTTGACTTGTGCTTTATGTATGTTAGTCTGCACATTTTTGTACATATACACACTTTGATTTCCCTCCAAAAAGCATAAAAACTTTAAACTGATCAAAGATTTATGTGTTTTATAAAATCCTTCCAAAAAAATTCAAACACAGACTCTGCTATCATGTGCTCTTAAAATCTGCTTTTCCAATTTGGATTCATGCAGATGCCTGGCTGCAGACAGCACGAGGTAGAACTTCTATTCAAACCCGAGTCCCAGTGCTGCAGATTGAATTCATTTCACGAGTTGTATTTCACATTGTGTGTCTGAACAAGAGCTGGAACCCAGTTAAGTTTGATCTTATTGCTGAAAGAGGAAGGCTCATATGGTTCCACTCAGCGCATATGTCGAGCAGAAATGCGCTTCGAGGAGCTCTTGTTTCTAGCATGCGTAGGTGCGGCCATGTATTTAGGTCATGGCAGAGAGGAGCAGCAGTGCTGTTTTGCTCGGAATCCGAAAGCAGCTTTATGAGCTTCACTCTTGATGGCTGCAATGAGCCATGTCAGCTCGCATTTACATTCAAATTCCTCGTTGCACAAACTCTCATGAGAACCAGGGAAAGCCTCTGGGACACTAATCAAGTGTGAAAATCACACGAGGTCATTGTTTTAGAGCGTATCAGTGAATTCATTTCAGTATTATATTTGGAAAATACGCTAGAACATCAGAGATAGATGTCTTTTTTGTTGCCGGCTTTACTAAGAGAGAATCAGTGGAGTAGATACTGGCAGTCATTTCTGTATTCAAATGTTTAGTAAATGAAGCTTGGTAACATATTCTTCAATACACAGAAGTGCTTTCAAGAACCTGCACAGACATCCAGTTTGTGTGTGTGTGTGTGTGTGTGTGTGTGTGTGTGTTCTTGAGGCTCTGTGGATTAGACCTAGCCTCTGGCTCGGGTCTCTTCACGCTGCTCTCTAAAGCAGACCATTCATTCCATGTTGTTTTCATTCCCCCCCTCTTCCACTATATGCACGAGAAAAAAAAAAGTGTTTTCCCAAGCAGTGGCGTTCCAGGGAGAAAAAAAAGTCTTCCAGTCTTTCTCGCTTTCTGTCTCCCTCACATACACACCTGGATGAAATATGTTCATTCGATGGTTCGATGGGTTTTTACCCAAAATGATACTGTTTGATGTCCTAGAATGTATCCTCTCTTTGCGGTGATGTGAAAAGCAGAACGGATTACATATTTATTTCAGCAAATGCCAGCAAATATTGTTAGCTGAACATGTCTTCTGTGCCCTGTGCTTATTTGAGCAATGAATGTTTGACAAGGTCAGGTATGTTTGAGTTTGGTCTAGGTAAAGGTAAAGGTTTGAGTTTGGTCTAGATATAACCATAAGTGATGAAGGGTTTGAGTTGTGATGTGTGGAATACCGGATGCGTTCGGAGCGCCGCAGGCAGCTGGAGCCGGTAGGTGACGGGGTTGATCCGGAGGGTTATGCGGTAAGGGCCGTTGAACCTGGGTGAGAGTTTGCGAGATTCTGTATGGAGGCAGATTTTTCGTTGATAACCAGACCTTGTCACCTACATTGTACAATCGTCCCGGAGGGTGCCGACGGCGATGTTGAGCGGCGTAGCGGGTATTGGCACGGCGAATGGCTGCTCTAGCTTGTTCCCACAGCCGCCGGCACCTACGGACCAACAGGGCCGACGGTACATCAACCTCCGGTTCTTGGTGATCGAACATCGGAGGCTGAAAACCGTGGCATACCTCAAATGGGCTTAGCTCGGTGGTGGATGAGACGTGAAGATTGTGGGAGAGTTCAGCCCAAATGAGATAGCGGGCCCAGGAGTGCTGTCGATCGGCGATGAAGCATCTCAGATAGCGCTCCAGTTGTTGGTTGGTCCGTTCCGTCTGACCATTAGTCTGAGGGTGGTATCCAGAGGAGAGACTGCAGGTGGCGTTGATCAGATGGCAGAAGGCTTTCCAGAACCGGGCAGTGAACTGGGGACCTCTGTCCGAGACGATGTCCTTCGGGAACCCATGCAGGCGGACTACATGCTCTAGTATCAGCTCAGCTGTGTCTTTAGCTGACGGGAGTCCGGCGAGGGCCACCAAGTGCACGGCCTTGGAGAATCGGTCGACAATGGTCATGATGGTGTTCTTTCCCTCGGAATCCGGCAGGCCCGTGATGAAGTCAACGGCAATGTGTGTCCAGGGCTGGCGGGGAACCGGGAGTGGTTGAAGTTTCCCCGGTGTTGGTTGGTTTGGTGTCTTTGGCCCTGGTACACACTGGGCACGCCTGGACGAATTCCTTGACATCCTTTGTCATGGACGGCCACCAGAAGTCCCGCTGAATAAATTGGAGGTTGCGGCGAGTACCCGGGTGTCCGGAAAGGAGGGAGGAATGGCCCCATTGAAGGACTTCCGTTCTGATGAAGGTACGTAGAGTCGTCCAGGCGGCGAACCTGCCGGTTTGACCTCCGCAGCCTGTGCCTGGCGAACCCTCGTTTCCAAGTACCACCGGAGAGGGGCAATGATCTTTGATGGCGGGAAGACAGGCGCGGGGTCCACCCGGGGAGCATCCTCCTCATGTTGCCGGGAGAGGGCATCGGCCTTGGTGTTTGTGGATCCCGGGCGATACGACAGATGGAAATTGTAATGCTCGAAGAAGAGAGCCCACCGCGCCTGCCTCGGGTTGAGCTGTTTTAGGTTCCGGATAGTGATCAGATATTGATGGTCGGTCCAAATGATGAACGGCTCTCTGGCGTCCTGGAGCCAGTGACGCCATTCCTCCAGAGCCCACTTTATGGCCAACAGCTCACGGTCCCCTACCCCGTATCGCTGCTGAGTGGGGTCAAATTTTCTGGAGAAGAAGCTACAAGGGTGCAGCTTCTGATCTGGACCTCGTTGGGAGAGAACGGCCCCGGCGCCCACATCCAAAGCGTCCACCTCCACAACGAATGGTTTGCTCGCGTCTGGATGGAGGAGAATTGGTGCGGTGGTGAAGCGGTGACACAATTCCTTGAAGGCGGAGATGGCGGCAGAGTTGAGGGTGAAGGGGTGAGAAGATGGTCGTGTCAGGGCAGTTAAAGGAGCTGCAACTGTACTGTAGTCTTGGATAAAGCGACGATAGAAATTCGCAAACCCGAGAAACCGTTGAAGTTGCTTGAGGGTCTTGGGTAGGGGCCAATGACGCACCACTTCCAGTTTCTGTGGGTCCATGGCCACACCCTGGGGCAAGATAACAAAACCCAGGAACGTGGTGGAGCGCTCGTGAAAAGCGCACTTCTCCAACTTACAATACAGTTGATGGGCGAGCAATCTCTTGAGGACCGCCCTGACGTGTTGGACATGTTCTTCAGCAGTACGGGAGTATATGAGGATGTCATCCAGGTACACAAATGCCCACCGGCCTAGCATATCTCTGAGGATGTTGTTAATGAATTGTTGGAAGGCGGCGGTGGCGTTGCAGAGTCCAAATGGAATGACCAAGCTCTCATAGTGTTCTGTTGGGGTGATGAAGGCCGTCTTCCACTCATCGCCCTCTCAGATGCGCACCAAGTTGTAGGCGCTCCGTAGGTCCAACTTTGTGAAAATGGTGGCACCAGAGAGGGCGTCCAGGGCAGAGTTGGTAAGAGGCAATGGATGGTGATTCTTTATTGTGATGTTGTTGAGCCCCCGATAGTCGACACATGGACGTAAGTCGTCGCCTTTTTTCGTCACAAGATGAGGAGGAAGGTGAGTGGCTCGTCTCTTGCAAAACGCTTCAGCCAGGTCCCAGTAGGCGGCTGGGATGGCGTTGATGTCGACTTCAGGGGCCTCGGACTACCTAGAGCATGTCCCAACCGAGGCCCGCAGTCAAAGTTCGGTGCAGGTCGGTCCCCATTGCAGAATTCGATGTTGTGTCCAGGAGATGAGCGGGTCATGTTGTAGAAGCCACGGGTGCCCGAGGATGATAGGAGGAGATGAAATGGGGGTGAGATGGAACCGGATCTGCTCTTGATGTTGGTCGATGATTAGGGTGATTGGTTGAGTCTGGGTAGTGATGGGGCTGGAGGAAAGGGGCCGACCGTCGACAGATGTAATTCGAACAGGCTGGGATAATGGCTCGAGCTCCACCCCCAGTTCTTTGGCATAGGCAGAGTCAATGAAGTTGCCAGCGGCACCGGAATCGATGAACGCCGTACTTCTGACCCATTTGTGGCCGAACTGGAGGCGTACTTGCACCGTGAGACGAGAAACATAGGTGGTGGTGGCAGAGAGGTGGAAGGGGCCCGGCGAGTCGCTCTCCTTACTCACCGGGCCTGAGCGTTTCCCAGGCGCAGAGGGCAGATAGCTCTGTGGTGCGACGCCGACACACAGTAGGCACAGAGCCCCTCCCTGAATTGCCGTTCTCGCTCTGCAGTGGTCAAGGAGGTGCGTCCTAGTTGCATGGGTTCCCCGGCTCCGGTGTCAACCACGGTGGGAGGTGGAGAACCGACAGGTCCAGTGGTGGTGGTGGAAAAGCGGCGTGCTTCGGGAACTGGGGCGTAGAGCAGAAATGTGGAAGATCGTGGCGTGGTCAGTAATGGTGACGGAGTGGCAGGTGGCAGGGTCCGAGGGGCTGGCCTTGGACGAGAGAGCAGTCGTTGGTCTATTCAGAGGGCGAGTTGGATCAGCCCCTCCAAGGTGGCGGGGAGCTCTCGTCCGGCAAGCTCGTATTTTATGAAGCCAGTCCCTCGTAGTAGGCCGTCCAGAGGGCGGGATCGCCTCAGGTGGTCTGCACGGCTAGGGTCTGGAAGTCGGCGGCTCACGGACGACCCTCCCTGCCGCAGATGATAGAGTTTGGAGTCGGTCTCCACCTCAGCAGCAGGATGTTCGAAGGTGAGCCTTAGCTGACGGATGAAGTCGTTGTAGGAATGGGCTGTGTCTGAATCAGAACGCAGGACCACCGTGGCCCACTCAGCTGCCTGCCCCGACAGCAACGAGACGAGAAGGGCAATGCGCAACCGGTCTGTGGAGTATCTGGTGGAATTAAACTCAAACACAAGATCCAGTGCGATTAGAAAAACACTACACTTCCCATCTGTGCCATCCCATTTATCCAGTAAAGCTAAGTACACATCGGAGGGGGGAGGGGCGTGGCGGCGCAGTAGCCACTACGACTGGCGGCTGAGAAGCCGCCTCGCAGAGCGCCGCGTTCTCCTGCTGCAGTTCCGCAGCGGTGCAAAGCCGCAACGTCTTGGACGCTAGCGCGAAGAGCCGCGACCTCACCGCTCAGCTGCTCAATCAACCGGGCATGACCGTCCACCATATCGCAGAGGTGAGCGTAATCCGCTGGGTTTACTGCTGGCTCAGTCATTCTGTCACAAAGCAATCGGAGGATGATCAGAAGACTAGCAGTTAGCCCGTGTAGCGTGGATGGTAAAGCCAAACGCGGAAGTAGCGCGAGCAGGCAGGATAACCACGCGATTTATTATTAAAACTCTCTCACGTACAGAGCAAGAGTTTGCACAATTAAACCCACGTTCTAACAACACACACTCAATCAGGAATATAACCCAAAATGGTGAGTACTCACGAAATGGAGGTGATAGCATCGGAGACAGCATCGGTAGACTCAATGACTGAGCAATGTGAAGCGCCATCTTGTTTCCTTTTATGTTTCCTGAAATGCGACCATATTACTTCCAGGTCCTAGTGCCGGTCGTGTTACGAGTGTGTATGACAACATGTCTAAATCTAAAATATCTGTTTACTTTAAATTCCATGAGAGAGAACACACCTGATAGAATTACAAATACACCACCATGTACTTTGTAAATCACAGCATTTCAAGGTGCTTTGGCAGTGTTTTATTGCATATAGGTTTCCTACCAAAAACGGTGTCCTGTTAGCCATGCTTCTAGTGCTTTGGACATCTGATAGCCATGCTCTGCGTGTAGGGAAACTCGGGGCCATGACCTGTACTGTGCTGATCATGATCTTCAGACCAGCATGAGAATATGTAGTGGCCCAGTCTCTGCCCGTATGGAGAGAACGTTCCAGCAGCACGCACCATTCCACAGAGATGAGTTGCAGCTAGTCGAATGAGGTCACCCTGTTAGACTCACTCTCACGGCCAAGACTCATGGTACTGCAGACCTGTTCACTCCCAATCGCTAAAGATGTCTTTTAAACCTTTACTAGATTAGTGTTATTAGTACAAAACGTTGAACTATTTCTTGCTTATTACACAAGTATATAGCGTAGATAAATATAATAGCATTTTGCCAAGAGTGGAAAGTCTGAAATCTATTACATTCTGCAGTCAGATGTAGATAGCGTTCACAGCTTTGTATCCAGCGGATGTGTCCACCCTCTCTCCACAAATCAGTGTGGAAATGGACACCCACAAGCACTTTGTTGTCAGTGCAGGCAGCGCTATCCCACCATCAATCTCTCTCTCTCTCTCTCTGAACAAGAACTGCTTTCAGGTAGTAAACCCCTACAGGAAACAAAACTAGATTCAGTATCACCCCAAACTTCCACCTCCTTCATAAACAAGATAAGATTCGGACTCCATGTGGGGATTGTGACTACTCGCTTTCATCCATGTTTTTCTAATTTACTGAGATGGTTCTCCACAGAGCGAGGCTCATGTAAAGCCATGACATAACCATGGAAGAATCATGAGGTTCAAATTAGTTTGACGCACATATGAAAATTTGACGTAGTGTCTTAGAGCACAAGTAACATTTATATCAAAAGGGATCTGGTCTAAATCAGGCTTTTAAAATTCCTTTTTGTTGTTTAAATTTTCACCTTGTAAACACCTGCATGTTTGTATAGTAAAAGACTGTAGTTTTTAAATCTCCATATCACATCATTGCTGTAAATGTTTCCATTTACATCATTTTGCAGACGCATTTATTTAGAGGAACTTAGAGTTCTCTGTGGTTTCTGTTTTACATTTTTCTGTAAAACAGTTTCTGTTTTACATTTACAGACAATTCTTAACTTTTTTTATTACAGTTTGACATCACTACACCTTTAATTCAGTTGAATTAAAGTTATTTAATACTAATGTATGTCCTGAGTCATAATGTACAGTATGTCTTATATTTCAATCATTGCATCTAGGGACCTCTGTAGTCCAACTATGGACCATAGAGGCCAATGGTGTCCCCATTTTTACAAGAATAGAAGGACAGTGTTAACCACTAAGCCACTGTGCCGCCATTTTCTTATATTTATACCAATGAAATACTGACTCTAGAAAGAGCAAAGGTGAAAACAGACACTATGTCAAACAATACCTTACTCACATGAACTGCTAATGAATTCATATAAGCAGAGTGTTCATAGTGAAAGAAAATTGTATTTGTGAAACAAACACAAAGAAAAGCTTACAATTCTGTAACTTTATATTGGCGGTAGTGTATTGAATTCTCTATTACAGGAAAGATGATTGGTTGCATGAGGATAGCACTTTCTTCATATTCCCTTTGTAATCCACTAAGTTCATGTAAAAGCACTCTGATGCAGTTTGAGGTAATCAGTTGAAACAGTTTGGAATCAGTTGGAACAGTGCAGGGTGGGACAGTGGTGGCTCGGGTGGTTGAGGCTCTAGGTTGCTGATCAGAGGGTCAGGGGGTTTGCCTCTCACCCCCTTAAAACTATGCTCATATAAAATACCCAGCCACTGGAAACACAGGGCATCCTCAGTGCCAATCCCAATCTTGGAGAAATGGTGAGATGATGGCAGGAAGTGCATCCTGCATGAAAGCCTCTGCCACTACTGTAACTTGTATTGAATAATTCACTCAGAAAAAGTAAAAAAGCCTGCTTTGTGCAGTTTAACAAAACGTAAAAGCAATGCAACATTGTGTCCCATCGTGAGTCAGTAGTAACAAACAAATCACAAGGAATAATGTCTTGGTGGATATGAGCAATATTTTTCTTGACGGAACACAAACTGTTTAATAGTTTGTTTAAACCCAACAGCAAATTTGGAAGATGTGCTTTTCTCCAAATTTGGTTCTGTTCTGCAAGAAACCCAATATTTAAATGAGATTAATTTTATGAGCCAAAACATTTAAAGGCCAAATCTTGCATATTCTGTACGTTTTTTAGTAGAGTCTAATGCTGACAACTGAATGTTGAAAACAATGCAAGGTGGAAGAAAATCAACTTCTTATATATTAATAGCTGTAGGTATACTTAAATACAGTACTTATTGGCTCACTATCATAAATGATTTAATTCTTTAAGCCCCTCAAAGTAAGCAATGTGCTGTTATAGCTGCAAAACATAAACAAAGGCATTCTTGGAATGATCTGAAGCGGTTTTGTTCTTCTGTTTTATATCCCCCGGTGTAACCAATACATTGTGAATCCATAGCAAATGTTGTGTGTAAACTTGCCTCTGTGAGAAGGTAATTGGCTTTTAAAAGGCGACAACCAAAACAAGGTGGGCCCAATGCAAATCCTGTTGGGGCTGGGAGAGCATGCCCATCACCGGGGTGACCCCAGGGTAGAGTAAACATTCCATTTGCCCTTCATGACTCTCGAGTAATTACCCAGTCACCCCTGGGGCACCAATAAGTGCCTTTTACCAGCCACACACGCTTGCCAAGAAGTGACCTTTCGTTTTTAGGAATTGGTCATTCCACTGATGATCAGCTGAATGCTATGAAGGGGCATATTAAAGTTGTGGAATGTGGTTAAAGTGACAGGAAGTTCAGTCAAAGTGTATAAAAGCTATTCGAACCTGAAAATCTCCAAGTTTACATTTACATCGTTGACAACCATGCTAATTCACTCGACAGCATATCATTGACTTAGTCCAAAAGAAATTAATATGGATCTCCAAGTTTTTATTCATGGTTTAAAAAAATTTGGAATAAAAACCTGCTACTATATAGCTCTTTTTTTGCACTATCATGAACATGTTATGTTTAAATCGATCTAACTTGATTAGCTTTTATTTAATCTGACTCGCTCATTGTGTTTCTCTACAGCCTTCTGTGACCTTTGCACAGTCTGGTTTACAATGAGATTTTCTGCAGCCAGTTTTTCTCTCCACTTCAGTGAATGACTGAGAAACAACCCAATTAGTATCTGATTAACTGGACAGGATACTTGTTGCATTATAGCTATATTACAGCTATAGTCTTACAGTTAACATACAACAAGTTTCATTTGCAACTAATAAGAGACTAGTTCTGCTGATCAGTTTTAGTCTGTGTGGTTCTGAATATGTGTTGATTGAATCTAATGGTCATTACTTGACCATCTTAAAACATACAGTATACCATTTACTGCCATTAAAAATAAAAAAATCACACCATCTCATTTTAAAACTTCTTTGCCACGTACCAGTGAGATGTCTTGCTTAGTGGGTATTCTGCCAAATGCCTAATGGTCACGTTGTTAGTCTGATGGATGTGTGTTTGCTAAAAAGTCCCCCCTAATTCAGACATGAAACTATACATCATCCAAATTGACTGGGGTGAGACTGGGACGTCTGACAATTAAAGCCTACCAAATGCAGCCGCTGTGGAGACAAACTGTTTAGCCTGGTGCAAATGCAATCATCAGGCCAAAATACTCACTCTCGGTAAGTGATTTAAGACTGTAGCTACCCTGGAATCATTCAAACTGTGTCTGTGCATGTTGGAGTGTACGTGATTACACATATGGCTGAACTTAATATTCGTAATATATTTGAACTCGATAAACTCTATAAATATCCAAGATAACAAAAGTTGTTCACAAAAATCGTGTAAGCAACAAAAACAGGAGCTATATAAATATATTCCACCAATTGGAGAAACTCATGCTATGTTTCAAGGTCCAGTCTAAAGACTTAAACTGTAGAGGCATTTGCAGCGACTGAGAGGCTTGCCTGAATAAGGCTACTGTTCGCAGAAACTAGCCTCTGAGTATGTGTTTACAGAACCGGTCACATGGCTAGATGAAATAGGACCATTACCTCTTCCAGTCTGATTAACCTTAAAACTGCAGGTTAACAATTTTATGAGTGTTTAAATACATAATTTTACTGTGAATGGAAAAACAGATATTGAAGTGTGCACAAGGTTCTCTTTGATGGGAAGCAAGCACTAAAAATCTAATTAGGAACATGGAGCAATATTGGAGTCAGGCCAATGTCTTTGAAAAGATGGAAGTGTACTTCATCGCTCACAAAAAAAAAACAGTGAACAGCTTGGTATGTTACAGACACTGTGTTAACAAATAGCACTTATTTATTTTTATTTATTTGCTTTTTTTTTTTTTACTGTAACTTATTTTCAGTATAAGGTATATTATTCATTGTGAAGAAGGTACTATGGAGGAGAAGCTGTCAAATAAGATAATGTTTTTTTTTTTCTTTAGATGGTCCAGACACACAAAAGCCATATCTACATACTGTAAGGTCACTGCGAATGAAGAGCACCAGGTCTCTAGGCGGGTTACCTTATAAGGACACTGCGTGATCCTGCAAGCAGCACCAGGGACTCTGATCCACAGAAACAAATGGAAAACACTGTCACTGTTTCTACAAGAAGATCAAGTGCAGCCTTGGGGTGGTCCCAAGACATCTATTTTACAGATGCAAGCACTTGTATGTTTTGACAGTTCGGACTTTAAAGACTAAAAGCCGGCTGAGAATAAAAAAATAAAGACAGGAATCCTTTACAGTGCTGAACAAACTATGAAAATAATCAGTAACACATTAGTTACATAGTGTTCTTTTATATCCTCTTTCATGTGGCTATTGCTTACACTGTCACTGTAAATTTAGTAAAGCGTTACTGAAATTACACCTTGAATAATTTAGAATGTAGTGGACGACCAGCACTTTAGTTGAAGTGCAGTGAATTACACACTCTTATAAGAAGTAGGTCTAGATGCAGTAAATAGACCACCCAAAAAGAAAGATGATACTTTATAGAAAATCTCATGGCATCATGATGGTGGTAAAATAACAGGCTCAAACCTCAAATACGTTCTCAGTGTTGCTTTGGGTTGCACGCTACCATAGTGAATAGCACTGTGGCCTCACACCTCCAGGGTAGGGCTTCCATTCCCTAGTTTGCATGTTCTCACCGTGCTTGATGGGTTTCCTCCAGGTACTCTGTTTTCCCCTCACAGTCCAAACACAAGCAGATTAACTGGCACTCTCAAGTTGAGTGTGTAGCATGGCGATGGATTGGCACCCCATCAGGGTATACCCCGTCTTATGCCCTGAGTCCCCTGGGATTGACTCCAGACTTCCCACGACACTGAACAGCATAAGTGGTATAACGAATAACTACGTCAGCGAGGCCTAAACAGGAAGTGTTTGTTTGTTTGTTTTAACAGAGCTGGAAATGCCAGGCTTGTCTTTAAGGTCTGTGAAATCTGATTCTCAATTTCTCAATTCAGCTACATCAGTTGTGTTCATAAGTTCATAATTGGTCTTTCAATCCCATCCATAATGTGCTTTATTATTTTGGATTTTACTTGTCTGTGGAATTTCGTAATTAATTTTTACGTCATTTCCAAACTAACAGACTAATTAAAACCAACACATCCTTAGTACCTCCTGACCTCCTGAGTCAGGAGGTACTAAGGATGAATGAATTAATGTTGTAGTTTGTTCCTGCGTTCCTAAATAATACAAAAACCTTTTTATTTTTGTCTCGAGTCCTGTGGAATCAAGACAAGACTAGGAGGCTCAATATTCTTTTTCTTGAAGAGTCCTGATGGTGTTCTTTCTAAAGAGTGTATTCATACTCCAAATCCAAATAAAGACCCAAAGTAAGACCTTACTTGATAATCACTCACTCATCTTCTATACCGCTTAATCCTGTATTCAGGGTCACGGGGAGCCTGGAGCCTATCCCAGGAGACTTAGGGCACAAGGCAGGGTACACCCTGGACAGGGCGCCAATCCATTGCAGGGCACACACACATACACACTCATTCACACACTACGGGCAATTTTGGGAATGCCAATTAGCCTAATCTGCATGTTTTTGGACTGTGGAAAGAAACCGGAGTACCCGGGGGAAACCCACCAAGCACAGGGAGAACATGCAAACTCCATGCACAAAGAGACGGGAATCGAGCCTGGCTGGGAATCAAACCCGCACCCTGGAGGTGCAGGCGAACCACTGTGCCACCCTTATTTGATAATGTTTATTATATATGCTTTAAATGAGAAGTTTTTACATTAGAAGGTATGATTCCAAAACATCAATTAATAAATGACCTACCATAGCTAAAAGCACTGACTCAGCACTGACATTACTGGTTCGTTAGACAGCTACTTAAAAACTGATAGTGACAGACAAAAAGTGGTGCATGAAATTATAATCATCTACGCTGCTAAATATTCCATTTTATAGCTGAAACTGTCAAATCATAAAATCTCCTTAGCCTAGCTTGGCTCCATTTGTGCATAATTAAAAAAGGCAACATGCCAGCACGTAGACACATAACACAAGCTAACATCACTCACTGATGTCTGCAGGCCTTTTGGAGCATATCAGCAGGGGGGAAAAAATAAGGGAGGACTGACAGAAATCCCAAATTATTCTTTCTTGAGGGATGAAAGGATGGAATTCATCCATCCCAGGCACTGTTGAAAGTACATCTCACTTCCAGGTCAGAGAAGGGTGTGGACAACAGCCGAGCTTAAACCGCTTTGGGGCACACATGTGTTACAACTGGATTTTTTTACCCTCTCCTCACCTAACAGTGGCTTAAAGAGATTACAGTATTAAAATTTATCATCCATGTTAGTGTGCTAACTGTGAAAGAAATTCTGAAGGTTAATGAGGGAAATGTTGAAGGGAAGAAGGTTGCACGTGATTAACATCGGATGTGACTATATTTGACTGAAGCAAACTCACTGGCCATGTTATCTAAATGTGGCAACTTTCAAAGACCCTTGTGTCCAAAATGCCTATAAATGAACGTCTAGGTGTATTTACAAGCTAGTATCAATCTAATGTCTATTATGTATAAAGGTAACCTTGAATGCCATGAGGACATGAATTAGTGCATGCAAGAGATAAGCCTTAAAAATGCCTTTTAGTCTGGCTGCTAATCTCAAACTTCACTCTATATTGGACAACTGCAGCAAATTCCTATTTATGTCCTTGTTTAGGCATGTTTTGCAAACTTCAGCAAGCCCTTCAATCCTGCAAAAGCATCAGTCCAGCACTAAATGTACAACATCTGTGCCAAATCATCACAATCTCTCGGCACATCTGCGGTATAAAAGCATTCCAATGCATTTGGGACACAAACGTGATAAAACACCAGACTGTTCATTGGTTCATTAATAAGGCCAGCGGTAAAACACCGCATATTTGCTTGTTGATACAGTCCCAGGGGCCATATCTTTTCATCTGTCTTCATTCATGCATCAGCCTCAGGAGACTGTCCTGGAGGAAGACACAGCTAAATCTAAATACACAAACCTTCTGCTGTTCTTTTTGGCTGGTGTGAAAATATGTAATTATCTTGCAAATATGGATCTTGGTCTTTGAGAGCAGCTGTTGTGGCTCTTCCCAGCTAGCAGAGTCAAGTGTGACGACCACCCAGCAGCTATGGAGGTCCGGAGCAGCAGAACCTCTGTCATTCCTGCCCTAGCCATGCAGGTGTAGTGCTTCACTCCTGAGAGAACTGGACATCATCCAGCCCTTTGCTTTACCTCTCGTGTGGATGTTTTGGAGCTATAACTCATACAAGGCTAATGCTGTTTGATCAAGAGCTATTGTGTGACATTAACTATATCAAGCTGTTTAAATAATTCCTTGACAGTTAGTTAGAGGCCTTTCACTCAGCCTCTGCTGTTGCCATAATGATAAAATATCTGAATCAATAAACAAAAGTGTTATATTTGATTATACCACAGTACTGTTGAATTCCCAAGTCTGATTGGCCTGAACATGTCACTTAGTTTTCTACAACAGCAGCTCCGAAATAACCTTGGATGAATTGCAAATCACAGGTTTGTATTCATTTCAATACATTATCATTTTGTAATAACAACTCATTCATATGGGCTTGTACAGCAGACAGTAAACATACCTTCTAAGCTAATAATAAACAGATTTTCATAAGCAAGTCCATGTTTAACAAAGACACACAGTTGTTGATACCGTGGCGCTTTCTGTAAGGAGATGTTTATTTAACATTTACGAAAGGAGTCTCCAATGTCTGCACTTTGTAACAATAAGTTTTTCAATGCACAAGAGTCATTCTGGTTCCACAGTAACAGGCCAGGATGTATGTCTTGTCTTATTTATTTCAAGATAGAGGCAAAACAGAGGCTGGCGAGGGAATGACTGTTTATAGTTACCCTAATGTAAGAGATGTTCTACAACATGTAACTATAAACAGTTAAAAGTATGGCATACTGTTCTTCAATAAATTCACAATTGCCATTGTTGGCAAACTGCCACGATATAAGATAGATAAAACATTTTAAAGTGTGCTTCAAATTTGCACCACACTGACGTTGATTGTTGCCCCACATGTTTTATTTCTCCCATGCACATTCCACTTTCTTAGGAGCACTCACGGCTACTTTCTGTACATTCACACATTCACAGTTATCTAATCAGCAAGTCATGTGGAACAACACAGTGTGTGTGTGTGTGGGGGGGGGGGGGGGGGGGGTCATTTAAAATAAATGGCAAAAGTTTTAATAAATTTTCATATCAAACATCAGAATGAAAAAAGTGTTTGTTTGTTGTTGTTTTTTTGCACTGAGTGAATGTAGTACCAGGTGGGCTGGTTTGAGTAGTTGAGAATGGTGCAGAAAGCAAAATACATTGATTAAGAGACAGTTCTGTGGGTGGAAACACCTTGTTGATAAGAGATCCCAGAAGCAAATGGCTACGTAGTTTTGAGCTGGCAGAAAGGATAGAGTAACTCAAAATAATCACTCTTTACAGCCATGGTGAGCAGAATAGCGCATACAAAACACAACACCAAACTTTAAAGTGAATGGACTTCAACAGTGCAAGACCACATCAGTTCTGCTCCTGTTCTGTTTTCAATCAACAGATCTGCTGAAATAAAATAAAGTAGAAAAATATCTTTTAAAATGTTTTAACTTCTACACAATAAGGTTTATACAGTGTATATATATATATATATATATATATGATCTACTGAAACACATGGATCACAACATGATCCTCTGAGTATCCCTGTGGCTCTGACCCCCCGTTGCTTTCACCATGACACCACTCTCTGTAAACAAATGGAGCAGACGTGTCCCGAATGACACTCTGAGACAGTGGAGTGTGACAGCTGGCCATCAATTTAACACACAAAGCGTTAGGGCAGGACCCAATAGAGATGGAATAGCCTGCATGCTCAATTCCCTCTCCCTCAGGGTTTTCCGTCTGCTAAGGGTTCCCTTCCGCATGGAGCGGGCTGAGTTAAACTCTTAATCCCCCAGAACTCTCAATGGCAATGGGATTAACCTCGCTGCCAGCTTTGGGACAGAACAGAGTAGGAATCCTATTTTCTTCTGCACTACTGTGTGTGCTCTGTATTTACACGCCATAAGGGCTCGTAAGGGTTTTAGTCTCATCTTTAAAAGAGGCATTTGCTATGTAGGTCTAAACCAAAGCACTCGTTTATAACAGTACATTTACATCAGGCCTTGTTAACTCCCAAAAAACTTTGTTTGACACCAGGAAGGACTGTTAGCCTGCTAGCCATGATTTGTGCTAAACGTACACCTATACACTCGTTGAAGCTATTGTTCTTATGTGACTGTAAGTCACATTAAGGTTGGTCAAAAGCTATATTTATAAACGTAGAAATACAGTTACAGTGTAAAAAGAATGTCAATCAAAGGTAACCTTTGTACAAGTGCAAGCATAGTGTTGCCATTTTGCTCCTTTTTCTTTCACCAAGATGCCAATTTTAGCCCGTTTGCACTCAGTCGTTGCTATTTTTATGATAAAAAATTAAATAAATAAATAAATAAACAATGAATGCACTCTACTCACAGTGCCAGCATGGCATTTTTGTGACCTAAAGCTCTATCCTAGTCTTCCAACTCTGTCCAAAGTTGCAATTCTAAAGATCCAGTTTAATTCATGTAGAATGTTTAATCTATAAGTTAGCTCAAATTATTTGCCATTATGCAACATCTCACCACAACTCATCAGATACTTGGTTTTGAAATGCAAATGAAAAGCTGATGTGGCTGGATAACGCAGCAGTATGTTTAAAACTTTTTTATGCTTTATTTAAAACTTTCTTGTTCATTTCTTGGTAATGCTGGTAATTTTCTCTTTTCTGAATGCTTGACGTTTGCACCCAAAGTCCTTTGTCTACATTTATTATGAATTAGACCGCAGTTCCTCCCCGGATTTTACTCCCTAGAAGAGTGGGAGCCACACTTTGTCTCTCATCACTTAGGCCTTAAGTATTTTCTGCTGAATGGCAGATACGGAAAACAACTCAACTGATACTTTTGTTCCAAGAATGAGGGACAAGTATGCAACTCCTCATCAGAACAAATCAAACCCAGAGCCTTATTGTGGAGATACAGCTGTGTAGCCTTGAGACTGTCTCATATGACCCTGTTGTTTCACTCTGCTCTGAGATCTCTCCCTGTGGCAAAGCACGATACTGAATATACTGTAGATCCCTATCGTTGGGAGTGGTGGTGATGGATTGCCTTGTGGGTTACTGTATACTCATACAGCTAGACACCTGCAGTATATTATTACTGCACCGTTTCATTTGAGAACACGTATTTCCAAATGATTTATAGCTTGTGCTTCGGTAGCTAATCTCAATCTTGTTCTGATATTTTATTTATTTATTTTTTTTGCCTTTAAATAATTATTTTGTAAAGATCAAGTCAACATAAGGACTACTGCCTTTAAAAAAACATGCTTATTTATCAGGATGTATTAAAAAATATTTTATGTATCAGAATAATGTTCCAATCTGATTTTTTTTTTATTTTTATAAATTATATAATATTTTATGCAAGATATATAAAATATATTCCAAAGTGGTTCAGCTTTCCTAAGCAGAATGGAAGGACTAGTGACACGACCTGCCTCTGTGATTGTACTGTTGCTGTCTTTCTCGAGGATTAGTGAGTTTATTGGCTTAGGTAAGTGGATTCTCCTATACCCTGTAAAGTGGAAACAGGTGTGTCTGTTCTGAAATCTTTTCACAGACAGAGAGAAAAAGAAAGAGAGGACGCTGCTGCACTGTAATACTTCTGCTGAGTTTGATCAGGACGTTTCCCTTCTGGGAATTATATCACATGGATTCTATTTTATGTCTAAAAAAGAAATGTGTTTCGTGTCATTTCCATCCATCATCCCATGCTTAAAGCATTTCAGTGTTACATAGAATAGGAATAAGGCTTTATTTGAACTTTAACAGTAATTATATTGAAACTACTTATACTAAATTGTGCACAGTTGCACTTTAACCATATGAACATTCAAAGAATACAAGATGTTTAATAATTTTAACGCATAACAACATATACTAAAAGATAAGTACATAAAATGTGTTTTCCCCTCTCCATGATGCCAATAAATAAATACGCACTGACAAGTTAATACATATCTTGGCAAAAAAGATCTAAGCCGAAGTCCTCATCTGGCTGAGGTAGTATGGAACAATCTGAAGATATAGGTGAACTAAAATTCTAGCATGCTGCTTTACTGCTGAGAGAATTATGACGCTTCTGGCTGCCTTGTGACTTTTCCGAGGTCCTTCGTGTCTTAGGATTATCAGCCTGCCCCCTGGTCCGCAGAGAGTCTGTGGCTTACAGGATGCAGAGAGGGTGTGCCTATAAGTGATAGGGTTTAGAGCTCTGGGTGGCGCTCCATAAGGCAATGAATGAGATTTTATCTGCTTTTGCTATTTTCTAACCTCTCCCATGAACATTCCTCTCCATCAAGGGAGCTCCAGGGTCAGACTGCAGTTTGTTCTCTGATGATTCAGTGCCCATAGTACAGGAATAGCATCTCATTAAGGCATTCAACTGAGCACTGACCCATTATCTTTTGCTAAGATAAATAAAATGTTACTGACTGAACTAGGGCAGTTATTTTAATCTAGCACTTTGGGTGGTTTTTGTGTAAGATAAAATGATCTTTGTGTTGCATTAAAAAAAGAAATCACCTATTGGGCTCTCGAAATCCTGTCTAATCAGCCAACAACACATCGAATTAGTGTGTGAAAGCAAGAACTTTACCTTTGCCCTTTGATGTTGTTTGAAGGAGGCCGGTTCTTCGGTCCGTGCTGGCTTGAGTTACACGCACGGCCTCTGAGGTTAGACCAGGGTCATGGTAACTGAAAATAGGGATGCATGGATAGTCATAGATAAGAACTTCGTAGATAGTGAGGTAATGTTTACATCTGACAGGGGTGAGGGTCAGGTGAGGTCAGCATTATGCAGTCTCATGACCATTCTCCTGTAATGCGTGCTGTTTAGGTGGAAATGATGTTTTTAGTATTGTATACGGGATGACCAGTGTGTGTTTAGCATTGTATGTATTGTCCAGGATTAAATTTGTAGCAAGTGAAACTATCTTGAATATGAAAAATATATATAAACTAATAGTTTAGATTGTGTACATATGAAATATCAATTGGCCAGTTTTTAAATAATTTTGCGCTTTAAAATTATTATTTAAAATATTTTTTTTCTCTAAAATTATAACAGCCTATTTTAAACTTGAAATGAGTCAAATATGTATAGAAATAAGTTTAATATCTTAAATTTGCTTTATTACAATTTATAAAATGAAATACTATACTGATTTCATTATGTTCAAGATACTGTCATTAAGTAAAGATGTTGTTTTTTTCAGTCTGGTCAATTAAGAGCTAAAATTCAAACAAGAAAAATATGATCTTAGACTGTAGTTGAAATGTTAACTGTTATTAAGTGGAACATAAGGCATTTATAATGTAGGACTTTATACACCATTTGACAAATGTCTCAATTTCATAAACTCAGGTCACTAAGGCTATATTTAAGACTAACTGTATACTCAATAAAACCTAGTTTACCTATACTAGTAAAAAAGAAGTGAACCCAAACACATATTTACAGGGGTTAAGTCATGCGTTTTATTATTATGTATTTAAAATATTAAAAGTTGCCCATTCAAAAAACGCCATTCATCAAATTGAACTCATCTTAGCAAGTGAAACTACTGATCCTTCAATAGATAACTTCTCACCATCTTACTGAAGACGTTGTCTATGGGAACAGTACACAATATTCACAAACACCAGTTGCATATTACAAGAACTCAGCAGGAAGTTACTGCCACATCCCTGACCTTGTTCCAAGCCATTTCCACATGTTTGGGTTATTAAAGGAGTTCCTAGGAGTCCAGCGTTTCAGACGTGAAGCAGTCTGGTCATGGCTCTGGTGTACTGGGAAAACTTTCTACCGTGATGATATCCATGCACTAGTGAAACTCTGGGATAAGTGTAGCCTTAGTGTAGCAGGGGATTAGATAGAGAAATTAAAGTAGCTTTTACTCTCATAACTGTGTTCCTTTATTCTGCACAATCAACTTGAACGGTTCTTAATATTTTATTATGAATGACTGAATAAACAGGGACTGTAGGGATTTAGCATTGAGAATAAACACAAACTCTTATTGCTTTGCAATATGTAAGGAGAAAGAAATATTCAGAATTCAAGATTAATAAGATCATTGTACAGGCAATGTAATGGCAGAGACCAAGCAAGGCCAACCAAGTATATGTAAATGTATTCTTCTGTTCCTTCCTTTCTATGCTCTAACAGTCTGTGTTTCCAGATTTAACCTTTCATTCAACATTAAAACACAGAACAGAATCAAACCATTATGATAAATTCAGTCAAGTCAGGTCAGATATAAAATCAGCTGCACTGTTTGTATGTTTCCAGGCTGCTGGCCTATAGCTAAATTTTTATGTAACTAATTTCCTTTCCTCACATACTGCATTCTTTATGTTTTTGATTGCTTTAAGATGCTGCACTGCTCTCAGCATGTAAGAAGTCTTTTCTCTGTGGTTCCAATGAAATGTGCATAATTTGTTTATCCTTCAGAGTGCGCGTGTGTGTGTGTGTGTGTGTGTGTGTGTGTGTGTGTGTGTGTGTGTGTGTGTGTGTGTGTGTGTGTGTGTGTGTGTGTGTGCGTGCGTGCGTGCGTGCGTGTGTGTGTGTGTGTCTGTTTTTGTTCAGGGTGCTGGCACATTAGAACAGTGATGGAAAGCTCTTCTTTGGCCAAGTTAGGCTCTTGCTGCTGCCTGGGTTAGTGCAGCAACCTTCCATATTAATCATGCTCCTGTCCTCCACTGAAAGTCTGTGTAGAGGAGAAACGGCATGGAAAGTTGCAGGGCCGTTCTCATTCTCTGTATTCTGGTAGCAATTTCTTATTAAACGCATCATAAATATAATGGGTGGGTGGCAGCGAACTAAACCTCAGGAAGTCTTATAAATATCACAGTGCAGGAAAGTACCAAAAAGCTTGCTTGTTGAATTCTTAGAAGATTTTTAGAATAATAGTGAGGACAATAAACGTTATAAGCAAATAATAAATCACAACGGTTATATAACAAGCGGTACAGTTATAGTACAAGCACTCCATGGTCAGGGGACCGATTCTCACCTAGGGTCTGTGGAGTTTCCTACACTGTAAACCCTAATGCTCAAAGTAATTAAACATAGTAAGCACTGTTAACTTAAATAATTATAATTAGTTCAAATTAATAGACCTTGATGAGTATTTAGAACTTGACACTTTAGAAATGACACTTTTTAAATTAGCTGAACAAATTTGATATTTTAAGTAATTGTAAGTACTTAAGTAACAGTAACTGTCACCTTAAAGTTCCACCAACTTAAAATCTTTCAGACTAGCGATTTTGTGTCTGACATCACCAGGGCAATAGAGCACAGGTGGCTCAGTGGTAGGTGTTTCGTCTGCCATGCGAAAGGCTCGGGTTCGATTCCCCACCACTGGATGAAGTGTCTGTCCCAAGCCCAGATAAAATGGGAGGGTTGTGTCAGGAAGGGCATCTGGTGTAAACCCTGTGCCAAGCTTGTGCGCGGACCGGATTGTCTGCTGTAGCGACCCAATTTTTTTGATTTGCAACAACTAAAAAAAATGATTATTGCTATTAAATAGTATGAGTTAGGCTACTCTATAATGCAAGTAAAGAACGATTAATATGAATATGAGTACAACAAACTCAAAAACTGATAGTTCTGTTTACTTAATATTGGAAACATCATTACTTAAAAGTTTTGATGTAACTGATTACCTCAAATTTTTTGAGTTTTGCCAACTTATTCGGGTTTACAGTGTACGGGTACTCCAGTTTCCTAGGAGCTAGCTGGCTTTGTAGCTCAACTTAGGCATACATAAAACAACACAAAGGCAATTTGAAACTACATTAACAAAGTGTAGTTTAAGATGGCATAATGATATCAGTTGTGTTTTCTTGCTGGAAATGCTTCTGTGACCGGTTTTAAATTTGAGTTTTAGCAGGCAGATTCTCTCTCCTCAGTACTGCAGATTGTACTGACCTACTTTCATCTCAAATCTCAAATTTGACCTACAAATTCAAATCAAATAAAAATTTTATTTGTCACATACACAGTACTGCAGTGAAATGCTTATACGACCGCCCGTGATGTTTAAAAAAAAAAAAAGATTATCAATAGGAAATAAGTATGGAGTAAAATAAGAACTTACATGCTGGCAACTGAAAGTTTGTTTAATTAGCGATTATTATAATGCATGTGAAGCAGAGTGACACATGTAGTTAAATGTCCCAGTGCTGTTACCATTCATGATCGCCACTTGTGGAATGCCTCTCATCCAATCAGGTTACTTGGTTGGAACTAACTGTTGTATAAAATATATTTTAAAATCTTAGGCCTTCAGCCATGATGTTCTTCCAATAGTCTTAAAGAATGTTCCATAAATACTGAGCAATTGCTTTTCTAAGAGGTACTTGGTGGGGTGACATTTAAAATATATATCCATATAAATGTTGTTTATATTGGCTGTCAAAACTTTGGGAACCTCAAGTGTTTCAAATTCGTTTTCATATTTAACGCCTCTTTAACGGATGCCCACTTTCTCTGTATGAATGGTCAGTGTTTCCAGGTGTTCATGAGAAATGCTCTGCTGTGTCTCATGTACGAGTTCTTACAGGATTTTAGAGCAGGCTAGACACTACTTTCAAACCGTTTGATCCAACTGCATGCAGAGCACTTCGATTGGTTTAAGGATGGGTGACTTGGCAGGCTGTTTTATTACACAAAGCACTGCCCAAATATGTTCTGAGTAACTTCAAGGAGTTTGTTATCCATGAAAAAAAAATGTTACATTGAAGACTTTGAAAAAGCTTCAAGTTGTCAGCGAACAATAGACGTGTCTTATATATGATTAACCCCCTTAATGTACAGCTTATTATTTTAATAACAACTATTGTGTGAAACTTACAGAAAGATGAGTAGGTAGTCTTACATTCTTTATATTGTTTATATTTGATCGTATCATGCCAAACACCTATTAGCTCAAGAGTGTTCAAACATTTGATGCTGTGTGTTGTGAAGGATTCATGGTCTCACTGAAAAGCAAAAATTCACTGACAAAACTGTCATTTTTAAAAATGTTTCAATTAAAAAAAAAAAAGTAAATAAAAAAATACTGTGCACTCTAAATGAGCTTTCTACAGTTTAATAAACCAATTACACAGCTTACTGTATGTGTTTGTACAAATGTAGGTTTGTAAAAAGATGAGTCAGTGAAATCTCTCTCTTCTATTTGATTGCTGGATACAAGGCTTGAAACCCTCATAACTACAATCATAGTGGTATCATAGTGGCAACTTTTGGAAGTTACAGCCCATCTACTTGGATCATTTTCATTTATTGGCATGCATCTGTTTTTTTTCCCCCTGATTGCACAGTTAAATGTTTCAATCCAGGTAGTTGTAAAACTATTTTATGGGTTTTCCCTTATGCACTCCACTCCAGTCATTAGCCTAGAAATGTTGGAAAATGTGTTTTCCAGTAAATTCTAGAGATTTGAGTAGAAATTAAACATTTTCACATGGGTGCAACAGGCTGATAATAGCATGGTGGAAAACACTGACTGCATAAAACTATAACATGGAAAGGTTAATTGTTTGTGACGTAAATTCTAGTTGTATATAAGAAAAATTGGCAAAATAAGCAATTCATTATTTTTACACCTTTTAGATGTGTTATTTCTGGAGTAATTTAGACAGAGTAGTGGAGAGAAATGTTAAAACACCATCTTCCCCCTGAGACCCCAATGAAATACTGTGTAGTCTAATCTCTTGGTACATCTAGACAAGATCCATGGCTATGCAAATTAAAGGGTCTCTTTTATGCAGCTTTGTTCACTGCCCTGAAGTGTTTCCTGGCCAAACACTGAAAGAAGGTCAAGGACAGATGGTTAATTTCCCCCAAGCATTTATCACACTATCCCAAATACCCACATCAGGAATTAAGTGATTCGGCTGTAACAGGGCATCAGTGTACTGTGCTGTGTACCAGTTCTTCCTTCAAGGCCAAACTGGACTATTTGTTGAATAGACCCATATTGCAATTCGGCCAGATATACTGTAAAGTTCACTTTAAACATTTTATAGCAAACCCATTGTGTCGTATACTGTAGATTCCAGACTGCATCTCTCGTGACAATGAGCCTTTACAATGAGAACCACCATAAAGGCCACAACTATTCGAGGAATGAGACTGTTTTCCATATGTTTGCATGCGCTAGGTAACAGTCAGACTCTTTCTTAGTGATTGATGCATGTAGTTTAGAATGAAAATCTTGGCACGTGATCACTGTTCTTCGTTTTTTAGGGCAACTGATCATGTTGATCAGTTGATCATATCTCAGTTGGACCATGCCAAATAGTAGTATTTATAGACATTTAGAAGGAGACTTTTGTATCTGAATTTATTTTCCAAGGCATTTCAACTGAATTTAACTATGTTAAATTTTAGGAGGTAAGGCACTGGGAATCTTTTGTTGTGATGTTGCTTTATACAACTGTTATTTCTGACCAAGTAATTTAATTATAGAAGAGGCATTCCCTGAGCGCTGATATAAAGTACAACAGCACTGGAACATTTAACTGTATATCATTCTGCTTCATATAACAACGATCGTTAATTACATTGTCTATTGCCAGCTGAGTTGACAAAAACAGAGCACATAGTGCATAGTTACTGCAGGACCAGTAACACCTAAACTATTTTTTGCTGTTCCACAAACATAAAGAATGTTTCAATGCCTCTAAATTCTACAGTATAACAGTTGTTACTAATTTTGAATTAAACAGATTGTGCAGTTTTACTGGATATCAGAATGGTTGTGATGTCTTTAGCATTCCAACTGCAACCTCTCGTCTACAACTACATCACAGCCGTGCTAATATTCAGTACAACAGCACATGCCACTTACAGTATGTGATATTCTAATATTCTATTCTAGTATAAGTTTTATTAGGGACATTGATGATAGATTTTAAGCAATTTGCCTGGATTCAGGTTAATAAGACTTGATGAACTGATACATGATAGGGAACATAATAGGGATAGAAGGTTGTACTTCATTTTTTTCCTGACAGAGATCTTGATGCAAGAACTAAACCCAAAGAAATAGAAAGCCTTTCATAAGATCCCAGAGCTCCGAGATGACTAGGCTTACTTTTAAATGTTTGTATATAGAAATTCAAGTCAACTAGTTTCAAACAGTTATAAATTTTGAAACAGGGATATAGCGCTAATTCATCCTAAAGCTGTTATGCCTAAACAGAGTCTCCATATCATGATTTACATTTAAAGGATTTTTACCAAAAAAGGAGTTATTTTGTTGAGTGGGTATAATGAAATGATGTATTTTAAACAAAACTGCGGCGTTTTAATTTCGAAATGGAAAGTGATCATATCGGAGTAAGCTAAAATATACAGGAGAGGATTTATTGATTTTCAAAACAAATACAGGAACTAGAACTGGGGATTAGGGTTAAATGTTTCATGCCTTTGAGCCTAGAATACTCTACATATTTCTGGCATGTCATGGTAAATTATAAACCCTACAAGCTGATAGGAAATCATGAGTAAATACTACCGTATAGCATGTACCCTATTTAAACCAAGTCTGTACTTCAGTTTCTTAGAACTGACAGCTAGGGGGGAAAAATGTAGATTCTTTTGGCTCAAAGGTCTTTATGAATAGTTTTTTACATTTCTAAACTATTTTTAAATCAACATGCATTCACTCTTTTGTCTCGTAGATTAGCAATGGATTTCTGTTAGTAGGTGTTCAAGTTCAACTTTTGCAACTTGTCTCTAAAGAGAATCAAATAAAGAGGTGGCTTCCTGAGATCCAGACAAAAATGGTTGCCCTCTTGCCCAAGTTTTATTTCGTATGTGTCTGATTGAATGTAAGATTTGGATAGGGATCCCGCTAAAGACTGACTTCAAAGCAAGCAGAGACAGTAGATAACTGGCCTTAAAAACGAAACTGCAAAGATATGTACTTATAAACCGAAACATGATACCAGATAGCCAGAGAAGCAGACAAGATCGAAATCCTAACTTAACAGTTTAACAGATTAAATCTGATTAATACCATAAACTCCCATACTTACATTCCTTACACTTGTAACTGCATGCTGTTGTTCCCTGGTTTCACTGCAGTTACTAAATAATAATTCATAGAAATGACTGAACTATATACTACTATATTAATAACAGAATAATACGCAGTGAGCTGTGTAGGTGTTCGTTTAACATGGCTAAAATATTTACTTAACGCTACCATCATCTTTAACAAGGGTGTGAAAATGCCTAGTAATAAACCAAAGGCTCAAGTAAAACATGACTGGACATGCTGTTACAGGAAAATAATCTATAGCAGAGTGGTGTGATATGACAGGAACCTATAATTTTCTAAGAAAAGCAAAGTGTTTTTTTGCTCTTATCCTACAGCAATTTGGGGGATTTTCTTTTTTTTAAATGAACAACACATTGTATGTTTGTCCTGCACCACCCCCCACCTCCCTAATTTACTTCATTGGAAATAAAATTCTATAAAATTATGCAGATTAAATAAATGAGAACAGATGTTTTACTGCAACAGGCTGCAAACTGCCTATTTAAACAATTCAATAATAGGAAAATAGGTTGCTTATGTACTACCTCAGCAGCAGCCTCATTTCCCCTCTCCTCCATTCATCATTCAGCATCACCATTAGACTAATCACCAGCCTGATCATCTATCATCATCTGCTCCTGTTTCTAACTGGTTCATTCCTTACATTAAATGTTTTTTTTAAATACTGAATGATTCATTGTTCACTGTTTGGTTTAACAATAAAAAAAAAACATTCACCTGAAGCTGGTCAGATACAGGGACTGGACTGAAAATAATAATGAAAAACTGGAAAATGAGAGCCAGAAAGTCCTTCAGGAAGTCTGGAGAACTATTCCTCAAGACTACATAAAAAAATACAATACAGTCTGGCTCATTGAAAGCAAATTATGAAGAAATAGTAATCACCACATTCTGATCAACCAAGTGAGAATTAAACAGCGCTGTGGTATAAAATGGTTCAAAACAACATAAAGCGTGTTACACTTTCAACACAATATGGAGTAAGTTTAGTTTCTGGATTTGCTGTCTAGGCTTTGTGTAGATGAGGCACTTATAGGTGTCTATTCAGGAAACCAGGGTGAACAGAGCAGTGTGGAAAACAAGTGGAAAATTGGACTGTTATTTCCTGTGGTTGGTGTGCATGTTGGAGTCAGGCTGTGAACCTCTAGAAGGTTGTGTGACGAAATTCCTACAAAGATCCATAAAATGTGTGAAAGCTAAAGCCCACCTACCAATAAGACCACCCACTAGTGTACGCACAAACACACACACACACACACACACGCACACGCACACACACACACACACACACACACACACACACACACACACACACACACACACACACACACACACTGCTAAGAGAAGCAATTCTTGTTTTTTTAGTTATATTATCATATTATTATATATTATTTAGTATATTTTATGCATCCTTCTATTTCTATCATTTGCGTATATCATATTTCTCTCATTTAAGTATAGACACATATGACATATGAAAGTCAGAGGTGTCTTAAACACACTTCAGGAAAAGAAAATATGTATATTATATTTATATTTATATGTATAAAATATTTCAATGCACACAACATTATGAGTGACATATCAGAGTTCAAAAGAGGACAAATTGTTGGTGCGCGTCTCGCTGGTGCATCTGTGACCAAGACATCGTGTTTGTGATGTATCAAGAGCCACAGTAGCCAGGGTAATGTCAGCATACCACCAAGAAGGACAAACCACATCCAGCAGGAGTAACTGTGGATCAGTGATGGTTTGAGCTGCAATATCATGATATTCCCTTGCACTCAATGGTTCAAACATTGTATCCTGAAGGCGGTGTCCTGTATCAGGATGATAATGCACCAATACACACAGCAAGACTGGTGACAGAGTGGTTTGATGAACATGAAAGTGGAGTTGAACATCTCCCATGGCCTGCACAGTCACCAGATCTAAATATTATTGAGCCACTTTGGGGTGTTTTGGAGAAGCGAGTCAGGAAACATTTTCCTCCACCAGCATCACGTAGTGACCTGGCCACTATTCTGCAAGGAGAATATCTCAAAATCCCTCTGGCCACTGTGCAGGACTTGTATCTGTCATTCCCAAGATGAATTGAAGGAGCCAAATAATGCAAATAATGAATTATTGTGGTCTAAAACCAGGCGTTTCAGTTTAATTGTCCATCCCATGTATATATCAATATATAACGTATAGCAATAAATTTAGTATTAAAATATTTACACAAGTCTTTTGGTTTTGTTTTTGTTTCATTGTTTTGGCTGACTATATATATATATATATATATATATATATATATATATATATATATATATATATATATATATATATATATATATATATACATATGTGGAAAAAATTGTTGGTACCCTTCGGTCAATGAAAGAAAAACTCACAATGGTCACATAAATAACTTTAAACTGACAAAAGTAATAATTAAAAAAAAATCTATGAATGTTAACCAATGAAAGTCAGACATTGCTTTTCAACCATGCTTCAACAGAATTATTTAAAAAAATAAACTCATGGAACAGGCCTGGACAAAAATGATGGTACCCCTAGAAAATACTGAAAATAATGTGACCAAAGGGACATGTTAATTCAAGGTGTGATTAGCATCATAGGTGTCTACAATCTTGTAATCAGTCAGTGGGCCTATATATAGGGCTCCAGGTAGTCACTGTGTTGTTTGGTGACATGGTATGTACCACACTCAACATGGACCAGAGGAAGCGAAGGAAAGAGTTGTCTTTGGAGATTCGAAAGAAAATTATAGACAAGCATGTTAAAGGTAAAGGCTATAAGACCATTTCCAAGCAGCTAGATGTTCCTGTGACTACAGTTGCACATATTATTCAGAAATTTAAGATCCATGGTACTGTAGCCAACCTCCCTGGACGTGGCCGCAGGAGGAAAATTGATGACAAATCAAAGAGACGGATAATCCGAATGGTAACAAAAGAGCCCAGAAAGACTTCTAAAGAGATCCAAGGTGAACTTCATGCTCAAGGAACATCAGTGTCAGATCGCACCATCCGTCGTTGTTTGAGCCAAAGTGGACTACATGGGAGACGACCAAGGAGGACACCATTGTTGAAAACAAATCATAAAAAAGCCAGACTGGAATATGCCAAACTACATGTTGTCAAGCCACAAAGCTTCTGGGAGAATGTCCTATGGACAGATGAGACAAAAATGGAACTTTTTGCCAAGGCACATCAGCTCTATGTTCACAGACGGAAAAATGAAGCATATCAAGAAAAGAACACTGTCCCTACTGTGAAACATGGAGGAGGCTCTGTTATATTCTGGGGCTGCTTTGCTGCATCTGGCACAGGGTGTCTTGAATCTGTGCAGGGTACAATGAAATCTCAAGACTATCAAGGGATTCTAGAGAGAAATGTGCTGTCCAGTGTCAGAAAGCTGGATCTCAGTCGCAGGTCATGGGTCTTGCAACAGGAAAATGACCCAAAACACAGAGCTAAAAACACCCAAGAATAGCTAAGAGGAAAACATTGGACTATTCTAAAGTGGCCTTCTATGAGCCCTGACCTCAATCCTATTGAGCATCTTTGGAAGGAGCTGAAACATGCTGTCTGGAAAAGGCACCCTTCAAACCGGAAACAACTGGAGCAGCTTGCTCATGAGGAGTGGGCCAAAATACCTGCAGAGAGGTGCAGAAGTCTCATTGACAGTTACAGGAATCGTTTGCTTGCAGTGATTGCCTCAAAAGGTTGTGCAACAAACTATTACGTTAGGGGTACCATCATTTTTGTCCAGGCCTGTTCCATGAGTTCTTTTTTTTTTTAGAATTCCGTTGAAGCATAGTTGAAAAGCAATATCTGACTTTCATTGGTTAACAGTCATTGAATTCTTATTTATTATTACTTTTGTGTTTTACTATTTCTGTGACCATTGTGAGTTTTTCTTTCATTGACCGAAGGGTACCAACAATTTTGTCCACGTGTGTGTGTATATATATATATATATATAAGGGTTGGACAATGTAACAATCTAATTACAAGCTTGCAGATTGTTCAAAAAGCATAAATACAAGGTAATTTGTATGTATAAATATTTTAAAAGTCAAACTATTAACTATATATATATATATATATATATATTTTATGTGTGTGTGTGTGTGTGTGTGTGTGTGTGTGTGTGTGTGTGTGTGTGTGTGTGTGTGTCTGTGTGTGATTAATTTATCTTCAGTAGGCTCTTTAATCTGATCAGGGTCATCATGGATCTGGATTCTATCTTTGGAACACTGGGCACAAAATAGAAAACACTTTCTGGATAGGGCAGGAGTCTGTTATTATCACAAATAACATGCACACACATCCTCACCTAAGGAACTATCAACTTACTAGCCTGTTCGTGGGAGGTGGGGGAAATCAGAGAACCCAGAGCAAAGCCACATAGACATTATATCAGCGGCTCTGGATATTTGTGGTGTCAGTGCAAAAGTATCCACAATAGACCGATCATAGACCGACCGATGCGTTTTTTTGTGTATGCATGTCGTGATCATGAAAATGGAGCTCTTAGGCTTATTCTCCTTTTTTTATGTGTATAAAAATAGGACATTCAAATCCAGCATTCCACAAATACCTGAGGATCTGATACTCTGCTTTAATTAAGAACAAGTATTTTATCTCATCTGCTTTATTCCTTTAGCAATGTGGGAACTGGATCAAATAATAATGCATGCAAATCATAGAAGCAACTTGCATTCAGAATTTTTCTCAGTAGCTTTGATGTATTTCTCAAAATGCTAACATCCTGTTCAAAACTGCATAACGGGCCTAATTGCTTTTTCTTTGCTCTGGTTTTTGTTTAAAATGCAAATGCTAAAGCAACAGAGGCAATTATAATTTAACTATGACATGCTGCACAAAACAGTAAGCATTTATGTCAATTGTACTTTTCCCACTTGGACAAACACAGTTGATCACTGAATGCAAAATACTATTTACAGTGAGCATATTGTTTGTATGTGAAAACAATATGCTCACATCGGATGCAAAATACTATTTATAGTGAGTATATTGTTTGTATATAGAAAAGAAATTACACCCCTGACAGTTGAAAACTGAAACGGGGCATCTGTTGTCAATTCTGTTTCATAGGCGTAGGCCACATTGTAATAGTACCAACATAAGTACATGTAAATACTACAGCACACTGTTACACTGGAGTGAGTGGTAAATGTCAGAGACAAGAACATGGCCTTGCTAGTGGAAAACATGCTCAAAAGGGGATAGGAACGCGTGTGAATATTTCACCTTAGATCCAAACCACTAGCATGTAATCAACTATTGTGTAAACACAGCTGTAGCAGGTGGAAAGGTGCAGCCTCAGCTAAACTGGGCTTTTGCATTCTCAATAATAGAAATGTTCAGAAATGAGAACATGTCTTAAACACCCCATCATTTACACAGTACTGCATTTTACTGTAGCAATGTACTCTGTATAGAGTAGGATAACATTTATATTCTAGAAGCAATGGTCCCTGACCAACTCCTACACTTGATTTTTTTTTGTACTACAGCCTCTCTCTGGCAATAAGAGTAAAAGACAGAAAAAGTTTACATGCTGAGTCCTAAGAAAGCCTGTAGCCTTTAAGAGTGATGTTGTGTTTTAGAATAAATCTTCTTCAAGTAATAGACAGGGTGCTAAGGTGCAGCTGAAATGCAGGATGTTGTTCAAAAGCAGCCAGGGAAATGAATTTGAGGTATTTACTATTGTTTTGAGTAATAATTTTTTCGACTAGATTTTGGAATGTGGCTGTGGGGATTTGTCCATTCAGCCCCTTGAACATTAGTGAGGTCAGGTTTATGTAGGGCGAGAAGGTCTGGTGTGCAGTCTGCATTCTAGTTCATCCCAAAGGTGTTCACTGGAGTTGAAGTCAGGGATCTATGCAGACCACTTAAATTCTTCAATTCAATTCAATTCAGTTTTATTTGTATAGTGCTTTTAACAATTGTCATTGTCGCAAAGCAGCTTTACACAATCAAAATAATTATTTAAGTTTGTATGAAATGTGAATGTGTATGAATCAAAATGGTCAGATAGTCCCTGATGAGCAAGAGCGACAGTGGCAAAGAGAAAAAGTCCCTGAGATGGTCATAGGAAGAAACCTTGAGAGGAACCGGATTCAACAGGGAACCCATCCTCATTTGGGTGAAACAGAAAGCAGGAATTGATCTGCATTCATACTTTGTGTTAGGTGGTAGGCAGTTCAGTATAACAGTTGTTAACAGATGTTAATTGATGTTAATATGGAGTCCAGGTAGTTATTGAAGGCTCACATAGACATTCCAGTCCTGAACTATCGAGCGACTATAGACAAGTCTGCAGAAAAACAGCTGTCAACATGGCCAGAACCGTCTTCATAGTAGAGTGAAAACATCCCTAGACAACGGACACATCCCAGAGAGACACATGGGACATCCATGTGACAAGATCTCCAACCAGAAGCGGGGCACCAGGATGAATCAGGCAGGTCCAGAGGGCAGAGGGAGTCTGGATCAATGTCAGCTCAGGAGCGACATGTGTAGCTTGACAGAGAGAGGGAAAGAGAGAGGGTGGGAGAGCAGAAAAGGAGAGATAACAGTTAGGTATGGTCATAGTCACATAATGTATAAGGTAAATGTATATTTAGTGTAGAGTGCAAGCAGGGACTCCGGAAGGACTAACTATAACAGCATAACTAAAAGGGAGAGCCAGAAGGAAACACAGACATGAGGGCTCCCTGAGATGTAAAGCACCTCACCTTCAACAAACCTGAGCAATGAGAGTGGGAAAGACAGCATCTAAACATACCAGTTCACCATAATACTCTACGTCCATGAGTTCCCCAGATCTGCTCCTTTACCTAAGGCAAATCTATTTACAAAATGCTTGGTTAAATAAATAGGTTTTTAGCCTAAACTTAAACACTGAGACTTTGTCTGATTCTCGAACATTAATTTGAAGGCTATTCCATAACTTTGGGGCTCTGTAAGAAAAAGCTCTGCCTCCTGCTGTAGTTTTTATAATATGCTGTACTGACAAGCAGACTGCATTCTTTGATCGAAGTAGGCATAGTGGATAGTAAGACACTAGCAGTTCACTCAGAAACTGTGGCGTGAAACCATTTAATGTCAAAAGTAATATTTTAAAATCAATGCAAAATTTCTCAGGGAGCCAATGAAGTGAAGATAAGATAGGGGTGATGTGCTCGTATCTTCTGGTTCTAGTGAGGACTCTGGCTGCTGCATTCTGAACTATTTGAAGCTTGTTTATGCACTTAGTTGAATGACCAGACAGTAAAGCGTTGCAATAGTCCAACCTAGAGGTGGTAAAAGCATGAACTAGTTTTTCTGCATCGTTTAGTGACAATATATTCCTTAACTTTGTAATATTTCTGAGGTGAAAGAATGCTATCCTGGTGATATTTTCTACATGAGCTTGAAATGAAAGACTAGAATATATAATCACACAGAGGTCTTTTACTGTTGCACTAGATAGAACAGAAAGGACATCTAAAATTACAGTGTGATCTAAAATCTTGCTTCTAGCTGCATGCGGTTCTATGACTAGAACTTCTGTCTTATCAGGATTTAGCTGAAGGAAGTTAATTAGCATCCAGTCACTTATATCCTTTTTGCATTGCTCAACTTTAGCAAGCTGGTTTCTCTCATCTGGTTTTTCTGAGACGTATAACTTTGTGTCGTCAGCATAACAGTGAAAATTAATATCATGCTTACGGATTTTGTTGCCCAAAGGAAGCATGTAAAGGGAAAAAAGCAGTGGGCCTAAAACCAAACCCTGTGGGACACCAAACTCCACTAGAGGACATGCAGAATAATCACCATTTAAATCTAAATACAGATAACGATTAGTCAAATAGGATCTAAGCCAGGAGAGGGCTGTTCCCTTAATTCCTACTACATTTTCTAATCTGAGAAGGAGAATACTATGATCAGTGGTGTCAAAAGCTGCACTGAGGTCGAGTAACACAAGCAGAGTTACGCAACCCTGATCAGAGGCCAATAGGAGGTAATTTACTACAACTTACTGTTTATAATGAGGGCTGTCTCTGTGCTGTGATGAGGCTAAATCCTGACTAATACAGTTCATGTACGTTATTTCTATGTAGATATGAGCATATAGCTGCTCCACTACTATCTTTTCCAGAATCTTAGAGATAAAGGGGAGGTTTGATATCAGACTGTAATTGGACAGCTGACCGTGGTCGAGGTCAGACTTCTTACTTATCGGTTTAATAACTGCTAATTTAAAAGATTTTGGAACATACCCAATGCTGAGTGAAGAATTAATTATTTTCAACAGGGGTTCTGTTATTTCTGGCACTATCTGTTTGAGAAAATGTGTTGGTATAGGATCTAATATACAGGATGATGAATTAGCAGAAGAGATGAGTGAAATTAGTTCATTCTCTTCAAGGGGAGTAAAGTTCCGATCTGACATGGTTAACATTTAACATCTGCATCAATTACATTGTCCGTTTTCAAAGAATAAATGTTATGCCTAATGTTTACAATTTTACTATTAAAAAAGTTCAAGAAGTCCTCACTACTGTTTGTTGTTGTTTTGGAGATTTCTGCAGTGGTCTTATTTCTGGTTAATTTGGCTACGGTATTAAATAATAATCTAGTATTGTTTTTGTTATTTTCTATAAGAGTGGAGAGATACGTTGATCTTGCTACACTAAGAGCTTTTCTATAGTTCAGGATGCTCTCCTTCCATGTTTTTTGAAATACTAACAATTTAGTTTGATGCCGTTTACATTCTAATTTCTGAGTGGTCTGTTTTAAACTGCACGTGTGATCATTATACCGGGGAGCGAGTTTCTTATCTCTAATAATTTTCCTCTTCCACTCCAAAAACCTGCCTTTACTGAGTTATTTTGGGCAGAGGGAGAATTTTAGAATTGAGCAATATAACACAGGAAGCAGTGTTGTTGTCGTGAATATCAGCACCACTGTAATGTGGTTTTAAACATGAGGGCGCAGCCCATGTGTCAAAGATATTGCAGTCGTGCTGATATTCAGTGCTGATATTCAGGACAGTAGCACAACCTCAGGTGGGATATTGCTTTTATACAACAGTTCTACAAACATCATTTATTATCAACAGATTATGATTTGATTGTTTATTTAAATAGTTATTTTGCTCCACCAACACATATCCTTCTGCGACTGGCAGAACTAACTAACTGCAAATGGTGGAGCTGGTGAATGAAACAGTTGGGGTAACTTTTTCATCGATATGACTCAACTTCCATATAACCTCACTTGGATGATTGAGAATCCTGACAGACTTGAATGAATGTAAGTTAGTGTAATTATTACTGTTGAAAATGGTTTTAAATAGTTACTGGTACTACAGTAGGTAGCCAAAAGTTGTGGAGAATAAACTATGAAGGTGGTGGTCCGTCGTGAAAAATTGTTTTATTTACTTTACAGTTCCACTTTATTTCGACTTTGACTATCATATAATGTGTGTTGAATCCCAAATAGTGTTCAGTGGAAAGCTAGAGCACTATGTACAGTGTACAATCTCTTATTCCACACATCAAGTAGTCCTATTGATGAGGAGCTAGAGAGTGATTTGGAATTCAGCCTTGTAGTAGAAGTTACAGTAGTTAGCTTTTCGGTTTGCATTAGCATTGAACTAAACAACACAAATCAATCAAAAACAATTGTTCAAATGCAATTTGGAATGATTTAGAAGCAATTACTAAGGAGAAAAAGTGTCGACAGCGTTATCTGCATGAAAGTGTGATCATGACTGATTTTGAATGTGGGTTTTTGCTTTTAAAATGCTTTTTTAATAATGTGTTTAATGTCTCAGAAAACATAATGAATGAATTGAGGAAAAATATATTAGCGTTGTTAGTTTTACTTGCTTTTTAATTTAAATAATCTGTAAACTTAACTAACGCAACACAATAGAGACTAAAGACAATAGAGATAAGATCAATTAAATCTGACTTTTTCTTAACCACCACAAAATAAACAAGGCCAATGCTGGAACACATCAGAGGGTTGAGTTCACACCATTCCTAGTTCACTGTAGTTACTGAATAATGTTTAGTAGTTACTGAATAATATGCTTTAAGAGGATTAACTAAATAATAACCAGTGTGTTTAAAGTGTTAATATAAGTAATATTTATTAAGTGCTTCTAGTAACTTTATTTCTATGTATAAGGTGTATGTGTGCATATACAGCTAAGCAGCCTTCCACTGAACACAGACAAGTTTAAGATGTTATTAATTTAATATACTGCATAATGATAGGAGGAAATCATCAAAATGGTCTCCCACCTTTCTAAAAGCATGCTGGTAGATTGAAGGATTGGCTGTGTATCTAGTGTTTTGACCCTAGTCAAGATTAAATGGTCACTGAAAAGGAATTAATACTAATTTAATACAATAAAATATATAATACATTTATAGTCAGGGCTCATAGCTTTCTTTGTCATTTTACTTTCATTCAAGTCTACACACTACTGGGATGAAACAAGACTCCAAAGTTAATTTGGAAATATTTGAAAGAAAAACTGGTTTTAAAGAAACCACTAAGTAGAATTGAAATGCTTTGATCATCATTGTGGCCACTTTGATGAATGAAAGCTTCGTATCAAATGGCGGTAATGAGATGTGACGAGTCCCCAATTTGGATCATACTTTCCTTCTCCACGAAGATTCATAAAATCAATCCTGGATCTGTCAACTTTTCTCTAAGTCAACAGATACTTTTGTGTGTTGTGTATCAGTGGTTGATTGATTATTCATGTGGCTCATCCACAGGGAATATTCTTGACATACAATGCCATTGAAGCAGGCATGATATTCAATATAAATATTTTCATCTATAGATTCACTTGACAGTAATGGTAGGCAATTACCTATGTGAAACTAAGCCCATACAACTCTGTTTAACTTAATAAAAAATCATAGTCCCTCCACTGAAACACACACAGAAATCACACACAGAATTATTAAGTACTGCACACTTATCATCACACATAAATGCAGACCTTTCTCTCTAAGGTAAGTCTTTAACATATAATCTTGACAGTGCTTTCTGTGCACAGCTGTCACATGCTGCTATTTAAATAGCTAACATTCTAAAATCCCTAAAGCCCTAAGGGCTAAGGCAAGTAAAAGTGAGTGAATGTTCAGAAACAGGTGTTCTCTCTCTGTCTCTCTCTCTCTCGCGCGCGATAGCATTTTGGCATTGTAGAACAGCTTGTGTAAAAAGAAATGCACTACACATGATTCCATCATCACTCATGGTGAAGGAGATATGTGTTGTTAGATTTATGAATTGTGAGGCAATGTTTATGTTGATACCTATAATTTATAGGGATTAAATTAAATGATAAACCTGAAGTTGCTTAGTGGTTAGTTCTTGGTTGAAAAACCGCTCAATCTGATCTGAGTAGGAAAGCAGCAGACATCAAACAGTATTACATGAAAGAGCTTCTTTTCCCCTTGGCTCACATGGAGAGATGAATTGTTCTCACTTTTTTCCCAGGAGGACAGAATACAATTGCATTATAGACCCTCAACCATGCTGACAACCACAATGTTTGTGCTGTAATATGAATATGAATCCTGTGTGAATATGTGCATAATTGCTTATATGGTTTTCTCTTATGTTCATGGTTTCACAAAGAATGTGAAGTGATATGTTATCATTTTAAGTTCTTGAATGATTTACCCTAAGGAAATGGCCCATAATATCCCAACAAATTACATGATGATTTGTACATATCAGTTTACGTATCACTCTCATGAACATTAGTTACAGTAGGCATTTACCAGTGGATCCAGTGCCTCTGCCAGGAGCACTGTGCATATTGTAAAGGACAATCCACTATCATATTACTTTACATGAAAAGGCTGTTTATAGAAACTAACGATTAGCATTTTAATCTTACTTGAATTATTTTACTTCAAACCTAACATGTGACCTGTCACATCAAATCGGTTATTATGTTGATTTTTTGGGGGTAATTTGAGTTGTGCATATTTTCAGATCTTTTCTTGACTAATAAGCTCCATGTTGATACCAGATTTATTGTGTATCATGTCTGGTTGCTGAGATATGGCCAGTGCAAGTTTGTTTATGAGTATAAAATACTACTTTTATCATATCTAAATGAGAATTCCACAATATAGTAAGAAGGAGGGAACAGTCTCATTTTGTCACCAGCATTTCCATACTATCCCTAAAATAAATTTTTACAGCAGCATAGTTTAAATGCAAAAAAATGCATGTTTTTCTGCCACAACTGGAGTAATCAGCTTAGATAGTGTTCATTAAAGTGCTTTAAAAACAAAGTTTAGGATTAAAACTTTCTCAATTCTGTTGATTGATTACGAAGATATGGTATTTATCAACCGAAATTTGCCAAAATTGAATTACAGTAAATTTCCCCTGCCGCACTCTATTGGCCATAGGTCAAAACTATCATTTGCGACTTAACAGCTGGCTTAGTATGATTTGTCACAATTATTGCAGCAGAAATTTCAAGTATTAAAAGTGGAAGTAAGGACAGGTGAAATTTTTTTTGCCTTCAGCACGTACAAGCTTCCTGTCACACGCAGAGCAGCAGTCATCTATTTAACGTGATCACTGTGTGTTTACACTGTGTTGACACAAAGTCAGTCACTTACATCAACTATGAATCTTTCATAGGCCATGTTGGCAACAACATTACAGTACGCAGATATATCACAACTTAGAAGTATGTCAAATCTCTTATTTATTTTCTTTCAATTTGCGGAGATGGATGCAAGTGAAAGCCCTCTTCCATCATCCTGACACTCACCAACGACATGACAAGCACAGGAAGAGAAACATTCTAAACCCTCTCACTTAAACAGTGACAAACACAAGACACAGACACTGAACACTGCACTTCACTAAATAGTGAAACTAATCAGTGACAAATACAAGCCAGGTGCAAACATAATCAGGGACATGCAGCGTCTGATGGGAGCTGTAGTTCAGCAGCTTCATGAAACTTCTCTGAGAATAATGAGCAAGAATCTTTGGATCACTATACAAACATATGATAGAATTAGGGTGAAATACAGTACAAAAGGAGTAGTATTACACACCAATGTGTAATAGATTAAATTGCAAGACAGTTAACTATTATATCATCATCCTCGATATAATATTGAATATATTTGTTTCGACTATGCAGAATAACAAAGCACAGTTACGAGAGTATAAACTATTTTTATTTCTCTATGTAATCCCCTGCTACATTAATGCACTTATCCCAGGGTTCACTAGTGCTTAGAGCCATGACCAGACTGTCTGCATCACATCTGAAAAGCTGGCCTCCCAGGAACACCTTTAACGGCCCAAACATGTTGAAATAGTTTGAAGCGATGTGAGGACTATACGAGGGATGTGGCTATAACTCCCAGCTGAGTTCCTGGAATGTGCAAGTGATGCAGTTAGCAGTACGAGGTTGTGGATTGTCCTACAAAAACAGAATGCCTTCAGTGATCAAAGCAGGCTGTTTTTGTTCCTGAGAGGGTTCCACTCACTGAATGTTCATGGCTCTGAGACACTTCAGCCAGGATCATAATTCACAGATGTATGGCTGTCTTTAAAACGTTTGCAACATTCATATGTTTTCCTGTGTCTAAGATTCTCACCGTACTGTGGTTGACGTCTTGTGTAAATGTCAATCTGGTTTACCCCTTTATTCACAAGAACACCCTTCATATAAAGGCTTCAAAAGAATTTATATAATGTATGGATTTACTTTCATGCATGATGTACTTTTGTGTATGGATTTACACAAAATTATAATTTATTATAAAATACCACAGAGAGAGGACTTTGGCTTACTCGTTTGGCTGTTAGAATTCTTGCCATTATCAAATTTTGCTTGCTTGCAAGAATTTATTACAGGCAAAAATCAATAGGGAGAAAAGATTAGTCTTGGCAGCAATTCGTTTTCAGCATCAGCTAAATGTTAAGCCAGACATGAAAGTCTGCCCAGTCTCTCATCTAACGCTCTGTGACAGGAGAATAATGGAGCATCCCTGAGTCATAGCACTAAAACTTACAAAGCCAATGTCACCCTTTTTGTTGTTCCCGCTGTGCTCTGCTTCTATACTCGGCTGAGTCTACAGGCTGGAACAGAGGGATTTATGACTAAATCTCCTCTCACTGCATTTGGAACCAAGCCGCTGGTTTGTCTTGTAAGGCCAAAAGATTTCTTGGAAACAAGCCACATTACTTAGATATCCTGCACCCATTAACCAAGCTGACTTTAGATTGAGGGAATTTGACCCCTACTCAGTTCACAGGACATGTAGTGTTACTCTTACTTGTTCATTTTTTTGCTCATAATGACCTCTTCATAAATGTTGTTGTGCCAGCAGCACAATCCATCAGACTGATGTAAAAGCAATAAATCACCTAATTCAGGAAATTACGTTTTGGAAACACTAGGCCTATTTTAAAGAAAGAAGCAGGCCTATAGCAAATTGTTAAGCTGAAGGTCAACACTGCCTCCATAAGCTTTCTAATACAGTATGAAGAAACTATGTAGCATAATTATTTGCTATTAGTTCTGCATGTTTAAACTGCGTCAGATGCTTCTTAGGCTTAGACTTAATCACCCTACACTCAATGCATTGTTATATAATCTTTATCACATATCTAATGCGACAAGCATTAATTAATAAGGACAGTAAATATTTCATTTGTCTATGAATAGCAAGATGAGTTCCTGAAATGTCCTCTTATTGGCATTTTGACTTAAATCTTACATATAAGTTATTAGGTGATGTAGTTATAGCCAAGTAATCAACATCAGGGTGTTATGATGCTGTCCCCTGTGCTTTATTCTAATCACACTGACTTGCATCAAGTGTTATGGAATGTTACTTTATTTCCTGTCATCACTGTTGACGTCTGACCATCACAGACATGTGTGAACTTTCCCCAAGTTGTTGTTAGAGGAGGCCTTTGAAAGCTGTAGCATTACAATTTTCCTTGACTGAAACTAAAGGGCCCAAACCTGTCCCAGCATGACAATGCCCCTGTGTGCAAAGTGAACTTCATGAAGAAGTGCTTTGCAAAGTTTAGAGTGGAAGAACTTGAGCGTCTGGCTCTCAACCCCCTTTGAACAGCTTTAAAATGTACCGAAATACAAACTCCACCCCAGACCTCCTCACCTGACATCAGTGCCTGACCTCTCTAATGCTCCAGAAAGAACACAGATCCCCAATGCCAAGCTCTAAAATCTAGTGTAAAGCCTTACCAGAAGAGTGGAGGTGATTATATGGGGAAAGGGGGACTAAATCTAAAATGTTCAAAAAGTGCGACATGTCCACAAATTTTTGTCCCTTAAGTGTATTGCGTATAATCAGTCCCCCATCAACATTCTCCTTTCATTTTTGTCTTGAAGACTGTCAATGTGATAAAAAAATCTTTCCATTTTACTGTAACAATGGAGGTTTTTTTTATTTATAAATGCTAAGTAAATGTTTTTTGTAGAAATGTTTCACATACTAATAAAAAAAAAATAATATATATATATATATATATATATATATATATATATATATGTTCTTTTATGGCAAAGGACACATTAAGTTAAAGTCATGTTTTAGTTTAGTATATTAAATGATACAAAGTTTCTGTTTATTAGTTACTGTAAAAACAATAACTTATTAGAATAAGCATGCATGATTTGCCTCCCAGCAAAACTGACTACTTGTCACTGCCACGCTTCTATGGAAAAACAATCAACACATTTTGACCAAACAGAATTCGAGATTAAAACGGTGGAAAACTGCCAGAAACATTACATCGTCTTTATTTATTTGCATATAAGTCTGTTTACAGCCATAAAATTTTTAATCAAATTAAAGAAAAAAGGAATGGTCCCATACAAACTGGTTCCTTATGGCAGCCAATCAAGGCTCATCTGGCATGTTTTTGGTTTTGCTTGACTGAGTTTGGAGGGCAACATCATGTTTAAAACAATCGCCTTTTCTTTTTCTCCTCAATGCAGAAACTCCTCCAGCTCTCACAGCCGTGTCTCATTCATTCTTAGGGAACAAGCATGGAGACACGCCAAAAAAGACACGACAGGACAAACCGCGGTTGCATCCAAACCCCTTCGAAATCCATGACAACCTGGCTTGGGCCAGTCTCTGATACAGTATGTCCTCGGATAATTCATGTTTCGGTGAGGCCCAGAGCAGTGTCCATAGAAGAAAGTGTGAGAGCCCTGAAAATTGATTCATGGAAACTCGCATTCCAGGCTGAACGTGATCGCTTCACCCTGCTTCCTGTTTTTAAGTGCTGTTTGAATATTAGAGGTGGAATGTTTGGGCATCACCACAGCTGGAGAATGGGAGGATCAAAGAAACAGTAAAGTAAAAAAAAAAAATTGTTGCCAAATGTTGTACTGTCTTGGGATTATTTATATAAAAACATGATCTTGACCAAAAAAAAAAAAGGCGAAATAAGAAATTTAATTATATGCAATTTAATGTAGTTCAATCGTTGTCTTGTATTACAATCCGGTGTATTTTTTTTATAGCAACTTTCAAAAAAATGAGCCGGGCTCAAAATAAGCCCAAGGATCTCTGTGACTGTGCTGTTTCAGCTCAACCAAAGAGCACCAGCTTTCCAGCAGTGATACTGCTTGAAATCTGGCAAGGCCTCGTCGCAAAGAATGCATGCATAAAGCACTTTCATGCTGTATCGTGTATCCAGGAAATTAAAATCAGAAGTTGAAGAGGAAGAAAGGATGGACAGAATCAATGTGCTGACCCTATTGACAGTATACAAAACAAATATTCCCATAATTTAATTTTAATCCCTTCACAGCTGCCTGGAGATGGAGGCTGATCTTATGAAAAAGACAGAGGTTGAGAAAACAAAGGAACACTTTGTCAGAGCCAGATCAAAAAGAAAGTGGTGTGATGTGCAGGGAATCCAGTTGCATGCATAATGCATTTGCCACATGTGGAAACATGAAGGATACGAAATATTTGCCTGTGACAGAGACAGTTATAGTTAGTCAGTGAGAAACAACATTTATAAAGAAATTAATGAATATTTGGCATGAATTTGTATGACCAATAATGTTATGACCTTATGCTGGTCAGGGTCATGGTGGATCCGGTGCATTTCCTGGAACACTAGCTCTGAGATACACTGAATTGGATGCCAGTCCATTACAGACCACCACACACACACACGCACACGCGCACACACACATGCACACCACACACACACACACACACACACACACACACACACACACACACACACACACACACACACACACACACACACACACACACACACACACACACACACTTGATCCACCTACTGGCTTGTTTTGGGGGGAAAACCAGTTGGCCTGATGAATAAAGCCCGAAACCCCTACTGACAGTCTTTTTGAAACGTCCTCTGTGGACATTCCATGCACCTACACAATATGGGTACATTCTGTAATTTGTTGCACACTTTTCACACTATCCAAATTGTGCACAATCTCTGTTTTGCTAGCACATTGTACAGTCATTTGTAAGTACAGCATAGGCTTAATAGAACATATATTCATGTTATATTTTAATCTTCATTTTTAGATACATATAATGTTTTCTTTCTGTCCTCCCTACATTTATCTTGCTTTAATGTCTATTTTCTAACAGTTTGCACCACATTACCAAGACAATTTCCTTGTATGTGAAAATGTACATGGCAATAAACCAGATTCTGATTGTGAGTCTGAATCTAGGGGAAATCCATGCAGACATGAGGAGAACATTCACAGTAATCCAAGCTAAGGATCAAACTAGTGATCATGGAGCTATGAGTTGGGAATGCTTCCCAATGCACCACTACCCACCAATAATCATGTTATTCAAAACCTTTATCATCTGGATATTCTGCTGTAGGGTTTTTTTTTTTTCTAATGAGTTTTGCGTGATGACGTGTGTCCTAACCCAAAAGAAAGAATAGCTTCATTTGTATGTTCTCAACAACACTTTTCTTGTAGTCAGGAAAAATGTTAAATTACCCTTCAGGCTGTTTTCTTAATAAGTGAAGCAATCACAAATGAACTGTTGTTATTGCTCTTCTCTTTCTATCCTCTATCAGCCATGCCAGTATAAACCTGGTTTTGCTTCTCTAAGAGATGATTTGTAAGAGTGACACCTGAATCAGAGCCAAAAAACAACACAGATTTTTATTATTAATTCTTGGCAGATGTGATTCCCATATACGTAATCAGCTATTTGTAATAAGTCAATGTGGTTAAAAAAAAACCTAATCCTTCAACTCACTTCTTAAATCCAACCCATGAGCTAAGAAACTATACTGGGATCTGTTCGTTGTATATAATCAGATACGAAGAGTTCTTTCTGATGCCATGATTGCTTAAATTCCAGGTGCAGATCCGTATGCACTATAATTTACCCCGGCGACCCAAAATTCCAGTCAAAATTCCCATTATGGGAAAAAAAAGACCTGAATAAACACACCTCCGGTAGAGATTATGACGAAGGCTCAGTAAACAAATGTGCAGAGCTATTATTTTCTACAGACTCTGTGGTCTTTAATAAAAGCAGCACCGTTAAAATTGTGCATTTGTAGCCGTGCATCTGATATAAATCAGTCACGATAAGTTCTACCTCTTGCAGTAATAAGCATTCTCCAACATTCTCCAGAGAGAGAGATCAAACATTTGCCCAACATTCCCTGCTGATAGGCAAAAGCTTGCCAACTGAAAATGAGCATCTTTACAGCGAAGCTCAGTGCGCTACAGTATGTTTTGCCCCTGCAGCACTCCTTCTTTTGTGGTGTCCATTGCTTTGCCTTTTTAGTGTAAAGCAGTTTAAGATTCTTCTGATAGCTTTTAAAAAAGGTGTATGAAAGATAATTTTGATAGTATTTTTTGAGCTTTTGTCAAAGATTAAAAGCTCATGAAAAAGAGCCATTCAGCAGTTCATTGTGCAGGGGTATTCAGAAAGGCGTGACAGCGTAGCAGTAGTAGTTTTTTTAGCACAATAGGGAAAGATGAGAGAGGTGTAAAGGGCTTGTTTGTAAGGGATGAGACATGGCATTGCTATGACTATGAGACAGTTATCTGACAGACTCATCAACACGGTGATCAGTTCACTCCCTGTGTGGCCGTAGACTCTCTGCCTTCTCTCTTGTACTTCTACCAACAGGGTTGAGGAAATCACCATGGAGCCAAAATAATGAAGAAGGGAAACAAACACTTAAAAATGACTGAAGTCAGTCAGGAAAGAGATGTAGTTGCTCTCAAGAGCTGTAATCTGTTTCATGTTGCCAGTAAAGCTACAATTTGCTCCACATCCTTAAAGCAAATGCAAAACATTAAGTGGATTATTTCCCAAGAGTGACTTACTCTTTACTTTGTACTTTTAGGTAAAGTTCAATCTCACTTGAAACATAACTTACTATTCAGTGTATATAACCCTTATAAATAAAGGCCAATGTAAGAACACTCACTCACTCACTCACTCATCATCTATTCCGCTTAATCCTGTATTCAGGGTCATGGGGGGCCTGGAGCCTATCCCAGGAGACTTAGGTACACCCTGGACATGGTGCCAATCCATCGCAGGGCACACACATACACACACTACACAATTGGGAAAGGCCAATTAACCTAACCTACAGGTCTTTGGATTGTGAGAGGAAACCGGAGTACCCGGAGGAAACCCACCAAGCACGGGGAGCACATGAAAACTCCATGCACACAGAGACGGGAATCAAACCTGGCCAGGAATCGAACCCAGACCCTGGAGGTGCAAGGCGACAGTGCTAACCACTACACCGCCGTGCCGCCCTCAATGTAAGAACAATTGTCTATTAAATGATGCATAATCATGTGACATCAAAGTTTTTTAATATTAAGAGACACTGCAACACTGATAACATTCTACAAATCTTTACAATCCATTAAAATAGGTGTGTGTTTGTGATTCGTGATCAGGTGAACTTGAATGTGTGTGCTGAGAGATGGAGAGCTAAGCAACCATTTTTTCAGGCATCGTTGGATTCTGGGAATTGTAGTTAGACACAGATTCCAGCGTATACATGACATTCTAAGCATGGCCAGGTTGTCAAAGGATAATTAAAAAAAAGTAGAGAAAAATGTATCTTTTCTCTACTTTTTTTTTTCAATTGGTGTATAATCAAGTTTAATTTAAATATTTTAATTATTGTCTTAAACTTATAGAGTTCACATATCTAACTTTGTGGATTTTGCTTTTAATTCATCTTTATATCAGTTTTTCTGATTCATTATTCATACTGCTTTACCTGTAAGCAAGTATACATAAAAATTGAGAAACTTGATGAATAATTTTAGGCAATGAAAAATGTTCTGAATGAAAGGCCACCATTAACCTTTTTTAGATGAACCAGCCTTTTTCCCAGGATCTGTGGCTGGCACTTCACTCAACACAGCCCTGGCAAAAGCAAAGCAGTGTGCCAATCATGTTGTCAAAATACAGCTGCACCCAAGTAGTGCTTCACATTCCTGTGTAGTGTGGCATGGCAGAGGCACAGAGGATAAGCATTTGTATGAAAGCATCAGGAAACGAGTATTGCACTGTTGCTGTGGTTTGAGCTTTAAAGGTTTGACTGGTAAAGTTTAAGGCCAGGCTGAGGAAAACATAAAAAAATAAATACTGAATGTAAGTGAGAGTGTCAGCCAGATGGTTCTGAGACATTTCTCCAGTTTTATTCTTAGTGCAAATATGACAAGCATTCCAGTGGCATAAATGAATGCAAGCGGGAAAGCAAATGCAGCCCAATAATGGCCTCATAATGTTAACAATATCAAGCAAAAGTTTATTTACATACTTTATTTATATGTGTTAGTTAAAAATGTTTAAAAAAAAAAAAAAAGGTTTCCTCTTGAAAAAATTATTCTCTTCAAATCCACTGCCATTTTCACATGATCTGTAAAAAGCTAGATCACATCTGGAATTTTTGTTTTGTTTGTTTTATGAATGTATACAAATACACTATAATATACCATGTCTCACGTGTAGGTAATGAGCCTCAAGATGGTACTGTTATTTATCTCTGGTGCATATAAAGTCTCATTCCAAATCCAACTGTAGATAGGATCAGCTCATTCTGTATCATCTGCAATAAGGAGAACCGGTTTGTGTAAATGTGACACAGTGTTACACAATTTAACTCATCAGTGGCTTTTCAGTCTCTGAATAACAGCAATGTCAGATTTCCACCAAAGAGCAGAAGAATACAATTGGTAAGCATGCGAAACATGACAACATGATTCCCCCCCCCACAATAGTAACTAATGAACAGTCTGTTAGACACAAAACAGTTTTTTTTTAAGTGAGTCTTTTAAAATGTAAGGTGTGTGGAAGTTGTAGCAATAGAGCCCCCTACTGGATGTTATATTCAGTTGTGCAGAATCCAAAAATACAAGTGTTTCCAGATGAAAACTCAATTATAATATTGCAACCAAATACAGAGGGGTTTTGTAAGCGTTCTTATGCAAGCCACATTGGTGGTCGATATATTTCTGTTGGTTGTTCATTACAGTCACCTAAGCTGAATAATGTACCCTGTAATAGGAAATGTTTTGTGTATTGTGGTGATTTGAGATCAGACAGTCTGAAACTCTTCACCACCTCTTCCATGTGATCTTTGATGTTTTGGGAGATATGCCCTGGCATAGTAACGGCCTGTCAGAGTTAGCTCTGTTACTCGTCTCATTTGACAACCCATGAATGCTTTCTTTCTGTTGTCTTGCAGCACTGTTTTGTTTTTTACACCAGTAGCCAGACTGACATGTCTCAGCATCCACTCCATCTTTCTTGTCTTGTAATCACCTTCAGCTAAGGAACAAAAACTTTTTGAAGTGAGCCAACATACCAATATGAACCAATATAAGCAAATAAAGCTTTCCAAGACATAAAGTAGTCCACATTATCTGCATTATGTAACAGAAGTGTGAAGACATACAGTAGAAACATATAAACACTCAGAAGCAGAGTTGTCAGTTAACATGATATACTTGGTTTGTGAGTGTGTGCTCAGGCTGCTGTTATTCTTCTAGCACAAAGACATCATTCTGCTTATACAGGCTTTAGTACGAGCCAGTGACGTCATCCATAACAGCGAGCTTTGGGGTTCATACAGGCTCAGTCCACTCGAGTGTTAAGCCATTAAAAATAATGAGTCTTTTTTTTTTTTTTTTGTATGGAAACACCCTGACTCTATCAACTCCCTCTGAGCCCTTCCAGACACTCTGCGTCACTTCTGGCAGCATCCACAATAGATGCTTTTTCCTTTTTACGGTATCATAATATACATATATGAAAATCTGCTGCAAAAGGTAGCGCCTGTTAAAAGCTGGCAAAAACAACTGGACCTAACCTAAAAACATAAGTTCTAATGAAATATAATGCTTTTTTTCATCCTTCATCCAAAAGCTTGCAATTCTAAACTTTAATCGGATTTCAGTACAATTGCACAATTCAAAAGTAAGAGATCTTCCCTGCATGTTGCATTGCAGTGCTTACTCATTGCTGGAAAGGTGGAAATATATATTTTTAAAAAATCTAAATCATGCTCTGTCTCATCATGACTAATAAATCATACTGTATATAATATGTTTGAGTCAGACATGTCATGTGATCCAGCCCCCACCCGCACCTTATTTTATATCCTGAAAAATCCTGTGACTACACACTCCATCTTAGGGAACATCCTCAAAGAGTAAAGAATCTTTTGTCTCTTGCGTAACTCAACATAGCACATGTGCCGGACATCTGCAGTTCTTCTGAATTTCTTTTTGAGAAAAACAGGCCTCAGTTCTTCTGTCAGTTCAGACACTTCTGCACAGTGGCACATGGAGTTCAGGCGCCTCTTAGCCTCTCTGCTGGATTCTTCATGTGCCATCTGCAGCTGCTTGGGATGCAATGTAATGCAACACTTACACCTTATGCTGTTCTCCATGCAACTCGTGCCGACTGTTAACACTTCTCTTTTTATATCACTGAAAGCCTGGGCTGTCATGATGTTACTCCTTCAGCATGGTCGTGCGTGAATACGTTCCACTAGGCACAACATACTGTATGCCACCTAGACAACCAGTCAGTCATGCTTCTTGTCCTGACTAATACATGGTTAGTTGACTTGAAAAAGTGTGTGTGTGTGTGTGGGGGGGGGGGGGGGGGGGGGGGGGGTAGCGATATATATAGAGAGCATTGTTCACTGTCGCCATCTGCTGGTCAGTAGTAAATAACTCATAGTTTTTTAAGTTGTCAATTAGAAATATTGATGAATAAGGATTGCCTCCATATCAGTCATGTTGTCAGGTGAAATGCTAGATAAGACTTAAGTGCCACTGAATAAAATCCTCAGCTATTTTAACCAGGTTTACACTTTTCTTATTTGTTCTTCTACCACATGTCACTTCACACAATGCTACAAATGTAACACTGGTTTAAATATCATTTTACAAAACACATAGCAATACCTACACCATTTATAGATATACAATATACAAATAATAATTATACAAATATAATTTATACAGTAGATATACAAAGCAATCTTCTTAGTTAGAAGAGCGGAGTAGCCAGGATTCTGAATACTTATATATTTACTTATATCTACTTATATGTATTCGCTATATATATATATATATATATATATATATATATATATATATATATATATATATATATATATATAACCCATAGCAAACCCACTATGGCAGATAACCTGAAACAATACGCTGAGTGATTTTCCTTTCATTCTTAGTCAATTATTTCAAGTTTATTGCAGAAATATTACTGTAGATTGGCCCAAATTCAGATAAAATGTTTGACAAGCAGAAACACGGCACAACTGTGACTTCATGATGTGAACGATGTTTGAGTTTTTGTCTTTATATAATAATAATAATAATAATAATAATAATAAAAACTCACAAAACAGGACAGTGAAGGCTCCATTCATAAATACTAAATAAATATCTCTTAAAGAAAACTTCAATTTATCAAACATTATACATTTTCTTAGTTAAATAACACTCACTCACTCATCGTCTACACCGCTTTATCCTGTAATCAGGCTCGCGGTTGGATTCTCACCAGATACAGTGCTGTGAAATAGTATTTGCGATGTTCCTGATTTTTTTATATGTATATTTTTCATACTTTGATTATTAAGATTATCAAACAAATTTAAATATTACAAAAAGATAACCCAAGAAATAAAAAAGTTTTATTCAAATGTGTAACGAAGCGGGTCTCAGGAGGGGCAGGACCGTGCATAAATACTCTGCACTGTTCCGAACAGGTGTTCTATCAATTCATCCTACTCATCATCGTTTCCTACTCAGGCTTTCTGCGCATGCGCATTACAAATACGTCATGACTTGCCATTTTTAGCGTCCCGCCCATAAATTCAATCTACTCCTGCGAGTGATTTGCGAATTTACTGAGGTATTTCCTAGTTTTGTGGTTTTAATTGACATTATATTTGATTCACATGCCTATATTTAACAGTCGACCTGTGAATTGAAGGCTAGTGGTGATTTTTTTTAATCGTTCATAATCCAAAATGGTAATGTTTAGTTGCCGCGTGACACGTTGGTGGACCATTTCATTAACTAGCTAGTTATCTCTTGTCCAAAGTAGTGTCATTACTTCGTTGTACAGTGATTATGCACATGTTTTACTAGCCAACAAGTTTTCCTGCCTATGAAAAGGAAAATTGCAATCTTTTTTTATTATTCATTTTATTATTCAAGTAGGATTGTGTAATGTTCTTGACACTATTAAAATATGAAACCTGTTGGTTTATATTTAAAGTGTTTCCTAAAAGTTATTTACAGTTTCTTATTTGTATTCATAATATTTCTTACACAAATTAGTGGGATTGCTACTATAGGAATTACATTCTGATGAAGTACCACAATGTGTCAGAATCTGCTGCCCATGTTTAAAACTATAGGAATTACATTCTGATGAAGTACCACAATGTGTCACGTGCGTGTCATACGCACTCTCCCAAACTCCTGTTTGTCACCCCCGCTGAAGCCCTCCTTTAGTGCTCTTATAAAAACCTATTACATCTCGTAGTGCAGCTTTCCATACCGCTCCTCATAAAATGGTTTCATTTATTAAGGGAAAAAAGCTGGCCAAGCCTACCTGGCCCTATGTAAAAAGTAATTGATCCCTTTCTAATTAACGAATTAACTGTGATTTTTGGAAGGCTGACTTGGAAATGTGTTGAGGCAACAACTCATCCAGGAGCTCAAAAAATAACAGAACATCATCTAAAGAAAAATTGATCTTTGGAGAATGTCTGGCCTCAGTTCATGACCTCAAGCGCACTTTTTTGCCAGACAAATTCTATTTTAAGTGATTTCTTGATTCAACAGCTCTGGCAGTGATCAGGCCTGGGTGGGGCAGGTGAAATTTAACTAGTTAAAGTATGGACCTAAATCCGATTGAGATTATTTTAAAAAGTAGTTCATCCTGCTGAAAAAAATTGAAGGAACACACTGAAAACACATCACTTCTCAATGGGGAAAAATCTATACTCATATGGACTGGGTAATGTGTTAGGACTGAAAAGATTAGATTAGATTAGATTCAACTGTATTGCCATTGTGCAAAATAAATGTACAGAGCCAATGAAATGCAGTTAGTATTTAATTAGGTGCATAGGTGGCCTATTTACAATAAATAACAATGTGTATAACAAACAGAAGATGCACTAGTTAATAAAGAATACTATACCTAAAAAAGTACATTATACTATATAGTTATGTTTTATATATTATTTTATATATATTACACTATGTAGTTATAATAGTATAACTGTGCAAACATTGTGAAGTGATGCCACATCATTTGATGGAAATTAAAATGATCAACATACAGAGGGCTGAATTAAAAAACTCAGTACTACAGTACTCAGTAGTTGGCCTCCACATGCTTGCTCTGGGTATCTCCTTCCAGATCTGGACGAGGGCACATAATGTCCCAGAGGTGTTCTAGGGTGGTTGTCTAGTCAATGGTATCAATTCCTTCAAGGAACTGCCTCGTACTCTCAGCACATGAGGCTGGGCATTATCGTGCACACGGGGGAGCCCAGGATCCACTGCACCAGGGTAAGTTCTGACAATGAGTCCAAGGATTCCATAACTTATGGTAATCAGTGTGCTATTGTCTAACCCGTAGAGATCTATGCGTCCCTCCATGGATAGGCCTCTCCAGACCATCACCCATCACTGACCCACCACCAGACCGGTCATGCTGAACAATGTTACAGACAGCATAACATTTTCCACAGCTTCTCCAGACCCTTTCACATCTGTCACATATACTCAGGGTGAACCTGCTCTCATCTGTGAACAGCACAGGGCACTAGTGGCGGACCTGTCAATTGTGGTGTTCCGTGCCAATTTCCAATCAAGCTCCTCGGTGCCACGCAGTGAGCACAGAAGAAGAAGAAGAAGTTGAACCCTCAGCCCACCCTCATGAACTCTGTTTCGGATTGTTTGGTCATAGACATTCACAGCAGTGGTCTGCTGGACGTCATTTTGTAGGGCTCTGGCAGTGCTCATCCTGTACAAAGGAGCAGATACTGGTCTTGCTGATTGGATAAGGACCTTCTATGGCCCTGTCCAGCTCTCGAATCATGCTCGGGAACAGAAAGAAACAGTCGTTCCCTTTGATAAAACGCCCTTAGAGTAACTCCCTGTCTCCTGGAACTTCCTCCATGCTTTTGAGACTGTGCTGGGAGACACACCAAACCTTCTGGCAAAGGCAGAGGTAGAGTCCAGGGTATCATCTCATGCTCAGCTCATGCTACCAGTAGTGACACTGACCCCAGCCAAATGCAAAACAAGTAAAAGACAGTAAGAAAAGAGGAGGGAGGGGAAAAAATATCAGTGGCCTCCACCTGACCTCTACCATTTTTGTTTTGGGGTCGTCCCCTTGTTGCCCCCCTAGTGAACCTGTTGTCTCTAATTTCATTAACACCAAAGCAGCTGAAACTGATTAACACCTTCAGCTATTTAAGTGACCAGATCAGAATATCCAAAAAGTCTAATTGACTTTATGCTATACTTTGATTAAAAAGTGTTCTTTTAATTGTTTTGAGCAATGTATACAGAATGTACCGACTGTACAGAGATGCAGGGGGTCTTGAGCCTACCCCAGGAGAATTTGGGCATGTATATTTATTAGCTCATACTTTTATTAAAGAGCTGACAGATTTAGTTAACAAAACAGTAATTAGGAAAAGGTTTTGTCATGGTAAACAACACCTAATCAGCATGTTTAATTAATAGCTTGCAATTAAAAAGTATGTTGATCCAAATCTAAAATTTTCACTAAAGATTATAAAACATTTTGTGAACTAATAGCATAGTGCTATTTCTGCCTAATAAACATGACTGTAATTCAAAATAGAATTTGTGAACTGTTACACAAATCAGGATGACTGCAGTTTGACAATGACCTGTGTTCAGACTGTTCTCCAATTTTAGTATAATTTTAAATTGTCCCCAAAGATAACAGTACAATGCTGGAACAATATTTTGTCAGACTAATGTAAAACATACCTCCTTTATTGCACTATAATCAGTCATAAGGCATAGGGTCATTTTTCCCCATGGGGCAAAGTCTTCTCAGTCTGGGTTTGAGTCTAATGTGAGAATACCAGACTCGTGTCAAGTTGGAGTCTTTCAGACTATAGCCAGGTCACATTTATAAACTATGGTAAAATAAATTGTGTTATTTGATCATGTCACTAGAACTATGTTGACTTGACTGAGGCCTCAGCATTAGTAGTTTGAGTATTTGTTTCTCTTTGATCAGATTTATATGAAGACAGCAAAATGTTCTGACACAATATGACATAACGTATGGCTAAATGCGCTTATTTTGAGATAAAAGTGTATTTTACACTGCAGATCTACATGTGTGCATTGTCTATTCACAATGCATTTTTAAGTATGCTTTTTTAATACTCACAACAGATCAGGTGATTAAACTTCATCCATTTTATTGCTCTTTTAAATTAGAGTTAGTACAGTGGCATGTCTTACAGGATTGATCAAATAGGCTTTCTTACTATGAAACATAGCACCACAATTCATGATTGCATTATAAAAACTCACACCAAACATACACAGGTAACACAGGCGTCTGTAAAACATCTTTGGATAATACGTGGCCAACGGGCCCACTGTTTCATTTCACCATGGTACCAGACTTAAACAGGATGCATTATTTGCAATTCAAGTATACATGTTAAAGTAAAGTTACAAATTTAAACTGTTATTATACAGTATGGAAATGAATGTGGCATGTTCAATTTCTACACATTTCATGGCACATTATGCATCTAGTAAATGTTTTATTTCTGATACAGACCTCAGAGATCAGTTGCCTATCAAAACAACAATAAAACAATGTATCATTAGCTGCTCACAGATATACCATATACTGTATGACAGGTTTAAATAAACTGAAATTATATGTGAAGGTCACTTGATTGGAGTACATGCAGCTACACAACAAGACTTTGGTCTAAGTATAGTGCCAGATCTGTTTGTTTCCAAATCGCTCCTGGTTACTGCCACTGGCAAACTAACATCAAAGGCAAAGTGGCAGCTGTTCCATGTGGTGCAACACACTCGGCTAACATGCCAACACCACACCTGAGCATGTAATTACATGTACCACAAGTCTCTGTTATGAAGATAATGATAAAAACCTCTAGATATTTTTCAAGGTAATTTCAGTAGTAGTAAAAAAACAAAAGCACCATCAGTTTAATACTCCTTTAGAAAGTTAATTGATTACTAACACTTAAAATGTAATGCCATTTCTGTAACATAAAGTGTTTTTCATGGTAGTAGTCAACAAAACAATGAACATATCTACTGTACATACATCATTACATATATAAATATTGTCACACATAAATAGCAGAAAAAATAAAGAAACATATCGGGGAAAAAAATGACATATTTTGAATAACCATCATTGCAGGAGGTAGGGTCGGACTGTTATACCATGACTGGTGATTACAGCCAATGTGCATCCAAAATACACATACTGTAACTAGCTAAATTAATTACTTTATGGGTTTGAATAAAATATAACCAATGTAACAATTGATTGTATATATATATATATATAAAAAAATCTTCAGTTTTACAATGGCCAACATATAAAATATGTTCAAATGCAACAACACTGGGGTGTCTTCTTTGCTTAAAAATAATTTCCCCAGATATGGTTATTCACCTTCTAGACTATATACAAAATAGCAATAAATTTGATTTACAGTTACTTCTACCCCACAGCAGATTTCCTTCACAGTTCTTTACAGTGCTTAGTGATGGGCTGTGAAACAAGGCCTTAGTGTGGTGCGACTATAACTTTAAATCCTAATGTGAATGAGCATAAGGAGACAATGTGAACAGTCATGTTGGTCAGTGAAAGCCATGATGCACAAAAACTATATATGCTATGTTCATTTTCAGATCTAGCTATTCACTGTTGTTGTTGTGGTTATTTTCCTCTTTGAAAATATGTTGAATATAAAACAAAAAAATATATAAAAAAATCTATCTACTATCTCTAGCCTCACTTTAGAGGCGACAGTCTTTCAGTAGGTATGTTTTTTTTTTTTTACTCCTGGCTAAGCCTTGGAGTCAAATATTTCCACAATCGTTAAAACTTCCCTTTCGCAGGATATGTTGTCCAAATGATTGCAAATACATTCTCTGTTAGTGTAAAAGTCAAGCCTTTAGATCACATACTTCTGTGATGAATCTGAAAGAAGACGTCGTTCTTTTAGGATAAGTCAACAGACACACTATTTGTTTAATGAAAGCTTTTATAAAAACTTCCATTGATTGAACTTTCACTTTGGTCAGTGTATTTGCATACTGACCGCCTACACTTCTGCAGTTTGTCCTGGTTAGGTATAAATACTTTGTGGTATGAGATGAGTCTGTCATAACAAGACAAGACAAGAGAGGTTACAATATTGTAGGAAACCCTTACCCTGAACAAAAGGGTCTGTTTTCCAGTATGCATGTACTGCTAATAAATGTTGCTGCTGCAATAACTGTCTCACCTATAATCACAGCTTGATGCCCTTTTAATCATTTCTTCATCGTTTAGAGTGCTGGTTCTTTTGAAACTCTTATGTGGTAAATTTGATTAAAGAATCGACTAAGATTCTCATATACATTTCCTACTAATTGATCATACTCTAATATTAAAAATGGGCAGGCACAATATGACAGTAGCGATGTATGATATTGTGCACGGTATATATTGTTACTAATTTTTCGACACGTCTTGTCTACAGTTTCGAGACAGCACAGACGTTGTGCTTGTGAGTGCTCGAAGGAGGACATGACACTTCTGGTGATTGTGGAGGGAAAATTGAGCTGTGGCTCACTGCAGCCCTGATTATTAACCAGAGTTGCCAAAGAGCAAGACGGAGTGTCCAAGACATTCCATTGATTCCATTCCATTGATTTTCCATTAAAGAGAGACATGAGGCCTCAGTACACTTTCAAGGCAAACCACAGTAGTCAAATGCATGTAAAATACATTTACATGTACAGACCAACAGTTCTTCTGGTGCATTCATGCGGTTTAGTGTATGTGACCATTTTTCACAAAAGAAACATTCCACCAATGCCAAGGTCCTGACGGAAGTTTGCAGCTATGCACTTGCAGATTTGACTTGAGTATTTTTCACTGGATCTGGACAAGAAGGCCAGTGTGAGGATGAGGAAGACACTTTCCACAGAATCCTCCACAGCGCCCGTAGACGCGTGTTGCATCCTGACAGGAAGACAGTCGACAAGTTGCATATCATACCGTGAATCTTTTCTTAAGTGCACCTTAGCTTGATATTGTATCAAACAAGGATTTTCAATAAATAAAAGTGTTCTTCTTCTTACCTCTGATCGATGGACTTTGATCGAGACATAGTTGCCTTGAGGCACCCACTTAGTCAACTCAGCCACTTTTAGTCCTGTCCCAGTGAGATTGATGCTGAACTGACCCTGACAAATGATAAAATTGTTACGAAAAGATAAAGCCTCACCACGGCTCATGCATCTATTTGGGCAACAGTGGCTGTTCCCAGATAAACTCAATAGTATGATATGGTCAACTCTCTGGCATCTCAGATCCCTACCTGAGGGCATCTAGCAGCACTATAACAGTCTCCAGCACTGCCAAATGGAACAGGGTGGCCAAGAAGGGTTTTAGAAAACTGCACGTCTGTGGCTGTGTTAAACAAAACACAAGAATTCAATACAATCTGGTTAACACATGGGCATTACACCTAAATCTCATTACAATAAGACTATGTGTTTAAGCTTATAAAGATAGAAATATGACAATGTGATCATAAATATAATTTATGATACTCTGTGATATAAAGACGATTGACACTTTTTTCATTACATGCTATAAACCTTTCTTTGAGGGGCATCAAACCAGGACTTGATGAAATTTCTTGGGAAATATGGCATTTACAGAGACTTCAAGCAGAGTATGGTGATGAGACTCTTAGTCACAGTAAAACATTTGAATGCTGCAAACGTTTTAAAGAAGGCTGTATGTCTGTGAATGACGATTCTGGCCAAGGTGGCTCTGAGCCCGCTGCAGTCGTTCCAGTGAACATTCACTGAGTGGAACGCCTGATCCTTGAAAATCGTCAGATAACTTTTTGCCAACTTGCGGAAAAGATGATCCGTCTTTGGGAACTGTGCACACAATCATTCATGAGCACCAATTGCACATTATCAGGAACCATTTTGTTGCCACATACCCCACACAGTCCTGAGCTTGCTCCAAGCCATGTTTGGGCCATTAAAGGAGTTCCTGGGAGGCCAACACTTCAGATGTGAAGCAGGCCTGGGGTGCTGAAAAACTTTCTACATTAATGGTATTCACGCACTAGTGATTATACAGATTATATAGAGAAATGAAGGTGGTCTTTACTCTCATAAATGTGTTCTGTTTTTTGCCAAACCAAAAGTCCCGGGTTTTTCCTTTAACACTATTCAAAAAGGCATTTCATCAGGTAACCATTTACAGTGCACTTACTGATTATTCGCATGGTCTTGAGGTCCAGTCTCACTCTGTGGAAGAGAGTATAGCCCATTGCTGGATAGTCATTTCTGCAAGCACAGTCCTGACGTCTGCTGCCATTATGCGGACACTCGAAAGGGTTATTCAGTCTAGAAGACAAAAGATCAATAAAGTAAGATCAAAGAAAAATTCAGTCAGTCGGTCAGTCAGACACTTATCTGCCCATTTGTTCTTTATACTGTTTGTTGTTAGTTCCATAAGAAAGGCAAATGAACAAAGTTAGTAACAACACCTGAATCAATTTCAAAATAGAATTTCTAAAGTACAGAAAATACAATCATAAAGGAAGTGTTACCTGTATCCATACACCTCTGAGTAATTGTCAGTGTGGCCGCTGCGTAGAGTCACATACTCCTTTGGAAAGCTGGTCTGCATGTCTGCACAGTAGATCTGTAGAACTTTCGATTTAACTCTGAGGTGATGTTCGCCATCTTTTCTTATACCTTCTCTCATCTGTAGCTCTTTGCAGTTGGAGGCCAGTTCACCTAAAACATAAAAATCTTAATCTCAACAAATGCAGTTGAAACAGTCATTACACCACTGTGTGAGTGTTCATGTTCTCACTGTACCAAGACCAGCATATTTCTCCATTTTCATAATTTCCAGGTGGATTAAGAACATGTCCTGGGAATCACTGATTGGCAGTAACATATGAATGCTGAACACTGAAGCCTGACTTGGCAGGAAAATCTACAGCAGAAATCTCTAGTTACTTGCCAAAGCATCTGAAAGCCAGAGAATGATCCTGAAAAAGATTTAGCAGTCTGTGTTCTCTCTACAAAAAAATATTTGTAGTATTCACGATGCCTGAGTCATTTCAGTCAAAAAACTTACACGAGTTGCTTTTAGAATTCATCCTTTATGACAGAGGCCTGAATATTAAATTACAGATAATCTATGGGGTAAGGATAAATAACTTCAAACAAGGTTGAATATCAAAATCCCCACTGCAATCCAGACTTTGAAGATTTTTTTTTCTTCCCCACTAAACAGTATCAAGTCTGGCTCAGCGAAGACAATTTAATTTTATTATAAAGCATTTGTGTTTCAGCAACAGCCACAGGCAACGAAGAGCTGAGCCATGTGTGGAAATCTGGAGCTGAGACATTATTTAGAAACTGACTTTTCAAAGAAAACACATGCACAACAACAATACATCAGCGAAATATATCTCTGGAGAATGAATAATGTTTTATTATTATTATAGAATGCTGAACAGAAAGACATGTAGTAAGTTAGTAACTGAGACTCTGAGATGAACTACAGTACATCTACATATATAAAATAATACTAACAATGTCTCTGTCTGCATGCTGCCTGAGAATGAGGTCGGCTGGATAACGAGCAGTTTTTAGACGGGAGCTGCTGATCAGTGAGGCACTCGACTGTCCTCTGCATCACTCCATCACCACATGTCTGAGAACACTGAGAAAAAGCAAAACAGATAAATCTATACTGGCTGATCAAAATGGAAAATGCATGGCAATGAAGGCATACTTTAATACTCCAAAGACCTCTACCATGCTGGTAGCATGGAGAGAACAAACGTCTGTGTGGAGAACGACAAGATGAAACATACTGTACAGATGCACTCACACACCTTGCTCCATGGACCAGCTTTCCAGTACACAGATAGTGGGCATAGTGGGCGCTGGCATGGTTGGGTGTGCGGTGGAGGAGGCTGTGGGCAGTTAGAAGGCAAAACCTGGGTATAAGACTGAGCACCAAACACCTGCAGGTTAGGAGCAGAAGGTACTGCTGTGCATGACACTATCCTCTGCTGGTAACCCATACCACAACTCACAGAACACTGAAACACACAAACATATTGCCGTAAGTACATGCCTGTCTATTTTGCACATCATTTACATTTAATCTGTAATCCATCATTTAATATTCAGGCCTCTGTCATGAAAAACTGATTCTAAAACCAGCTCATGCAAGTTTTTTGACTGATATGAGTCAGGAATCATGATGAATACTATATTTTCTATATTTTCAAATGTAACAGAGAGACATGTTGTAAAGCAAAACGGTAAATTAACAATTAAAAGAAATCTTGATGAATGCCCAGTGACTGAATTAAAACAGTCTGAATATATTATATAATCATGGATAAAAGAAACACTGCACTATAAAAACGTACACAAAAATCTGTCCTGTTAAGGAAACCCCAAATCTAATTCATAATTTAGTTTTCCTTCCTACATTAAGAACAGAGGTAAGGAAAAATTGCCTCTGTTGTGTATAGATTAAGTCATGTTAAGCGGTGCTGTGCACATGCATGAAATTTGCCATGTGATTATGTCCAGCTGACATGGCATGATATCAAAAGTAAGAAAAATATTCAGATTTTTTTTTGTTTTTAGATTATCATGCCTCGTGCATGCAAACAGACATCGCCAGAAGATTTAGCGATGCCAAAAACACCATTTGCAGGGTATGGGTAAATATTCTGAAGTCTGGATCCACTGCTGATCACCCTACGTCTGGAAGCCCAAGAGTGACAATCCCAAGACAAATGAATTCAGTGGTATCATTTGAGGAAACATACAAAAGTGCATCCACTACTGCTGCTGGAACTTTAGGTTTATACTCGATAAATTCCACCTAATCCTTCTACTAATCCATCTACTAATCAATGACTTTACTGCAGCTGGAATTGCTGGACGCCATTGGCAACAGTTTTATCGATCAGTATAGTACAGTACAATAGTAATATTGGTATGTCACCTGTGTCCATGTTGCAGTTACCCAGACGTAGTGACAGGGGGCGCTAATGCAGGGCTGATGAAGTTCGGGTCTGCTTGAGGGGTCACAGAGACTCTCAGAGACAGGATTCTTCACTCCATCCACACACAGGACTGTCCTACGTCTAATACCTTCTCCACATGTACCGTTACACTGGTCAAGCGTAGAAGAAACAGCAAGAGACGGAACTTTAAAAACCAAAAACCTTTAATCTAAATGTATTATTGGGGAAGTTTAAGATATTTTATGCTTAGTGCTTTTCTGTTTAAAATGTATCGGAAATAATTGTATTTTTTGCATAGTGTAGTCTAGCGATCTCAAATGCTGGATATCTGCTGCAGAATGGCCCAAGAGAATAAAAAATGAATCAGAAAATGTAAAAAGTAAAAATAAAAAGTTCATGGAAACAAATTACATGGCAGGGGTTGCAGGAGAGACCACAAGGAGCAGTGTTGTGCTGCAACTAAACTAAAATCCTCCCACACCCTTAAAAGTCTAATCTGCTAAATGGTTCTGCACTCCTTAAGCTTCTACTGAGAACCTGACATTAGATAGCACTCGATCCATAGAAAGGATCTCCTGTCCTGCACATTGTAGTGTTTTAGTATATCACCTCAGTCTTCATACGCCATCTAAAATACCAACAATTAAACGTTTCCTCTAAAATTGTGGTCTCAATTAAGGTGTATTACTTTAATAGATAATAAGTGGACATTATTATGTTTAGCTCAGTCAATCATATACAATCATATACAACCATATGTTAACTAGTTAGACTATATATATATATATATATATATACCTGACAGGTTTGAGTTTTTAAGTCCATATCAAGTTCTCACCCCAGGACAGATAAAAGGATGATGAGACGTACCAGAAGAATGTTAAAGTGAGCATGTTATTGTTTCAGTGTGCAGGGAAGGTTGAGATCAGTTCTGAATATTGTCAGTCGCTCTGCTTTATTTCCCACATACTCCCTCTATCACTGTCAGCAGGAGCGTCTGAGAAAAGCTCCAGCAATGCCTTTGAGGGTCCCGTAAAAACTCCTCTCCTCCAGACGTGGTTTGTACTTTATTAATTAAGCGAGTGCTCTAGTCACTCTAGGCTGCCTAATGAATGATCAACAGCTTACTGATGACTGTAAAACTAAATTGCTCTCCTAAATGCTTGCACACTGTGCAAAAGGCCCAAGTTATGTGAGTTTAATCAGATTTAAAAAGAGAGCAAAGCCACCTGAGGGTGGGAATAGTGTGGGAATCAGCGAAAGAGGGCCATCTTCAATAAAATACATTGTGCCTACATGTGTACCAAGTAACAATTAACAAACAAATAAATGATGAATTTGTTCAAGATAACCAGTTTAGTTCCCACCGCGACTTTACATAAAAGATGTTTAAAGAGATTTGGAAATGGAAAAGTGGAAATCTCACCTCCTGCCACTCATTGGCTAACCAGCTGTAGCCTTGACACTCGGGGAACAAACACTGCTGCAAAGTGCTTGGACGGAGATGAGCATCACACAGGTCTTCTCCTACACGACCTCTGCCTTTCAACCTGCAGTACACGTCACGCTTTTGCACACCAACCCCACAAGTGACTGTGCACTGTAAATGCATAAAAAATACACACAACTTTAATTATTATATTCAGATTCGTTGTTGTTTTTTCACAGTCAAAAAAAGCTTAGGTACAAATACATTTACCATCTATTAGATTTCATAATGTTATGATCCAAAATGTGTTCAGAGTTGTGGTTCTCAAAGGAGGGCTCATAAAGTCTGGGTTCAGGTCAAACCAGGATCTTTATTTTTCTAAATAATCCCCTGATACACTAATGCACTTATCCCAGTATTTCACTAGTGCTTGGATACCATCAAGGCACAAAGTTTGCGCAGTGAGCCGACTGCCTGCTTCATGTCTGAAATACCGCCCTCCAAGGATCTCCTTTAATAGGCCAAAGATGTGGAAATCACTTGGAGTGAGGTCAGGACAGTGGGATGTGGCAGATAACTCCCAGCCAAGTTCCTGTAATGTGCAAGTGGTGTTCGTGAATGATTGTGTGCACACAAATGCATCAAGATCAGGCGTTTAACTGGCTGATTGTTCACTGGAACTTCAGTGGGCTCAGAGCCACACCGAACAAGATCGTCACAGATGTACGGCCTTCATAAAAACATTTGCATCATTCAATGTTTTCCTAAGAGTCTCATCACTGTACTGTGCTGGGCAAGAGGTTTTTACACCATCAATCACAGGAAAATTTCTTCACAAGTTCCTATTTAAACATTCTTATATTATAGTGCTACTACCATTACTAACAACCACCATATAATAATAATAATAATAATAATAATAATAATAATAATAATAATAGTAGTAGTAGTCATAATACAGGTTTTATCATTGTTATAATTATAACTACCATTATAACTATTATCAATAATTTTTTAAATAAACCTGTGATATGTCGTAAATATGATTAGAAAATATTTGAAGTAAAAACCATGGTGTAACCGATTTGTGCTCGGTGCAAAAAAAAAAATCTTCTGATGACATTTTTAAAGCCATGTCCATGTGTTTGTTTTGAATGCGAGCACTAATTGCTCTAAACTGGTGTTGTTTTGTCTTCAGCACCTGCTTCACACACGGTTATTATGTCTCAACACTATCAGGCGAAACACAAAGCTAATGCAAACATTTTCATTTAGATTCATTTATATTGTCTGTGAGAGGCACGAGGTTACTTCAAGCCAGATCTTATCGAGATGATAAACTGTTTGATGTCCCGCTGTTATAAGCATAGCTTCTTCTCCTGCCTAAAACATGTGGCAAGGATCAAAGCGAAACAAAGGTGAGCTGTCTGTGCTCGGTGCTTTCTTCCTTCCTTTGCTTATCTCGTTCAGTGTTTATTGATATGTGGTCTTTGTATTTTACTTTGTAGTTAAAGCAGGATTTGGGGTTGGGTACAAAACAAATGATGTGGGCTGAAATTTCACATAAGCCAGGTATCTGATCAGAACACGAGACCCTGGAAAAAATGTATCCGTGAATATGGAGACGGCTAGAACACAGGTCTGAGCAAGAGAATAAGACTGAAATCCCTTTACACAAGCAGGTTGTAGGCACTATCTAACAAAAAGGAGGTTAAAAACATGCAATATGGTCCATGACCACCTGTCAATACTCTTTCAAGTCTGCCATGTTTGCCATGTCTCATGCAGCGCTGAAAATGGTTGCGATGCCCCTCTAGTTATTGTCCTTTACTCCTTTTGAAATGAATGCTTGATTTTTTAAAATAGCTAACAGGGCATCTTTTCTAGCTATACAGCGTCCTTTGCTGCTGTTGAGCAATATTAATTTAATTATTAATATTATTAATATTCATTTATTCATATTAAATTAAATAATGTAGATTACATTAAAGAAATGATAACAAAGGATTTACTATGACAAGCTGCACAGTGCCTAAAAATTGGTTGTTTATGTAACAACCTCTGCAGCGACCACATTTCCCCTCTCGTCTGTTCCAACCACTCAGCATTCAGCATCACCAGTATACTAATCACCATCCTGATCATCTGTCATCATCTGCACCTGTTACAAATTGTGTAAAATGTTTATTTCATGCTTGAATGATCCATAGATCACTGCGAGCCTTGACAAATAAAAACATTCCTCTAATACTGGTCAGATACAGGGACTGGACTTCAAATGAGCGCCACAAATGTCCTTCTGGAAGCCTAGTGAACTATTCTTCTCCTCAAAACTACGTAACAAAATACAAGAAAGCCTGTTTCTCTGGAAGCAAAATATGAAGAAATAAATGGTGGCTTTTTAAGACCTTTGCACAGGACTGTACATTGCTTGTGTGCAGGGCAACAACATAGAAGCATGGGTTTCGGGTTTCTTTCTAATGCAAACTTTAACGTTACGTACTTCTTACTACAACTAAGAACTGAAGCCATCTAAGGCTGCAGCCTGTGCTGTAAGTGAAGTGACTCATTAAATGAAATAATGCAAGATATGATGTTAATCCATAAATATATAGAAGTATGGAGTACTGTAAATAAATAAATATATGAAACAAAGGAGAATTCTATTACAGTAACTTACAGAGATTTGGAGATTATTGCTACGGTATTGTTATGCTTGCAGCATAACAATATATTAATGTTAACAAACAACATATTAATGTTGTTTGAATCACAATCCTAGTTTTTTTTTTTTCCCCGACTTTCTCCCTAATTTAGTCGTGTCCAATTCCTCCCCGTCACTAGGGGGCTCCCACATTAAGGCTACTACTACCACTCAGCCGGGAGGGCCGAAGACTATCACGTGTTTCCCCCGAACCACGTGACGCCAGCCGACCGCATCTTTTCGAACTGCTCGCTCGCGCACCGTTGGGGGCGGCGTAACACACTCGGAGGACAGCGCTATCCGCTCCCTCCATTGCGCGAGCTCACAGACGCCCCTGACTGGCTGTAGAGCTGTGATTAATGTGGGAGCACTAAGTACCTCTCATCCCTCCCCTCTGAGAGAGCTCGGCCAATCAGCTCTCTCTAGACCTCCGGCTACGAGAGGTTACAGCACCACCCGGGATTCGAACTAGCGATCTCCGGATGATAGGGCGAGCGCTTTAACCACTGCGCCACCCGGAGGCCAATCCTGGGTTTTTTTTTTAATTTTTTAAAATCTTTTTTCTTCAAATCTCTTTGAATGTTCAGCTATCTTTACTTTACTCACAAGACTAACAATGATGACCTTATCTTCTGTGTGTCTGTACAATATATGGTTGAATAAATTTATAAGCTTTAGATAGCTTTGTCTTTAATCAGGAGATGATGAGCAGACAATTATTTCCATCTTCAAATGCCATAGTGCATTATTAGCTTCAGACAGACATTTTCCAAAAGTCCCCCAATTCCACAACATACCACCATATGGATATGCACCCATGTTAACTAAAATCCCCTGGAGAGCATAAAAAATTCACTATGCAGCAGTCTTAACTCCTCTGCTTAGTCCTAGGAATCATGCAGGATTGAGGGATTGCAAAAAGTGGGACACAGGTTTCTAAAGTTGTCAGTCATAGGCATGAATGGTAAGATATAAACCATGCCTTTTTGTTCTAGTTGTGGATTTCATGCTTAATGGTGGTAAGTGAAGTCGGCTGATTGCTTCCAGACCACAGTGGAACTGCCGAAGGAATGGTCTCTCCTCTCGGGGGAAGTAAGGGGTAGCATCACCGGACCTGGGAGACCGACACTGAACCTGTCTCAATACCACCAATTAGATTTCATGCATGTGAGTTTAAGTAGAATGCCAGTAACTGCTCCACTCTTAAACCTGTTTCTGTAACTAGTTCCAGACAAGACTTTCCCTATTTACATCTGGCCTCAGGTTGAACTTGTGGAATAGGAGGAAATGAGCCCCTGGGATGCCACTTGTTTTACTCACATACATACACCATTTCTTTCCAAAGTATCCCATGATGGATTGCGTGAGAGATCTTCAAGTAGTTTAGGTTGGTGATAAATTTTGGATTGTCTTTGTTTGTGGCTCACCAGCTGTGTATATGCGCATGAGTGTGTGTCCTGACTTGATGTGACAATATGCTCTAAAAGTATGTCACCCCTTAAGGACTGCAAAGAGGGAAGCAGACATTTCCAGTGTGTGGTCGGCTCCAACACGACTGAAACCTTTTTCCTCTCTTCTACACACACACACACACACACACACACACACACACACACACACACACACACACACACACACACACACACACATTCACAGAGCCCTCTTTGTCCAAGTATAAACATGCATATAGATCTCCTGCTTAGATTTTGGAACTACAATCATAGGGCTGGGGGAAATTATTTTTTTGCTAATATTGATATTTTACAATTTGATTATGTGCCACAAGACCCGTGCTCTCTTAGAAATAGAAACAATCAAGTCTAAGCTATATCCAACCATGATTTGAAACACATGGATTTCTAACTGATTAGGGTCCGGCAGCATGGACTCAGGTCACATAGATATAGGCGGCATTTTCAGCATCCAAACAAACTTAGTAATTGGAGCAATTTTCTCAGAAAACAGGATCATGACAGATAAAGGGAGCATCTAAGCTCTACTCCATTACATGTCTGTTCCTAAAACAATCATTAATGCACTCGTTCAACTGGCTGTGAGTTTTAAATACAACCGTGATGAGACATCAGTTCACTGCAGGACACAATGCACATACACAGTCACATGCTTGTTCACATCTTTTGCTTTGAGTTCCTCTTAAAAACCCAGAGGAAGCCAAAAACTGACAGATGGATATCTTGCAAATCACACAGACAGTAACCTGAGCTCAGGATCAGGGACCCTGGAACTTGAACTGCAGTAGCAATGCACCCGCTGCTTCCTAAAACATGTATCCACTAAAATCAAATATACCCAAGAGCCCTGCATAGATTTCATTCAAGTTTCAAAATTAATGGACATAATTGTATGGTGTAAAAACTGTATGTGTTTTTTTTTCCCTCTTTCATATATCTCTAAATGACATAATGGGCAAGTAATCCTACATCACCACTAGGCACATTTCCATTGCTTCTATATGTTGTCATGGATTTTTCTGTAGTAAGGAGGCACATAATTACATATAGTAACTTTTTCCTTGTTGCATCTTGCTCCTGCAGACGGTTAATTGGGATTGTTGTAATGCATACCGCTTGCCACTTGGTGGTTTTCCAGCTGGGACACGGTCCTGCCCTGCAAACTTTGCTTGTCCTCGGTCGGGGAAGATGTGCACAGTGTTCTTCTTTTGTTTCAGTCTGGTTATGGTAAATGCAGACCAGTTCCCTCTGCATGTTTCCTTTTCCACAAGTCACAGAGCACTGCAGAAAATGACATACATGAACATCAGACTTAGCATTGCATATAAAAGACCAGCACACAAACTGAAAACAAATTTAAATGAAAGCATGCAAATTCAAAGGTTTAGTCTAATATTGCAGGAGAAGCTGTTCCAGGTTATCCAAACGTCTGCCTCAAAATACAATTCCCACGATGTACTATATGTAAAGTGTGCAGAGTGTTTAAAGTCACATAAATGTTTATGCCCATGGGAGAGACGAGGTGAGAGGGAGGCCTTAAAGACCACGGTGCACAGATGTACACCATCATCTGGTTTCAATATACATGGGTAAAACATAGGCGCATTTCTTAGAAAGCATAATGAAGCATTGGGAGGACCTCAGGGAGAAACTGCAAGTCATTTGTTTCTGAGAATATAAATGAAAATCCTGTTTCTTTTCTATGTTTATTAGTATAAACGTAATTACAGAGCACTTAAATCTATTTGTTCAGGTTCAAAGTTTATCTATACACAATATGCATATAAGCCTATACTTATCGAATTAGATTATTTAGAAACTTAGAAAATGACATGAAATCAGTCTCAAATACTTAATTCATTTTTTTAAAAAGAAAGAAAGAAAAATGCTTTCTGTGGCATGCCCTTGGTCATACTACCATGATGAAAACCACAGTGGAATACATGGGATACAAATGAATTAGAAGTTAAAAACAACATAATGTACCAAAAGCATAACATGGAGTTGGAAAAGCCTGCAGAACAATTTTGTGAACAAGCTGGTACAACACTGAAAGACTTTCAGCCACAACAGTACCCATTAAACCTTAAAACGGGCGCACAGAGAAGCCTGTGTTACACACATACACATACGCCTCCATCACAAACATGGCAATTACTGAGGCATGTTAAACACAGGGCTTTAGTTTGTTGAGAAGACATCAAAGTATAGTGTGTAAAGTGACTGATCCTGAACATGCAGGCAGAAGCATCCTGCTCACTCGTAACATCATTGTGCCCCTTTACTCCGCTCAGCACAGAAAACAAAAAGCAAGACTGGGAAGAATGTGGGAATATGTGGGGTGGGGACAATAGGTGTAAGCTCCCCCTCCTCATGGCTGTAACGGAGTGAAAGAGGAGAAGAGAAAATGAGCAAGAGGGAAGAGAAGCGGAATTCGCCATACACCATACCGAGCTGGGAAACAGACGCATGACAATTTTGACAGAGACTGGACGGGTGAGCTTTCGTTCTGCATTCATCAAGCTCATCTGCCAGACATCAGTTAAACACAGATGGACGAAAAGAAAACATATACATATACTACTTCGATGTACGGGAAAGAAGGAAGGAAGAAGGAGAATACCCATGATCTACCTACACAGTAAGTGATATCTTAAAGTTATTGATTGCTCTGTATTTTTGTAGAATCTAAAAATGTACAACTATATTTATTGATAGGTGACCATTGTTAGAGACCATAGCGACCATGGTCAAAAGCAAATTAGTGTGCTCTTAGAAGTCCATTAGCAACTACAGAAGCCAGATCTTTATGGCTTTTAGATTTCTTTTTCATAAAATTAATAGGAAATGTTTGATGGAAATTTCAAATTGGAAAGAATTGTCTTGTAAAGTTCAATCTACAGTTCAACTGAGATAAAGAAAAAGGGGGCATACTGGAAAAAATGTGAAGAAGATTTCAGCTTCCTTTAATCAAATAGAATTTCATTGCTTCTTTAAAAATAACTATTTTGTAGTTCGCTGTATTAAAAGATATAGCGAGTGTCATGAGAGAAGGAATTTAAGTACAAGCAGATTTTTGCCTTTTTTTTTTTATCTTGGATCCCTAGCAGAATATTATTGCTATCAGGGCTGCTTTGAAGACATGAAACCAACAGCCTCTTCGAGTGAGAAGGACGCCTGCAGTGAACTGCAACATTGTGGAGCAAAGTCGCCCGCACTTTAATGACAATTGAAATCTGCTGTTAATCTGAAATTTTCCATCATGGTTCCATTTGGAAAGGAAACCTAGAAAGAACACAGATGAAGATCTTGAATGAATTTGTGAATAGGCTGAATACCATATTCATTCTGCACAGCGAAAAATAGCAACTGTCTGCCAAAACCAAGCATATGGAAACCAGAAGCTCTTAAATACTATAGCAATTTGTTTACACACCCCATCATACCAATACTATCCAGACATCAATGGTAATCAATAAAACACACCCCCATATCAATAAAATACACCGTTAATATGCTCATTTAATGCTAACCTGATTTCCAATATTCAAAGTTGGAACAGCATGTTTATACACCCTGAAGTAAACCGAATACAAAAAAGTAACCATATACTATAGTAACTGTATATACAGTATGTATGAAGCTACATTTAGGCATAGTGTCGATAATTGTTTAGAGTTGGGAGGTGTAAATGGCAATTCAAAGAAAATTTACCCAGGTGCCAGAGAGGATAAAAAACAGAAAGTGTAGGTTAATCCTTTTAGATAGCTACAGTACTATACAACTTTTTTTTAATTCTAGGATTTTTTAAGGCATAGGATTTTTTAAAATAAATTATTTGTGAAATAAATAATTTGACAAACTAAGCTAAATTGAACCTGTAAGCATAATGCCATGCAATGAACTGATATCTCACTCAGAGTGTATTGCCGCCTCACGTCTAGTGTTCCTACGATATTGTAAAGTGTAAAATTAACTGGCGCTGATGGCGGTGTTTGATGATCTCTGTTTATTATCAGTAAATAGAGCATATTTAAGCCTTTGGCCAGATACCCTATGTCACGTCCAACTCTTATATCAAAAGTACAAAAGTCATTAACATGTTCCTGAGAATGTTCCTTGGAGCCCTAGAGACAGATAGATGATAGGAAGCACTTTAGCATGTTCTGGAAGCACTAGCATATAAGGAATGAGGAAGAGCAACAAGGGGTCACTTATGACAAGGAACAAAGAGAGGTAAGAGATAGAGGCATGAGTAAGTTCACACAATGTCAGAAAACCTTTAACAGATACGCTTCAAATCACTCACATCCCAGAAACAGTCATATTTGGTGAGATAGGTGAAAACAAAATAGTAATTATACAGCTAGCCAGCTAGTCTTTATCTACTACTAATATACCAAACAATGAGAAGTCTTCACCAGAGCAAATGTGTGGATTATATGGTTCAATGAGGCAACCCCTTAACATGAGCATCCAAAAGAAAAACAACATCATGTCACTAACTGTGATCTTATAGTGGCTTCTGTAATATTTACTGTACCAAGTTAGCTATATTGATATTCCACAAAATTAACATTAAAAAGTTGTAAATATGGTACATATACATATACATATAAATGTACTCAAAACACAATTTTTATTAACTGTAAAACTAATAGTGTAATATAAAACTTTTTTTATTTATTTCAAACCTAGTCCACTATAGCTTAAAAAAAAAACATAAAAGATAAAAACTTTTTATATCCTGACTCTGCTGTGAGAAACTTTAACGCTAACGCCCAATAGTGTGCTAGCGTGCTCACATTTTTTTAACACTAGCCACTAGTTTATATGGCTACATCATTCCTTTTCACACTGTGCTTCTGTGTAATTTTTTTTTCAGGAGAAACAAATGCTAAATTAGGAGCAGGCAACATGGAAACCTCTGGTAAGGCTCAAGCAGCTCTGGAGTCACCTCTCAGTTATCACACAACTTATGAATGTACTCTAACTGTGCACTTCGAATTGTTTTTTAAATTGCTCAAATGTGATCAAGTACCTAAAAAGTTCTGAATTTCTAATGCATGTTTGCAATTATTTTTAACTCGCCCAAAATTGGAGCCAGACACTTGAGGCAAGTCTGGAAAATATGCACACTAGCAGTCAAATGTTTGGACACACCTTCTAATTCCATGGTCTTTCCTGATTTTTATTTATTTATACAATGTAAAACAATGCTGAAGGCACCCAAAATATGCAATAATCTCCTTTAAACAGTTGATATTGAGATGTGTCTGCTAAAACAAATGGTTAGCACTGTTGCCTTGCACCGCCAGAGTCCAGGTTCAATTCCCGTCTCTTTGTGCATGGAATTTGCATGTTCTCCCTGTGCTTGGTGGGTTTCCTCCGGGTACTCCGGTTTCCTCCCACAGTCCAAAGACATATAGGTTAGGTTAATGGGCATTCCCAAATTGGCCGTAGTGTGTGAATGAGTGTGTGAGTGTGTGTGCCCTGCGATGGATTGGTACCCTGTCCAGGGTGTACCCCGCCTTGTGCCCTAAGTCACCTGGGATAGGCTCCAGGCCCCCGTGACCCTGAATACAGGATAAAACGGCATAGAAGATGAGTGAGTGAGTGAGGCTGGCTACTCTAAATGAACTTCTCTGCGGCAGAGGTAAGTTTTGGTCTTCCTTTCCTGGGGTGGTCTTCATGAGTGCTAGTTTCATCACAATGCTTGATGGGTTTTGCAAATGCACTTGACAATACTGTTCTTGTATTCTTCCTATGTAATCTAAGTCACATGTGTTATTTCATAGTTTGAAAAAAATCCAGTATTACTTAAAAATATAGAAAATAAAACCAAACTTGTGTCCAAATGTTTGACTGATACTGTATATACTTATGTGAAAATATAACTCGTAAAAAAAGATCAATCTGGAACTCTTTTAGAAACAATGCCAAACCATATCTCCACACACAATTTCTCTTTCAAGAGAAGATTAATTCGCACAATTAAAGTGATGAGAAGAAACACTGCTGCTGAAAGAAACTGAAGTTGTAATTTGATCATTGAAACAGATTTAACAGGTAAGTGTGTGTAAGTTAGTTTATGATCACTCTTTTCTGCTCTTCAAGGATTTGGTAATAAATAGAACTGCCTGACATTTGGAAGAAACACTGCTATGACTTGTGAATAATGCATGAATCACTGCTACCAAACATTGCTATAACAAGGGAAATCCCTATTAATTGTTTCTAGAAGCCATGATGCTGGTGTCTAAAGCACGACTCCAGGATGGTTTACAGCACAGCATTCAATACAGAGCTTCGTCAACATTCGCCATTCCACTTGGACGCAACCCGTATTGATGTCTTCATGATCCTTTCCATGCTTTAGCACAAAGACTGTAATCTCATCAGCTCTTGGGTTCGTGATGGAGAACCAAATCATGAGGCTTAAAAAAAAAAAAAAAAAAAGCTTAGACAAATATACACTAGAACTATATAAAAAGTTAGTTTTCTCCTTTATTTACTGAAGATACACTTTTACAAGTCATGAGAACAAAGCCAACAAAAGTGTGCTAAATGATTGTAGCACATGGGGGATTAACATTAACTCCCATGTAGTTACAGTATTCTATTATTTAGCTACTTGGTGATTAAAAGGCAACAAGTGATAGCATCTATCATACAGCAAAGGGTGTATGACATACACAGATGTTTTTGTTCTAGTCTGAGTTTTACTGAAGTTTGACACCTGCATCACATGTGTCTTATTAACACATTCCTCCAAGCTGAGAATTCTCTGCTTATTCTCTCTCTGTTATGAACGCATGACACAGGGATGCTATTCATCTCCCCTTTATTAGGGTGCTGTAGATGTGATGTGAGCTGCGCTGAAGTTCTAAAAGAGGTAAGTAGTCCATGGGAAATGATGAATTACTGCTACCACAGTTTACCATAACCAGAGAAATCCCTATTGATTTTTCCTAGTGGCCATGATGCCGGTGTCTAGAGCACGACACTAAGCTGTTTCACAACACGCCTTTCAACAGAACTTCATCAGCATCTCTTCACCATTCCACTTGGGGGAACCCATATTTGTGTCTTCATGATCCTTTTAATGCTTTAGCACAAATACTGTTATCTCATCAGCTCTTTAGGTCATGAGGGGGATTAAATTACGAGACATTAAAAAAGCTTAGACAACTATTGTGACTGGAATTGATTATAAGTATATACAGAAACATACATTTTATATCCCTACCCACCAATTTTCCCCGTTATTTGGTCTCTTCCAATTCCCACCCACCAGCCAGTTCTCCCCTGCCATAGCCTTGAAGCTGAGAACTTATTCTTTCTGGAGATGCTATTCAGCTCCTTATTTATTATGGTGCTTTGGATATATGTTATGGATTAAATGTGATGTGAGCTGTGCTGGAGTTCTAAAATAAGGTAAGAAGTAGGTTTCCCATGATGGAAATAAATTAAACACTGCTTTAATATATTATGTGGAGTTGATTATAACATGCATAAGCAACTCCTTTAACTACAATTTTGTGTTAGTGGGAATGATATTCTGATGCATATTCAAAATATGTTTGTTACTTAAAACAGTTGTTGACTTTTAGGATGTGTTATGTCTTTTTTCTGATATTTATGTGAATATTTTTTTCTGATATTTATGTAAATAATGTAAAATTACATCTTTTTAATTATGCACAAAAGCAGGTTGTTTTATACTCTATTGTATATTAAGAGCTGTCTCAGACATAGACAGGCTGGTATTTCCTCCCCATCTGTGCACCAGCAGTAGTAACTTGCCATATAGTTCAAGCAGAAACAGACCAGGCAGGTAATTCTGGTGCATAGAATGGATAATGGGGAAAAAAGCCAATATAATAATTCCTTCAGCACCAAAGCGTGCTAGTATTACAATTTTGAACCTTAGCAAAGTAAAGTTAATAGCTCTCAGGGCTATAGGTCTGTATCTGTAGGAGCCCAAAACACACGCTCAACCTGCATTTAAGATCAATAGTTACCATTGGTTTTTACACCACAAGGCTTTTTAATTCTTAATCCTGATTAGTCTGATCAGATGATCAATTTTCTAGTTATGCCTAAATTTACACCAATAGAAAGTCCATGATAGATAGTTTTACTTTCATTTCCCTGTAATATTACATGCAATTTTTATGTATAAAAATATTAAATTTAAGCTAAAAAGGATGGTAAGTAGTCCAAGGTTCCCCATGATCGAAATAAATGAGCCCCTTGAGCCACCCCTCATATCCTCATATATTGCATAATAACACTTTCCTGTATTGTTAATGTAATCTTGTGGAATAATTCTCCAGGCTTTCTGAGGGATTTTTTTTTTTTTTGCTTCAGTCCAGTCCCTTTACCTGACCAGTTTCTGGAATGTTTTTGTTTGTTTTACAGTGGCCTAGAAATCATTCAAGAAAAAAACATCTCATTATAAAAAACGTCTAACTTAAAGCATAAATTAGTAAGAAACAGGTGCAAATAATGACAGATGATTAGTCTAATGGTGATGCTAAATGCTGAGTGATTAGAACAGACAAGAGGGGAAATGAGGTTGCTGCTGAGGTTGTTACATAAACAACCAATTTGTAAATTGTAACTTTAGGCACTTTGCAGCCTGTCACAGTAAAACATCACTCACTTACACATCTTCTATACCGCTTTACCCTGTATACAGGGTACTCACACTCTACAGGCAATTTGAGGAACAGCAATTAGCCTAATCTGCATGTCTTTGGACTGTGGGAGGAAACCAGAGTACCCGGAGGAAACCCACCAAGCACAGGAAGAACATACGAACTCCATGCACACGGAGGCGGGAATTGAATCTGCCTGAGAATCGAACTCAGACCCTGGTGGTGCAATGTGACAGTGCTAACCACTAAGCCACCGTGCCATTTATTCAATTTAATCTACATAACTGAATTTAATAAAATTTTATATGAAGAAATGAGGGGTGGTTCAATATTTTTCTAAAATATTTTTCAATATTTTTCTTTCTGTAAACCAAATGTTAGAATATTTGACTGTTGATTACAGTCACAGGATGAACCAGGTACTGTGATTCGAAGCTCAGTAGAAATTAACATTTGGGGTTAAGGGGTAAATTTAACAGGTAGATGTACTATTTTCAAATTTATGTTAATAAACCTTGCATAAGAATTAAAATGATCAAAGTAAAGGTAGAGAGAGGTCTGTGTTTTGCTGTATCACTTGCGGTTGGTTGATTAAGTAAATCTCTGACATTATTGTGCAGAAAATTAGTCATTTAATTTCTATATGATTTATAAAGAAATAAAGATTAATGAGAATGCCTTGTTTCTCACAAGATACATTATTGGATGGTGTTAAGCATAATTGGTAGTCATTTGATCTAACTATTAAGCATTGTGTACCAAAGCAATGTCAGTAAATGTAAATGTTGGAAGCTGAAGCACTATAATAAGATGCTTATTACAGACTGCTTGCCATACAAGGAGAAATGGAAAACATGAGCTACTGTACAGTCTGCCTGCTGATGTCATGTCACATCTGCATCCATGGGATGAAGCTCAACCCAACATGCTGCTTATTGTCAGTGAGCACACAGTGCTTTGAAATGTGTAGTAATATTTATGGTTTTATTTTCCTTACAAAAATACTACTTGGGGAAATGTAAGTCTATTTGAGATAAGACTAAAGCGTTTGGCTCAAGCCATGTTTTTATTGTTTTATTCTTTTTACCTGATCTGCAATACAGGCACCAATCAGCTAATGAATGATCTGTTTGCAAGGTAAGTATGTTAAAAGGTTAATAGCTGTCAAATACCAAATTCTAACATTAAAAGTGACAATTTCTTTTTAAAAAACACAAATGGCTACATACTGCATAATGTGTCTAGAATTTCACCTGCTCACACTCACTGAGAAGTAAAGTGTATTGCAATTCTAGGAAAGATCGCAGTTATGGCATCAATTGACATTTTCTCCTCTCCATACTGAACCATAAGCCTCTAATAGGCATGACCCACTTAATGGAATATGACTAAATGCTAGAATTATTTTTAAAGGGAGGTGGTTTGGTAAAATTGCTGCTGCAGCTGAATTCTGTCAAACAGGTAAAATGACAAGCTTATACTATACTTTGAAAAATCAACTTGAAGAATAAAAATAAATAAATAATTAAACAATGCTACATGTTAATTTTGTATAGAAAAACTTCCTTTAAAACCATGATGAGTAAGGAGCCAGTTTGTTTAGAGATGTCTAAAATCTTCGAGTGTATTCCTTGTCACGCTTTGATCAGATTGGTGGATATATACAGTACAATATGTTCCATAGTGAAATGGACATAAGCTTAATTCATATTCAGTTTAGAACCGCATACTAACTCTTTAATCTTTACCTGTGGTTAAGGTATTACAGTTCTTTACTTCAAGTCAGGAAAATCTGTAACTCCTAAATAAAAAAGTTTTTTTTTTGTTTGTTTGTTTTTTTTTGTAATTTTTAATGGCCATGTCAAGTGCTTTTCTGGTCACCACATATTATCACAAAGCTCTGAATGAGCATTTTTTGTTGAGTTGACCTAACATGAGATATCAAACAATGCACTGTATGATTTTTTAAATAATAAAAAAATTATAAATCCCCTACATTTTATTTGCATTTAATCTTACATGGTGTTTTGTCAAAACAAATTTTCCAACACTACAAAATTAAAACAGTTTTTCATCTTTTTACTTGAACACAGTTATGTACTGTACTGGAAAACAATGCCTGATTGGATCTACAGCCAAGTCTTACTTATCTGAAGTTCCACTTTGTGTCTTGCCAATACTGATTAATAGTAATTATAATTCTAACTGTAATGTGTGTTCTACTGTAAGTCTCTGGCCAAGCACATTACTGAAGACCCAATTACACTAATCACAACCAGATGCCTTAACCAATGCCCAAAAATTATTTGGAGATTACTTTTTGTTTTGAAAGTACATAAAGTATATGGATAAAATATAAGAAGAAATTACACATTATTTTCTGCACAATATACTAAATTCCTAGAAATATTTATTTCTAGTATTCTTCAGTAAACAGTTTCACACATTGGCAACAAGATGGTCAATTTTGGTATATTGCACAATAAACACAATATATTAAAAATGTGCAAGACTTAATGTCAAGATACTAAGACAACACAAATTATATAACTGTAATAAAATTTTAATATTTTAATGAAACTACATGTAAACATCATTGTGAAGGTTGTGATATATAAAAAAAAATGGACCAAGGCTGTGAACAAATCATCTATGAACAAATACACCTGAGAACAGGACGTGTAGTCCATCATGGGTGAGCAGATTTGCTTAATACAATAAATAAAGAATGCCACCAACAGTTAGATAGTCATACTCAGATTCCTGAATGATGATGTTTTTTTTATGTTAGAAAAGTCAATAGATTATAGAAAATGTAACAGGAAACCAGATATGGACACTGTTTACACCTGGTCTTTTCATAAGGCTTGGATCTGATTGATATTGTATTAATATGCTAATCAGCTCATGACATTCTACATTATTGGTCCTTGATTTCAGTTATTTTATGAAAAATAAAGATTTTGTTTTATTCATTTAAAAGAAACATCTACAAATATTTGAATGTTGTGTATTAGGATAACTTATCAAGGGCGCAATGGAAAGACATATGTACATACTTTTTTTTTGTTTGTTCACATCTTTAGCAACTTGAGCAATCAGGTTAAAATGTGCTTTACTTTGGGGTTTTTGGTGTAGTTCTTTTTAAATAAGATAACACCTATCCTGATATAGCCCTAATACATGAAAAACTCAAGTGTAAACAGGGCCAAGTAGTAAAGATTTATCACAAGAAAACTGCCAGGATATAAACAGGTGTTTTAAGATTAATGGCTCCCATTAGAGCAATGCACATATCACATTAATTCTGACGTTCTCCGATTTTTGCTGCAAACAAATAAATTATTCTCTTGAAACCAACCCTTCAGTAAACATAACCAGCCAGACTGACATTATCAAATGTCCAAAATGTAACTGAGAGAGGTATTTGTGTTGATACAGACAAGTCCTAATCAAGCAGCAAGGATTTTTTTTAATGAAGATGATGTATCACCATCAACTGGAACATTATTGGCTACTGTATTTGTTGGCTAGTTATTTGCTCATTAGTCAAAGTCTATATGTCAGTTGTACTTCTAATCATTGGCTACAGTGACGAGCTGGAATGGTTCAACAAAATGCATTATTAAATAAATTTCAATTAAATAGGCATGATCATTGAAAATGAAATATGATTTGCCAGAAAGGTTAAAAATGGAAAGCTGTTAATTATGCTGATACTAAAATGTTAAATTATGGAGCACCATATTGATTATATAGTGCAGAACGACAATATTTTACACTTCATACTTTCTAAAATGTTAACACAGCTTTCATACTACAGCTTAATAAGCTGTTTTATAGACTCATTAAGGAGAATCATTATATTCATTATAGATTCATTAAGTGCATTATAAGTTTTTGATATGGTCAGTTTCCCAGTCAGTGTTAAGTAACACAATAATTAAGACATTCGTTTATCAGCAATAGATAGTGAAAACTTGTAGTCCCTGATGGTACATTATTTTGCTACATATTGTCACTACAGTGGACCCTCACTATACGAATGCCCTGGCTTGTGCATTTTTGACTTATGAACCAAAGTTTTTAGCTGGACTTTGCTTCGACACGTGAAGCAGTTTCAGCATACAACCAATTATGCCAGCGGCGCGCACTTCCAGTTTCGCACATCTCCGTTAGTCAGTCAAAATTTGTTTGAGTGAGTAAAAAAAATGTTTTGTGCAAGATTTTGTGAGGATATAGCACCATGTGTTCAAAGTAAGTTAACAAGGATAGCACCAAAAAAAACTTGGGAGCCACTTTGAGTGGTAATGTTGTAATGTCTGTAATGTTTTCTGATCATCTAGAATTTGTCATAATTTTAAGCAAGAAAAAATGGCATATTACGGCACATCCCATTTATGTCTGTTTATTTTATTTTATTTAATTAACATGTATTTTCTAAATGTTTTGATTGTTTTCATATGACACAACTGATTAAATTTGGAATTTTTGGAAATATATTTGGGTGGATGGAACGGATGATCTACATTTACATTGTTTTCTTTGGGGAAATGTGCTTCGCTTTACAAAATTTTGATTGACAAACTCTCCTCCGATTTGTATGATGAGGGTCCACTGTATATTTGTTTTGCAAAAAAGGAAAAGAAAGCATTTCATGATCAATTTATCTAAACTATTTCCTTTCCACAATGAAACAAGATAACACAAACTGCATTGTCTGCAATTTGATCTGCACTAATGAATTTGTTCAGCACCAGTGAAAAAATATTAAATATTTTTGTTTAAAACGATTAAATGAATACATTAAACATTTACTGTACAAAGATACACATACAATATACAACAATAATCACTTGTTGCTGGTTGATATACAACATATTAAAACTCTTATGCACAAATATACACTTTGCGTTCTTCGAGTACAAGTTGCACCACAACAAATTCTACTTCACACTGTATTATTATAAAATAAATATCAAATACTCCCAATAAAATAAGCAGTGTTGTTGGACAACACAGGCCAGATCACCGAAACCTTACATTTAGAAAATTTGTAACAGGCTAGCTCCATGTGTTTGGAATGATGCAATGCCCGTTGGGGAGCCAGGCTTTTGTTTCTCATTAATCAGCACTATGGCTGCAAGGGTGAGCACCAAACCAACAAGTTCTACATGCTAATGCTCTATGTTCATATGAAGATCGTGGGTTGAAATGTCACCCTGAAAAGTTCACCATCTTGTCACACTTTCTTGAACACTGAATTGCATTGCAGAAAAAAAAAACATTAGCAGTAAACTGCCTTTGCATCTTAATCACCAGTCACAATAAAAGCCTACTTGACTTGACTTGGCTACAACTAATCACAGTTGTACTGAATTGTGGCTCAACAGTGAGAGAAACCCAGCTGGATTTATGGCACTTTAGGGATTCTAATGTGCTTCAACACTCATGATGTCCCAACTAAAATATTACACTTTTCATAGTGCAGAAAAACATCAGTGAACTCAGCTAGATGTGGTACAGTGAATAATAGCACGTGGCAACAAGAGGGAGAAACAGACGAGTGTAAAAGAAAAAGAAATACTATCGTACCGGCTTCCATGGTCGCCTGTGCCAGGAAGCGTTGCCGGGACACAGCTGCATGTTGCACCGCTCCACATCAGGAGGTTTGTCCAGCATGTCACAGTTGTGCTCGTTCAGCCTCTGCCCATTTGGACGCTGGCACACTACGAGCCGTGTTCGCTGCCCTCCACCACATGACAGACTACACTGAGGGGCAAAGTGAGACAAGAATTTTAAAAACTGATAGCGGTCAACAACAAGAGAAAGGAATCTGAATAGTAGAGCCAATTCCTTGAGAAATTATAAAGTAGGGGTGCAATGGTGCACTGGTTTTTCTGGGAAAATGCTGAAAATGGATCATCCATAGCCCATATGGTTCCTGAGATATGAGCATCTACAGTACTAGTGAGTCTACTTAGTGTGTGAGAGTGGAGGGGGGTGGCTTATCTTCACAGACATGGAAAGCACTCCCCTGCTTCTCAGGTTTTTATCTTAGAGTTTTATGTTAGAGCCTAGATTTTTTTCTATTTTATGAGGGAGGTGGCTTTAACCCATTTTCAATGTGTGTTTACTCTAAACAATGTGGTCAGGGAAGCAGTTTTAAAAACAGTTTTTGTAAGGTTAAACAAACAGAGTGAGAACACATATCACAATGTGAATACGATGTATTCCGATAGAAAAAAGGGTTTCGACACGTCCCGAACAATTGACTAATTTGACCAATCCTCTCTTTTTTTTCTTTGTAGCAGTCATGTTATGTTTTGATATGAGTTTTTTGGCAGTTTAGGAAAAGAGGTACTTTTTTGCCAATTCATGTTCTCTACACTCCAAGGCTTTATGTATTTTAATAGGTGGTTTTAAGGGCAAAGAAGTAAATTTTGTTGGATATGTGCTGTTTTCTGATTAGACAGAGAATGAGTGAGCTACAGCCGCAGGAAAATAGGGCAAATTCATTTTGTATGAGAAAATATTGGACTTTTGGAAAAACTGTTGGTCCAATTCCTTAGAAGAGTAACAGAGAGTCAATCCTAAGCAGCAGTTAAATTACAAAATTATACCATATGTGTGTAATTTTTCTTAAACCTGTTTCTGCAAAATCAAAAGGACTGCCAAGTCATACATTCATTTTCAATTAGCTTTCTGTTAAATCTTACATTTATTGAACTGTCATGTTTTTTGGCATAACGTTTGTTTTCTTACTGAAGACGCATATAAATCAATATTGGAAGTAAAAGGGAAAAATCATTCCACATGCACTCATGTTCCAGCCCAGCATTTAACAATAATGGAGATCATAATGAGATAAATGCTTAGGGTGTTTTCTTAGAGACAAAAGTTTATAGTTAACTGTGGTTACTGTGTTAGAGCAAACATCAGTTATACTGAAGCCTGGTGGGAGCAAGAGTGGTGAATTTTATCCTCTTATCCTTATAGATGAGCCTAGCTTATTCAGAGAATTTTCTTGATTTTTATTTCATAAACATACCAAATATGAATATATGCAAAAAACAAACTTACAAGTTTAGTCAAGTAAGAAGTCAAATATGGATTAGAGAAAAAGGTCAAGAGAGACCAGACAGCCATACTAACATCGAGAGACTCAGAACTAGAGAATTGAATACAGCACCAATGTTTGTTCTTGTGCTATGATAAGGTCCGCTACCGAACAATTTCAAAACAGCTACACGGTCATCATGAATGCTCACCTCTCCCCAGATGCCGTAGTTCCACAAAGGACAAGGTCCTGAGTCACAGCTCTTTGCTTCACTCGGCTTGACTCTCTCATCACAGTAATTTGTGCTGCGGCCTTCTGAGTCCTGACACACTACCACCCTCCTCTGGAAGCCCCCCTCACATGTACTGGAACACTGTAATGGTGCAAATCATGCCAAATAGTTTGTTTAGAAAATGGGAAGCAAAGCCTGCACTTTAGACAGAGGAATAATTTGCAAACATTCAGCTGCCAAGTACAGTGGTGGCCAAAAGTTTTGACACAAAAGTGAATTCTGATGTTTTGAGGACATTTCCAATTTTTTAAAATAATGACAAACAAGATAACAAGAATAATTTGTTATTTTATGAACTGAAATCGCTTTACAACAATCATTATTTAGTATGAAGCCCTTTAGTCTTCAAAACGTTTGCCCATCACTGTACTGTATATGCGATATTGTATGAGAAATAAGAAGGGACATACTGATCCCCAGGGCCCAGTCCTCCATTGGTGGTCTGTTGAGGGAACATTCCAACTGTTGTGTCCTGGATGGCTGCGAGGATCAGGGGGTAAGTAGGGCTGGTTATTGGGCCATAGCTGGTAAACTGAGTGGCACGGGGCAGCAACACACTCCTGCTCCAAGCTGGGCTTCTCATCCAAATGGCAAAAAGATTCATCCAGATGCTGGTTGTAGTTCATACACACCACCTGCCGAGTAGCACGACCCACACCACATGACACAGAGCACTGCAGAGAGGGAAGAGGGGGGATAATCAGATTAAGAGAGAATCTGAGGTGGGGATCATGATTAACATATATATCTGAAGAGGAAATTGGAAAATAGATAAATGTGTGAGTAAGTAAATGAACAAATGAATGAATGAAAAAGTGTTACACACAGCTGACCACTCTCCCTCTCTCCACTGGCCACAGGGGCTAAAGCACACAGAGGTTTCAGGAGGTCGAGGAAGATGGGCGCAGTAAGCTTCATCAGCTATTCGTCCTTGAGAGTCTCTGCAGCTGACATACCGCGCTCTCTCACCCTTCCCACAGGAGACAGAGCACTGAACACACACACACACACAACTCACAGGTTAACTAAAATTACAGTATCTGTACTATGTATCGAATACATTGAAGGAAAGAAAGAGTGAATCCGATCTGATATTCTAACAAGCCAACTTTTATAACATGCTTTTCAAGGTCACAATATAAGGGATATTTAGTTGGTCTGTTGTTAAAAATTTGCTTGTTTTTAAACAGGAAACAGTATTGTGCAACAATATTTCATATTTGGAAAATAATTTACTGGAATTCTATAGAGTCCTTTTTTTTAATGTTCATTGTAAAAATGCAGTAAAACATAGTTGTACCATAAATAATTAGAGCAGTGCAACTGTTTTGAGTAAAATTTCAGATGAAATGGTGAGACACAGCTAATGTTTTTTGTCAAGTTAAGTATGGTTATAATTCTCCTTGTGTTGATCTTGAGTTTAACTTAATATAAATGTGTCAATTGCTGTTGTTTGGTGGTTAAGGCTTGGTTAACACCTTGGTTGGATCCTTGAACGAGACTCTTAACCTTCTGTTCAATTGTAGCCTTCCTCCATTGTCGAATTTTGAAAAAGCACCAGCAGATTGAGCATATGTGCTTCATGTGTTAGATTACACTTTGTAAACTATTAATGTTTTATTTTAAATACATGAAGGGTTTTCAATTCATACCAAAACTTTTGATTGTGCAGAATAACAGAACACCGTTATGAGCGGAAAAAATACTTTTATTGCTCTATATAATCCCCTGTACACTAATGCACTTATCCCAGCGTTTCACTATGTGCATGGATACCATCAGCGGAAAGTTTTCTCAGTATTCCGGAGCCACAACTGGTCTGTTTGTGTCACGTTTGAAATGAATGCCTCCCAGGAACTCCTTTAATATGAGGATGTTTTGGCACGATTTCAGGCCTGTAAGGGGGAGGGGAGATGGGGGGGGGGGGGGGGGTGAGGCAATAACTCCCCCCTGAGTTCCTGTAATGTGCAAGTGTAATTTGTATGAATGTGTGTACAGTTCCCACAAATTGTCTCTTCCACAATATGGCAATAATCTGTCCGACGTTTGAATTGCTGAATGTTCACAGAATCGGCTGCAGTGGGCTCCAAGCCACCTCGGACTGGATTCGTCATTCACAAACGTATGAATTTCACCATACAAATGTTTTACTGCAGCTAAGACTCTCATCGCCACCTTCTGTAAATGCCACATAGGTTTTATCCCTTGATTCACAAGAACTTTCATCACAAATCCTGGTTTGATTTGAACACCCCTCATATTTCACAGGAAACTTAAGTAAGACCTTCTGTTAAAAAAGAGTAAATACTAATATAAAGCTTAAAATAATACGTACAATATATATTCAGCAAATAGATTAATTTTAACCACAAGGTTACAATGTTAACAAAAGGTTAGATGCAGAAATTAAACTTTACCTAGGCACAGCCCTGAATTTAGGAGTAGAGAAAGAGACTCCATTTGAGATGAGTTTTAGATTAAGAGAAGATAGAATTTGTATTAAGAGGAGGCTAAAGTAATCGAGGCAACTCCGTCTGGCATTAACTCGTGTGTAAAGTCACAATCTTATCAGTAACAACTGTCATTACCACAAGGCAGAGGGAAATTGGTTAACTTATTTCTGATGGACCACACAGGCTCATTCTGATGCAAGCCAGAGCTCAAGCAATGCTTAATGTCACACACACAGACACATAATGCAATCCAATACTGTAATGTCTGGAAAGTAATTTACATCTACACTGTATACTTTAAACAGGCACCTTTATTCAATGTGCTTTTGTGTGTGTTCTGTTTAGTTTTTCTGTCCATGTTCTACTCACTGTAGTCCAGGATCCAAATCTCCACTGGGTGTGTAAGTGTCCAGATGCTGCAGGTCGGGGTGTGCTGATCGCTGATGATGTTCGTGGACAGGCTGGAAAATCACATTCCTACACACACAAACACCACACATGACTTACTGTTACAGGGGTATAAATTGCCTCTAATTGATTGTCTCATGCTGCTTTTGTGTACCTGGCTATCTCGCGGTCTTGACGCTGCATTACACTCTCTGTCCTCCATGGTCTTGCCATAAGAACCAGACACACACCTGACTGCTCGCATTTGGTAGCCATGGCCACATGTCACAGCACACTGTAAAACATGCACATAATGTTTGTTATGTTTATAATTTAAACTTGATTAAATCAAAGTCAGATGTTAGTACACTCTCCCTCTTTGTGAGGCAAAGCTCAATACAGGTTCACATACTGCCTCTCGTTACGCTACATTTAGCTTAGCAATCAGTCAACCCAGAATGTGAATGCAATCATGCTTTAAAAAACAAAATAACAGCATTTCATCCAAACTCACACAGATACACCCTGGAGTGTGACTGAATGTGGTAAATATGTAGCATAGAGAAACACTATAAAGAAACACAAGTATTCTGGAAATGATTTAGACTCACTTACGTTGAACTAACATGCACACACACATGTTTAGATTCCTATCACTGTGCATAGCTACAATTAACATAATTATTATTGCATAACTATATAGTGTCATGAGCAACCGAGGGACGAACACAGCAGCCTTAGCAGTTAGCCCGTGTTGCGTGGACGGGAAACCCAAACGTGGAAGCAGCGCGAGCAGGCAGGATAACCACGCGTTTACTCTTAGAACTCTCTTACAAAAAGAGCAAAGATCTATACAAATAAACCCGCGTTCTAGCAACACACACTCAATCAAGGAAGCAACCTGAATAGGTGAGTACTCACGAAATCGTTGGTGAAGCGATAGCGAAGGCATGAATGAACTCAATGACTGAGCGATGTGAAGTGCCATCTTGTTTCCTTTTATGCTTTCTGAAAGCGCAACCGTCTTACTTCCGGGTCCTCGTGCCGGTCGCGGTGCGAGTGTGCATGACAGTACCCCCCTGTCCAGGACCGACTCTCGACGGTCCAGGGGTGGAGGATACCCGTCGACGATAGTCCCGTATGAGCTCGGAGTCAAGGATGAACCGAGCCGGAATCCAAGACCGTTCCTCGGGGCCATAGCCCTCCCAGTCAACTAGGTACTGCATACCTCTGCCCCGAGGACGTGAGTCGAGGATCCGGCGTACAGTATAGGTCAGGACTACCCTCGATGATTCGGGGAGGGGGAGTAGGGTGGGGGGGTGGAACCATTGGTGAAGTGATGAAGGGTTTGAGCTGGGAGATGTGGAATATCGGGTGGATCCGGAGCGCCGCAGGCAGCTGGAGCCGGTAGCTGACAGGATTGACACGGAGGGTGATGTGATATGGACCGATGAATCTGGGTGAAAGCTTTTTGGACTCTGTGCGGAGGTGTAGATTTTTCGTGGACAGCCACACCTTGTCACCTGTGCGAAACATTCGTCCCGGAGGGTGTCGACGGCGATGTTGTGAGGTGTAGCGGGTGTTTGCGCGCTGGATGGCCTCCTTGGCTTGAATCCAGGACCGTCAACACCTTCGGACCAACTGTTGGGCCGAGGGTACTTCAACCTCCGGTTCTTGATGTTGGAAACCCTGGCATACCTCAAATGGCCTCAGCTTCGTGGCGGTGGAAACATGGAAGTTGTGTGAGAGCTCCGCCCAAATGAGGTAGCGAGCCCAGGAGCGCTGGCGGTCGGCAACGAAACATCTTATGTAGCCCTCCAGTTGTTGGTTGGCCCGTTCCGTCTGACCATTCGTTTAGGGGTGGTAGCCTGAGGAGAGACTGCAGGTAGAATCGATCAGACGGCAGAAGGCCTTCCAGAACCGTGCAGTGAACTGGGGCCCCCTGTCCGAGACGATGTCCTCCGGCGCTTCTTGTGAGCAGACGAAGAGACTTCCTCACGGGGTTCCATGGAAATAGCGTGCCGATCGGGCGGACGCGCATGTGCCGGAATTCCCCTTTCTCTCGCGCTCTTCCCGGATCAGGAAGTTTTAGCGTCCGCTTCTCAAGCGCGTACCGCCGCTTTTTGTGAAGGGGCCGAATAGATTTCATCTTTCGCCGCAAAATAAATAAATAAACAAAAGAATAAAAATAAATCAATTAATTAAAAAATCCCCAAGCGCTCAAAGTTAGACGACAGGTTTCTGTCAGGTGGCCAGGGGAGGGGCCTCAACAAGGGTTCCTCCCCTTTTTTTTGGCAACCTCCATGACGAGTTAACTCTTTCATGGAATAAGCCTTATTCATCCCCTGTTTTATGATGATACCCCAGATTGAAGAGACGCTTGCGAGCTCTCTCTCTCCTGGGAGCTCATCCTCCCTGGAAAAGCCCACACTGCCCACCAAGCCGTGTAGACTAACATCTTCGTTGGTGGGGAAAGCTTTTCAGGCAGCGGGTCAGGCTGGTGCTGCCCTGCACACCATGGTGGTTTTGCAGGCATACCAAGCTCACCTGCTAGGAGTTCTGAGCACTGGCAGGTCTATTGATGGCGCCGAGCCACAGACTTATTTCTCTGTGCCACCAAGTAGACGGCCCATGCTATCGCCCGTTCTATGGCTGCCGCGGTCGCCACGGAGAGACTTCTGTGATTAAACCTCACGGGCATCGAGGTCAGGGATCAAAAACTCCTGAGGATGACGTGCCCAGGACCACGGGGGTGTCTCCCCCTGGGGAGGGATGTGTAAAAATTCCAATATGGGATAAAGAATCCTCCCTGGCACCCTATGGGGGCCGTTGTCTAATCTCCGCCACCACTGGTGTTTCGGGAAGCAGCGGTCTCCAGCGAAATGTTAGGTGCTCGGTTCCTTCCTGCCTTGTTTCAGAATGCTGGACACCTAACACCCCCCCCCCCCCTTTGCACATCGTTCTCCTCGTTTCAATACCGTGGTCTTCACTTCCATGAAACCAGAACAAGCGCATCTGCTGACATCTGCTGGGAAAAGGGGCCATAGATTATGTTCCCCTTCCAGACGAGAGATGGGGGGGTTGCGTCCAATTTTACATCTTCTTGGCCTGAACATCAAAATGTTGACAGCCAAAATGATCGTTTCTCAAAGTCAACCAGGTTTGGTTTGTGACGGTCAACCTGAATGATGCATATTTTCATATAGAAATATTGCCACAACACAGGAGGTTCCTGAGGTTTGCTTTCGGGGGCGAAGCTTACCAGTATCGGGTCCTTCTATCTGGCCTAGCCCTGTTACCCCGCACATATAAAATGCACGGATGCAGCTCTGGCTCTATGATTCCAGGGCATCCGTATTCTGAATTGTATAGACGACTGGCTGATCCTAGCTCAGTCTTAATAGCTAGCGCTTCGACATCGGGATGTCGTCCTAGCTCATCTCCATTCTTTAGGATTGAGGCTTAACTCTACGAAAGGCGTTCTCTTTCCTGTTCAGAAGACAACATATTTGGGTGTCACATGGGATTCGATCACAAGGCGGGCACAGCTGTTTCCCACTTGTGTCGAACCCATCCTCCAACACCTTGAAGGAAATCAAGCTAGGAAAGAAAGTGACTCCATCACTTTCAAAGATCTTAGGTCTCATGGCAGCTGCGTCCACGGTGATACCTTTGGGCCTTCTGCACATGAGGGTGTTTTCAGTTGTGGCTAAGAGCCAGGGGATTTCACTCAAGGGCCAATCCCCAGAGGCTAATAAGGGTTACACGCCGGGGCTTCGTACCCTTTCTATGTGGTTCAGACCCCGGTTTCTGACTTTGGGTCCCACTTTAGGTCCGTCTTGTCGTCGCAAGATGCTAACAACAGACGATTCCCTCATGGGCTGGGGTGCGGTCTTGGATGGTCGTCCAGCACAAGGGAGCTGGAGAGGTCATCTTCTCGCATGGCACACCAATTGCCTCGAAATGATGGCTCTGTTTCTGGCCCTGAAACACTTCCTCCAGCAGTTGAGAGGCTACCATGTCCTAGTGCGGGTGGACAACACTGTGGTAGGCTCGTACATAAATCGCAAGGGTGGACTGTGCTCGCGCCGCTTGAACAAGCTAGCGCACCAGGTTCTGCTTTGGGCACAGGACAAGTTCCTGTCCCTCAGAGCGATTTACATTCCGGGGCACATGAATGTAGGAGCGGACTTGCTATCCAGACAAGCTGTGACACATGGGGACTGGAAACTCCACCCCGAAGTAGTCAGTCAATCTGGGAAAGATTTTATATAGCAGAGGTGGACCTCTTCGCGTCGCAAGAGGCAGCACAATGTCCCCTTTACTACTCTGACTCCTCCAGCTCCCCTGGGTCTGGACGCCATGGCCCACACGTGGCCCAGATTATGCCTTTATGTGTTTCCTCTGATATTTCTTCTCCTAGGAGTCCTGGCGAGGGTCCGTCAACAGGGTTTGCGCCTCTTATTGATAGCGCCCCAGTGACCGACCAGAGTGTGGTTCTCAGATCAAATATATCTCCTCGACGGCTCACCCTGGGTGATTCCAGTGAGGAGGGATCTTCTGTCTCAGGCGCAGGGGACAATATTTCATCCCCGGCCCGAGCTCTGGGACCTTCACGTTTGGCCCCTGAAGGGGACCAACTAAGACATGCTGGTCTTCCAGCCAGCGTAATTGAAATAATTTTAAGTGCCAGGGCTCCCTTCACTAGAAAAACTTATGCCCTCAAATGGAGTGTATTTGAAAGTTGGTGCATGGTAAGACATGTAGACCCAGTCCACTGCCAGATTGTTTCAGTGCTGGAGTTTCTGCAAGAAAAGTTGTCCTCTGGCTTATGCCATAGTACTCTCAGAACATACATGGCCGCTATTTCGGCATGCTCTGACCGATGGGGTTTCTGTGGAAAAGCACCATTTAGTTGCCCGTTTTATTCGTGGAGCTAAACGGTTGAGGCCCCCCACTAGAGCGTCAGTCCCTTCATGGGACTTAGCTATCGTACTCGAAGGCCTGGCTGACACCCCTTTCGAACCACTAGAGTCTCTTAAGATGGTTTTTCTTATGGCTATTACTTCTTTGAAGAGGATTGGGGATCTGCAGGCTCTGTCAGTCTCCCCATTCTGCCTAGACTTTGCCCCTGGGGCTAGTCAAAGCTATTCTGCATCCTCACCCAAACTATCTTCTCAAGGCCATTCTCGACCATGCACCCAGTCGTTCTCGAAGCCTTCTGTCCTCCGCCTTTCACAGCTCCGGAGCAGGAAAGACTTCATTTACTGTGTCCAGTATGTGCTCTTCGGATTTACATCCACCGCACTAGCCAGTGGCGTAAGTCAGAGCAGCTCTTTATTTGCCATGGGGGTCGCAACCGGGGGGGCGGCCCCATTAGACAGACTCTGTCACACTGGGTGAGAGATGCTATTACCCTAGCCTATGAGGCGCATTGTCACACTTCGCCTCTGGGAATCAGGGCTCATTCAACCAGGGGGATTGCCTCATCAATTGCTCTGGCAAGAGGCGTCCCCCTGCAGCAGGTGTGTGATGCAGCAGGCTGGTCCTCTCCACACACGTTTGTTAGATTTTATAGTATGGATGTCAATGCTACTCTGGACTCGTGGATCCTTGAGTCAGCATCCCAGAGCTAGGTCTGAGACCTCCTTGGCTATTGTGCGCACACGCTACGCAACCTAGGGGTCCAGACACTTGCAGTGCGGCGGCGTTGGTTTTCTCGTTCCCATAGCGTTTTCACGCAGCATCGAGTGTAGCTTTTGAAAGGGAACGTCTCGGGTTACTTAGCTGTAACCCTGTTCCCTGATAAAGCGGGAACGAGATGCTGCGTTTCAATGCCGCACTGCTGGCGTGCCTGGACATCCTTCAGACAAAATTGATCTGAGGATGTTTCCGGTTCACTCCTATTTATAACCTGCAGGTGCACCTTATTCGGTGACGTCATGCCTGGCAGAGGTTATAAGCCAAGGTATTTGGCGGTTTTGACATACACAGGCTTCACAACCGGAAACAAAGAGATGTTCCCATAGCGTAGCGTTTTCACGCAGCATCTCGTTCCCGCTTTATCAGGGAACAGGGTTACAGCTAAGTAACCCGAGACGTTCCCCCGATGTTGGTTGATTGGAGGTCTTGGCCCTGGCGCACACTGGGCACGCCTGAACGAACTCCTCGACGTCCTTGGCCATTGAGGGCCACCAGAAAGCGCGCTGGATGTATTTGAGGGTGCGCTGCGTGCCTGGGTGCCCTGACAGCAGCGAGGAGTGACCCCATTTGATGACGTCGGCCTTGATGTTCCTGGGTACGAAGAGACGTCCCTCGTCTCCAGTTCCCAACGGAGCGGGGCGATGACTCTGGAAGGTGGCAGGACAGACGTGGGGTCCGCCCAGGGGACGTCCCCCTCATGTTGTCGGGAGAGGGCGTCGGCTTTCATGTTCTTTGACCCCGGGTGATAGGATAGGTGGAAATCAAAAGACTCGAAAAATAGAGCCCACCGCGCCTGCCTGGGGTTCAGTTGTTTTAGGTTCTTGATGGTAATGAGGTTTTGGTGGTCGGTCCAGACGATAAATGGTTCTCTGGCGCCCTGGAGCCAGTGTCACCATACTTCCAAAGTCCACTTTATGGCCAGCAGCTCGCGGTCCCCTACCCCGTATCGCTGCTGAGTGGGGTCAAAAGTGGGCTGTAGTTTCTGGTCTGGACCCCGCTGGGAAAGAACAGCCCCAGCGCCCACCTCTAAGGCGTCCACCTCCACAACGAATTGTTGGTCGGCATCTGGATGGAGTCGAATTGGAGCGGTGGTGAATAGATGTCAGAGTTCGGAGAATGCGCTGATGGCAGTGGAGTCGAGTTGGAAGGGATGAGATGAGGGGCGAGTTAGTGCGGTTAGGGGTGCTGCGACTGTACTGTAGCCCCGGATAAAGCGACAATAGAAGTTCGCAAACCCAAGAAACCGTTGAAGCTGTTTGAGAGTCTTGGGTAGGGGCCAATGACGTACAACCTCAAGCTTCTGTGGGTCCATGGCCACATCCTGGGACGAGATGACAAAGCCCAGGAATGTGGTGGAGCGCTTGTGAAAAGCGCACTTCTCCAACTTACAGTACAGTCGGTGGGCGAGCAATCTCTTAAGGACGGCCCTGACGTGTCGGATGTGTTCTTCGGCGGTGCGTGAGTAGATGAGTATATCGTCTAGGTAGACGAATACCCATTTTCCCAACATGTCCCGGAGAACATCGTTCATAAACTGCTGGAAAGCTGCAGGGGCATTACAGAGTCCGAAGGGGATAACAAGGCTTTCGTAATGTCCATTAGGGGTGACGAAGGCTGTCTTCCATTCATCGCCCTATCTGTTACGCACCAAGGCTGAGTTGGTAAGAGGCAGCGGGTGTCGTTTTTTTATGGTGATGTTATTCAGCCCCCGATAGTCAACACAAGGATGTAATTCACCTGAACTCTTCTTTACGAAGAAAAACCATGCGGCGGCGGGCGAGGAAGAGGGTCGGATGGTACCCTGACGGAGAGCAGAGGACACATACTCCTCCATCGCCCGCGTCTTGGTGGAAGAGAGAGAGTATAGACGGCCGCGGGGTGGAGTGGAACATGGCTGGATCTCAATAGCCAGGTCGTAGGGGTGATGCGGAGGAAGATGGTTGGCACGTCTCTAACAAAAGACCTCAGCCAGGTCTCGATATGCAGGAGGGATGGCGTTGGTATCAACATCGGGGGCCTCGGACTCCCTAGAGCACGTCCCAGCCGGCGTTTGTAGGCAGAGTTCGAGGCAGGTCGGGCCCCATTGCAGGATCCGGTTTTGAGACCAAGAGATGAGAGGGTCATGCTGTAATAACCAGGGGTATCCTAAGATGATGGGTGGTGAGGAAATGGAGGTGAGGTGAAAGCGGATTTCTTCTTGGTGTTGGTCAATGGTGAGGGTGATGGGCCGAGTCTGGGTGGTGATAGGGCTGGAGGAAAGGGGCCGACCGTCGACGGATGTCACTCGTACTGGCTGGGATAACGCCTCAGTCTCCACCCCCAATCTCTTGGCATAGGAATGTGAAAAAAGGGGCGTGATGGGCGGCACGATTCGGGGGGCTGGCTTCAGACGAGCGAGCAGGCGCTGGTCAATCCGGAGGGCAAGCTGGAAACCTTCCAGTGTAGCCGGAAGCTCTCGTCTGGCAAGCTCGTCCTTGATGCGAGAAGCCAGTCCTTCGTAGTAAGCCGTCCGGAGGGCGGCGTCCCCCCAGGTGGTCTGCACGGCAAGGGTACGGAAATCCGCGGTGTAGCGGCTCACAGACAACCCACCCTGCCGCAGATGGTACAGTTTGCTGTCGGTCTCCACCTCAGCAGCAGGATGTTCGAAGGTCAGTTTCAGTTGGCGGGTGAATTCTCCGTATGAATAGGCTGTGTCCGAATCTGACCTGAGAACCGTCGCGGCCCACTCAGCTGCCTGCCTGGATAGCAACGAGACGAGAAGTGCAACGCGCAGTCGGTCTGTGGAGTACCTGGTGGAATTGAACTCAAACACAAGATCTAATGCTGTTAAAAACACATTGCACTTCCCATCTGTGCCATCCCACTTATCTGGTAAAGTAATGAAAATGTCAGGGGGGGGGAGGGGGCAGCGCCGCCGCCGCTGCGGGGGGCGTGGCAACAGCCGACTGAACAGCCGCCTCGCGGAGGGTCGCGTTCTCCTGCCGCAGCTCCGCCACCTCGCGGCGCAAAATCGCGAAGTCTTGGAGCTCCTTTCGGAGAGACACGACTTCACCACGGAGCTCATTGATCAGCTCGGCATGCTGGTCAACCACAGCGCAGAGGCAAGCAAACTCCGCTGGGTTTACTGCTTTGGGCTCAGTCATTCTGTCACGAGCAACCGAGGGACGAAGACAGCAGCCTTAGCAGTTAGCCGTGTTGCGTGGACGGTAAACCCAAACGCGGAAGCAGCACGAGCAGGCAGGATAACCACGCGTTTACTCTTAGAACTCTCTTACAAAAAGAGCAAGGATCTACACAAATAAACCCACGTTCTAGCAACACACACTCAATCAAGGAAGCAAGCGAAGCGAAGCGAAGGCATGAATGAACTCAATGACTGAGCGATGTGAAGCGCCATCTTGTTTCCTTTTATGCTTTCTGAAAGCGCGACAGTCTTACTTCCGGGTCCTCGTGCCGGTCGCGGTGCGAGTGTGCATGACATATAGCTTTCACCTAATTCATTCCAAAGAACCCTTTTGTCACTTTTATACTGAAAAACATTTTTAAATGAATGGCAGAATTTCCCCATGAATAAAAAGAAAATAAATAATAAGTAATAGTAGGTTTATGTTAAAATTATAAAATATGAATGTGTACATTTGCAAACAATTGTTTTAGTCACATAGACAGTATATCTACAATGTAAAAGCTACATATGGTCTTAATCTTTTTTTTTTTTATACAAAAAACTTCAGCTTTTTTAAAACCATAGTTTGTCAAACAGAACTCAATCCCCCACAATGTAACATACACTCTCTGTCTCGCTGACATATGACCAACGTCTGCCTCAACCCAAGTCAACACAAGTTAAGTGTTTAAAAAGCTCAGAGGAAGTTCTTCAGGATGTGTATATTTGGGTAGCAAATTTTGATTAAACAGGCACAAGTTTCATCCACATACCACTCATCTGGCACTGAATTTAGTAAATATACAAATTGAATTTCTGAGAGTCACTAGATAATTGTAATGCTAGCTTCTACACTGTTCCAACTGTACGGTGTTTTATAAGTAGTTGTAGTCTACAACTACAACTGCTTCGATATGAGTTCACAGATGTCTGCAAATGGTTGAGGGGGTTTCTTACTGCCATGTCCAACCAGAGAGCAAGATTAGCCATGGATCGGATAGCTGTGGAATCTGGCCTTGTGAATAAGATCTCCTAATAACAGAGCCACTCAAAAGTTCATTTAAGAAAGCTTGTCCAAAAAAACCACAAAATTAAAAGTGTTACTGTCGGCATGCTGAGGGTATTGGCTTGTCTAGTGTATGGATGTGTGTGGTCTGAGAAAGTGTCAGACCTGGGTCTAATCATGTGAATAGTTTGACAGATTGAGTGTGTGAGGTGACGTGTGTACTGAATGAATACATGTGGAAGAATAGGATGGTGCAGTGAGTTATGGACTGCTTGGTCCAGACCTTCATTTCCTGTGAACCAGTCCCACTTCAACCGTATGTCCATAACATAGCAACATATGAAACACATACACACAGTCACTCACCGTGCTCCAGGCACCAACTTGCCAGGAAGCACACTCCGAAAGCACACAGCTGCTTATGGTGCGGGGTCTGCTGCTGGGATCACAGAGCTCATCGCTGAGCCTCTCCTCTGCCAAAACACAGGATACCTGTCTGCGCCTCACCCCCTTCCCACACGTCACTGTGCACTACACAGACAGCAGAGCAGAGACCATTCACATGGCTTATGCATTTATGACTTAAACATACACTTAAAATGCTCAAAAATGCTATCCATTTGGAAGACAGTTCACTAAGCATACAGTATTTCAGGCAACATTTGCAAAATTACTATAGAGCACAGCATAATAGCTTAAGGTAAACCACAAACTGGGACATGGAGCTGTTTGTCAGGTACTTCGATAAAAATGGGTGTAATTATCGATATTGTAAAGCTTTCTGGGAAGTCATGTTTATCTGTATTTTTTTTTGCAAATTCCTACAAAAACTTTCAGGTAAATCTGTATAAAACTGTTGGGCATGGGAACATCTTCAGGACAGAGCTCTTTCTTTCCAAGCTAGGCAGGCAACTGCTGCGAGCCCCAGGCTAGAAGGGGGCCCAGAGGGCTGAAAACCTTATTTATTATTTATGAGATAATGGCGATGAATGCTAGCTGGAGAGGCGCCCTGCAAATTTTTGTCTAGGGCCCCAACAGACCCACGAATTAACTCTACTCAAGGACAGATCGCTTTGTAATTTCTTGGTAGCATTGGAAGATTTTATTTATTTATTTAATCTTATGAACTTTAAGAGAAAGACAAAAGAAAGGATGGAGAACATGTGAGATGTTATAACACAAGTGATTACATGAATTGATTTGTTTCGTGGATCGTTTACAATATTATGTATGCTCAAAAAGCTGTTGTGAAAAGGAATAAATCTTTTTGGGCTGTGCTGTTAAAGAAAAATAATCTACTTCACACAATCACGTCACTGATTATTATTATTATTATTATTATTAAGTCATTTGTCTTCTATACCGCTTATCCTGTGTACATAAGGCAAGGTACAACCTGGTACCAATCCATCGCAGGGCACACCACACACACACACACACACACACACACACACACACACACATACACACACACACAGACACACACACTATGGGCAATTTGGGAATGGCAGTTAGCCTAATCTGCATGTCTTTGGACTGTGGGACTAACTGGAATACTCAGAGGAACCCACCAAACATGTGGAGAACATGCAAACTCTGTGCACACAGAGCCGAGGCACGAATTAAACCCCTGACCCTGGAGGGGCGAGGCCACAGTGCACTATGCCATGTACTATTTCAAACGCATGCAACCACTTCATAAAATAAGGAGCGTTTTTGTGGACTGCTTTACGAATTGTGTAAATTTGTACATCGATGTAATGCCTACCTCTGTCCACTCACTGATCGACCAGTCAGGACATGGTGTGTCATTACAAGGTTCGGAGACAACTCTCTGGTGCTCGCTACACTCTTGCTCTGCCAGCCGCTGGCCGAGGTTATTCATACAGTAGGAGTCACGTGTACGGGTGCCACGCCCACAACTCTTAGAACACTGCAAGCACAATTTTAGATCAGATTTGTGAGAAGTTGCAACAACTAACATAAAACTCTGATAGTTATTGATTGTCACTACAATTATCCTTATCCTACGTCTACATGTTCCCACTGCTAAGAACATTTTCCTGTTGAGATTTAAAGACCAAAGAGCTTTTCATCTCACCTGAGACCATGCGCTGTACTGCCAGCTCTTCAGGAGACAGTCTCCATGGCAGGGCTCACGGTTCTGAGGTTTAGCCAGATCTGCACATGCTCGAGATTCCACTCGGTCACTCCCTCGCTTCACACGGCTGTAGCGCATACACAGCACCTCTAGCGTACGATGCCCAGGCCCACACTTAGTAGAGCACTCACTCTTACCCGCTACGTGCCATCTGAACATAATGACGGATTGTTTTAGACAGAGAAATGCAGTTGGAAAAAAGCTGACAGTCATTTAGTTTTTTACTGTAAAATAATGACAAATTTACATGGACAAAGTAAAAAGTAAGTAACACCATTTTATGCAACTACATATTATGCATACTGTGTTTTTTTTTTTTTTTTCATTTTTGTAGATTGCTTAATAAACCTTACAGATGGAGATTTGTAAATTAAGCTCTGAATCTATAAAGTCATTTTAGAAATGGATCTGCTGGTTTTGAGCAAAGAATTTGTAGTTCCAAAAAGCAGGAAGATCATAAGTAACAAAGAGCCAGACTACGAGTTACAGTACAAACACAGTGAAAAGTTAACGATAATGGAATCATATGCATAAGTATTTGGAACTCAGATGTCACTAAAGCCTTAAGTGTGATCTCGTAATTTGTAAAGGATTTGTGACTATGCAATTGTTACTATGTAGTTAAAAAACACAAGGACTGACTAAACCAAATAAAACCGAGAAGTAACTTTTATTCTCTGAATGTAAAGGCCATGCATTTGTGTAAGCATGTGCGTAACTCTGTCATAGATCGTGATTAGGTTAAAAAATATTTAACAAAACTAATGTGTGTGCAAATGGACAGTGTACCTAAGTTCACAGTCTATATTGCAGGGCTCCATAACTCCCCGTGGTCGATGAAGCTGTTCACATCTCTGATCTGAAACCACCAGACGATCACTCTTACGTACACACACTGGTTTTCTCCGCCGCTCTCCTATTACAGTACACACACTTGTGAAGATGGTTCTAGTGTATGAATGTTGGGGATAAAAAGCTTACAGTTTAAATTTGAGCTCTTCAGTAGATGTTATAAAATGACAGATCCAAATAATCACTGGTAAAGGTATACTGCTGAACCTCACCTTGGCACATGCGGCTGCACTCCTGCCAGGGGCCCGACAGGTCCCACACAAACTGCTCTTGGTGATTCCCTATAGGAATGTTAAAGGAATAACGTACATCTGGGCTATATAAGTTCCCTACACACAGCACCTGAAAGGAGGAACAACTAATTAAACTCATGAGGCAGGTGGACAAAGATTGGTAAGCTTTGTCTCTGTTGCTAGATTCGGTATTTCAACAAAGTCAGTTCTTTAAAACCTGTAAAACGAGCTCCTCTTCCATGCGCTCAGTGCAGTTGATTCGCTCTTCTGTGGTGTTTGAGCCACTGTACTCAATCTGTGTTCCTTTTAAGGAGACTTCCCTTTTAAACATTGACACGACAAAGTTACCATTCAGCAGGAAGTTTGACTGGCCGTCAGAAAGTGCTGGGAAAAAAACAGGCAATTTAGAAAGTCATGAAATGTTTCTGAATTAGCTGCCCTTAAAATAATGATCTATAGTGGAAAAAAACAGTGACTATAGACAACTCTTGCAACCTTGTGCATGTGTGTGCATGTGTATCATGTGCATACACCAATGTCTTTTTGGCTGAGCATGTTTTAAAGTCAGTCCCTGCTATGGTACGGTATGAACAGTTTAAGCAAATGTTGCTTACTTCTTAACACATTCATTTACTTTCACTCCTTATTATGGTCTTCCATCAACCAATTCTCTCCATCTGTCTCTAATTACACCTCTCTGGCCCTCATTTATCTTCTTCTCTCTGTCTCTGACACCCCGTTTGCGTTCTCTTCACCCCTGCTTTCCTCGACATTTGTGTGGCTCCTCACCGTGCTCAAGGGAAATTATTTACACATATGATAAATGAAGACAATATCAGATTAGATTAAAAACAATGTTGCTTTTTATCACCCCTTTGTCCTACCAAAACTTTGCTACTGTACCTTTCCTAATTTGTTGCTCATATAGTTACTTGCATTGTATTAAAAGGACAATTTGTTTTTTCAAGTCTGTCTTAAAACAAAACTGAGGTATATCTCTATAGTAGTTCATTAGAGTTTTCCTTCACTGTGCACAGAACATTAGGTTTGTAAGTAACTGAAGCCAAATTCCACAACCATTGTTCCATGCACAAATGCATTCCAAAGTTCAGCTGAGACTCATATGAAGCTTCTGTAGTCCTACTGAGCTAAATCGAGTTGGTATCTTTCGAATTTACAATACATTTATGTAAAATGTAACTCTTTTCTTTCCCCAATTAGCCCTGTGCCTAACCAAAACTAGCAGAACTTGTACTAAACACAGCATAACTTTTAAAAATACCAACACGATGGGCCCCAGAGTGAAAAAGGCTAAAGTGTTGAGATTGAAAGGTAAAGTGTTGCGGTCTTATGTGGAGATTGCAAGTTCCAATCCCGGGTGACGCTGTAGCCTGTCGCAACCAAGAGCTTAGAGACAGCTGATTGGCCGAGCTTTCTTGGAGGGGCGGGATGAAAGGTTCCCTAGATCTGTTAAGCCAATCACGCTTAAAAAATGCTTAAAAAAGCTTAACGACACTTAAAACCTAAGCATATTAATGATTCTTTATTTTTAAATACACGTAATTCTAAAAGCTGTTGTTATATACTGTATATTAGAATTAACACATTAATGTAAATCATATCAGGAACTAGTATTAAAAGAGGTGCAGTGTCAAAAAAGGTCAATCAAGAATTCAGCAGTGCTGAGGCATAATTTATTTCGTAATTTATGCTGAGGTTCATGGTTTGTTCATGTTAAGAAATGCACTAAATAAAGTATGTTGCAGAAGCCTTTATATAAAGCCTTATAAAAATAGCAAGACTTGAACATTCAGAATTTCCACAGTTGCACAAAATAGTAAGACCTACCGAGGTAGTTGTCATCTTCTGGAGTTCCTGAGTAGCTGACCTGCCTTATATCAATGTTGGTTGCACCAGCTGGGATTCGAACCACAACATTATAACCTTGAGATTGGAATGAAAAATAAGTGAAATTACATTTTCTTTATGCTAAGAAAAGCAGTGACACCTTCACTTTCAATCACACCTTGAGTTAATAGCTTCAATATGCTGCATGGTCTAGACCTGGAAAATCGAAAGCACCATTTAGGTTTCAAATATCACACATGGAAAAGTAAACACAGGAAGGAAAGGGAAGCATAAAAACAAAGAATTATAAAACAAAAACTTTCCCTCCTGCATAACTTCATCATCTTCCTTAAGGCCCACCCAAAAACAAAAGGAAAATGAATTGCAGAAGTAATTATGACCTAGAGTGTACAGTTATCCTGTAATTTCATCACAATTGTTCCAAAGCTAAAAAGAAGAGAAGAGAAAAAAAAGGAAGAGGGGAGGAGAGGAGAGCAGAGGAGAGAAGTTACTGGATAGTTAGGTCCGTAGATGGCAGCACTGATTTGGGATTTGGCTCTTAGGATTTATCATCCTTTACAACCCCCTAAAAACCCAAATTTTTTTAGTGATTGTTTTTAAACCATATTACTCAGTATCTGCAATACTATGAATTAAATCCTGTTTAGAAAATGCATAAGAGTTAAGAGAGTTATGAGTTATCCATAAAAGTTATTAGGACCAAAATAGTAGTAGATTTCCTGGATGATTTTTATGAGAGTAAAAGACATGACGTCCTTAAAGTCTAAAGGGTTAAACTAATCTCATTTATGTAATTTAAAATAGATAAAGATTATTAAATCTATTCCTTTCTGTATATGTACATGCCAAGCTGTGCAAACAATGCAATCCATAAACAGACAGGTGACACATTAAAAAGACAAAAACACTAGCGTTTGTAGACAAGCACTCCTTTCCATCATTTTTTAAATTTTTTTATTTCTGAATGCGCACTTTCCATAAAAATCATCCAGGAAATCTACTACTAGTTCAGTCCTAATACCTTTTATGGATTATTTCAACCCGGAACAAGTCTGTACTGCAAGAAGTAACATGTACAGATACTGTAGGCATGCACAAGATTATAGGATACAGATGTAGTACATGTAGTGGGCCAATCACAACAGTCTGAAAAATGGCTTTGTTAAAGGAATGTTGCCTGATTGGGTGGTTTTCCTTCTGCTATCATCTTCTAATTAAAAATATACCTTTGGGCTTGTTTAAAGTACTGTAACATTGGAATCAGCGCTCATCTGAAAGGTGTTAAAAATCATTCCTTGATGAAAACACTCAAAGTTATGTGCGTACCTTGTCTTAAAGACTTTGTGACCACAAATGGTGGCTAAATGTGTTAAGGCTAAGAGTTATTGATCGGAAGATCGGTGATTCGAGCACCCAGCTCTGCCAGGTTTCCGCTATTGGGCCCTTGAGCAAGGCTTTTAACCCTGTCTGCTCTAGGGGAGCCGTATAATGACTGACCATGCGCTCTGACCCCAGCCTACTAACAAAAAGCTGGGGTATGTGTACAATAAGGAATTTCACTGTGTATATGTGACAAAAAAAGGCTTAGCTTAAACGGCAAGAAATGAGGATAGCTTCATACAAAGCATGCCACATATCAATTAATGCTGTCAGAGTTGTCAGACATTTAGCAAAATACCACGGTTGCATTAAAAATGTACAAAAAATGTATCTGCTACTAAATAATTTCAGATACCTCAAGAGACGGGGGAGTTTCAGCTGCGCTCCATGTATGCGTGTGTTTGTGTTTGCACTCGCAAGTTCTGCCATGCTTGTCAGAATTAAGCCAGCCAAGATGTATCATCTGATTTGCTGGCACAACTGCAATTATGTTCTGAGACTAATTAAATGCCATATATCTCTTAATCATGCGCATACGCATTGTTAAAGGAAAACGTGAAAGCACAAACAGACACATTCAAGTTTGATTTATATTATATGTCATTGTATATACTGTAGAATCTCGTGAGACCTTTCTATTCTTATGGAAGTGGTCAATGACAAGGATGAAAATTGTGTAAATTACTGTATATGCCTTGAACTTCACACTCAACAGATCTCAACCTACAGTATTTATGTCAACATTGTTTTTTCATCATTAATGTTCTAGAGACTTGCAGAATCTACAGTACAGACCAAATGCCCATGTTGAATTAACACTTAGAGTGCTGTATTAGCACCAGCAGTGTTTATATGAGTCTAGTTGGATTCAAATAAACTCAAAGTGTTAACTCAACACTGAGGATTTTACTGTGTATGCAAAGGTAGACCAAGGCTTTTCTGTTAATTCAGTCAAGCAGTTCAGTAGAGCTCAGTTACTCTACTATTCAGTACTCTACTCCTAACCCTGTTACTCTTTAACTTTAAAAACAGCATACAACATCCCTACAACTTTATGACTCTAGCATTTTCAGAAAGCAGCAGTGGTGCTTTTTGTTAAGTGATATGGACAGAGTGACTCCCACACAGGGTTTTCCCACCCACACACACCAGTCGACCTGATCAGAGACAGCTGGCTGAATCCCAAACTACCCACACAACACCACAACCACACTCACTCACTAATGTACAGCCACAAATCTGTTTGAAGAAACAGTGTAAACCACAAATTGTCCACACACGCTGACCAGAGATCAGAGACAGTGGACTCAGCCTCAGGCTGTTCACACAAGAGAAACAGACTAAGCCCTGACCCAAGAATACAAACATTGCAAAGCAGCAGAAAGGGAACACACTCCATGTTAAAGCTCTGGGATACCTGTGGTCTACCTCAGATTGAAACCAAAGAGCATCAGCTTATATCAGAACAATAGATGTGTATGGGAGGCCTTGGCCACAGCAACTGGCATGAGTAAATAAAATTAACCAACAAACTCCATAGTGGGTAAATGAGAACTCCCAGGAATCTTTCATCTGGTAGGCAACAAGACGACTTCTTGAGGCCTAAATATGCTGAATTCTACCAACAATAATACAATAAAGCTTAACAGAATACGATAGATGACTGTCACAGACTGGGACACGTGCAAATAGTAAGATTGTAGTGGAATAACAGGTGTAACTTTGTAATACACACCACACTGAAATGTAGTACGAAGACGCTTCACAATAATAAATTATAATGCCATGGATCTTAATAAGACTTGACAAATATTGACAGCATGTTGATCTCGATTTAAACTATACAAATTAACAGTAAAAGAAACACTAAAAGAAAAAGTACAGTGTATGCCAACCAGCTATATCACTAACACCACTGCAAGGTGAACTAAACAGCACTGATTATCAATTAGATACCAGTATATGACTGGTGACAGGATCATGGGCACCCAAAGCTCATTTATGACGATCTAAAGCTAGCCTGTCTGGTTCAACAGAAAAGCTAAAGTTAATGCTGGCTATAATAAAAAGGTATCAGAACACTCAGTGTTCAATCAGTGCATCACGGCTGTGTATAGGGTTCAGCAGGAAAAGAGTTCAAGGTTGTTGATCCGGCCTCTAAAATCCCCAGATCTCAATCCGATCGAGCATCCATGGAATGTGCTGGCCAAACAAGTCTGATCCATGGAGGCCCCACCTTACAACTTACAGCACTTAAAGGATCTGCTACTGACGTCCTGGTGCCAGATACCACAATGCACCAACAGAGGTCTTGTGGAGTCATGACCCGAGGGGCCAGAGCAGTTTTGGTGGTATAAGCGGAACCCACACAGTATTCTGCATAATGTTGTAAAGTTTTAATGATCGGTGTAGATCCAGCATTATAAATTATTTAGTTTTTTTGGGAAAGACTTCCAACCAGGTGTTGTCTACCTTACTGACATTTATTATACAGGGTGGGCCATTTATATGGATACATGGATTATTAACGTCCTGTTTGTGGCACATTAGTATATGTAAGGGGGCAAACTTTTCAAGAAGGGTGGTGACCATGGTGGCCATTTTGAAGTCGGCCATCTTGGATCAAACTTTTGTTTTGTCAATAGGAAGAGGGTCATGTGACACATCAAACCTATTGGGAATTTCACAAGAAAAACAATGGTGTGCTTGGTTTTAACGTAACTTTATTCTTTCATGAGTTATTTACAAGTTTCTCTTTGTTCACAGCCATTGACATTTCGAAGAGGTTAACACGTGATGAGCAGATCAAAATTGTGTTGATATCTGCTGAACGCAGTAACCGGGTCATTGCAGCAGATTTCAATGCAAGACACCCTACGAGACCACCCATCTCCCATGCTACAGTTAGCAAACTGCTTGCTAAGTTTCGTGAAACTGGTTCAGTGTTCAGTGTTCAGTGGATTTGCCAAAATGTGGACGCATGAAAACTGTCACTAATGAACAAACATCAGTGGCTGTCCTAGCTTCATTCAGCAAGAGCCCACAGCGTAGCACTCACCGCGTGTCACTGGAGAGTGGCATTAGTCGAACATCCCTTCGGTGGATATTAGCTACTCACAAATGGCACCCTTACAAACTCCAGCTACTGCAGCATCTCAACAAGGATGACCCAGATCGGCGCACACAATTTGCAGAATGGGCAAAACAAAAATTGGAACAGGACCCTCAGTTCACGCAGAAGATTTTGTTCAGTGATGAGGCAAACTTTTATGTGAATGGTGAAGTTAACAAACAAAACCACCGCTATTGGTCTGACACTAACCCACATTGGATAGATCCCTCCAAGACTGTTGGAACAAAAAAAGTGATGGTATGGTGTGGTATATGGGGTACAAAGATAGTGGGGCCATTCTTCATCAATGAAAACCTCAAGGCCACTGGATATTTGAAATTGCTACATGATGATGTGTTTCCCTCTTTATGCACTGAAGCTGGCACGTTCCCTGAGTTTTTCCAGCAAGATGGTGCTATCAGTGTGTGAAGAGTGGGAGAAGAGGGTTGCATTGACAACCCATCACAATGGGCAGCACATTGAACACATTTTATAAGTGGTCAGAAACATGTAAATAACTCATGAAAGAATAAAGTTTTTAAATAAAGTAAAAAACAAGCACACCATTGTTTTTCTTGTGAGATTCCCAATAAGTTTGACGTGTCACATGACCCTCTTCCTATTGAAAAAACAAAAGTTGGATCCAAGATGGCCGACTTCCAAATGGCCACCATGGTCACCACCCATCTTGGAAAGTTTGCCCCCTCACATATACTAATGTGCCACAAACAGGACGTTAATATCCAACCATTCCCATTTTATTACGGTGTATCCATATAAATGGCCCACCCTGTATTTTAACACGTGTTTATCAGTAAAAAGCCAATATACTGTCTGCGGATGCTTCTAAGGACAGAATGTTTTAGGTTTTATGTATTGTAAAAGAAGAGCCTATTGCTGAGACATTCTTGTGCTTGTTTGTGAGACACAAGACGCAACACAATGGCTGCAGATAAAGCTTCAAAAGATTGAAATCTATCATCATTTAAAATCGGGGAAGGTTGATGTACATGAAGGCAATAGTGATACAATATAGAGTCACGAAAGTTTTATCTGAGAGAAAACCCATATATGATGCTAAATGGAACTTCAGAAAACTTCAGACCAAAATTATTTTTCTTTTCTTTATTTTAAGATCAAGAGACAGCAACTCTGATCTAGCCAGAGTTTTTCAGTTAGTAGATTTACAGTAGCAATCCACCTTCTTTAGTAAACTCTTACCATATTGTGCATTGTTGAAGGTACCAGCGATAGTCCTACAGGACGAGTTGTCTCCTCCACACACTCCACACTTATCATTCCTTGCCTTGGAGTTCAAAACATGATCACAACCTGCTTGCTGGAGGAATAGAAAACATACATATATATAGATTTTTTTTTTTTTAAACATCAAATGTCCACACAACTATCAACTCCAAGCAGTAGATATGAGAATTCTGTATGGTACCCTGCACAGGCCTTGAACACAGATGTCATAGGTGTCTGGACCACAAGGAGTTCCATCAACCACTCGATCTTGCAGCTGGTAGTAGGCCATCGTCCCAGCAACACGACAGAACAGCTTACATCGATCCTTCATAAGGACTACAAATGGGAAACGTTGATATAGTCCATTGCAAGAAAAATCTAAGTGTACAGAATGAATTCAACATGTACGCAGTAATACTTGATTAACTTTTGACTTTTGATTAGTTTAATGAAACCAACTGACCTTTCCATTAAATGTGAACATTATATGACTTCATATCTCACCAAAAACAAAGCATTATATTACAGAGACATCAAACAGAACACTATGTAGACACTATATTTCCTGTATCTGCTTTCTGACGATATTCCTTTTCTTACACTTTTATACCTCACCTTATATATAAGGTGTTGGGCTCGACACCACTGGGTTGCCACTGTTGGACCCTTCACCCATCAACTGCTCAGATACAATATATACTGCATATTGTAGTTAGGAGCGTACTGCCAAACACTTCCCAGTGGCTGTGAAGGCCAGCACAATTACAAACGCATTCCGCAGTAAACAAAGAGTTATTTGTGTACAGTATGTGTGCAGCATGTTGATATGGACTGATATAAACTGGTAACATATGCTATAGTTTATACCTATCAAAAAGGTGGTGTGTCAGTAGAAAGCCACCTGAAGCATTTAGCCCTGAGGCCAAGAACAAATAACAAGAACAAGAACAGCTCCCTGTGAAAGAGGCATGGGTGTGTGACTTTGTTTAACTCTACTCTTGCAGGAAAACAAATGTGTGTGTGTGTGTGTGTGTGTGTGTGTGTGTGTGTGCGTGCGCGCGCGCGTGCGTGCGTGCGTGTGAGGTGAGCACTAAGGAAGTACTAAGTTTAAGTAGAGCCTTTGCTAAATAAACAGTCATTACAGTACATGGTAAGAGGGGAAAAAGAGAGCAGTGGCCTGTCAGGGCAAGGATATTCCTTTATCTCAGTGGGTCTACAGGGGCTTCTGGGTAACAGGAACCAAAAATTCTTTCAAATAGTCTCTAATCAGATCTTTAATGAAAAAAGATTTTAATGAAGCACATAAAATGCAGTTTGGCTTTGTAAATAAGTTTTAGCACGACAATGCTGGAATTTACATAAAACGAGGATTAGTTGAATTCGGCTTAAATTCAGCTACTAAAGGGGATTATAACATTATAATGGACAGTTATTTAGATGAAACTATATGATATTAAAATCATGATTAAAATAAAATGGATGCTGCAAAGATTTCTGCTTCCCAAAAACAGACTATGCGTAAAGCTCATAATATGTTAGACATATCTGAATGACAGAAAATGTACACTTTATTGAAGTACTTAGTTCTAAGTACTAAGTTTAATAAATTTACTGTCTGATGTAACCCAGAAAACAACAGGTTCAGTATTTAGTGACCCTTACTACAGGCACCTATGGCTTGCCTCATTAGAGAGCAAAATCTACATCTAGATTGCTGTAAAGCTGCTTTGTGACAATGACTACTGTTAGAATGTGCAATCTAAAGAAATCAAATTTCATTCAATAAAATTTGTTCATCTTATAATCCTCTGAATGTTAGGGCTATGCAGCTGAAATACTCACTGCCACTGTATTTGGGAACCCAGCGGACAGTAGAAGGTAGGCCACTAATGTTGAAATGTTTCCCATCAAACTGTAAGCACTGCTCTTCTCTAAAGTCTCGCCAGCCCCTTGGACATGGTTCTGTGTTACACGAGCGGAACTTCATGCGGCGTCCCACGCAAAAGCGCCCTCCGTTCCTTGGTCTATTAAACAAGCACATGAACACGTACACACAAAGATAAGAGTCAGATCCAGATGCCAAAGGGTGTACAAAGACCTGTGTACTCTTTCTCAGAAATCCTCAGTTTAGAATAAAAGTTCACCTACAGTATTCTAATCTGTCTGTCTATTCTAACTATGTGTTTTCTCTATGAACTTACTCAGGATTGTTGCAGTCTCTCGACGTGCTCCGTGTACCACCACCACAGGTCCTGGAACAAGCACTGTAGGGTCCCCATGTTCCCCATTCACCATGCACCGGCCTCGACTCCAGCTCTCTGTTCACGCACTTACCATGCCTACAGTGCTACACACACACACACACACACATACACACGCACGTTAAACCTAGACATAACATTATGCTGATTGAAAATAATCCCCATCATGGTTTCCTCATATGTACGCAGTGTGTCAAAATAAATCCATCAACACCTCTGACAGATTTAAGGTACAAAAGGGGTAGTTGGTGTTTCTAATCCACTGTTTATACTTTAAACTTTAACTGAAAAGAAAACCCAGCACATGTTAATCCCTCTATTATTTATGCAGGTGGAATGGCTCTCAGCTTAGAACAAGCTGTGGGAATAATAGAGGACCAGTGGCTAACCTCCATGTAGAGCTGGTCTAATCAGAGTGAACAGCGCTAGTGAGAGGATCCACATATGCAATTTTTTAAACACATATACAAAGAGAGAGAGAGAAAGCGGGGCCTCCGAGTGGCGTAGTGGTTAAAGCGCTCGCCCTATCATCCGGAGATCGCTAGTTCGAATCCCGGGTGGTGCTGTAACCTCTCGCAGCCGGAGGTCTAGAGAGAGCTGATTGGCCGAGCTCTCTCAGAGGGGAGGGATGAGAGGTACTTAGTGCTCCTACATTAATCACGCTCTACAGCCAGTCAGGGGCGTCTGTGAGCTGATCGATGTTACACCGCCCCCAACAGTGCGCGAGCGAGCAGTTCGAAAAGATGCAGTCGGCTGGCGTCACGTGGTTCGGAGGAAACACGTGATAGTCTTCGGCCCTCTCGGCTGAGTGGTAGTAGTAGCCTTAATGTGGGAGCCCCCTAGTGACGGGGAGGAATTGGACACGACTAAATTAGGGAGAAAATCGGGGAAAAATCCACAAAAAAAAAAAAAAGAGAGAGAGAGATTCCTTTTTCACACTGTTATGGGTATGAATATTGTGCCTTGTTCTGAATTAAAGGAGGCAGACTTTGGGGTCGTTGTTGTGGTGCCTTTATGCTGGGAGTTGACTTTTATTTTTGAATCACATTAAAAATATTTAGGTGATTCAAAGTGCACTAGCTTCATTCTAGCATTAAAATACATTTTTTTAAAAACCCTTTAAAACCCTCATTAAGCAATATGATTGGTTACAAGAATTCATCTTCATCCATGATTGGCAAGAGTGTGACAGGATCTTAGAGTGCAAAGGTGGAGGTAAATGTGCACAGCTAGCTTAAGTACGTCAAACAAATATTGAGATTTACTTAAGTTAAAGGCTTCAGGTAGATGGGCTAATAATTGTACATTTGAGCTTACACCAAATTTCTGATGATTTCCTCTTCTGCTGGAGCTAAAATCTCTCTCTGTGCCATTTTCTCCATCTCTGTATCTAACTGTTTCTAGTCTCAAAATCCAGCCTTCTACATCTCAACTGAGACTGCAAGTTTACATAACTCATCATAGCCCAGTCGGCCTTGGGTGTCTAGCGGCGTCCCGCGGTAAAAGAAGCTTACCACTAAACGATAACACCTGAGTAACGTTTCTTTGATGCTAAGCTAATTCTGCACATGCAAGACAATCCCACTTTCATTTGCATGTTATAAGAGCATTACCTTGGAGTTAGCTCCAAGGTAAAACACATCCTGAACACTGAGCTCAGGCTTGTTCTGTGTTGAATGCCTAGTGAAAGAAAGTAAAGAGGTTGAGTTTACAATTGCCAGCAAGCACTATCTCATTGAACATGGCTGCCTTTTCATGGGCCGTAACCGAATCCAGGCTGGTGAGGTAGCGCTGGCGATGGGTTTCTTTCAGAGCAGGACAGCCCGGCGTCTGTCTCACCAGGCTGCCCTAGCATAGACCCACCACTTGCACAAAAGCAGGCATGGCAGTAGCACACACATATCCTGATAGAGAAAACCCAAGAGGGAAGATAACACGGTGACAGAGCTCATTACAGTCTCCAATTTCTCCTCTATATCAATCTCTCCTGTTCCTTTCTATATCTCACTCTTTCTGCTTGTCTCATTCCCTCTACCTGAATCACATAGTTACACACAAAAAAAAGTACAAGAGGCACTGTTATGGATGTAACTAGCTAATTCATAAGATTATATAATAGTATTTAGCACTGAGCAAAAAAAATTGTTTACAATGTGGTTTCAATTATGGACAGCTCTCAGACTACGCCTTAAACGCAATATGCACTGTACTTTCTCACATGGTTTTCCTGCTTGCTTTAGTAAAAGTGAGAATTTGTGAAATAAATGTGAATCAGAAATAAAGGACAAGGTAAGAGTATACCTCCTTGTTGCAAAGACGGTGGTTAAAATGCAGCCCATTCATTTCATGTTGTAAGGCAAAGGCTGAACTCTACACTCCCTGTGTCTGCAAACATCACGTTCTACAGTGTCTGTTCTTCCTGTGGCTGTGCATAATGGAGGTCAAGAGAACTCTATAAAAGCTGTTTTTCCCAGAGGAGATGAGGTTCGGGCTAGTACATGAATCTGAATAAGGGGCTTACAAAGCCATGACCTTGACGTCACTGCAAATTGGGTGATAGAGAAAATGTAACATAGGAAAACACAGAATGCTTATATGCCAACCATTCAAGTTCAACATTTACAACTAACCCAAATAAACCATAAGAGAGGAAGTTGAATGACTGTTTAAAGTTTATGTTTATTTCTTTAATTATCTTTAGTAATAGTAGCTCCAGACAGTATCCTAAGACAGTATATTTCGAGGTGAGAATATGCCAGGGATATACACCAGGCCATCACAGCATACCACACAACATTTTCATATGGCGAACATGTGAATTCCCTGGCAAACATTAACATGACATCAGGGTAGATTTAGGAACTCTGAGGCAGCAACATTACCCATGGTGCTACTGTACCATCCTATTCTTGTTCATTCATTTATTCATTCATCCATACCGCTTCTCTTCAGTAGTGTTGTGAGACCATGAGGACTATCCCATGAAGCTCAGAACGCAAGGCTCAGGGCACACATCTATCGTAGGGCACAAGCACACACACACTCATATGCTACAGGCACTTTGGAAACACCGGTCAGACTACAATACATGTCTTCAGAATGTGTGGGAAACCAGAGGAAACCCACCAAGCATGTGGAGAACATGCCATCTCCAAACATACAGACCAGATGTGAGAATTGAACCATCCACACTGGAGGAGTAAGGTAACCACCATTCCACCTAGACTCATGTTTATAATATGTAAATACAGTTGCCATATTTGGAATGTTCTTCTTTATTCAGTGGCTTGTTTTCTTGATTGAATGGATTCTTTAATGCATCACAGCAATAGTGTATATGTTTCTAACATTTGCTGTGCTCCCTGTTTAGAACAGGCATGTTTGTCTAATAAGCCATAGCGTTCGTGAATGTTAGGTCACTTCAGCCTCAGGCTCAAGCGCACAGTCAGTGTGAAGCAGTCAGGATAAGAGAGTTTTCATGAAATAAAAATAGAGTAAAAGCCCTATAATAAATGTCACACTGGCGCTAATCTTTTGTGCTTTATTCAGTTTAATGAATGCAAATGTTTTTTAAAAAGGTTTTTTTTTTTTTTTGTAGAAGGCAAGGCGAATAGCAAACAGAAGTGCAGTTTTCATGGCTTTGAAAATGTCTCCATTAACGTTTAACAGTTCCCGATCCTCAGGTGGTTATAAAATGTAATGTTATACAAGCTCATATACGTAGTACAGCCCATCATCCTGAATTTCCTCCTTCACATCAGGATTGTTACCAACATACAGTATGCAAAAAACACTTGAATGTTTAAATAAAACTTATAAAGAGATCAGTTGACAACTACATTTTTGCATTTTTGAGAAAAACTTTTTTTTTAAATGAATGAAGTGTATTGCAAACAAAATAATATTTTGTGTATGTTTTGAGTCACAAGGTTGTTAATAGTTGATTGGAATGTAATCATCCTTTCACTTGGCTTCAACATTCTCCATAAATCCATTTAGTTCACTTATGGCTGCCACTGCTTTGCACAATCCGTCTTACTGATCATGTGATAGAAAAAAGTGATGTGATTGGCTTGTTAGAATGTTTGGACTTTTGATTTTTTTTTAAATGCTGATGACGTGTCAAGGTTTGTCTAAATTGCAAAAGCTTCTAAAAAAATTTTGAATATCGATTTTAAAATGAAACATTTTGTTATAGACAAGTTGTTTTGTGTCAGAGAATAGTAATTTGCCAAATGAGTAAGAGTCCAAAAATGGTGTTTATTATACTCATCATTCCAAACTGCTGTAAAGTATTTTATGAATGAAGTAAGAAAAAAAATGTGTGTGTGTGTGCGTGTCCTTGCGTGCGTGCGTGTGTGTGTGTGTGCGTGTGTGTGTGTGTGTGTGTGTGTGTGTGTGTGTGTGTGTGTGTGTGTGTGTGTGTGTGTGTGTGTGTTTAACATGTTTATATCCACTGGCACAGCTCTATTTGTTAAGGTCAAGTTTAAGTTTAATAGCACAGTTCCATTAAAGTAACTTATTTCAGTAAATACTTAAGTTAAAGGCTAATATTCAGTTGCTGAGACAAAGCTGATTGGTTGTGATGCCTTTACAAATTATTATGAATTTGATTGAATTTATTTTTACATTAAGTAAATGTTATTTTTAATTTTCATTTTTAAACAATATTATTATTGTAAATAATTTTAAAACAAATAAAATAGAAATGTTTGATTATACTCACAATCGCATACTCCTGTCAAGTGCTTATTATTTCTGCACAATCATATACAGTACAGAAACACACACACATCACCTCTAAACCGCTTTCTATACATGAGCATATGTACACAAAGCTTGCCTATATTGTTCTTGATCTTGTCCCTTTTAGCAGAAGTCGTCACTCATTAACAGTGAGCAACTGAAGATGTGCACGTCAAGTCATAGAAAAAGATTTAATGATACTTCAAAAGCAGGCGGCATGCTGGCTTAGTGTTTAGCCATTTATAAAGTATACTGTATCTGAACCCTTAAGCACTAATTAAAATTCTATTCATGTGAACATATTGAGTGAGACATTCTGTATGCCTGTAAACCTAACCGTCACCTGGGTTTCTGAATAATAATATATAAAATAATGAAAATTAATATCCACCTGTTATTCATTACATGACATTTTCCCATGTACCAAGACGCCTAAACTACAACCCAAGCCCTAAAGCAATCCAAGGCCTGTGACTGTGTGAGTGGGTGTGTATGTGTGTGTGTGTTCTGGCCCATTGTATAGTTCAGGACCACCAGTGAGGTCCTTGTGAGCCGTGAGAGCTGTCAGACTGAAGGAGCAGCCGCCTGTCACAGCCACATAGTCTGAGACCAGACTAAGCCTTTGAGGCATTCCCTTCCCTGCTGCTATTTCATGTTTACAACACCTTTATCTAGCCTGAAAAGGTGGTTTGGAGGAAAATGAGCTTGAAAAGAATTCGCGGGGGGGGGGGGGGGGGGGGGGAGTGGTGTGTGGTGCTATTTTGCTTACTACAAAAGCAACTTGGACCATCTCTACATTTCCAATTAGTGTAAAAATTATTCACACTGAAAAAAAATGTGAACGAAAGAAAATAAGAAAGAAAGAAAGAAGGAAAGAAAAAGTGAAAAAAAAAGAACGAAAGAAAGCAATGCCCCCTGTGGGTCACTGTGTACTGACAGTATTGTCAAGATTTTGCCTTAATTGACAAAGTCTCACAATAAACCAGGCCAGCTGTTGCCAGCACTTCTTACTTTTTATTAACCCCCATACGCACAGAGGCTACATCTGCAACTATATCATGAAAACACAATCTACTACACTTAATTTTGCACATGCAGTGTCAGTGTGTGTCTGACTGCAGCATCTGCAGCGCTGTTCTGCTTTGTGGTTAGAGGAGACCTGTAATTGCGAGGTAGCCGCTTTCCCACCACGTCATTTTGCTGTCCAAAAAAAAGCCCCACAAAAACATTCCAAAAACAGCACTGAAATGACATGACTTGCTGAATGATTTAAAAATGTCATACTCTTTCATTTTAACACAGACATTTCCATAAGGCATTGTTTTGGCCTTTCATGTTGGCTTTCTCACAGGTCGGGGTTAGAGTTCACACCCTGGCTGCAGAAGGACTCAATTTGGAAAGTCCACTACCACACACACACACACACACACACACACACACACACACACACACACACACACACACACACACACAAAAAAAGAAACTGGACATCAACTATTCTCACCATTATCTGTACACTGTATGTGGAGAAGTTGTCTGCATACATGAATTAACATGAATTTAAAATAAGGTACCATTAAATCCTACTGAATTATTAAAATATATATTTTGGTTCATGTTATTGATAATTATAATTTATCATCATCATATGTACTTGGTATTTGGCAATATGAGGGGGTGTCCAAGTTAACCTGGGACTGAATGAAGGCATAAAACTGATCGAAATTTACAGAGGACTTCAAGTACAGTATGGGGATGAGACTCGCCAGCCGCAGTAAAACATTTGAATATTGCAAACATTTTAAAGATCATTATGTTCATAAATGGCAATCCTGCCTGATTGGTGCAAAATTGGGAACTGGAGGTAAAACGTTCATTCACAATCATTCACACACACTACTTGCACGTTACAGAAACTCAGCTGGGAGTTCTAGCTTGGAGATCACTCCAAAAAATTCAACACGTTTGCACAACAAATCTAATTGTCTGGACCGTTAAAGGAGTTCCTTGGAGGCCAGCGTTTCAAACGTAATGCAGGGAGGCCAATCATGTGTACTGAAAAAAAAAAAAGTTTTACCTTGATGGTATCCAAGTATAATCAGTAAAATGCTGGTATAAGTGCATAAAAGCAAGGGATTAATCAAAAGTGCCGGTTTGACTTGAACACCCTCTTCATCATTGAAAAAAAACGTGAAATAAATAAACTCAAAAACATAGCACTGCCTGACAAAAGACCAAGCATAACTTAAATGTGTGTGTGTATTTGTGTGTGAGTCTAGGTGAATGGGACAGCTGATGTGTCCAAAGCAGTCATTTAACTGTAGCTACTAATGACAGTCTCGAGCCTTCAACACAAGCCATGAGAGCAGAAGATACCTCCACAGAGATATTACATCATTCAGAGAGAACTAAGGAGTGCACTCATACAAACACAGATGTTAACTAGGGCAATGTTTTTTTCTGAGGCCTCTGAGAATTATAAGCCATACAGATCGCACGACTCTGCTGAATAAAAAAAACAGAATTCATACCTAAGAGAGACTGACACAACTTCTTTTGATTGTCCTCTTAATACTAACAGCAAATGCCTCAAAGAACACTCAAGTCCTCCTCACTAGATTGCTTGGCAAAGCTCAGAACCAAAACAACAATTCATTTGTTGAATCAAATCCTTTTGGGCCTCTTCATGGACGCACAGGCAGGTTAGGGAGCAAGGTGATATCGCTGCAGTGGATCAAGCCAGAGAGTCGAATGGGGATCGACAAGAGCTGCCAGAGACGACGGCCAAGTCGCCCAGCCAGTGCCAACAAATTCTCTTCCACCTGACTTTTGCAAGACTCCTCTATCTCGCACTAATTGTGTGAGACGAGGGCAGGCTACTGGGAGCGTGAGCGTTCCCCTGAGTTAAATCGCGAATCAAGCACAATGCCTTCTTTTGTGCTGCTTTGATATAAAATGTCTTGTAAAATGTCTCGGGAAGATTACAGAGAGGCGTACATCGCAAAAACAATTAAAATACAGTAACAAGTTAACAGTTGCCTCATTTTTCAGCATCAAATTGTTAAACAACATGGTATTACAACATACCATTACAAAGCATAGTATCTCATGATTCGATAGCCATTTTATGATGTGTTATTCACAGCAGTTGCAATAGCTTCATTTGTGAATGAATGACCTAGTGCTGGTATAATAACATAATAATATAATATAGTATGATATAATATCGAAAAAAGGCGGCACGGTGGTAGTGGTTAACACTGTCGCTTTGCACCTCCAGGGTTCGGGTTAGATTTCTGGCCAGGTTGGATTCCCGTCTCTGTGTTCATGGAGTTTGCATGTTCTCCCTGTGCTTGGTGGGTTTCCTCTTGGTACTCCGATTTCCTCCCACAGTGCAAAGACATATAGGTTAGGTTAATTGACATTCCCAAACTGGCCGTAGTGTGTGAGTGTGTGTGCCCTGCGATGTATTTGCACCGTGTCCAGGGTGTACGCCGCCTCCAGGCCCCCCATGACCCTAAATACAGGATTAAGCGGTATAGATGATGAAAGTGATGATAATATCGAAAAAGCATTGATATAAAGTCATGTTCAAAAGTTAGTACCCACTCTTTTAATTCTATGTGTTTTGTGTGAAAACATAATAAAAATCATCTGATCATGGCAGGTGAATACAACATCATACAAATAACAACATATAACATTTTTCACCATGCCATTACTTATTTAACAAAAATGAACCCCCCCCCCCCCCCCCCCCCCAAAAAAAAAAACACACACACAACTGAGGTTCATGGCTTCTAGATCAATGTCCTATGAGATGAGACAAAGGTGGAGTTGTTTGGCCGTAATACCCAGTGCCATGTTTTGGGAAAACCAAACAGCATTTTAACAGAAATACCTCAAACCCAGGGTCAAGCAAGGTGATGGAGCAGTGATGATCGTTTTGCAGGCACATGACCCGGACACCTTGCAGTCAATAAGTCAACTATGAGCTCCTCTGTACAGTATACCAGAGTATTCTAAAGGCAAACGTGAGGCCATCTATCAGACAGTTAAGCTTGGTCAAAATTGAGTTATGCAACAGAACAATAACCCAGAACAATAATCTCATTCAATCTACATCAAAATATGTGAAAAAAAAAAATCTAAGTTTTGGAATGGCCGAAATGCTGTGCATATGAAAATTCCCCAAAATTTAAATGGACTAAAGCAATTTTGTAAAGAAGAATTGACCAAAATCCCTCCACAATGATGTGAGAGACTAATAATGTCATACTGAAAACTATTATTTTAAGTTGCTGCTGCAATATCTACAGAATATTGAATCATGAGGCGGTACATAATATTATTATAAGAGGAGGTACTAACTTTTGAACATAGTACATGTTTGAACATGAACAAGTAAGATTTTTTTTTTAGCTTTGGGATTAATTTATGAAAATAAATTCCTTATTCTAGGGTATATAACTCTGTGACATGTGGCATTATTCTACTGAAAGAGGCCACTGCCATAAGGGAATACTTGGTCTGCCACAATTTTTTGATAAGTGGTACATGTCAAAGTAGCACTGACATGAATGCCTAGACATCACCCTAATTTCGCTAGCGTGTCTTCATCCCATAGTGCATCCTGGAGCCATCCATTGCCCAGATAAGTGAGGCACACACCCAGCCATCCACATGATGTAAAAGAAAACATGATCCATAAGACCAGGCCACTGCTCCATGGTTCAGTTCTGAAACTCACATGCTTTCAGCAGTGGACTGGCGTCAGCATGGATACCTTGACCAGTCTGTGGCCATGCAGCCGCATACAGAGCAAGATGCAATGCACTATGGGTTTTGACACCTTCTTATCAGACCCACAAATAACTTTTTCAGCAAATTTTGCTACAGTTGCTTTTCTGTGGAATTGGACCAAACAGGCTAGCTTTTAGTTTCCATGTAGATTCCCAGATGCCCAGTTGGTCCCAGTTCACCAGTTGTCCTTCCCTGGACTACTTTTGGAAAGTATTAACTACTGCATATCATGAACACTGAATCCAAGAAGACTTGCCTTCTGTGCATTTAAACATTATGTTGTAGAGTACATAGTGAATAGTCGTAGGTTCTCTTTCTACAGTCAGAGTTACACATGTGTCTTTTTTAAAACCAGATTTAACACTGCTCCATAGGGTGTTTAAAGTTTGGGATTATTTTTGTCCCAAACCGAGACAGATCCTTGTGCAGGACTTTATAGCTCTTTGGTCTTCATGATGCTATTTGTTTAGTCATTTTCTCTAACAAACCTCCAGGAAAGAAATGGGGGACACAAAGTTCAAACAATTTACCCAACTACATTCCTCATGCTATTGAAATCCACGGCTCTTTATGTGTTGAGACGTGTGGTGTCCCCAAGCATCAGGAATTGTAAGGGCAGTGTGGATTTCCTCCACTTTAGCTCTGTGCTTTGCTAGTAGAGAGCTGTGGCGCTGTTTAAAGATAACAAACCTTGGGATGCCTGCTCTAGTGCGATGCTCAATAAACCAGATGACAGATAGCTTGCCAAGGTCATGTGACCACATTACTTATTTTAGCACGCAGCCAGTGAGCTATAGGAAAAATGAAGTTTTAACTAAAATAAAAAGTGCCTTTTCTTCCAGAAAGAGGACCTGTTTCCAAAATGTCATTTACTCTCTAGATGAGCTATCAACTTACTACCACTAAATAAATAAAACTAAAATAAAATAACTTTATGTGCCAATTGTTAAATATTGCGCTGTTAATTACAGTAAATGAGTCTGGATAAAATTGCATATGATTAGTCAAATCTATTCCTTGATCATCCTAGTTAGTACAATCTATTTACTGATTAAATGGGCACCAATATAACGGTAGAACCGAACAAAATGAGCAACACTGATTACAGCTGAGTGATTTTGTCACAACATTTCGATGTCTAGAGTGACTAAGAATGAATAAGAGGGTGAATTTTAAGTGGCCTCCCTGACTTCTTCCCCACATAAAAGCACACTAAAGAGACAGGTGAGCTGAGACCAAGAGCCCCTACTCTTTCAACTCCCTCCACTTCAAAGTGCTCAGTATGTAGATGACACCAAACCCTCAGCACCACAAACAAAGGTGCAGGTGCCATGACTCTTAAAAACAGAAGAAAAGAAGACGCTTTATGAAGCTCCTACTAGCAACCCACTGTACTCGTCCTGACTAAACAAAGCAACCAAAACAATCCGGATACTATGTTCAAAGAACCGTCTTGTCTTTTTAGACAGATTAAACTGTGGTGTGCCATTACACGCTGTCAAATGTTAAAGATTTAATAAATATGATTCTAACACCACAACACCATTCTAGGGTCTCATTTCAATAATGTAAACAGATATAAAGTTTAACACCAACTCCTTCATGCCCTTGTGGTTTTAATCAACCCAATTTGGGTCCTCATAGCAACAAAGCAGAGAATATCAACAAACGGTTCAAATCAGCACATACTCTTATGCAGCAGTTAATGAGAACAAGTGAAGGGTTTCCAAGTGCGCGAAAATCCCATGACATTGACACAGTGGTTGTTTTGGTTGGATTAATGTGCCAGCCATTCCAGGTTAACTTTTCTGCCCTCAAGTGTAGTAATGCTTCCACCTCTCTGTGGTACGACACTGGGCTTGCCATTGTTATTGGGAACATGTTTATACAAACAGTATTGTTTTTGAAGCTTTCTTCTATAGAGGAAAATAATATGTAGAAAGAATAAGGACTTTTTCCACAGCTCTCTTTTTACTGAACCTGAATCAGCAATGTGGGTCTTTTGTCTGAAATCTAGTCTGAGCCCAGGGCTCCCTGACCAGTGACCCACTTACCCACATCTTAAAGAGATTTGAGGGTCATGGGTTCAGAAGAAGGTAACTTGACTGAGAGCTGTATGGCATCCTGTTTCAAATGCCCTCCCTTTAAAAACACACACACACACACACACACACACACACACACACACACACACACACACACACACACACACACACACACACACTCCGCTCCCCAATTACTCCTTTAGTGGCGACTGCATGACACAAAATGTGGCTGATTAGCATAACATCACAGAGGTGGAGGAAAACAAGAAAAGCCTTGCTGTGAGTGTAGACTGCTAATGTAACACGACACACAAGATGGATGACCTTATTTAACTACAAAGAGTCATTTACTGTTATTCTAACACCAGGTGGCTATCACAGAGTCATTCTTTTCCATTTGAACATTAAAAAAAAAAGCTTTTAGTTTAATGTAGACTTGTTCAGGATTTAATGCTTTTGCTGATTATTATGCATGAAACAATATGGAGACATTATCTACATTGAACAAGCTTCTAAAAATGGGTCTTTAATCACTAAGCATGAAATGTGTTTCAAGGCCAAATACCGTGGAAAGCTCATATTACATTTGTCTAACGTGTTGACATTTCCAAGCAACGCACCAGTGACTGCCAGACAAAAATAGCAGCAAACTAAATATTAGGCAAAAAAAAACCTCACCATCCCATGTCCGCACTCGGTTCCATCAGCCAAGGGCATGTGTTGTGTTCGGCATCCTTTAGGGTCCCCCTCGGCGCTGGTGCACCAGAGCCTCTTACACTGTCTCTGTAATAAGGATAGAATACCAAAAAAAAATGCAGATAATATAATGCAATGAATGCAACATTTGCTTCAGTATTTAAAATACTTAAGAATCCTTTTAATACATGGGCAAAACCTTACTCCGATGATGTCATCTTTTTATAAAACCACAGGATGATTTGCTCTAATTTGTGTTGAGTCCATTGCAACCACTCAGTATTGTATAACAAATTTTAATATCTAGGCCTTTAGGTCAGTTAAATTACCTTTGATTTTACAATGGGAATTTGTAGCCTGTGCAAATTATAGGAGATGATGATACAATAGTAAAAAAAAGTCTCCAAAGATATTAAAGGTCAACCATGACCTTATGGTGACAGCATAAAAAAAGTACCTTTATTACTACGGGTTGGGAATGGTATTTTTTCAAACAGTATGGAAACCCCTGAAGGCAATGATGTAATGCGAAATCTATAAAAGTTTATATGATACCCATATGGACAGCATTTAGCTTGATTTGAAATCCTGCTCCCTGAAAATAATGCTATATCCTCTTATGATGTTACTATTTTTGTTATTAAGCATAATTATTATTTGGATTTCTGCATTAATGATCTTTGATAAAGTCTCTCAGACATGTAAAAAATTTACAGGCTTACCATGAACGGGCAGACTTGGGTGCCAGGTCCAAACATGAGTTCGCATTGTCGATTAGCATTGTAGATTTGACCCGGGAGCTTGACAGGGAGCTCGTAGGATCTGCCACCGGGTTCATCCAACAAACATTCCCCATAACCAGTACTGGCAGAAGAAAAAAACAGGAAAGCATCAGTATGTATGCACTACTTATCTTTATGTTCACTGGGAAAACTGTGTTAGTCACTGTGGTAGAGTTTTTCAATTGCTTTTCAGAAGCTACTCGTAACAAAACCTTGAAATGCACTTTGGGTGGTCCGTTTTGATACAGGTACCTGCTCCAGCCATTAAAATGTCTCTATTAGAAAAATCCCACTCTAACAGTACCTCTGTCTTCTTCTTCACAATGTGCAAAATGTTGGGATTTAGAGACGCGTACACACCTGCCAAAAATCTAATTTCATTACATTGATTGTGCACGACAGCCTAGTTTGTAGTGATATACAGCATGTTCACCACACCCAACCTTTGAACACAAGAAAGTCACAAAAGAACAGCTGTTTAAAATGTGTTCACCAGTGCACTGTACTCAACTGTGGGATTCACACCCTGAATGGGTCTTAAGGAGTTGTTCAGTAAAATACAGTAAACGTCCCTGGAAAGGGTCTGCTTTGTGATCCTGCTCTCTCTGTCAAACTTTACTAACAGAGAAAAAGGAAATGAAGCACCGCGATAGTAGTCTGATATGCAATTATGAGACACGTTCGACGCTGCTTGTGCAATTTGTTCACTAAAAGGGGACTAAACACCTGTTTTATCCAGCCCCAGCTGATCCCCCGAGCCTTCTCATTACCTCAGCTTATCCTCTCTCACTGCACTGGAGCTCTTCAGACCCACAAACGGTCAGAGACACCTTTGTTATCAGCGAAAAAAAAGTGCTTAAAAGTAGTATGTGTGCTTTAGAGAATTCATCTGTTGAGACAAAAAAAAAACACACAGAGGATGAGAAAATGTATCTCCCATCAGGAATACGGACTCGTACAGGCAATCCAGAGATGCTCAGCACTAGAACTTCAGTACAACAAATATTAGGGTGTTATGGAGCTCATTAAAAACAGCATGACTGCTGTATAAAAATTATTTATAGAACTCACAAAACTTATATTTGGGTTTTGATGCAGGAAATCTATGAAGAGGAGACCAAGCCCTGTTACAGATACAGTGTCCGCTGCTGGTAATGATTCAAAGGAAACCTCTCAAATCAGTTTATTTAATAAAATGACTTGTAGTTACTTATACAGTTTCTGTAAGGAGTGTGCATGCTGAAAAAAGTAGACTAAGGTGGTATGTCTTGTGTTACATGACATAAGAATGATTAATAGTCATACATCATGCATAGTGTAAAATATTTGGGGTGTTCCGAGTAAAATAAATTTTTTTGTTTGTGCAGAATAACAACACATTTTTGCGAGGTAAAAACTACCTTCTACATTCTATATATTCAATCTCCTGCTCCTGATAAATGTACTCTAATGCATTTATACCAACATTTCACTAGTGCTTGGATACCATAAAAAGCTTTCTCAGTATTAGCCAGAGCCAAGATCAAACTGCCTGCTTCATGTCTGAAACACTGGCATCTCAGGAACTCCTTGATGACCCAAACATGTTTAAATGGCTTGAAACAATGTCAGGACCGTACAGAGGATGTGGCAATAACTCGCAGCCGAGTTCCCGTAATGTGAAAGAGGTGTTCGTGAATGATTGTGTGTACAGTTTCTACAGACAGATGCATCTCTTCTGCAAGATAGTGACAAATTATCAATGGATAGGTTCAAGCGTTCCACTCATTGAATGTTAATGGGAACGACTGCTCTAGGTTCCAAGCCACCTCAGCTGGGATTGTCATTCACGGATGTACGGCCTACTTTAAAACATTTGCTTCATTTACATTTTTTTTCTGATATTTTATTTTATACTTTAAGAGTCTCATCACCGTATTGTGCTTGAAGGCTTCTGTAAATGTTAATCAGTTTTACGCCTCCATTCACGAGAAATCAGTCCCTGATGTCTTGAACATTAACACAACAGAAACTGAATTCACAATTAACCATTCATTTTTAGACACAGGAATGAGGACAGTTTTGTATTATATGACATTTGATATTTTTGGCCTGGTTCTGCTATTCTATGAGAACTCAATCATCAGGCAACTGTAAAGTATTGGCCATTTCTCTTACTGGCAATCTAAAAGGGAAGATTAATGCCTTGCAAATGAGGCTAATTGGGCTGACACTGAAGATGGTGTACAAATAAAAGAGTTTTCAGACCAGCCAACTGATTAATTACTGCACATGAGTCCAAGTGCCTGCTTAATCCTCCAAGTTTGCTGCGAGCTGCAGGGGACAGCCATTTGGAAGAAATTATGTGAATTCAATAGCAGTGTGCACATCAATAACTTTATAGCAATAAATAATGGAAGGGGGTTTTAATTTGCACTTAGGAGATTGCTATTTTTTCTTAATGAATAATTGAATAAAAAAGAGTGTTCTGCTTTTCTGACTTTTATCTCTCTTATGATTTAATTAATTCCATACATAAACCGAAGCTGATGACGGTCTATTCATCATCCTCAAGTGTTTAGATGTGTTCCTTGAATGTGTGTGCATATATAGAGTGTGTGTGTGTTTGTCTTTTTTTGCCAGGCTGTGGGAGTACGTGTCGTTGTGTGTGTATGTGTGTGTAGGTGTGTGTGTGTGCGTTCCTTCATGTGTGCATTCTTTTGTCTGGTGACAGGAGAGTGTTAAGGGCTAGAGAGCTCTTGAAGGAGAATGGGCAGTCAAAACACTGATGTACTTAAGCACATTGCCTCTTACGAAGTGCAGTTCTCTTCAATGCTGGGTTTTGTTGCCCTGCTTGAGTGCAGAAGCAGCAGGCTTTGCTTTCCATCATTCCCACCAACACAGAAGCCCTATGACAATCCAGCTCTCAGCTTTTTGTTTATAAAATACCATCATTGTTAGGCAAATCATTTTTTTCTGAGACACAGCACGGAAGAAACTTCATCAGCCTTCCTACTTCTGACATTTTGATTTTTCCATTATAAGTGAGAATTCGACAGAAAAATCACCCACGGGTCCCTTTATGACCCATACAGAAATGCACCCCCTTGTCCTTTCCATGCCGTTCTGCATTTTGTCCAAAGTTTTTTCTTTTTTTTGTGAAGGGTAAGAACAGAAAGCAGCAGATTGTGTTGAGCGGAAAGTTCACCATGCATCCTCAACCTTCACTGCAACGAGCGAGCCCTCATCAACAAGACCATCTTTTGTGAAGAGCCGCAGACGGGTTTTGCGTTGGAGAGCAGATCAAAGAGTCGTATGCAGCAGGAATCTAATTTTAACTGACATTTCCCATCTTAAAGGGAAACCCTTCAACTGGGGCCACTGCTTGCTGCTCCACTTTGGAAGCCCTGAATGGGCTGTTGCCCTGGGACACCGTTGCTGAGGGACAAAGCATGCCGACGACTAAATGACTGTTTGTCCAGCATTTCAGAGAGAGGAGAGAAATAGAAAAGAAGACAATGACAGATAAAGGAAGATAGGAAAAGGACAGAGAGGTGTGGGGTAGAGTAGCTCAAACAAGAGGATTGTGATTGATCCTCTTTTTGAACTAGCAAACATTCCTAAAACAAACAAAAAAAACCTAAAACAAGCTGGAATAAGTGTGGCAAACAGCATTTACTCAATATTGTAAGAGAGAGAGAGAGAGAGAGAGAGAGAGAGAGAGAGAGAGAGAGAGAGAGATGCACTTGCAATTAGATTTCAGGTTAATCCCAAACAATATGGACCATAAAAATATTGGCTTTCTGAAACTAAAGCAGCGAAACTGTAAAAATGGAATGTAGGCACACAACAGTTTGAGAGAGTTGTTAAGCAGATCAGGTTAAAAAAAAAAGATACCTACTCTAAAAACTCTGTGATGTACTTTTGGCTGCACTTGGACCAGGACCATGGGCTGGTGTCATAGTTCAGAGTTGGGGCCATGACGTGATACTGATTTTTCATTCCTGCTTCCCGGCACTTTGGATGATTGTCGTGAGGCATGTTGAAGCTGAAACACACAAAGCAATAATGGAGGAAAGTGAAAACATCAGCATAGACAGGAAGGTTGGAGAATTAAGCTTAAAAGTCACCTAATATGCAAATCTCCCTTTTTAGCCATGTTTAGACATTCAGGCTGGATCAACAACCTTGAACTCCTTGCCTGCTAAGTCCCATACACAGCAAGCTGTGATGCATCGGGGGACCTTTTTATCATAGCCAGCATAAACCTTTAGCCAGCATAAACCTTTTTTTCAGTAATTGTACTACATCTGCATGTGCAAAAGTCACAGTATGACAAGCCCCCCTATTTAAGACATCATAATATCAGCTTTTGATACTGTATGGCACGTTACAGAAACCAGATTTAGTTTTTTTTTTTTTAGTATTTAGTACTTTTGCATATTATTTTACCAAAGTATATTATGAGCCTTCAGTGACATGACACAAAAATATATGTGTCTATACTGTACAGTACTACAGTACTATATTTTTCTCAGATTTTTGTCTTTTTTTCTGTGAAAATACCCAGAATTTAAATATTAGATGTGTACTAGTAGAGCCATTTCCATGTCAGGCCCATATTATCATTACACCCAATCTGAACATAAAGGACTGCTCATTACAATTTTAAAAGACGATGAACTAAAATTAAATTTATCTGTTTTATGCAGCAGATGTTGTATGCTTGGAAAGAGTTATAGCGCATACCCTGTGCATACCCCCCACACACACTTACACATAGACACACCCATGCACATACTGGATACTCTCCTAATTAAGATCCTTTTTGATGCACTTTACACAGTTGTGTTGAGCTTATTAAGATATTTACAATTTCATCTGTGAAATAAAGCTTACACACTCAAAAAAATTAAAATACAATTAATGACATAGACACAATCACATATCCTTTGCTTTGTCATATGTACGACGTTTTTTATATTTGTGAAATCTCTCCCACTCCTTATGGTGAAAAAATATTCTCAGTTGGAAATCTCAGTGCCATCAGCATAACAGTCATATCGAGTAAAATACGTCAGTTTCAATTAGAAAGAAAAACAGAGGTTACAAAAAGGTTACATTTACTGTAACATTGTGTGTATGGCAGAGTTTCATGTGCAGGCAAGAAACAATCTTGCTGTAGTGATGAAAGGCATATTAATTTTCTAGTTCTTTCACAATGTCAGGAAATGTTTAAGTAAGTTCTTTTGCAAACAATAGGGGAATCTCATGGATCAGTGTCATTTAGTCTTTTATTCACTTTCTACTTGATAAAAAGCATTCAGCCATACACACATCTACACTGCAGCACATGTGTGGACAGAAATACTTTTTTTTCTAAATAACAGAAATTCCACTCTGATCGAGCACATCTGCACATAGCTGAATCAGAAGGTATCAATAAAATGGATCATTTATTGCAGTACTTTTTATTGTCACACCTAATATGCCTCATCTTGATCTATTGCTGGTACTTCATAAAATGTTTTTTCATTTTTCAGTTTTTAAAGATTAATTAAGTGTGCTATTAAATATATACTGTATGTGGTCATATATGTATTTAATAGCAGCATTTAATACCACAATATAAATGTGGCCAAACGTTTTGGGACACCTGCCAATGATCATAATGATTTATGAACCTTCTACACGCTGTCACAAATTTGGGCCCCAATCCTTTACTTAAAAAAAAGTAGACTAAATATGCCTGGGACAGGTACAATCAGCTTAAAAACATCTGGACATCAGAGTCTAATGTGAGTCTAAATTAGATTAGTGTTTTATTACAGACAGGTGTCCTTGTTCTCTGAATGTCTCTTTCTGAAAGGCTCCAAGTTACTGTTTTTCACTTCAGTTTCTTGAATGTTGACCAAGAAATGTTAATATATATTGTGTCCATAACCTGATGACTGGCAGCAAACATGTCCCCTTGTCACAACAGAGCAGAATAGGACAGAGAAATAGTGGAAAAACGTCAGTGACAGGGCTCTGAATGGTGCTGCTGGAATTTGCTCCATCTATCAACTCTAAAAAGGAGGGGATTTCTGCCATTTCTAGTCACTCCATGAGTGGGAGTGCACTAGAGAATTAGGCATAACAACTTTTAAGTGATTGAGTCATATGTTAAGAGCCAGTCATATGTCCACAATGGCTTTATTCATAAGCTACAAACCATACATTCACACATGTGGTGATAGCTGCATGTTATGAAAACAGACCCCACAGAAGGTCTATGTCATGACAACACACTCGACACATGGTAATTACATGGTATGCAGTGACATGTAGAGCTCTTTTCAACTCAGTACTGAAATATGAGGTACTCTAACAGACTTCACATTAACTATAAATGTTTTGGTATTATTTCATAATGTCACCTCTCAGTCAAATTTTCACTTTGAAAATCAGGCCTTACAGTCTATTTAAAAAATTCTGAATCTCTTTCTTTCAGCCCTTCAAAGGCTGTTTTTATTGAGGCTGTCACATTAAACACGGTTGATCTGTATTGTGCCTAAGAATGGCACTCACTCCCACTAAGGTTTCACATTAGTAATATTGCTTCTATACTCATTTAGGATTGCATATCTACACACTATAATACCTAGTTTAATTGTGAGTCACCAGTAAAGACAAAGAAAATTACAATGGAGATGCCTAATGTTATTGATATTTTCTGTATAATATTAAACATGACTCTCTCATTTGGCTTCCTAATTAATCAGCTATGGCCAGGACGATGAGATCTGTGCATGCTGAGGGCATACGCAGTTATCAGAGGAGACCGGCAGTGTTGCATTTAAAAGAAGCCACTGGTAATGTTTTCACATGGAAAAAAAAGCAGTACTAGAGTTATTACAATTTATAAACAGTAGCCTTATTACCGGTTGCTTTTTGAATTACAGTAAGTGTAAGTACTTCAGGGTACTTTAGCAAAAATACATAAACCAGAGAGTAGTGATGGCTTAATGGTTAATCTAACAACGCTTACTGGGCAAATCCCATCACTGCCAAGAAACTCCTACTGGTAACTACAAAAAAATTACACCTGGAAGCCATAATTCACCAATGCATCTTTGGTTCTCTTAGGTTGTTTCACGGTCAAATGACGTTCTCACTGGAATTGAACTATCGAACTGTGCTGAGCTCAACTTGTCCAAAAGGTCTCTGACTAGTTTCAGTGCAATCCTTCAAACTTTTAAATACACTGCACATGTGAAGTACCCTAATCCTCTCTGCTCCAGAGATCCAATACAATGACACTGACACATCAGTTTTTGAACTTCTTTTGAACTTCCATTCGGTTTTTTTGAACTTCTTGAAAAACATCATTGTACACAGGTATAAAGGAAGGTTGCATTTTGTCATATAAGTTAGATCAGAACAACAACATAAATGTTGACCGCATCGATATTTAAGAATTTTGTCTTAACACTATACCTTTTGGATCGAAAACGGCTTAATCTTATGGATGGACCCATGCTGGGCGCAGTAGGGAGGAAGAGAGGTCAGAGTACAGAGGGGGTATTAAGACTGGCCTGTTATTAAACATGCAGTGGTTTTATTATGCTTTGCACCTGTGTATGCCCCTGTGAGAAAGGATAAGAGGGCTTTTGTATGATATAAGGGAGCACTTTCAGCTAGGCAGTTCCCTCCGGGGGCCGAAACTTACACATGGCCCAACTCATGGGCAATGGTGAAGGAGGAGCTCAGACCATTCTCTTCACTGATGGAGCAGCTCCGGTATGGGTCGCACATTGTACCCAGCTCTGCCAGGCCTGATTGTAAAAGAAACACACACAAACACATAATCAAAGCAGGACAACCATCACCACTATGTTACACTATATCCCATTATTTTCATCTTTAGCTTGAAGATATTTACCTCCATGAGTGAAAGATAACGGACACTGACCTACACACCTGTTCTCATGGAGAAAGGCTCATTATATGTCTCATTATATGTTATACTCCACTTTGACATAATCATCATTGTATCCTCATTTGTACATCTGGTCCCTGGCAATGATCCAGGAAGACCAACACAGCTGCTCCAACCACACACAGCTACCCATAGATAAAAGTCGGCCAAATTATTATATGAAGCTACTGTACATGTTAACTTTCCACATTCAGTACATCGAAAGTTTTTTGTTGTTGTTGTTGTTTTGTCATTGGTGTAGCTATTGGCTCAGGGTATTCCTGGACAAGGTCACTGATATATATACGAGGATTTGACTGACACAGCTTTTAAATACCAGGGATTCTTACCAGCTGTCAGTGTATCTAAAGCGTAATTAATTTCCTATCGTGCTGTGAGAAACTCATGTCAACACTTAGATGTGACCCTTGTAAAACTGTGCAAGGTTACAACCTATAGCTTTTGAAGTTAAATGGCATTTAAATTGTACTCTATATAGTATACATTATAAACATACGTAAATTTCGCCTAAGTGGTAGAAATGCATGTTTTTAAAAAAGGCCAATTTAGATTATTATGTCCTAAATAGTCAATTAAAATTCACATCGGTTAAAAAAGGTAAGAACTTGTGTGGCACAAAATGTAGGCTCCCTTGCTACGAATGTGAAACTTGTCAAATTGTGAGATGCCCTAGATACTCCATAGGCAAATTGGTGCTGACCAACAATTCATGTTGGTCAGCACCAGTCCAATGTACGTTATAAGTGATTGAAGAATACATTGTAACATTTGATGGCTAATGTATAGCCAGTTCATAAGAGATATGGCATGTGCTGTCACAGTCAAGCAAGATGTTCACTTGATACTGTGGGGATGGCAAACCTTCCCATAGTGTATTGTAGTTTTGTGAATAAGTGATTATTATGGACATCTTAAATGATTATAGTAAAAAAGATTAATTTTACCTAACGTGTCACACTTGTCTTTTTCCCGGCAGATATCTTCCCTGTATGAAAAAAAAGATGCCTAGTTTTATATTAGTCAGAAATATGGTGCAATTAGCTATTTAAGATGGACAGTGAAGTCTATAAACTTTTATGATCATGACTTAAAATGCTCTCAGAAATTCTAGTTTATGTTAGCTAGTTGGGAAGCATTAATACAGAAGATTATTAAGATTTAATAAAATGACTTCAAAATCCTCTCAAAAATACTGTTAGCTCAGGGTTGGCAAATACAACGTAAGTCTTGAGCTACATCTCATAATAAACATTGGTCATTCCTTGGAAACTGGTCAGGTACAGTGAAAGAGCTGAAGATTCAGGAAAAATCAGGAAGCCTGGAGAATATTCCTCAAAACTACATTAAAAATACAATAAAGTCTGTCTCTTGGGACCAAAATATGCAGACTTTGGCACTGTACTGTAAATATAAATATAGAGCTGACCTCCATATATCGACACAGGATTGTCATGCATTAGCAAAACTTCACTTTCATGGACAAACAATGTACAAATCTTAATTGAAAACTAAAAACTATAACACACCTGGTGATGAGCAGAGCAGTATCATGATGAGATGGATGACTATCATCCAGAATATTTTGACTGTGTTGCCACACACAAAAGTTGTGTAGCGTCGCAGCAGCATAGCGGTTAACATTTGGGCCTTCCTAAAACAATTTTAAAATATATGCAATTAATCTTTAAAAAACATTACTCACATGAGATCACACTGCTAAACACTAGGATTTTTGGCTGTTATCTGTTATCTTAAATATTAGCACACCTTTCATAGGAAGCTGTTGAAATGTGAAAGGTGTCATTTACCTGCTCATTGTGAATAATGATCAGTTTAACAATCATGATATTAATGAGGTTTCCAACACTGGGATCTTTGTAAACAGCAGCTACCTGAAATGAGAAGAAAAAAAGAAAATAGAGGTTCAACCGTAATTGTCAAAAGATAAATTGCAGAGCCAGGTTTATGTCAGACCAAACCTCCTGAGGCTAACTCTTACAACCGACTTTGACCTAAAAATCTAGACCCTGTAAAACTAAACGGCACTGTAAAAGACAATTCCCCAAATTAGTGTGTGCGCTGGCCCTGATGGTAGTCTGACAGGAACTCATTAGTCCTCTCTATGTCACAGAGCTTGAGGCAAAACCACAACCACAACACCTTAAAAGATCTTAAATAAATTACTGCAAATAGAATGGGGGGGGGGGGGAGAGAAGGGGGGAGTCAAATGTAGAGGAAGAAGAGACAAAAGGGACCCCCAGGATATAAATCAGTCATTGTAAGGCACAAACGATAGGTTGGGGTAGTTCCAGACTGTTATCAGACAGCAAACATGCCATAATGACATCATCAGCAAGCTTAAAAACCCCATTTAAGATCCCTATCCATCAGAAAGACACTCCACAAGGGGACATGACAGGATCCCTTCTGGCTGCCACCACTGAGGTTTTTTCTTATCTACTTTGGGATTTTGCCAAATTAATTGCTTTAAAGTAGAAGTTGTAGTAGAAGTTATACTGAATACATTTAAACTGCATGCATTTATGAAACTACTGTTATTGTCTCAAATGCATTTATTCAGGCTCACTCTGAGCTTGCACATACTGTACACAACTAACTTAATAAGCACAAAGAATGTAAAGAACTAGTACCAGCACCAGTTAACCAGCAGATTAAAAACAATAAAAAAAACAATATTCCAATAATGACAAAAACAACTACAGAGTTATTTTTGACTATCCTTATAATCCAGTAATCTAAGTAAAATATAGTTTTAAAAAAGTCAAATATAGTTTTTTTTAAAAAAGCATCTTACTTACTACTGACATGATTGTTAGAATGTAGTGTTCCAGATTGCGTCCATGGTGTCGCACCATCTTGGCATCTGCGGTGACCATCAGCTCCACGAACCGTGGATAAGACAGGAAGCGTTTTCTCCTGCTGCCACTGGAATGATTTGAGGAGGTTGACTGTTGTATCCCAGGCAGACGTTTGTCTATGGTTTCCCATACCAACTTGACCTTTTCTTCTACGCTTCCATTGCTATGGAAATGATTATCATCTTTTATGTGATCTGTGGAACAAAGTTAAAAAAAAAATCTTCAATTTCTGGAGAAATCTATTGAATACATTATAGAAACATTTACTTTAAGATGTTTGTTCTATACTATGATTCTAATGTCCTACAGACTTCCTACTTAGGTATTTTTTTCTTTTGAAAATTTTTGTTCTATTGAACTTTTACTTTGTTTATAGAATATTTCCTTTTAATGAAACTTGTTTAGAATTCTTTGGTTTCTACATTGCTAAAATATTCACAAGTTAATGATCTCTTCTTGTCCTTGCCAATAGTTCAGTCATTGATGACTTATAGATCATCTTTAAAACCTACAGTACACTGCGTTCCAAATCCTTACAGATGCTACAGTGGAGCCATTCACGATTCCTGCGTGATCTGCCTACAGACATGTTTACATTAATTAGTGGGAAGCCTGCGTCCATTTCTTTGTTCCATTTCTTTCACACCCATTGTGTTCCTTTCAAGCTAATTTGTTTACACTTTGCTCGTCATTATCATGGAATTCTGCTAAGAAGAAATCCACGGCAATTTCATCTGAAATGAATGAAGAAGAAATTGTGGCGAGTAAGTCATAATCAGTAAAAGGTTCATCCTTATTTAACGAGATCTGTTATGCAAATTTGTATTTTTTCCATTTTGTATTGGATTTAAAAATGTTACAATATTTTAACCTTCAATAAGAAGAACTCTACCACTGCTGTTCCCATGGCTCAGCAGTAGATCATTTACATAGACACTTAAACACTGCATTCAGAGGAGGAGTAAAATAAAGGGAGTTTGAATTATGGAGAAATGCATTATTTGAGAAGTAATTTAGCTGAAACACTTCAGTGAAACTCTGAGACCTGTGTTAAATCATTAAAAGTAGTAAACTATCTTGCAGTCTAGGTCAGGAGGTATGAGGTTCCCTGGTGGATGAGTGGCTTGCATTTGATGTGTTCATCACTATGGCCTGGGGTTGTTTCCCATCAGGACACAAAATGCAGCAGTGGTGGTTGCACAAGTGCACTCTTAGTGCCAGTCCCAAGCCTGGATAAATTAGGAGTATTGCATCAAAAAGGGCCTCCATCATAAATATTGTATTGATGACCTGAGAGACTAACACTTTGTGAAGTCTTCTCCAGCTACTCTCAAAGGCTTCCATTAAGGTTAAGGTCAGAATAACCGTATGGTGGACATAACGTTGCTTCTAGAGGCTTGTACAGTGGGATCTATGCATGATGGGTGCATCGCTTCATGCGCTTTCCTTCGAAAGCCAGGCATATCAATTGCTCTGAAATAGGATCAATCTGGACTCATCAAAGAAATTAGAGTCACTTTAAGTCACTGTTATAGTACAGATGGCACATTTACTTATCAGTATCAGACTTATCATTATCATTACCTATAAATGAATAGTATTGGGAAAAGCTTAAAATAAAACTTGGAGCTTAATGTTTAGTTTGTTACATACTTCTGTTCAGGGAACACACCCTGAATGGAACAGCAACCAATGACAAGAAAACACTTTGCCACATTGAACTCATAAATGTGGCGTTAAATAACAATAATAACTTTTGCTTTACTGCTCACTTTGTACTATATGGCATTCTGCATAATTTTCCTCTATCCTGGTTTCTGAAAAGCCACATCTGGTCCTAGATAAAAAAAAAAATTAATGATATAATCAGACCTCTTTTTGTTCACTATAGCGTTATTATTCTGGAAAATGAATGAACAGCAGTTCAGAGGTTAAGAGTTATGACACTGGAAATGTTAAAACACTGAAAGGCTGGGAAGATAGTGTGCTGCCTTTGAAATCACATTCCCTCACTTTCTTTTCTCCACTCTCTCTCTGCCTGAGGAATGAGAAGCACATGGACAACAGAACACACCAGATTCCCAGATTCTTTAGCAATGACAGCTACAGAGAGAGGGAGAAAGAGAGAGAGTGAGAGAGAGAGAGAGAGAGAGAGAGAGAGAGAGAGAGAGAGAGAGAAGGAGTTATCCTCAAGGCAAGCTGAAAGGATGAATAGTACATTAGCCATGTTTATCTAGTGTCAGTTTGGTCACATCCTCTTCTTTCATTTACAGGAGTTTCCACTTCAATGTTACATGAGCCACTTCAACTTCAACTTCAACTGTTCAGTTAAATAACATTGTCAGTCAAAGTCTATCTACCCTACACTGCCTATAAACACTGCCGTCGTATCTGACAGATAAATGGTTCAAGTGCTATTAGGAATGAGAAGAAACAATAACTCACGCCAAGATTTCGCATTCCATGGACAAACAAAAAAACATATAGATATATCTGACAGCTCTCAGAATGCGAAACCTCTTCTCAGAGCTGATGTGTGCAGTGGCTGCAGATAAGCGATCAGGTAATGCTGTTCTACTGCAATAAACAACGAGGCAGGCAACAGTAGTAATATTGCATGTTTCTATTTGATCACAAGTTTAACTGACACAATCCCGAGAGCTGATTCTGGCGTAGATATATGTGATCTGTGTGTATATTTGTTTGCATTAGCTCAGGAATGGCCATTTATTTTCCCTAAAGTGTATGCCTGTGTGCTCTGGACTTTCTCTGCAAGTTGTTTCTGCTCCATTGCAGGGTGATATATGGGTACATGTGCTGTTATGTCAGGAAGAGAACTTGCAATACTTTGGCACTGCGCCACACGTGAGCACAGAGGCGATGCCGAACAGAACAAAAACTTAAAACATAGAAAAGAACTAAAACATAATGGGATGTGCAGTTAAATAATCAGTCTGGGGTAGTGTAATACATCACCCCATGCTTTGATTCCACAGCGATATGTCAGAGCTAATCCATTCATCTTTAAAGACGCTTATTGCTGTGGAATGCACACAAAATATGCTAGTTCCCGATATAACATCTTCCTCTTAGGTCAATAGGGCAAGTTTTTTTGTTGTTGTGTATTATCTAATCTAAAAACCCCTAAACAAAAACCCTTCTGCCCTTAAGACCTTTCTTCGGTGGCAGAAACTTATCAGTCATTATATTGGTATAAGACCAAGAACTCCTTCCATGCAGTAATATCATTAGGGTCAGGTTATGCCAAACATCTCTGTGTATTAGCTGTTCCTCAAAAAATAAATCATAAGTGCAAACATTTAGCTTGCTTTCAGAACCCTATTCAACAACACCCTCTGACGAGTCAGTCTCAAGGACTGACACTAAAGCACTTAAAAAAGTGATAAGTCACACGACGTAATAAACAACCGACAAATACAATTAGTCTGACTATTTTGAGCAAGGCGAGTGGTCACTGAGTGATGTGAAATGCCAGGCTGAAACGCAGTAGAACAGTCTTAACCACAGCCAGTGTAAACATCATCACAGCTTCCTGCTCTTAAACCAGACCCGTCGTTTCCTAAATTATGCTCACTCCATTTCTATGCAAGTCATCAACCAGAAATACACAACAGGAGGGCTGCTCTTTTCTGCTTTTTTATTTGTTAAAGATTATCCTTCAACAGTTCCAAACAAAAGTGCTTAGCATGGTGTTTTGTTTTGGAAGTGTTACAACTGAATAGGAGAAAACGACATCTGGAAATGGAAAAGAGGATCAAATGAAAGAAAGAAAAAACAAGAAAAAACTTGTAAGAGTACTAGATATAATCCCAGATACAAAACGTTATCAGAGTGACTATAAACCAAAAAAAAATGCACTGTGGATAATGACAGCTAAGTAAAAATATGGTCAAAGTTATCGTGTATGTTCTAGTATTTCTATTACTGCAATAAAGCAAACATAAGATACATAAACATGTCTACTTTTTAAATTCATTTCAAGCTTGCTGTTGTCTTGTTTTATAGACAAATGATTTTTTCCTACTTTTAAGTATATTTCTATAAAGAAGGATAATCAAGCAAAAGCATAATAAAAATATGCTTGAACTAGTAAAAACATCTAAAAACAGACAAAATCATCAGGTAGTTGAATTACAATTAAAACAGTTTTAATTATATTTATTTATATAAAAATACCACATATTCAAGAATTCTTGTGCCACTGATTCCATAGTCACTCCGGTCTATGGGAACGAGCAGAAACGCAGCACAGTGAGTTAGTGGAGGCGGAGATGCATCCAGCCATCTGTTTATTCACACTGATATGAGAGTACACAGCTCTCCCATAAACTATGCACAGTGACTGTAAACAACAGCCAGCAAACTCAGCCATAGAGCAAAAATCAAAGCAACAGACAAGTTGCCCAGTGGTGCATAAGCTTTGTTGATATGACCCCTGACCAAGAAACCTGGAAATCTGTATACAGATTTAAACAAAACAAGGGAATCTCCTCTTCAATCAAACCATGTGCAGAGAGCACACCATGGAGGGCAGGAAAGTGTTTTAGTGTCAGTTTGTTCAAGCAATGTGTACACAAGATAAATGCTACACTACTATGAAGAGCTATCCAACATAAAAAATAAAAATAAAAAATCAAGGTAACAAACAAACTATATTTTATATGCGAAAGTAGTCAGACGAATTGATTAGTCACCTGAAGTGGACAGGTTTAATCCAAACCTCAAGAACTTAAAATGAACAGTCTGTAAATAATGAAAATCAGAATCTAATGACAGTTTAACTGCTTTGTGAATGGAAAGTTCAGAAATAAAAGCTCCAAAGTTCCAGAACTCCTTCCATGCAGTAATATCACTAGTGTCAGGTTTTGCCAAACATCTCTGTGTATTAGCTGTTTCTCAAAAAATAAAACATTTAGCTTGCTGTCAGGAACAAATGTCATCAACACCCTCTGGTGAATCAGTCTCAAGGACTGACACTAAAGCACTTAAAAAAGTGATAAGTTACACGACATCATAAACAACCGAATAAATAAACAACATAAACAGCATAAATTGCCAAAGGTTTATTTTACACAATGAAAGCAAGTAAACATTTTAGTTCATTTAAGTCTTTTTTCATCCATATTTTTTGTGGATCACTTAAGAAAAGCATAAAGAGGGATATTAATTGGGGTCATTCTATAATTCTATAATTCTATAATTCTATTCTATAATTTGGGAGACGTTCTATGTCCGCTGATGAGTACATTTATTTAAAATATTTTCTTCAGAAATATCATATTTTACAATTAAGGGAAAGCATGTTATAATATCACACAAAGATCATGTGCATCCTGTGCTTCACTGAAGATGAAAATTGTCATAATGTTGGCAAACTGACCATTTTTGCCATAACTGCTTTTGTAGTTTCTTGGTTTGAAAATAATAGACCAAAACCATTAGAGTCATCAACTATTTTTTTTTAGTTTATTTCAAAATTCGAAATACTGTACTAAAAAAATTATATGATTTTCTCATTGAACCATATCAATCCGTTAGCAGCTTTAAAAGTTATGTCAATTAAGTTATTAACAGAATTTTGTCCAGTAACTCAAAAATGGTTAGTCCCGATGCCAAGTGACCCGCATCACATGATGCCACTCTGTGGCATACATTTTAAACACACTGTGATAAGTGTTGTTTAATTTTTAGAATATTTTCTCAGTAATAGCTCGTTGTCACTAAGTATATTAATTAACCATCAACTATGTTATGTACACTGTCATGGTTTATGGATTCTTTCTTTTTATTTAATTAAGATTGTTAAAATATGATGTAAACTGTTCATGAAAATGAAAAGTGGTCAATTTCTCACTGAAATCATCGGTGAAAATAAGAAAACTGTCAACTATGTTACCCAGTAGTGGACATAATCAGTAAGAAAAAGTGTTAATGTTTAAGCTTTGTAGCTAGCAGATCTGGTACACTAAAGGGATTTAGTAACTTTAACCACAATTTATTCTACTGACAGAACATTGTTTTTGTAATTTTCTACTTATGTGAAATGTACCCTAAGTTGTTATAGAATGACTCATGTGGTTTTGTTCAGGCGCTGGGTGCGTGAATATAATCTCACGGCACCTTGCTTTTTCTTGATGTGTGAAACAACATGATACCCAGACTTCAGCATTAAGCTATTTAACAAGGGATTATTTTTAACTGGTTCAACTGACTGAGAAAAAAGATCAGACTCAATTAAGTGTAATCAGTGACTAGACAGATAAAAATACTGAAAAAAGTTGCGACTGTAAACATGTGGCATTTTGAACTTAAGCCTGAGGGAAGGAATATGTCATTTAAAAAAAATGCAGACAGCCATACACACACCTGCTTAAAGTGTCCTTCCTTCAGAATGTGAATCACTCATTTAAAGTTTTGCTTAAAATGTATATACTCATAAAGAGGCTTTTAATTAAACAGTCATAAAAAGCTATTATAACGACTAAAAACTCTGGATCAGTGTTCAGTATAACTCACGCAGTGAGTTAATGTGCCATAAATGATGCAAAGTTAAATATATTGTGGCTACAACCTAATTATTCTAACTAAATCATGGCCACTATTTGCCAAAATCCTGAGTCCACTTGTCATAGTTAATAATGTACTACATGACCTCCAGTTCAGTGTATACATTTTGGGAATCAGTGTGATGCAGGCGAATGGTATCCATTTCATAACACTATGCCTGTATTTATGGCTCATTACAAGATTAAAGGGAAATATTTTTATTAATCATCTCCATGTTCCTCTGACCACAATAATCCAATTTTAAAAAATGTAAATTTTCATAACTTAATAGATTCTCATAACTTATACTTATAATATTATTATAATAATATATTTAATTATAATATATTATTATATAAATTATAATATTATATACTGTATATATATATATATATATATATATAATTTTTTATTTTTTATAATTACATGGTTGGCTGTAATAGATTAGCTCATGGTCTGAATATACTGTATTAGTGTGTGGTTGCACCTTATTAAAAATACCCACTAGGTCACCTCAGTGGCTGTGTAGTAATGCAGCTGCAATAGCGAGTGTTAGAAACAACAAGGCTGATGATCAACTTTCATTTTAGCAACATGACATTCATCAGTTATAATATCAGCCATGACAACACTTTTGGACTTGTGTCTTAGAATCATGCTGAAATCCGACCTTTATACATACTGTATATATTTAAATACACAGATAAAAACACACATGCATAATATTCAACACATTGAAACTACAGGGCCACATGGACAACTAAGTAACAGGTACAGACGTGTCACTTGTCTGCAGCAGGTTTTAGCTTGCACACTGCTCCTGTGACAACGCCGCCATTGACGTCAGTCCAAAATGCCCAGACAGTGGATCAAGCCATGCAAAATATAGACACAGAATTTGTCACAGGATTTTTCAATCTCATCTTCTACCACAACAACATGGTGAGAATTATTAGGTCTAGCATTTTGTTTATACTAAGTGCATATGATTTACTTAAATCATCGTCATTTTACGTAAGTGTACTGGTGGTTCATAAATGTTCTGTTCTTAAATCTCTCAACTGTTTAATGAAACTGGAGCTGCCTTTCTTTTCAGCAAACATACTAGAGCAGTCATGGGGCCCCATGCACGGCACACCATGCAACACTCAACAATTCAGATAATTATCCAGCATATTCTTGGACACCACCAAGTGCAGAGTATGAATAGACAGTAAACCTTTACCCTAGACAATACAGTCCCAAATAAACATGAGGTTTTTGATCTCTTCAGCCTATGCTAGTAGAACACTGGGATCTGACGTAAAGTAAGCTAGATAACATGAAAGAGAGTCTTCCGCCCACAGACTGAACTAACTGCTATGCCCCTATGTGAAACGGCCTTAACCTACATCCTTTCAGGCCAGCCGGCGAGTGACCCCGAAACAAAAGAGGAGGCTGAGGTCAGAGTCAAACAAGCAGCGCATTTCTCTCCCATGAAAGGTTTCAGGAACACTCAGCACTCGGCTGAGTCAGTCAAGTGGCTAGGAAACATTAAAGAGGCAGTTTTCTAAGGAAACCCATTGAAGGTGACTAACTTCCAATCACATTCAGCAGGAAACTTGGCTAAGATTGAATCAGAGTAAAGTCTTGCTGTCACTGTTATAGCTGTCGTCACTGACACAGAAAGTGACCACCTCGAAACTGAAAGCTGGCTTATAAAAAAGACAAAATGTTATGAAGTGTATTTGTTTCGCCCCATCACCTTGAACCTACAGTACATGGAATGTGTGCGTGTTCGGGGGGTGAGTAGTTGAGATTAGGTTTAGTGTTGGGATTAACTGTAAAAAATAAATAAATAAATAAATAAAAATATTACACAATGAGATAGATCTAGAGTTTACGTCATGAACCAATGAGAAACAGATGATGACAGATGATCAGACCGATGATTAGTAGTATACTGATGATGCTAAATGCAGAGGGGTTAGAACAAACAAGAGGGGAAGGTTGCTGCTGAGATTGTTACAGTAAAAAAAACACTTTGCAGCCTGTCACAGTAAAACATTTGTTCCAATTTTTTATTTAATCTACATAATAATTTTATTTCATATGAGGAAATGAAGGGTGGCTCATGAGTTTGGCACAGTAATCTATAATCCAGCGTACTAGAATATCCCCAAAACAGCAGTGTGTGATGTGTGTGGCAGTATATTCTTTGAACCCCTCATTAACATCATTCACTACACACTGCATGTTTTGAAGTAGTCACCCCTATCCCACTCTTATGTTTAGAGTGCGATAAGCAGATAAGCACCTGCATGTTTCATTAGCCCCCCATGAAGCTAAAATGACTAATCAACGAGTTTAGAGGCAAAACATGTTTTACATTTCTCTCTCTCTCTCTTTTTTTTTTTTGGCTTCTCAACAGCTTGTAGTGGTGTGACTAGGCCACACACCCTTTGGTATTCTTATTAATATACAACAGCATGGTTACTTTATATTTTGCTAATGATCACAAACACCTAGCTTGGTCTCAGGTTAACATACAAAAGTCCAATTTTAATACCAGTCACCCTCAGGATTCAGCAAACTGCGACCTTCAAAACACTGGAGAGTTGGGTGTTGTCCCAGTTAGAAAATACAACTTAAGTACTTAAGTGAGAGTTTTCAGTGATGTTTAAAGCAATAAGTGGAGTATGCTTATACAGGTGTAAGCAGTTTAGTTTGCACAATAACACAACACATACCTATATTACAGCTTTGATCATACTACAAACTGTGAGGGAAGCAAATGTCCTGTAAGGACAGACAGCATAAGACACTCATTTGCCAGAGAGAGATCAAAACAAGATATAACATTTATATTAAGAGTCATAAGCAATGTCAGAGAGTCAGACTATTAGAGGTCACAGCCAGGCTTGTAAAAACAGTGCAAAAATGATATGTTCTCAACATTCGAGATGAGTTTGTGTAGGTAATTTCCGCACCAAGAAGGGCTCGAAACAGGTTTGAGGTGCAAAAGTATGTATTAAATAAATATGTATTTCACAAAGTAAAGCAAATGTGTATATACTTACAATACTTGTTCACAGAACAAAACTATGACATTTTAATAGTGTTATTTTTTTTATATATTTTTTTTGTTATCTGCAGCACACTAGCGTATTGAGTATGTTTTACATTCTTAATGCAACACTTTTTAGGATCAACATCACATTTCAGTGTATCACTTTATTAAATTAGGCTTATGACATCTCAACTTAATTTAATATTTAAACATAAGTTTAAAAAAAATCACAAATTAGATTAGAAGCGGTTGATTAGATGTTAGAATTTTTGTCCATAATCTTTAAAATTACATAATGCTTATTTAGTATTTTTTCACCATTTTAGAGTTCAGTAATTCTTATAATTCTTGTACACCTTAAAATAAAATATATTCAAACTCTGGTGTAGGTTGTTACGAAATCTGCAAATTATCTAAATATCATGTATCTCATAAATGTGATATTATATTTTGGTCAAATCACCCACCCCAAATACAGTCAATGTAAAAGTAAGACTAATGACATTTTTCACTTTGTTCTAACTGGTTTAAGAAAGTTATGTTAGAACACAAAAATGAGTTCACACCTTTTTACTAAACAGATAAAAAAATTAAAATACTAAAATTCTTAAATATACAAAATACTGAGTGAAACATTTGCAAAACTCCTGTTCTTAACACAAAAGAACTCTCTCAGCGCAGGTCATGTTACTGTTCTTTAACTCGTGTAAACGGCATGAACAGGCTCGTATAAAAGTTACGAGGGGTTTAAAGTTGAAGGTTAAGCTGGAATTTGAAACTTTCCAAACAAAAAATGAGAAAATACAGATCCTCATCTTTGAATGTTTTTATTAAAAAAGAAACAAGAAAATTTATATTAAATCTTTGGAAGGGAGCAAGATGCTCTGCACTGTCACACACTGATAAATTTGTCTCTTCCCTCTCTCTAAATTTCCCTCACTTCTCTTCCTCATCTCCCCTTATGTCCGATCAGAAATCAGATGAAGGTGAGCAACTCTGATTTAAGACAAGACTCCTCTTTCAAGGCCAACATAAAGAATGGAAGCATAGGCCATGAGATTACAGCCTCTCACAATGGAAGCTTTTATTCACCTCTGCAACCTGCTGAGGACTGCTGAAGGGAGAGGAATCTGCACGCTATAGACTCAGGTGCTTAAACTATTACCAGTAGAAAGATTGGGACAAGAATGTCCCAATGGCTATTTAATGCTATAAATTGCTTAAATACTGAGATCTGTAGGTCAGTTGTAAAAAAAAGCAAAAAGGGAAACGGCAATGTTTGTTAAGAAACACATTTTATAGCCAGCATTAAAACTCAATCCCTTGTTTTGTTTTCTACTAAACCTAATTTAACAATCAAAAGAGTGATAGCTAATGTAAGGTATCAACAGCTAAGTGAAATGCATGAGTGAAACAAATATGAATTAATGTGCAAAAAATGAGTATGTGATTGTTAATCTTGTGGGAAATAGTGTCTGTTCTGTTCTTGCATCCCACATAAAGCATAGTTGAGACTGTGAGGCATGTTTGTCCATGAGGTGACTATGCTTTGCTAGCCGCGGGTTACTGTATATGACAGCTGTGCACTGAATCTTATTTTGCTTAGTTTCATCACTGTTTCCACAGACCTGCAGGATCCTGTATATATAAAGATCCTCTGTCATGTATGCTCGCTAAATAATGCACTTAGTGTATATCATTCTGACAACATCTTGGGTGACATGTGTTAAGGGCAGGAAGTGGGATTCAGAGCAAGCAGTTCATGCTATAGTCAAAGCATCATCGTATAGTATGTAGTGTGTTTAAACATTATGTACAGTAGGTAGATAACAAATAAAACAAAAAAAAATGATAAAACACCATAGATACAGATCTGTTTGCCCTGAATATACAGTATTGGCTGTCATGCTCCAAAAACGTTTTGCAGCTACTTGAAATCCTCGAAGCATTCTGTACATCATGTGAGAAAGTTAAATCCTAACCTAATTAAATACATTTCCAGCACTGTCACATAGAAGAGCATGGCAAAGCATCATCAGATGAACATTTCCCAGCACCGTTCTTAATAGCTTATGATCTCAGATAGCCACAATGCATACTGGGGTTTGTCACTAATTAAAGACACTGTCATGCACACTCGTAACTCGACCGGCACTAGGACCCGGAAGTAATACGGTCGTGTTTCAGGAAGCATAAAAGGAAACAAGATGGCAGTGAACCCAGCGGAGTTTGCTCGCCTCTGCGATGTGGTTGACCAGCACGGCAAGTTGATCGATCAGCTCCGTGGTGAAGTCGCGTCTCTCCGCAAGGAGCTCCAAGACGTCGCGGTCTTGCGCCGCGAGGTGGCGGAGCTGCGACAGGAGAATGCGACCTTGCCACGCCCATCGCAGCGGCTGCTGCACCGCCAACTCCCTCCCCATCTTCTGATGTTTTTCTGGCTTTACCGGATAAATGGGATGGCGCAGATGGGAAGTGCAGTGTTTTTTTTTTTTTTGGATTTTTCCCCGATTTTCTCCCTAATTTAGTCGTGTCCAATTCCTCCCCATCACTAGGGGGCTCCCACATTAAGGCTACTACTACCACTCAGCCGGGAGGGCCGAAGACTATCACGTGTTTCCTCCGAACCACGTGACGCCAGCCGACCGCATCTTTTCGAACTGCTCGCTCGCGCACCGTTGGGGGCGGCGTAACACACTCGGAGGATAGCGCTATCCGCTCCCTCCGTTGCGCGAGCTCACAGACGCCCCTGACTGGCTGTAGAGCCGTGATTAATGTGGGAGCACTAAGTACCTCTCATCCCTCCCCTCTGAGAGAGCTCGGCCAATCAGCTCTCTCTAGACCTCCGGCTGCGAGAGCTTACAGCACCACCCGGGATTCGAACTAGCGATCTCCGGATGATAGGGCGAGCGCTTTAACCACTGCGCCACTTGGAGGCCCGTGTAGTGTTTTTCTAACCGCATTGGATCTCGTGTTTGAGTTCAGTTCCACCAGGTACTCCACAGACCGACTGCGCATTGCTCTTCTTGTCTCGTTGCTATCCGGGCAGGCAGCTGAGCGGGCCACGGCAGTTCTTCGCTCAGATTCAGACGTCGCCTACTCATACACGGAATTCACCTGCCAACTCAAACTCACCTTCGAACATCCTGCTGCTGAGTGGGCCTTGGAGGAATGGCGACACTGGCTCCAGGGTGCCAGAGAGCCGTTCATCGTCTGGACCGACCATCAGAACCTCATTACTATCCGCACATTGAAACAACTCAACCCCAGACAGGCGCGGTGGGCATTGTTTTTCGAAAATTATAACTTCCACCTGTCATACCGCCCGGGGTCCAAGAACACCAAGGCCGACGCTCTATCACGACAGCACGAAGAAGACGTCCCCCGGGCGGACCCCGCGCCTGTCCTACCACCCACCAAGATCCTTGCACCAAATAACTGGGATTTGGAAACGAGGGTTCGCCAGGCACAGACTGCGGAGACCGAACCAGCAGGTGTGCCGCCTGGTCGTCTCTATTTCCCCGACTCCGTCAAGACCGACGTCCTCCAATGGGGACACTCCTCCCCAATTTCTGGACACCCCGGAAGGCGACGCACGATACTCTTCATTCAACGCGCCTTCTGGTGAGCAAATATGAGGAGGGACGTGGACGAGTTCGTGTGTGCCAGGTCCAAGGACAGCAACCAGTCATCACCAGGGGAACTTCAGCCACTCCCAGTTCCCCGCCGGCCCTGGACACACATTGCCGTTGATTTCATCACGGGCCTTCCGGTTTCCGAAGGAAAGAACACCATCCTCACCATCGTCAACCGGCTCTCCAAAGCTGTACACCTGGTGGCCCTCCCCGGTCTGCCCAACAGTTGGTTCGCCGGTGTCGACGGCTCTGGAGACGAGCAAACAACGCCATCCGACTTGCAAACACCCACTACACCGTTCAACATCGCTGTCGACACCCACCGGGACGAATGTACCAAGTAGGTGACAAGGTATGGTTATCAACAAGAAATCTACACCTGCAGACAGAATCACGGAAACTATCACCCAGATTCATCGGACCATACCGCATCAACCTCCGGATTAACCCTGTCACATACCGGCTCCAGCTGCCTGCGGCGCTCCGGATCCACCCGATATTCCACACATCTCAACTTAAACCCTTCACTACGTCACCCATGGTTCCTACCACCCACCCTCCTCCTCCCCGAATCATTGAGGGTGGTCCCGCCTACACCGTACGCCGAATCCTTGATTAGCGCCCCCGGGGCAGAGGTACTCAGTACCTGGTTGACTGGGAAGGTTTCGGTCCCGAGGAGCGGTCTTGGATTCCGGCTCGATTCGTCCTAGACCCCGAACTCATCCGGGACTACCGTCGTCGGGTATCCTCCACCCCAGGACCGTCGAGAGTCGGTCCTGGACAGGGGGGTACTTTCATGCACACTCATAACACGACCGGCACTAGGACCCGGAAGTAATACGGTCGTGTTTCAGGAAGCATAAAAGGAAACAAGATGGCGCTTCACCTTGCTCAGTCATTGAGTTTTGCCCATGCTATCGCCGACGCTTCGCTCGTCTAAACGTGAGTACTCACTTTCTTGAGTTTCGCTTTCGATTGGGTGTGTGTATTTAGAACGCAGGTTTATTTGTGTAAACTCTTGCTCTCGCTTCGGGAGAGTTCTAATAATAACCAGCGTGGTTATCCTGCCTGCTCGCGCTACTTCCGCGTTTAGGTTTACCATCCATGCTACAGGGATAACTGCTAGTCTTCTGGTTCATCTCCGGTTAGTTCATGACAGACACAGATTAAATGGACACTAAAAACAAATTTTCTTGTCCCTCATTTAGGACAAGTGGTGAGACAGGATCGTGTTTAGCTTTTGCTGGCTGCATTTGGCGGGTATGCTGTCTGACTCACAAGTTTAAAGTGCTGGCTCGAGTCGCAGGCAAAGACTCATGCAGACGCAGGGCTGGGGTGGTGCGCTGAGCAATGTGCTATTAAAGGGATGTGCAGAATGCTTACAAGCAATCACAACATTCCATGCAAGGCAATGATTCTCAATCACACTTGCTTTATCGTCTCTATTGTTCTTGCAGACAGCGATAGCTGGGATCTTCGGTTTCTGAGCAGAAGAAAAGAACATAAAATATTCTTCAAAGAACATCTATCTCTAAAATCTGCCAAGTGACTCCTGTTATCTGATAGCGGTGTGATCCACCACCTACGACACTTTCAACTGTAAGCACTCATCTCTTTTAATCCTGCTGCATTGTGTACCAGCTGCTTTTTAGTTGCTGGCAGCAGATCCTTTTTCTTTCATTTCTATGCTCTCTGGACTGAACCACACAGTTAGACTTTACACTTGTAGCTTTCAAAATAAACGTGTAAACATACAAAAGGTGAAGTGTTAACACCAAAGCAGACATGGCACTGGCCCATCAAAGAACAGCATATGTGAAGAAATTGGACCCGTATGGTTCTATTCAGGAGGCACGTTTTAAAAACTTGGCAGAGACAATCCCAACTGCCTGTACCACACACAGACTACTAAAAAGAAAAGGAAAGATATTAAGGAGGTATCAGCCTTACCCTCTGAGTCATTCAAACCACTCTCCTTTCCAGCATGCACAATGACCCAGAGCTGGGTACAATGGCTGAGTTCAGACAACAAGCAAATCAAGCAGCCGACACAAACAAGATTTATACGAGCTGGCATAAAGGCCGCCCACGAGGAGGACCGCCAGTGATCCTTAAGGATTTCGTTGCATTGAACTTTGCAGGGTCACTCTTCTGAAGGAGGTATTGACACCACCAAAAGACCTAGGCCATAAATATTCTAATTAAATTAGACTTTTGGGTGGGATAGTAATTATAGCAAGGTCTCTGTGTCTTCAGGGCCGATGGACATTGTTGTTTCACCTTGGGGGGCTAATACTTAAGAAACAAGATCGCAAACTGCTTTAAGGATCTGATTTGTTCACATTAAAAGAAACAATTATCGACTTAACCCACAATAAAGGGTTTAATCCCCTCACTGAGACTCGTGCCAAAGTCCTAATACATAATATATTTTAAGATGGAGTTTATTCTGTGGAAACTGCAAACTACCACGGCAAAACTCCAAGCTTTTTACATCAAAACAGCACACTAATATCTTAAAGAATGCAAAGTTGAATTCTGTCTCCAGGACAATACGATCAACAAAGATACTGAGTACTTAATCTTAATAATAATAATAATAATAATTATTATTATTATTATTATTATAGAGCTAATCAAATACTTTCTCTTGCTTCACATTGCATGGTCATTACCTGAAGATGCACAAGGCTCAGACGTATTGCTGTTGTTCTTCCTTTCGTGTTTGTATACCAGATGAGGTTTATTGTGTTCTTCCTCATTCTGCTCCTCATCAGCTGCCATTAAAGGTTCTAGGAAGTATTCACCATTGAAGGTTGTAAATGTACCAATCTGTAGGATCAAGGAAAAATACAGTTTACACAGCAATCATTAATACTTCAGACCAAAAAGTGACATGAAATGACATAAAATACAGTTGAATAATAAACTCCTCATAGGCATGAGTTCAGTTGAATATCAATTAAAAAGTTAAAGGAAGTGAATAATATTAGGGCAGCTGCTGGTTGGCAAGTGTGAGTTGGAGAGTATTGAAGTTCAGCAGACAGATCTGGAAGTTCATTCAACCGTTCAAACCTAACCTGCACCTGAACTTATGTTTCAATAAAAAGAGCCTAATGTTTAATTAAACACCCAAGACATTCACTCATTCTCCATACCGCTTATCCTGTACAGGGTTGTAGGAAGTCTGGGGCCTAACCAAGGAGTCTACAGGGCGGGGTATACCATGACTAGGGTGGCAGTCTATCGCAGGGTGTAAAGTCTAAGTGTGGTTTAGTCCAGAGAGCATAGAAATTAAAGAAAAACACACACTCACACAGTCATTTACACACTACAAGCAATTTGCAAATGCCAGTTAGCCTAATCCACATGTCTGTGGACTGTAGGAGGAAACCAGAGTACCCAGATGAAACATAACCAAACTCCCAAAAGGGAGAGCATGCCAACTCTGCGCACACAGACCCAAGATGGAAATCGAACTCTCGACCCTAGAGATCCAGGCCCACAGTGCTAACCACTATACCACTGTGCCGCCCTCAAACAAGACATATTGAATGAAATAACCTGCCCACACCATCAAATAGAAAAAAAAAAAAGAAGAATCATTAAATTGGCAACTGAGTAGTGAATATTTGATTTAAAGATTTATTCAAACACTGAACATCTAAAATGTTGTTTTCATTTGGACTTGAGTCAAAGTCCCTTGCTTGAAGTGTTCTTCTGTTTTATAAGTAATAAATGTAAAGCAAAATTTTATTTCTTTCCCTCTTTTTTTGCGGACCCAAAACTGATCAGATCAAAAACCCAAAAACCATGAACCAAAAAAAAGTTTAAACCATCTGTCGCACTAGTTTCTAGGAATAAGATTAATTGCAGGTGGAGCAAGTATACACTGGGTGTATCATGCAAAAAATAAAATTAAAATGTAAGAAACCATGTGAATACAAAACACAGAGAGAGTTTCTGTTCATTCCATTACTACCCCTATGAACATCTTAATTTTAGCTATAGTTTTAATCATCTGAACAACACCCAAAGATTTTAGTCTCTAGATTTTACTTGTCTGAGAGGCCTGATTATATTCAGAATGTAATGACCACGTTTAGTCAGTGTGCTTACCAAGTAAATTTTAAGAAATAGTTAAAATAGTTAACTAACTGTAATTGATGAGATGAGAGAGAGAAAGCTGTGATGAGAGAGCTTTAATATAATAATTGAACTGACTGAAATCATGTCGGGAATGAGGAATGGAATCGGGCTGAGCTCACTCGGTACATATTTGCTGTGTTTACATGGTAATTTGATTTGCTGACTCTGACAGGATATTGTCGCTTTAAACACTATCTCTCTGAGGATTATTTCCACTCAGAGCAAAGAAGGGGGAATTCTGACAGGAGAACACATCCGGACACAGCCTTAGGGATGGAAAGATGACATAACCGGGCACGTACTGTAAAAACACGTCCACTCTGACATACCTCTACACCATGGATACTAACGCACACACTTCATGGTTAAAACCAATAATATATATATAGTATTCCAATTCAGGAAAGAAAGTGAGTAAAAAGATCTCATCACTTTGTTTGAGGGGCATTCAAGTCAAACTGGGACTGAACTGATGAACGTTCTCATTAATGTGAACTGGGAACTGTACACACAATCAATCACAAACACCACTTGCACATTACAGGAAATCAGCTGGGAGTTATTGACACATCCCCTATAAAGTCCTGACCTCAATAAGCCACATGCTTGGGCCATGGGTGGAATTCCTGGTAGGCCTGGGTGTCAGACATGAAACAGGAAGTCCGATCATGGCTTTGAGTTATGTTCTACATTGATGATATCCCGCACTAGTGAAACACTGGGAAAAGTGCATTGGTGTAGCAGATGATTAGATTAGATGTGGCAGGGATTATTTATATATGTATAGATTCAAGGTTAGTTTTTACTCTTATATCTGTGTTCTGTCATTCTGCATAATCAAAAGTTGCATTATGGCTTGAACATTCTTCGTATTTTGGTCTGAAATCCTGTGACTCCATAGAAAGAGGAAATCCTACTGTAGAGAAACAGAAGAGGCTTTTTTCCTGTGTTGCTAACATTACAACAATGCTCCTTGTAACATTCTTGTACTATCTGCCTACTGTTATATAAGACACTGAGTTCATGAAGGATCGTTTCACCAGGTTTCGAGACAATATTGCAACAACAGGAGTAAATAGAGAAGAAGAGGAAGAACTGGCACTGCATGACTGCATAACAGGCTCTAGTTACAGGGTATCTCCTTGCTGTATAGCTGTGAGGATCTGCACACAAGGCCATCAGAATACAACTTGTAATCGGGGTTATTAAATCAACATGAAGACAGGTACTGTCATCTGTGGTTTGAAAGAGACAGAAATGCTGCTGGAAGAACTAGGTGATTATCTCATCTCACACGTACAGTAGACACTGTGTTTCGAAATGTAAAGGGCCATACTGTATTCAGAACTAAATTATGAGTGTTGGTGAAGAGGTAATGCTGTAATCGTACACACAGGTATTCAGACCTCAGCCATGCAGTGCTGACAAAGTTTTAAGACCCTTTACATTTTTCCATATTTTCACCATATTTTATATTTCACACTGCATTCACTGCATTTCAAAAATGCATTCAAATTCTTTTTTTCCTCATCATTCTACAGTACACAAAGTATTCCACAATGACAACATAAAAATATGTGTTTGGAGTGTTTTGTTAATTTATTTAAAAATGACTGAAAATATTACCATTTACATAAGTATTCAGACCCATCACTAAGTAACTTGGTTACCTGCTTCAAAGTCTGCTTTGAAAGTTTCTTCCAATCTTCTTGACAGAACTGTTCATACTTAAATAGGTAGGATGAGAACAGTCATTTTCAGGTCTCTCTGGAAAAGCTCTTTTGGGTTCAGGTCCAGGGTACAGGGTCACTTCAGGACTACTTTACTCTTGTGTTTTATAGTCAATATGTTTCAGCTCATTATTTTGTTGAAATGTAAACAGTCATCACGGCCTGAGATGAGCTTGAGAAGGGTTTTAGTCAGGATAACGTTATTTTTCTGCATTCACTTTTCCCTCTATACTGACTGGTCTGTATATAGTGTGACTGATTTCAGACAGATCTACTGTAGGAAAACTGTGGCTGTTCCAAGTTTTTACCATTTGAGAATAATGGGTTTACATTTACTGTGAGACATTATATAGCCAAGTGTGTGTCTTTCCTAATTATACCCAATGAATTCACACAAGGGAACTCCAGTAAGGTTGTAGAAGCATCTTAAGGACCACTGATAGAAACAGGATGCACCAGAGCTCATGTGCAAGTGCCATTAGAAATGGTTTGAACACTTGTGTAAATGGGATGTTTCAGTATTTATTTTTAATAAATTAACAAAACAATCCGAACCCCTGTTTTTACCATTGGGGAGAATTGTGTGTAGAATGATGAGGGGAGAAAAGGGATTTAAACCCTATTTAAGATGAGTGTGAAACATAACAAAATGTGGAGAATTTGAATGTGTCTGAAGACTTTCTGTCAGCACCTTAACTACAGGCTTACATCTTACTTAGATGAAGGTAGTGGTGACATCAAACCTTCTCACAACACTGGCTCAAGTAAGGATCCGCATTGAGTTCTGCAACATTTCCTGACAGTTTGGTGGAACCACAATACACTCATGCTACAAAGTATGTTTTTTTATTTGCTAATTATAATAATACTCTTGTCCAGAAGTCAAGAAGTCAAGGTTGCATCTTAAACCAAGAGACTGCTCACCTCAGGAACAATCTTTTTTGTTTAGGAACAACATTATTAACAAAACTTACCAGTTAAGGTACTTTTACAGTAGAGTTTAAAATAAAACTTAAAGTTCAAAAATTACTTTATAGGATGTAAAACCAATGTTCCAAACATTATTTATTCATTTACTTTCTATGTTTTGCTAAGGTTTGAACAGTGGGTGATGATTTTTTTTCTGAGTGAGCTCATCATCCATTTAGGAGCAACGTTCTCATGTTTGTTTATCTCTTGGGAAAAAGGAAGAATCTCAAAAAAATTCTCAATTAATGATATCAGTAGAAAAATTCCCATGTGCAAAGTCATGCTGCTGTTCAGAAATGAGTGCTGAAATGAAATGTTGAACGCAGCATGTCCTGTGCAGCCCTGCTTAACTTAGCAGAGAGTTTTAAATATAGCATCAGAGAATACTAATGTATACAGAAAACGAAAAAATCAGGGTATTTACAGTAAATCAAAAAAGGAGTGACTTTTCCACTGTGCTTGTGTTTGCATAAATGTCCCTGTGCCAATGGGACTGCAATATAGGTTCATTATCTTTTTACTTTATGTTGCTATGCCCATATTGCCCTATATTATTATTATTATTATAAGATAGTTGCTGAACTTTCTCCTTAATTAGTCTCCTAAATGTTCCTGGCTGAGGCAGAGTTTACAAATTATTCTCAAATTGCTTTGTTTGGCTGAGGCATCAATATATATCATGACGAAATAACTGAATGCATTATTTGTAAGATGGGCACGTCCATATTCAATGCTGTATCCACTTTTCTATGCATCCAGAAAAAAAACTGATGACAACAAAAGGTTATAAAGATTTGCACAGGTCTCTGACCTCTTCATTGCAGAAAAAGTAATAGTACAGGTGACGCATAGCCAGGACAATAACGCGTATCTGAGCAACCAGTCCACATACTCTAAAAAAGCTGAATGATGTAGTGCCTATTAAAGCTCACCAGAGTTAAATGATGTGTGTTCTATGGTGCTGCCAGTAGCACAGGGGTTTTCACACAGTTCCTATTTACCGCCTTCTTCAGCGTGAGTAATCCACTCTCTAAGATAACTAATGAACAAATGGACACATGCAAATTGGTCATTGAGGCACATTTTGAAACTGCTAGATCAAAGAATGAGAAAGTACAACCATCTCATTGCCTGTTAAAAGAAAGCTAGTGACCAGCATTTTAAATCCAGCAACTGAAGTAGCACAAGTGAAATTTAAAAGCAGAAATTCCTGGAGTATCCCTGGATTATTTTAGTATTCATGACACTGTCAATCAAAAGGTAGAGAATAGAACAAATCTAACCCTGAGGATGATAATAAAACCAGTTAGGATGTCCTAACTTTGTATAGACGACATCAGAAGGTAACAGTCTCAATCTGCCTTTGATTTACTTATACAAACCCAATAATTATTTTATATATTTTTTACTTAATTACACTGATGTGCATGGATGAAAAATGATTAAGAATTGATCTTTGTTGTTTTGCTATAATGTAACAATTATTTGGAGCACCCTTCATTCATTCATCTTCAGTAACTGCTCTATCCTGATCTGCGTTGTAGGTCAATCATGCTTTATCTTTATCTCAGTACAGAAAAAGACTAAAGAAATTGTGACAAACACGTTTACATTTCATAGTTATATATTAGAATGGCATGGTGGTGTACTGTAGTAGTTAGTACTGTGGCCTCACACCTCCAGGATCGAGGGTTTTATTCCTCTCTCGGGTCTGTGTGTGCTGTTTGCATGTTCTCCCCATGCTTGGTGGGTTTCCGCCCACACTCCAAAGACATGCAGATTAGGCTAATTGGCATTCTCAAATTGCCCAAAATGTTTGAGTGAGTGTGTGCGTGTGCTGTCCTAGGAGTACCCCGCCTTGTACCCTGAGCTCCCTCGGATAGGCTCCAGGCCTCCCGCGACCCTACACAGAATAAGCGGTATGGAGAGTGAGTGAGATTAAGTTATTCACATACTGTATTATACAGCCTTTCTTTCAAAGAAGAACATAAATATCTAGTAGTCTAGGCCTTTTTTCTTACTGCATTATGCTTTATATCGTTCATCACGGAAGTGTCAACCTACTGCCAGCTGGCATATTCACAACAAGTAACCTGCTTCCTACTGCCAATCTCCGGTATTTAGGTATCTATTTAATCATAACCCTATAGCCTTTCAGCCCCAAACAAAAGGCCAGAGCAAACATTTACTGAAGCCCGTTCTAGATTGTTCAGTGTAGACTTGATCTATTGGCACATGCACGAGCAGGGAGAAACGTGAGGAGGAAAGCGTTCCGCTCTGTAACATCATGACAAGACAGGAAATAGACAATTGAGACACTGAGAGATACAGCGTTTTCTCATGAACGCAGGCAAACATGTTCATAGGGATGTGTTCACACGGATGGCACAGGATGGAACATATCACCCTCAAATACTTCCCCAACTTTGACCTCTAGTCACATCTCTGAGATGTCTATTAACTGTGTGTGCTGGCATTTACTGAGAAATCATTTTCAGTGTTCCTGGGAACAGTCCAGAGCCTCTCCCGAGAACACTGGGTGTGAGGCAGGGCACACCCTGAGTGAGTTGTCAGTCCATCCTAGAACATCATGCACACACACACACACACACACACACACATAAACATCCACTCAGGCACACTATTCGCACCTATTTAACAAGCTAAATCAGCTAATGGCATGTTTTTGAAAAGGTGATGAAACACCACACTGTCTCTTGTTGCACAACTACCTGTTCTGTCCCAGCCTTAATAAATCATATCTAAATATAATAACTACATGTAATTCTATCATTATAATGCCCTAGGCATTTTATGAGTAACCATAGAGCAACAAATGAACGAGGATGCAGCCGGTGGCTACAGTATGTGATGAGACCCCGCAGTGCGTGTGGCACGCTGGCACGCGACTCACCAGGCCGGTGCACAGGCTGAAGACGGCGCGGTGCTGGCGTTGTCCATTCACGTGTCCTTGGAAGAAACAGTGTCGCATGTCCCCGGGGTCGTGTCCTCCTCGGCTCTCCGCCGCGCCCAGGTGCGTCACTGCGTACGACGGCGCGATGAAGGACGCGTCGGCGCTCAGGTTCAGGTGGAAGCGCTCGCCGAACGCCTCGACGCGGTAGTGCGCGCGCACGTCCGAGTCCGCGCTCCTGCGCCTGCGCCGGTAGTGCCGCTGCTGCGGGAACGACTCGCCGAAATCGTTCACGCGAACCGGCGTTACTATTTCGTAGGCGGCCAGCTGCTTGATAAAACTTTCTGAAAAGGTGAAGGAAGGAGGGAAACCAAAATCATTGCGGTGCATACAGACTAACTAGTTGAGCTGCAGTAACCTGTTAAAGCGTAATTACATAAATGCTTATATAAATGATTTCTAACTTGCACGGCACAGTCTGACATCATGCATTCATACACTTTCTACAACTTTTCTGAACTCTTGTGGCTTGAAGTCTACCTTGCTTTGGGTGCAGTCGATGCATGTGCAAGCTCCAGGCGAGTCCAGCAAGGTGACACATGAGTCCCAGCAGCCAGATTGCCCGCGGCATGGCTTTTCCCCGGGAAGCAGAAGCCGCAGCCTCCTTTCCCCACCACCGGCTTTCTGCTTTCCTTCTCCCGTCTTGTCAGCAGCGGCTCATGGGATTCTTGGCTCTATTCTGCAACGCCAGTGCTGCCGAGCGCTCCGGCCTCATCGCAAACCGATTCTGTACATCCGCGTCACGCCTGAAAGTCCGAACGGCGGTTGTTCGTGGCGTGTTTGAGAGGGTTTAAGTGTAGGCTCCGGCGTCGGTGCCAACTCGGCTGCTTTCTCTCGGCCATCCATAAGACACCCCTCTACACTCCAAGTGCTGCACGGAGCCCACAGCCTGGCCACGCCCACTCCCAGCCCTCAGCCAATCTGCGCGGCCTCCTCTATCCGGCGGGCTGTCTGCTTCTGCTTCTCCTCAACTCATAACGGCAGGGATGTCCCAAACACACCAGCATTTCTATTGATCACTAATATACACAAAAATAGTTGACAAGCAACAATGTCACAAGGTTTATGCACCACCAGTTTTCATTTATACATAATGAACATCATGTTCCAGATGTAATCACTGTTTTCCACTAGATTTTGGAAGAAATTGGAGCTCATTCAGCCACAGGCGCATTAGTCAGTTCAGGCACTGATGCCAGGTGAGGAGTCCTATGTTTTCTGCCATTCATCCCAAAGTTGAGTTCAGTGCTGGTTCAGGATCTCACTTTGTGCACATGGACATTGGCACCCTGGAACAGGTTTGTACTTCATAGTTCCAGTGACGGAAAACTGGAATGTTGGTAACAGTTGGGGTAAGAACCAAATATGGATGTGATGGTCAGGTGTCCACATATTTCTGCATCTTAATGCATGCATCCACACACACACACACACGCACACACACACACAGGCAATGTGCCAATTAACCTAATCTGCATGTCTTTGACTGTATATGGAAGCTGGAGTACCCCCCCAAGCAAGACCCGAGGCAAGAATCGAAGAAATCCTCAACCCTGGAGGTTCGAAGCCACAGTTCTAACTACTATGCCACCATGCCGCCCTTTCAGCCAGTATAATTTAACATGGAATTTGACCAGTTTGTCTTGTGTTCAATTTGTTTAGTATAATTTTTCTTTTAGTAATTTATCTTATATGTATTTCAATTATGTGCAATTTAAGACTTATATCTTTGATCGTCTAATTTTCAGCATACTGTATATTTAAGGTAAAGGTTTCCTTTTCAGTGTATAAGGATACGTAAAATTCTGACAACAGATTTATAGACTGATTATCTGATTATAGACTACATACAGTAATAGACCTAAATTACCTAAATTTAAAAAATATGAATATTTGGCTCCAGCATTCTGGAATGATGTTTCTAGAGATGAGCTTAAGATAAACCTCCAGGAGTGAGTCAGGATAGTTAAATAGCCAGGTAAAGGGGAAGGAGTGGTCATGTCATTGTTACCAGGTAAATGTTTACTGATAAACAAATCAGTATACAGTATATATGGTAAAAGATTTTGTTTTACTGCATGAAAACTAAGAAATTCAGCTAAGGATCTAATGCCCTGACATTAGCAACAGTTCTCAGATATTCTCATACTTATACAGACTTTTTTCACTGGCCTAGTGTGTACCTTCCCATACGCATCTCTGGTGTTTATGTAGAAAACACTAAACGTCAGCTAATTTTGGTATTCGCATCAGCTTTGTTTCCTTCAGGCCACTGTTATTCAGCATCATGCAGAGACTCCAACTAATCAAGATGCCTAAAGAGGCAGTAAATACAGTTTAATTTCACACATGTGGAGCTCGTCATTAAAAAAATGCTCAGAGATGCTTTAGGAGGTTTTAATCCCAGCGGATGTTTCTTATAATGAATCAGTGTCATAGCCATGTTTTTAAGAGCTGTTATGTATGGAAAGGTTTATCATGCCTGTTTATGACTATCCACAAAAGACATTCAGTGTAATAACAGTGTAGTTCAGTCCTTTACTTACCGCATATCTAAAATGCATTGCTAATTATCGCGTAGTTCCATTGAAAGACTGTCTATACAATATTCTTAACTTGTATTCAGCAGCATTTACATGTAACTCACGTTTTAGTGTTGTATAGATTCTATGCAGTCCGTATGTTGAGTGGCCTTTTTTTTTAATTAAGAAGCAATGCCAAGCCTGTCCTTTTTTGTCTTATTGACATGAACCTTGGCAGACTGTAAAACTGAGGTTAAAGTGTATTATACAAATCCTCAAAATGGTGCATTTTTGTGTTTTGTTGAATTTTGTTGAGAGAATAAAATTTCATTACACAAACTGCATGCATTTATATAACAACACTATTGAATTTTGAATTCTGATTTGTCATTGTTGATTAATTTGATATAACAGCAGCTAATTCCAACAGTAAAACCTATATTAATGCACTCATTTTAATAAAGTATTGTTTCTATAGTAACAACCTACCCAAGAATTTGATACAGTTGATATGGAGAAGCTTTCTGTGAGGAGACGGTTATTTAACATTTCTGGAAAGAGTCTCCAGTGTCAGCACTTTGTAATAGTCAGCAGTACAGCTGCAGTTTCAGGTTTTTAGAGACGTGAAAAGTCTTCAGGACAGCGGGCTCTGTGGTTTCTCAGTAACATGACAAGGTGCATTTTTTTGTCTTATTAACTTCACAAGAAAGAGGGGGAAAAAAGACTGGTGAAGCAATGACTGTTTATAGCTGCATGCCACAATATTAAAGTAAACCATAAAGAATGAAAAGCGTAATGTATTCTGTAAATTATTATTTAAATTGTAATTGTTGACATGTGAGGAAGAAAAACACTTTGGAATGTGTTATTATTGTAAAAATACACAACTTTATGGTGGTAATAGTGTCTCTTCTTCACCTGTGACTGTATTATATCTCAGTGTTGATTCTTTTCCAATATCAGCAAGCCTTCTTAAATGAAATGATTTACTGTGGACTATTAGGATAGCATGACTCCTACTGTAGAACATGACCAGTAGAAGAAAAGATGACCAGATTATTTTCACACACCAGAGTTGTATAAAGAACATAAATTTACAGATCTAATGGGACAACACAAGAATGTTGATAGTCACAGTGGGTAAAGTCAATTATGCATACATTTGTTTTACATTTCTAAATAGATTTGTTTTCTTCTGCCAGCGTAGATAAAGTTAAATCCCAGTGTTGTATGTTACTTTCTAGTCATTATAATGCACCATTAGCAGCGTACTGAACACAGTGACAAATATCAATCACTTAACAGACACAGGTCTGTCTTGTTTACTGAACCCCTAGTCACGGGACATGAAACATTAAACACTAAGTAACAATTGGACAATACTGGGTAAAAGTATTGATCCGTCCCTCATTTCTTCATATTTGCTTCCAAAAAGCCAGGAATAGTTTTCCAGAATTCCTGAAGGACTTTTTTCTGGCTCTCATTTTTGGCCAGATTTTGCCTCTTATTTTCAGTTCAGTCCCTGTACCTGACCAGTTTCAGTGGAATGAAAACCATCTACTGTAACTTAAGGCATGAACCAGTAAAAAACAGTTGTAGATGATGACAGATGATCAGGCTGGTGATTACTGTAGTATACCGATTATGCTGAATGCTGAGTGGGTGGAACAGACAAGAGGGGAAATGAGGTTGCTATATATATTTAATATTATTAAATTTGAAGTTCAGTACACAGTGAATCAAAATTGGCTTTTAAAATTGTTGCGATAATCATTCCAGGGGTTTTGTAAAAATATTTTTTTTTTTGTTAAACTTTTTTAAAATTATTTTCACGTTAGTTGTACTATGATATACTATATTCTTTAGTACCTGAAATGTTGCTGTCATGCTTTGATCCTTTTTATTCTTTTCTTTTATGTGTAGATTATTAACCCAGCTAAAAGATTAGAATTCAAGCCAAGCTAATTAAAGCACTCAATAGTTATTGGGGAAATTAGATTGGAGGTGATTGATGATTAAACACTCCAAAGATATTCATATTTGGTGTTGGATTTAACTTACATTCCTTTTGGTCCAGGGTTCCTTTTCTCTAAATTGGAACTACAGTATATGGACTGTGAGACCAGCAGTAGTAGCCATATGCCCATGCTCATGTAAAAGAACCTCCATAAGGTGATGGTCAGTTATTTCTATTGAAAGCCTGACAAGCCTTTCAACTGACTGAGATTTACTGCCCAAAGAACTCCTTTTCTCATCCAACAGCTTGCACTGCTTGGCCATCAGGGTTCAAACGCTTTTCCCCTCTCCCTGTTGGACCCGCTGTTATAATGATGTATATGTCAAGACATCTCGGTCTGCCTTTACCTTCACTCTAAAAACCAGCAACCTAGAAAACATTTCTGATGGAAGTTGATGAAAGTTATTCTAGTATTGCTGCTTTGCTATTAAAATTAACTGTAGAGCCATTTCCTGTTTACGGAATTTTTTTAGAGGAAGATGTAGGACTGGGATTAAGAACCTTTTACAACAGTTGTAACACAACTAACCATCTTCCGAGTTAGTTTAGGTTAATTAATATCAGGTTAAAACAGAAAAATACACACACACCACACACATGCACAAATCTAGCTAAGCTGAAATCAACACTGAAATCAATCAAGTTCAAAGATTGGATCGCATCCATCTACTCCATTACATTCCCCTAATGGAATTAGGTTTTGCCTTAACTCAAAGTACGGTTGTGTTCTAATCATATAGAAACCCTGAAGAAAGAAAAAAGCCGAGAGATCAATATTAGGAAGCTTTAAATGGTAACAGAGAGTTTAAAGATATGACATCACCGATCTGCAGTCCTGTTTTCTCTTTCTTCTTCTGCTCTCCACCACTCACTGTCATGGTGTGCAATCATGAGGCTATCCATCAGGCCACCTGAGACCTGTGTGTTCTTGCTTGCCAGATTAAGCCCTAGTCAGCAGCCAGCCCAACTCTTTTCCTCTTAAAGTCACAAATTCCATGGCCGCTGAAACACTGCAGTGATCTGTCTGCTGTCTTCCTCCTCTCTAGGCTTATCCCTGAAGGCAGCTTTAGCAACACTGTCAAAACTGCGCTCTCAAATTCTCCCACTCTGCTTGTATAGCACCATTTCATTGTACTGGTTTAAAAAAAATAATAAAAGTGTCAAAAGCGAGAGCAAGTGTATGAAAAACATTATGACTCTGCAAGCAGATCAGCGGTTTGGTACTGTTGGAAAGGAAAGAAAGCTTAGTAATGAAAAACATATTTATTCTAGGTTATACAGTGATAAATCTTCCTTTTTCTAGTCGCATACTAGTTGCATTGTCTGTGTTTCCATTTAGAAAGATCAAAAGAAGGCTTAAAAAAGCATCCATTTTTCCATTGTCCTGGTCTGAAAGTGCATTGACAGGCAACGACTTGCTGAAAGACTCCCCGGCAGTTCAACATCTACGGAGGCTTTGTGTCTCTGCACCTCAGTAAGTTTATTCTATCCATGCTAGATGCCACTAGTCTTTTATATTCTTATACACAATGTTTTTTCACACTCATTAGCTAGTCCCAAACGCAGACGATTCTTTTCTGTGACATCACTGATATTGACTTTACTTACTTTTTTTACATAACTTACTTTTCATAAATTCATTTTTCTAAGCATTTCTGCTTTAAAATGTCAAAATCCGTCTCTTCCGTGAGCGCACTTGATTTTTTCATGCTTGCATGACAGTAGATCTTTAGGTTACTTATTCCTATTTCGTGTTTATTTGAACTCTCCCATTTGCAGTATGGGAGTTCTCAGGGTTGTGCTTGTGTTTCCCTTTTTACCTCCTACAACTAGTGTGTGCTTTTCCTCAAATAGAAACATAGTCACACAGTAGCACTTGCATTGAAGTCTTCACTGTGTGCTTGGTTCGTAATCGTCTCACTTGTACCTTAATTCCGATTATACTACAGTATCTACCAAATGAATGTGTAAATGTGTAAACATCTGCTTAGGACTTAGAGGTGGAAAAAGTGTCTTGACATGGTAAAAGGTAAAGGTGAATGCTAATTCCCCTAATAAATGGGGAACAAATTCTTGTCTGTAATTCTTGGATTTACTAGCATGTTTGGTCAGCTTTAACACCAACACACTGACACATGAAACACATGAAAGGCCTTCTTTTCCTTTTGGTTGACTAATAGATAGCTACAAGATTTATCAGAAATATCAAGTCAATTCACTGAGCCCCTTAATTTCAACTGTGTGTTATATTTTTACCGAGGCGTCAGGTTTTATATTGGTTCCCAGACACCACCCTTTTCTTTTTTAAGTACTTAAAGTGCATAAGATGCCTCCTGACTGTGGATGGCATGAACATGAACATGTAAGGATAAAATGATAACATATGCTTTTTAGACCGTTATTATTACTATTATTATTATTATTATTATTATTATTATTATTATTATTATTATTGTGAAGAGACTGTGAGAGCAGTGGATACACTAATGAGATCTGTTCAACATACCAGCCACATGAATGTGTGTATCTTATCAGGTTTCACTAAGAACTGAGAGATCTGTGCAGCAGCTGTTCTGTTTTCAGACCCATCAGCCCACCTTCTCCATACTCAAGAGTCTTGAAAAACCTTTACTGATGCTCACCTGCAACATGTTACTGCACCGAGACTCTAATATTCAGGAAGAAGCACGAGAAATGTTTCCACTTCTCATATTTGGTAGCACTTAATTGACATGCGGATTACAGGCCAATGATACACATTTTTTATACCTTCTGAAATGTATAATAATTTTTTAAAAATCTTTTAAGACAGACAGACAGCTGGAAAAAAAATTCACTGAATTTCACAATTGCATTTAAAGAAAGGTATACAATTTCATTTTTCAAAAGCTAAGCATTCTAGTAATTCTGTAATCATTCATCCTAAGTGCTCTCTTTGCTGCTGGGACAGCTGTCCACTTTCTCAGATATGACCAGCTGTCAGCTTTTAGCTGCTCTGCCTGATAGGATCTGATGACAAGTTCAGTAAGAACCCTCTGCTTCCTCCTTAGTGTGTTCCAGAAATTGTGTTGTTGTTTTTTTGTAAATGACTTCATCGCTACAAACTGCCTTGATGTGAACCAACTCACAGCTTTCAGAGGCTGCATTGTCCATCCCTTCTTTTCTCCCAGGCTGACAACATAATTGCAGAGTCTACTTGTCGGCTTGTGTAATTCAGAAAAGCGAGGACAGTTGTTATACCTCCATCCATACTGTATCTCCCTTCCTGTATTTTTGTCACTCCTGAAGTATATAAGTATATATTGTATACGTCCAATATTTTGTATAGGATACAGGTATTATAAGTTTACCAGTTCAGCTTAGAAGAAATATTTATATGCTCTAAATCAATGCCGTTATTAAATGTGTTTTCAGTAAGTTTATTATTAAATTATATGAAATTTAAACATAAAACTCAAGGACAGAATAGACATACTGCAACATTAAAAATATTATAAATGCTACAGTATAAATAATCGTATTTATACCTAAATTTAGAAAAAAGGGAATAGTAATAGAAAATCTATTTGGCAGAAACAGCTCTGAATCTTGCATTTTCTAGCCAAATACTAGTGCTCATTGTCAGTGTTTCCATTCAGAGTCATTAAAAAGGTATTTTTTCAATATGTTGATTTAATATATTGACAGGCAATGACATGATGAAAAAGGCTTTGTGTCTTTTTTTTTTTTTTTGCAACAATATGACATTTGCAAAAATACATTTGCTGTTTCTCTATTACGCTCAGGACCACAAGAGAACGACAGAGAAATGCTGGTTAATAAAAGTAGTGACGTTCACTGCTTCACGAGACAACTGCAGTGCTATTTTTGAATGGTGATAAACTTAGAAGTATAGGGTATTGGGTGGAGTTTAAACAAGAGTAATAGTGACCCTGGCAAATGTGTACATATGTGGTGTCTGCAAAGAGAACAAATTAGCTGGAGCAGAGGTATTTTCCAATTGGCCTCACTGACTAAACAATGGTCAGTCAAGACACTCTTGTCTGAACTTAACAGTGTAACGTTTCCAAGGCCAGATCAGTCAACACAGCTTGCTGACAGCTGCATATTTTACCCTGGTAGCTGTTCATATAACACTTATTTACACAAAATGAAAGACCCCCCCTAGTTTTAAGGATAAGGTCAAAGAGCAAAACTTAATATAGCAAAATTGCATTTTATTGTTAAGTCATTATTCATGTTACGTTCAGAATTCATGATTTGTGATCATTTGGTTCCATTCTCTGTCACTCCATGCTAACAGAGATGCAGGTAAGATTCTTTTCTTGCTGTTAATCTCCCATGTACATACTACGCTACCTTCATTAAAAATTTTGGACACTCCTTATAATTTTATGGTCTTTTCTGATTTTAATTTATTTCTACATTTTAAAACATAATATGGGCCTGTACAGTATGACTGCCACTTGTATCCCTTGTATTTTTCAATGTTGTGACTGCTAACAACTTTATAGGGCTATGTAATGTATATTATCTGCTCAGATTGAATCTGAATGTATTGCATTGCCCTGGTCAATCCCCTCACCGGTATCCAACTGAACAGGCATTTTACCTGCTGAAGGTTAAACTGAAGGCAAGTTTCCCAATGAAGAAGATGAAACTGAAGACAGCTGCAGTCAAGGGCTGGCTTGGCCTAGCGTACTAAGCTTACATTCATTTTTTTCCAATTACTTTTGAGGGGTCTGTGTATGAAATTGTATGTAACTCCTACATTTGTTTATCTGATTTGCATGTAAATGAAAGAAGGATATCTGATATTTATATACATTTTTTAATTTGAACTCTTTCACTGTGGTTGTCATACTGTATTACATAACAATACATTTGTCACTATTAAAATATTTATGGACCTAACTGTAATAATAAATTTAAATTTAGTATATTTAGATAAGAACACTACTTACTTGCTATCGCTGCTAATTAGTGGATGATTCATGAAATGGATGAATTCTTAATTTCCGTTCAAATCAAACTGGGACTTTTGATTGCACAAAATAACAGAACACAGTTATGAGAGTCAAAGCTACTTTTATATCTATATATAATCCTCTGCTACACTAATGCACTTATCCCAGCATTTCACTAGTGCATGGATGCCTGCTTAACATCTGAAACACTGGCATCCCAGGAACTCCTTTAATGGCCCAAACTTTTGGAAACAGGAACGACTGTAGTGGGCCATGAGCCACCTTTGCTAGGATCATCATTCAAGGAAGTACAGTGCAGTGCAGCCTTCCTCCATGTTTGCACCATTTAAATGTTTGTGGCAAAGTATCTGTGATTGAACTGCAAATGTCAAAAGAAGTTTAACCACAAACCAGGGTTGACTTCTACCCCCTCATATGTTCAACATAAAAAAAAATGTAAAAAATCAAACAGCTATTGTATATAACTTTCTATGCTCTAGTCTTGTAACTGAGCGATGTTTATTGCTATGCATCTAAATATGTAAGCAAAATTAGACTAAATACTACTGTATTTTCTCTTTGAACTATTACACTTTTAATTAGTGGATTATTTTATCCGGTTAATTGTTTCATATCCACAATTCATTCATTTTGTTCAGTTTCCATATGTACGTTGTAACCTGCATGTCAAATAAAAGTGTTGTAAAGCAGTGACGGCTGCTTGTTTAATAGTGTGACTTATGAGTTAATCCACAGAGAGGTGTTGGACATTCCTCAGCCTCGCTCCTTCTGCCTCACATCTCAGCTCTGCACTGACAGGGTGTCTCCTGATATAAGCCTGAATCATTCAGCAGACTGGGCAGTTCTCACAATCCAAATATGATAAACCAGGTGAAGGTTAAAGTTCAGGGAATGGCACGATGCATGTAATAAGTTGGACACATTATAGATTAACGGATTCCAAATCCATAACAGCAGGAACCAATTAACTGCTTCAAATGCAAGATAGTTTACAACTCAGTCATTTCTTTGTGATGAATTGCTTCTTGTGATAAATCTGTTTCCTTGTTTGAACCATTTTTAAGATATAATCTTTCTTCCAGTGCTAGTTTTTTATATCACCAGCTGCAAGACTATGTCAACAGCCAGTCTCCAGAGTATATTTGAGCACCTTGTATGTGCAGTGCGCACGCACGTGTGTGTGTGTGTACTGGCACGTGTGTGTGCGCGTGTTTTTATGTCCACTAAATAAGCAAAAAAAATAAAATAAAATGAGCAATGTTCTTGGGCAACCAAATCATTTTTTTTTTTTTTTTTTTTTTTGGTTGTCAAAACTTTGAAGTGACATTAATTTGGCATTAATTTACAGACATTGGTATATGTTGTTTGTGAAAGTTAGATCTGATGTTAGCACAAAGTTGACAACATGATAATGGGATAAAACATTAAATGACTGACCCTTAGACAATGTGTAAAAAAAAACTTCAAAACCATATTAATACCAACCGTATGTTCTGAGTCCAAGTGGGACTCCAGTCACTGTGGTGAGAACAATGCATGTTTGCTAATGGATCACTCAGGAACATGCTTTTGATACTGATAAATAGGAGTGCATAAAAACAAGTGCCATAAAAATGCCAGATAACAGCGATTGAGAATATTAAATCGGAAAGCAGTCAAAAGGGTAAAAAAAAAAAAAAGGAACCAGATATGGTGGCGTTTGGACATCATGCAAACATGCACCATATTCTTCTTCTTTGTCTTTCGGCTGTTCCCTACAGCGAATCATCTGCCTCCATCCAACCCTATCCTCCACGTTCTCTTCTCTCACACCAACTAGCTTCATGTCTTCTCTCACCGCATCCACAAATCTCCTCTTTGGTCTTCCTCTAGAGATTCTGCCTGGCAGTTCCAACCTCAGCATCCTTCTACCGATATCTTCACAATCTCTCCTCTGAACATGTCCAAATCACCTCAATCTGGCCTCTCTGACTTTATCTCCATCAATCTAACATGGGTTGTCCCTCTGATGGACTCATTCCTGGTCCTATGCATCCTTGTCACTTCCAAAGACAACTTCAACATCTTCATCTCTGCTACCTCCAACTCTGCCTGCTGTCTTTTCTTCAGTGCCACTGTCTCTAAACCGTAGAGCATCGCTCGTCTCACCACCGTCTTGTACACCTTTCCTTTCATTCTCGCTGATACTATTTTGTCACATAACACACCTGACACTTTTCTCCACCCGTTCATGCAAACACCATATTATAGTAGAGAAATTAGGGACTTAAGATGCGGTAATATTTCCAACATGTGTTGGGTGCAGGAATCTGTTGTGTCCGTCACAATCCATGATCGGATTCTAAATCATGTTAGAAACTTAAGGGACCCAAGACCAAGGGTCCAAGTGGTGTAGTATAAATGCTCCAAATAAAGGTTAACATTCTGTTCTATAATAACTTTTGAGTTATTCAATCAACATTATTTCAATGCCATTTTGTCAAATTCATTTTAAGTTTCAATCGCAACAACTATATTACTATAATACACATCCATCATTAGGGGTCCTGCTGTACAAGCACTTTCCTTGATTCCGATGCTGAAAAACCGACAGAAATGCTCTCAGCAAACTTTTGCTTACAAAATACTTGCTGCTAATTACAATTTACAACTTTTCTTTTCAATTGTTATTCAAATTCATTTTTAAGGTAGATGACTCTCAGTCCAGGTGGTCTACATTTCCAGCCTCATCTGGATGTGCTTCTAAGTATAGTACTCTTATCGTACCATCTTCTCTTTTTGTCTCTGTTCCTTTTCTTTATTTTACCTCAATGCTATCTCAGTATCTGTGCAGATTGGCTTAATTTGTGCACTCCTCACCTCCTCAAACAGAGAGAGAGAGAGAGAGAGAGAGAGAGAGAGAGAGAGAGAGAGAGAGAGAAGGAAAAAATGTTTAAACTCTATTACACCGTCTGTAGTCTGGGATGGATTAAGAGCTCGTCACCAGAGAATTGCACGGCCCTACAGCAGTGAATTATGGTCTCCTTCCAAGAAAAAGAAAGATCAGGACAGGAAAAAAAAGAGTAGTTGAAAATAATATGGCCTTATTGTGAATTCTGAGGCACAGACGGGTCACAAATATATAATTGTTTGTATATGCTTTTGTTTCGCTTGCAATCTATTTATCCTGTGTAACAGGGCGAATTATTCAGTCTATGATTTGTGTAATGTAGGACATGATCTATCTCAGTTGGAAACATACACAAATGTACAGTAAGCCATCATTATATTCTCTTATTATTCATTTCTGTTCATTATGTTTTTATAATCCTGTAGTCTATTCTGAAGTTTTCTACAGGTCTTTACTCGTGCCGTTACGACTAAGAAAAATGGATGCCCCGGCTCAGACACACAGGTGAAAAAGCAGTACACCTGAAAACACATGCAAACGCAGACATGTTTAATTGACTCCGACATAAAGAATAAAAAAAAGAATATAAAGCACATGAAACAAATTTTTGTTTTTTAAACTTTTGCCGACGAGAAAGAGGTACTGATAAGTAATATGTACACGGTCTGAATAGAACAACTGTAATAAATCAAAGTGTGCGGCACCAACACAAAACTGTAGACGCTTCCTGTCTGAAAGAATTATGTTGCAATTAAAAATCGAGTTCCTCTTTAGAAACTGTCAGCAGTTTAATAAAGACGTTTTGGTAGAATGTCACCTGCAAGGGAATTTCTCAGACATTAGATGAGGTAGGATTGCTAAGAACAGCTTGTCATTGTTTTATTCTAGTTTCTGCTGTATATGATATTGGTTGATTGAAACGAAGAGATGTTTAAGCTAGTGCTATATTTAAAATAACACCAAAAAAAAAACAAAAGACCATCAGTAAAACATTAAATATAAAAGAAAAGAAGCCAACTTTAGCTTACAAACTTAAATTAAATCTCAATGTAAAGCCATGATGAAGTCTATAGATGCCTGGATGTGGCTGGACAAAAAAGCCACTGGAACTCTCACAAAAACATGAAGGAGGTGTGTGTATTGTGCAGGAGTTTAGGGGGTCTTTCTACACTCCTCCACAGGTTATTGTTTACACTGACAGCTCCATGAGCTCTGCCTTTAGCTACATTCATCACGTCTCACAGTCTAACTGTGTCACACAACTGACCACCAGTGACGTATTCAACCCTGGAAGCTCTTTAGTGAACTGCCTGCATGTCAGGGGGCTTTGGGGGTGTGTTGGGGTCGGGACTGAATGAGCTGGGTTTTTTTTTTATTTTTAAGATAACCCTTTTCCCCAGCAACAGCTACTCACAGTGGAAATATTAAGAAAAAGCATGACTCCAAAGGTCACCAAAGCTTGATGCCTAGGTCTCAATGTAACCAGATCCTTCACATGGAGGCTCTACGACTATGTCCAGAGTAACATGACCCAGCTGTATCACCACAAATTCTAATCAGTGCCGACACCTCCACACAGGGTTTGTGAATAAGAGTCGGGGCCGGGTGAGTTACAGAGCACAGTAACTCTGTAAGGGAATGATTGGAGCACCGTGCCTCAAGCCCTCACATTTGTTTAGATGTACATCTAAGGCCCACCTGAGAAGGACCTCACATGTCTGTTTTGAATTATGGCTGTGTATGTCAGGGCTCAATGTGGCTTATATTAAAGGGGCATGGAGAAGCAATCGGAAATGGGTTCAGATAGTGTGCGCTGAGCAGGATGACCTAATTACTTGACCATTTCATGAATCGAGTACCACCAACAACTTGGTCTTTCCCAAACCTAAATAATTATCCTAGACTCCTGATCATTTGTCATAGCATGTCATCCACAATCTATATAAAGGAGCTTTGAAAGAAGAAACCCTTAAACCCTGAAAGAAACTTGAGTCACAATTTTTATTTTGAGGAAGCACTATTCAAAATGTTTATGTAACATAATACTATTATATTGCATTGTACTGTATTGTATTGGATTGGATTGGATTGGATTGTAGTGTATAATACTGCATAATATTTTATAAACATGAAAAGGGATTGTTAGTCAAGTCAAGTAGGCTTTTATTGTCACTTCAACCATATACAGTTCAGTGCACAGTGAAACGAAACAATGTTCCTCCAGAACCAAGGTGTAACATACAACATAAATCAACAACATAAACAGAATTACTATCTTACTTAGAGACCTAATTAGCTGGCTCTAGCTGGGACAAGACAGATTGACATTTTAAGATAACAGAGAACTATATGTGTTTTTATTTTTTTTTAAAAAGAGAATATAAAGAGCATGCAATTGTGTAAAATAATTAGTGATACATAACATAATACTATTGTATTACATTGCATGTAATTGTATTGTATTGCATTGTGTTGTATTGAATTTTAGTGTAGTGTAGTGTATTATACTGCATCGCATAATATTTTATAAATATGAAAAAGGAGTGTTATAGGAAAATAATTAGTGATTCCCTTTCATAACAACATATTGTGAAATGATTTATTTCTCTTATACCCCTTTTTTACATCATGTTGTTTTTCCCTATGTTTAAACTTACATTTACTGTAGAGTTGTGGAACATCGACAAGGCAAATTAGTTCCTGTTATTACTTAAAGAAGCAGATTTACCTCTTAGACTGGAGACTCCTTTCATAAGTTGGCATGACTAAACATGACAAAATTTGCTATTATGAAATAATAACACACTCAATCCAAAGTGTGCCATTCCATTTATACCACATTTTAATAAAATAGCATGCTTTTCTTTGGTTTATAATTGCATTGTTGAACATCCACAAGACAAGTTAGTTCTTGTTATTGCTTGTGATAAATATTACTTATTACAGCACTTTAAACGTTGTTTATTGGCTCCTCCACACCAAAAATATTGTAGCTGCAAACCCCTTTCAACTGAAGACCTTCCAGGGTCAGGAAACCTACTGAGCATTATAAATGATGCACTTGAGTTTGATAGGAGACTTCAGTTAGATTATCTGCCATATAAATTCTTGTGTATGCTGTTACCATAAAAATGTGTTTGCACTAGTACACAATCTAAACCAACCCTATTGTATGTATATGCTACACCTGGAAATACCATCAGAGCCACGCAGCTATATAAAAGTACAGACCTTCTTATATTCAAATATTCAATACATTCAATACAAATATTCAAAACACTCAACTCAATTTAATTTTCAACAAATAGAATTATTAAAATAAATATATAAATAAATGTCTTATAGTAATCTATCACTAAATGATTGATAAATGTATTTTTCTCCATAAAAAATCTATTCTACAGATTTTTTTTTTAATTACATATTCATATTTTTTTTATGAGATAAGGAGCTACTGTATAAGTGGTTATCATAAAAATGATAGCTTGTTAGATGTTATGAGTGCATTAATATTAACCTGTGATGGGGTGCTAATCTATGATGAGGTGCACACATGCAATATGAAAATAGCAATCAGCCTACAACACATGACTTTGGAAACTGGATTACCAGGAAGAAACCCACCAAGAACAAGGCACAAGGCAAATTTGCTGTAGTGTCATAAGACAAACAACCGTAACAAGAATATAGAAGTTGACATTGGCTACAAAAGCCTAATAATCACATGGTGTCCCAAAGGTCATCACACAAAGGGTAATTTCTCTAACAAAATCCTCCAAAGATTTTTTTCATTCAGGGAGGCTGTAAGGATGCCTTTGACAAAAGAAGGACTGATGAGTTCATTCTCACGACCGGGTCTGGATGCTATCCTGATGATTGCGCTGGACTTTAACACGAAACATGGCAAGCATAACATACACACCACTGTTGCCAAACTTTTGAACACATTCAAAAAGCTTGGAAGTGAAGATGTTTATGAAAGGCACAACTAACATGTATACTTGTAAACACTCTGTATACTGTATTTATTGAGGTTTTGAGGATATGATAGGATAATTAGTATTGACCTATCAGCAAATGAAACACAATAGTTGAACTTGGTGTTTGAGCAGTTGAGTGAACAGGAATTCCCTACAAGAACCCTAATGCTGTTTTATCAGCCAGGTTTAATGAAACAGTTTAGTTCTGTATCCTGTCCCTGAGGAAAGACTTTGTGAAGAAAAGTTCCCTCCTTCCCACCCCCGCTACACTGGGTGACCGTGATCTTATCTATAATAACCCACAGGAAGGAGAAAAAAGACTGGTTCAACTTGCTGCAACACACACACACACACACACTTTTCTTTTTCTCCAACAGAAAATCCTTTTTTGGTCTTTTGTACCAAGTTTGCCAATTTTGTGACAAAGCCAGGGATTTCCTCCTCAGAGTTCAGTACTTGTCCATTCAGCTCAGTTTGCAGATGCTGAGAGTTGAGTACTGGACTATGTGTTTCTCTTAAAGCCTTAGCCAAACCCATAATACCCCCAATTTCCATTCTGGGGATCTCTCTGAGTCCACAGACAGCTTCCAGTGCACAGTGGGCTACCCAAATAGCTCCAGAATACTGATGAGTTAGCCATTTACCCCGCCCTCATCTTCCCCCCCTTTTCTCCTTTTCCCTCAGTTCATATTTTTGTGGAGGTCCATTGACTTCCTCTTCTTCTCAGGCTGCCTCTAATCCGAGGCTCAGTATCCAAGGAGGCTCTCCACAGTGCAGGCTTTATTTGGCCCTTATTACTTCAGTGCTCGCAGGCTTATCTCCTGCCTGGTGACAGTCTTTTCAAGCCTGCCCTTAATGACTTGGGGAAGCTCACATGCTTGGCTTCCCAGGGTTGCAAGCACCCAGTGATGTCAGAACAGTGAGGAGAGGAGAGGGAGACGGACTGGGGGTGAAATTCTTAAGAATGTATGTCTATTAAAGAAGAAAAGCAGAAATGTGTGTTATTGCATATTCATAGAACACTATCGCTGTGTTTCATATGAGGACACATGGTTTAACCACAGTTCTTTTGAGAACCGTGTAGGGAACTGACCGCAATTTAAGTTACAGCAGCAGTTTGTGAGTAATGTATCAGCTTGTGGAAGAAATGTTTATTCCCTTCTGATGAAATAAACCTTTTACCTCTAAGTTCATTTTGTGTAGCCGGAAAAAAAGGCACATGCTTGAATTATAAGCAAAATAATTATTGGAGTAAATGATGTTGTGTATTACCTACACAAAAAAAATCCTTTGGCATATATCAAACCGAAGGGCTGAACAAAGTGAGCTTATAATGAGCTCTTGACACGAGTAAGAAGTCTTAAGTGAAGTTGTCATCATGGCTAGCTGACTTCACAATGAAGTCACATTTACAGTCATTCATTCAAAAACATTGTAGTAAACTATTGGTATTCCATGGCTGCCATGTTATAATGCATAGAGTACAGTAGACTTAAGACTTTTGTCTGATAAGTAGAAAAATTGGTACAAGCTTGATGAGCCTTGCTTCCCACTAGTGACATCGCAGTTTTACGAGTGAATCCTTTGGGGGAGTTGACGTTGAAGTCCCTGTCTTCCTCTGCATGGATGGATTGCAGGTGGCTGTCTCTCCCTCAGATGGCATCCAGACTCTCACCCTTTAGGATGGAGTGGAAAGTTTATGTCCATGATTTACCGCTTCAAATATCAGAAAAGCTTTAAAGCCCTGGATAAAAAAAAGACAATGCATCCAATTAAATAAATAATGACTTGAATGGAGATAATTACAGCAGAGTAAATTCTAGACATGCACACCCTGGAGCAGAAGAGAAAACATGCATGAGTCTGTATATAAGACATCTAAGGCCTTATATAGAGCCAAGGACCAGATCAGTTCTTGTGTCTCTATAAGGCTGTGAGTAATTCTAAGAGAAACGTGCCATAGATATGGACATTTATAAAAACATACAATATATAACATTAGACATCTGTGTCTAATTATGATTCTCATTGTGAGGATTGATTTTGTTATGAATCGACTGCTGTGATCACTTGCTACAGTGCTGTTGATTACATCAGTGTGTTTAGTCAGACGACACTGAGTCATTTTCAGTAACAGCAGCTGAGACGTTGTTGCATAGGTCATGTAAATCACAGGTTGGCTTTCCTGTTTCTTAGTAACATGCATTTCTTTGTTGATTGTTTATTTCAAAAGGTGGGCTGGAGAAGGAATAACTGTTTATAGCTGCTATGTATAATGTAAGCCAAAGGTTTCCAACCTACTTCTGTACAGTGGTGGACAGTAAATTGTTACTGTAAATTTTTAAATACCTTTTTTCCATTTTGGGGAACTTTTCCTCATTTTATGCCAATACATTATTCATGCTAAATATACTACTTTCTACTTCACTACTTTATGAAACATCTGTCGCTACTTCCTACTTAATTAAGTAAAAAATAACAACAAATAGAATTGAAGCACAGCAGGCACACCAATCAGAATTCAACAAACATTTTCTTTTGGCTGATTTACTTTGCGCTGTTGGTTGCACCTATAAAATGTATCAATGTTTTGCGTAATGTAGAATATTACTATCAACAGTCTATTATCAATGCAACCGTCTGCAATTTCACCTTAATTTGTAGTGTTTAAAAGTGCAGCTGGATGTTACCATATTGTGAAGTGCGATGATTAACAATAGATGATTAGGGTCATTTGGGTATTATTCTTTGGATATATATTCATTTCGGTAAATAAAAGTCTGTTTTGATTAGGTGGAGTGGAAATCTGTTTTATCCAACTTAGATTACTATTTCCACAAATTCAGATCAGAACCTTTGCCAAGCTATCCAACTATCCAATGAAATTGAGCACTCAAGATGTGAGCGAAGTCAAGATTCTAGACTTTTAGCTTGAATTCAAGGAGTTTGTGGATATAAGTATATAAAAGGCCTGAAAATGCCTTAGTGTCACATTTGCATTTGACAATTTTTTTCTTCGATCTCTCAATAAGATGTGTCTATGCAAGTCAAGGAGGCCATCATTAGGCTGAAAAAAGGGGAAAGAAACATCAGGGAGGTACAGTAGCAAAAACATTGGGATTCACCAACACAACTGTTTGGAACATTTTTAAAAAGACGCAATTGACTGATAGGTGTGTTATTGTCAAAGTCTACAGTCAAGAGGTTGCTTTATTGCAGTAAACACAGATGCTTTATAGCAAGGTGCGTACTACTGGTAACATTCAACAACAGAATGGTCAGGCTACAGGTATACTAAGATGGGAAGAGAAAAGTATGGATCAAGAAAGGAACAGCTCATGATCCAAAACGTACCACATCATCTGTCAGACATGGTGGAGGAATGGCATAAGCTTGTATGGCTGCCAATGGAACAGGGGTCACTGGTGTTTACTGATGACCTGACTGCTGATAAAAGTAGCAGGAACAATTCTGGAGTACTGAAAAACTGATAGGACACCATTTCTCATTGCAGACTGATAAGGACCCAAAGCATACAGTGAAAGCTACCCAAGGCGAGGAATTGGGATAGTCCTCATTCTCTTGGTCAAGTCAGTCTCCTCCATTCTACCCAAGAAAGCATGGTTTTGCTCAGCTGCGTGTCTCAGCTGCGTGTTGATTGTTCACGATAAGGTTTATCAGCATCAGACGCATTTTTTTAATCACCTTATATTAACAGATCTGTGCCCAGAGTGACACAGGGGTCATTTCAAGGAGTAGATAAGGCAGGAGTCTAATCACAAAAAATAATAATGTAACATTAGAGCCATAATAAATACCAGTATCATTATTTTTGATTCTTAAGTACATTTGAAGGTGAGTACTTTTGTACTTTACTCAAGTGCAAATGTACAGTAAATGAGGGACTTCTACTCTCACTGGAGTAGTATTTTACCTATCTCTACTGTTACTCAAGGACAAAATTTGTGTACTTCTCCCACCACTGGTCCTGGATGACCTCCTGCCCTGAACATTTTGTGTTTTCCCAGCTCCCACTACTTACTTAAAGTGGGAGTGATAGAGCAGGAAAAACCTTAAAATGTGCAGGACAGGGTGTCGTCCAAGACCAGGGTTGGGAACCTGTGATGTATTGTACAGTAAGTAACTAAGGAATCTTATTTGTGAAGTCAATACATGAAATTCAATTATAAAGAGATAAAACATATGTCATCACTTTTATCGAATAACATTTGTGTTGGTTAATTGCTGCCGCAAGAGGAATAAAACACTTTGGCTGTGATCTTATTCACACTATCTTATCAATGGCTCATTTCCTATAACACTAAATCCTGTTGTGTATTATTCTTTACATTCTTTACAGTCATTAAATTAACTGAAATGCTTTATAATAACAGTGGCATGGACATCATGGGCAGTTGCTGAAGCACACAGTTTAAAAATTCCCAATGACACTGCTCAGAGTTTTATATTTCCAAATTTGTCTAAAGACAAATCAGTGCTTAATTGGTGTATATGACCTCTTGGAAGTTATTTTTCTCCCAGATAGATTATTAAATATTCGAAGGAGTACAATCTTTAGTTATAGGAGCTCATGATTCTTTTGCAGAGATTAATCTATTTAAACTGAGGCCTCACTGGAACCCCCCCCCCCCCCCCCCCCCCCCAATCCCTCCTCCTTGGGTGCTTTCATTCTTCCCAGAAAAGACTTAGGGATTATAGCAAGGTACTAATTGGAGAGTAAATTTGGTAGAAAGTACATTAGTAGAGAGCTTTAGAGCCTTTGTTAAGTTGTGCAAACTGTCTCACTCTTTATAGAATGCTACGTGTAAGTACCACATTTCAGGGCTGTTAGGCCAGTTATCTGCATCAACGCTCTCGTTCTCTACAGGCTAAGCACGGTGGAGGCAGACGTCAATTAGCTTGGGAAGAGCAGCGTTTTCTTTCCACAACACAGCCTAAACATCGCATTTAGAAACACACTTTGTACTGACAAAATTACTTTTCTTCAAACTAATCTACAAAAAGTGTATCTAAGGCTAATCATAGTTTTACTTTGCTCTTTTGGTTAAACATGACCGAATTAGGGTGACGGTTATAAACATGATGTATTTAGTACCATGCAGAGCTTTTAATTTAGAGAATAGGAAGCTGTAAGAAAAAAAAAACGGTTATACTGTAATATTATGGTATGAAATTGTTGTTATGACAAGACCAATATACAGAACTAAATCTATAAATATATGTTTTAGTTACTTATACAATCAAAGAGAAGGATTACACAAGGAGACAGGGGGAAAAGGAAGCTGTTTTGACATCTTGTAAAATATAATTACAGGATTTAGAAATTGGAAATTCCATCCAGTGTTGGAGTTAAATAGGAAATAATAAAGTCATGAAACAGGTGTGTTTTAAATCAACACTAGTGTGCTATCATATTTGATATGGAAAGTGTAGACGTAATCTTAAGGACAAACACATGGTTAATTGTAGTTTAGGAGAAAAAGCAACTTTATCTTTACCTTTATCTATGCGTGATACTGGTATAATCATTTAAACTCTAAAAACTGTAACAATAATATTAGAAAATAAATAAAAAAAGATAAAGTCAGTAATTATAGTAGATTTGAATTAAAAAGTTACCTGTTTGCAACATGCAGACATTGCATTTAAATACCTACAATATGTGTGTGTGTGTGTGCGTGTGCGTGTGTGTGTGTGTGTGTGTGTGTGTGTGTGTGTGTGTGTGTGTGTGTGTGTGCGTGAGGCATTCAGAGAGAGAGAGAGAGACCATGACAGTAATTAGTTGTCTGGTCAAAACATAGAGAACAAAGTCTAGTTCGACCTCTAACCTTGCTTCTGAGGGGTTAAAAGAGGTCACGAAGTAATAACACCTTTCAAGACATGAACCGAAATTGCCCACTTACCTGTAGACTGCATGAATTGTTTCAAACTTACACCCAGTCACACAAAAAAAGAAAGAAATTGGAACATTTGCTTAGAAACAATATAGCCTTTTCAATTTCTTTACAGCCTTTACATGTTCACTTCTGCAAAAGTACTTTAAGTAAGATTATTGTTCTATTATAGTCTGCTCTAGACACTCCAATGGAATGGCAGGTAAGAATGTGCCTTTACTGTTTAATGTTTAATTAAGAGTAGCTAAATGTTTCTTGTCCCAGACAAAGCACTTACACACCCAGACTCAGGTCACTAATGGGCCTCAGCTACCCTTCCTGTTTCTTGGATCTTCAATGGTGATCAGAACAGTTTGTTTGTCTGGTCAAGAGAGATGGCTATGTGACAGAGAGAGCAAATAAAGCTCCCCCAGAGCAGAGAGCTATCTCCACATCTCTACATTCCTACTGGACCAAGGAGCCCTGGGGCCACACAGATGAGGGACCTTTTGTACGAGATAGGGCTAGAGACAAGAAAACTTCCTCTTTGTTGGCCGTGGAACATTTTCTGATGGACGAGGGGAGACCTGTCCACATATCTTCTCTTCAGGACATTTGGTAAATAACTGAAGTTAGGAAGATAGCGCAGATAAGTTCACAGGCAAGATAATGAATCAAAATCTCAAAATTCCAATAACTGGATAACAAAAGACTACAAATCAATAAAATGTACAGTATCTGAAATATTACCAGAAGTCTTGGCTAAAGCTAATGTTTATTCAGTTTTACTCATTTAACTAGTAAAAGACAGAAGTTTGTATATATGAGTACTGAGGTCAGTAGACAATCCCAGCAAATCAGCCCCAAATCATCACTGCACTAAAGGACGAAATCATTTCTGCATGTAAAATCAGTAGAAACATTAAGAAATATTCAGCATTCATGTTTTCACTATATAGACAATGCTAGAAAGTCAGGGGCCATCAATTTGAGAATCTGCTGTAATTTTACTTTAATGTTTTCACCCATGAATCCAGACTTTTGGGCCACCGTGTATAACTACATACAACCCTTCATTATTAACAGAGAACGCTGAGGTTAATGGTTTGAGAAAATCTCCTCTGGAATATCTCCAAGCAAGGAAAACCTGCAAAGAACATAGTTTGTCTATAAAAATAACTTTTTAAAAGTTTTATGATGAGTAAAGGCTACAGCATTATCTCTCAACACAGCAAGGAGTGTATTCACTTTACTGTTGCCACTCGTCTACGCCCTCCAGTTTCTCAAGGAATTCCTTCACATTTTGAAAAAGACTAAAGTTGCAAACTCTTGTGTTCCCATAAACACCACAAGTGCTTTATCTCTATGACGTCTCATTTGTGGATGTATTTACACATTTGCATATGTAAGCAGGATAACCACTCCATCTGCTTGTTTTGGGGGATTAGAAGTTTCTTCGACTTGTATAAGGGACTACAGCAGACCCAGCATGAGGTTCTGTGCTGACTGGCAATGTGCTGCCCACAGAGAGGATTTGAGAATCGCACACTGTGCAGGGACTCTACAAGTCTCACAGCATAGGGAGGCTACCTGCCGTTTACAATTATTGGCGCTTATTATAAAAATACACTCTACCACTTTATTAAGAAGACTTGTGTACCTGCTCAGGCAACCATCTAGCCAACCAAACAGAGACACAATGTGCCATCATAACATCACACAGTTATAGGGTCAAGACTTTCAATTTAGATTAAAATTAAACAACAGAAAGGGGACAATGTGATGTAACTTTGGCCTTGGCATGGATGTTGATCCCAGATTGGCTGGTTAGAGTTTTTCCAAGGATTTTCATGTACAGCAAAATGGTGCAAAAACCATCCAGTAAGCAGCAGTTCTGCATTTGAAACATGACAGATGTTAACCAAAGAAGAAGACCACATTGGGGTCTCCATCTGTGAACAGAAAGAACAGCCACAACTTTTAATTTTCCTTTAAAAAATAATAAGTTAGGGTATATACGAGGGACGTTCAAGTCAAACATGGAATTGTGGTGAAATTTCTCGTGAATGAAGCCGTAAAACCAAAAGATATTTACAGAAGCACAGCATGGTGACGAGACTCTTTGCCACATGGTACAAATGTTCTAAAGAAGGATGTACATCCATGAATGATGATCCCGGCCGAAGTGACTCGGAGCCCCATGCACTTGTTCCCAAGAATAATCAGAAAGCACAACGTCTGATGCATGAAAATCGACAGAACTCTTTTCGCCAGCTTGTAGACGAGACCCACATGCACATTATATGAACTTGGCTGGAACATCCCCCATATAGTCCTGACCTCGCCATTTCTTATTGTGCATGATCAAAAGTCTTGGGGTGACCTGAACATTTGCTTGTTTTTACAGGATGTTTTAGATGTAATAAAGGGGATATTTTAAGTGTAAAGTGTAGGCAGTGTAACTCATGCATAAGAAGCAATTATTGTCTTACATTGCAGGTTTATACACCAAATCAGTAATAACATTAACATCACATAAAATGAACACTGATTACCAATTATATAACAGTTCACTGGTGACTGGTACCTGATTTATGCCTGTTGGGACCAAAGGCTAAATGCATTCGACCAAATGCATTCGAAGTTGGACAATGAATCCAATAAACTGGTTTTCTTTATTTTACAATGCACCTAAACTGCTCCATGTAGGCTGAAGTTTTGATTTTGCCCCCAGAGCAATGTTCTATTTTTCCATGCAGGGATCATTTCAGGGATAGTTCAAACATAGTAATATATGAATTGAAAGAATATGTACAATTCATATCACCTGAAGAGCTATCTCCTTTTACAGTACAAGCTTACACTTGCTGACAAGAGAAAGTGGGAGGACCGGATGACACGAACATTGTATTGTTAGTAGAATTCATTCGCTGTCTCTTTTTTCCCCCTTCATTTGTGATTTAACCAAAGTCTTTAGAATGGGCTTTGAAGTCATGTAGAGAGATAACCAGTGTAATGCCTGGTGGATTGTTTGTTTAGCTTGAGAAAAGGCACAAGAGTATCTATTCCTTTTTACCTGCCCCTCTTGTCACACTTGCAGACTGGATGCCAAAAAGGGGAACGTAATAAAGAGAAATGTGTTGACAAAAGAAAAAAGAAAAGAAAAAAACGTTGGGAAGGTGTGATAGAGCTGTCTCTGGCACATCTACAAAGGTGTTTGAATGTGTGTATGTGTGCCGGTGCATGTGCATGTTTCTATAATACGTGACTCAAGTGACTGAATTACGAAGGAGGATATTTCATTCCTTACTTGTCTTTAAAGTAGCCTGATACAAAGCCTGATGGCCTGTCTCTGTATGTAAAACTATCCCTAGGAGATTGAAACAATTTCCAACTGCTTGGTAGTCAAACAGGAAGTAAGAAAGAAGGTCGTCAAGGGTATTAGCATGATTACCTTGTGCAATCACAACTGCACATCCTGAATGGTGTTAAGCCTTAAGTAATATATGCAGACCACGCAGGATAAGACACTGCACAAACAGATCTTTCACCTCTGCCCTCAATAACTTAAACCTCAATAAATCTGACCATCAAGGCCTGAGAGGAAATTTGTAAGGATTACCCTTGGGGGCAAATCTGACCTTTTCATCACAGTGGTAAGTGTCAGGCTTGATAAAGTGCATCAAACTCAATTAGGGACTAACATGCACAGGACTTTTGCTAACAAGTTTTAAACATGTATGATGCATGGATTAGTATTAACAAACTCATTGTCCCTACTATCAGGTATGTCAGAGAGTCAGCCTCCTCGCCCACATCCATTCTGAAATAGTTATCTAATCACAGTTCCCAAAATTAACCTTCACCTTATGAACAAAGCTACAAAGTTAATCTCAGATCAAAGTTAAAGGGGGACTTTTGTCAACAACAGGCACCACTTCACCTGGTTCCATTCTGAAAAGCACCGTTTTTTTTCAGTGGTTAGTTTCCTTCAATCATTTACTAGAGCTAATGAGAGATCCACCAATCAAAGGTCATGGCTGAGCTAGGACTGCCACCTGATTCCCAAACATTTACCTCCAGGTTATATCTTATTAGAATCTAAACAAAAGAAAGAAAATCAGGGGGAGGCTTTACAATATCTTGAGGATTAACCTTTTGTGCTTACACGAAAGTCTCCTGGGCTGGCTGACTGATGAACGAAGATGGGACTGGATAAACATAAAAGAAAAACATTTAATTTGAAGTAGGTCACCTTTAGCGTCTGTCTCCTAATAAATTAAAGCATGGGTCAAAGTTCAAAGCAAAAGAAAAGGGCTTTACTGTCTAACAGACTGGTGCTGGTTAACGTTTAGCTATAGACTACACATAGAGTAGGTAAAGATAAAGTTGAGCTTGTGGAACTTACAGCACAGTTTTCAGCTCAGTCAAGCTGCGACCAAACTGTACCATGCAAACTGCCTCATTCATGAACTGTAAATGGTAACGTTTTTACATGCCACTACTGCCCTCTATGTGCTGCCACAGAAAATGAGACAATCACGCAAAAGAAACCAAACTCCCTTTTTCATGGACTACAGGGAGTGAAGCAATTTAATGCACTCATTTGTGGGTGGGGGTATTAGAGACTATAAAAACAAATACACACACACACACACACACACACATAAAAACATGTGCATGCATTTTTCTATTTAAATGTTGATAAAGGACTGGTCCAGCAAAATTTGAACCATGTGCAAGTAAGTAAGACTTGCATAATCAATGCACCTGGAACCAGAAGACATATTTCACTGTCGAGTCGTAATGAAAGCCCATCATGGTTTCCCTTTCTCCTCTCGAGCAAAATTATTAATGTATTTGTTTTTTTTATATATACAGCTGTGGTGATGTGATTTTTTTAGATGCTCTGTGGATGAAAAGAATGTGATGGTTCTTGTGTGCACAAAAGCAACATATCTCTTTAAAAACTGAGAACTGCGTAGAAAAATCGATCAATTTCACAAAGTGCTTCAAAATATTTTTTGTAATTTATCCATTTTATTGACAACTCCAGGGCTGAGTCAAACAGGTCACGAACGTATGCTTATATTGATTGCACTGCGTCCTCCTCCTGAACACACATGCATGGTGACTTCTGACACAGAATTTGTACTGAATAGCGAGAATGGAAGATAAGAAGAAAAGACCCACATGGGTAACCCTGTCTATGTGAGCCAGTTGAGAAGGAATTAGCATGGCAAGAGTACAGACAACTAATTACTATAGACTATATGAATAAACTTTCATTCCAACTTCCCAATTCACTTAGGTGTAACTCAGAGTTACCTTTTTACATCAAATATTATGATATTTTACATCAAATGCTTGAGAAATATTATTTATTGGTGCTCATAATCACATTGAGAAAGAGGAAAGAAATACAATTAGAGCATTAAATACCCTAAAGCACTGTTGATACAGGTAATAATTAGGAGATTTATATCCTGAGGTTTGTGTGCGCGATGGTGATGTCATCCTACCTGTAATGTGGTTTCTGCTCTATACGTCACTTACATGATCTTTGGGATCCCTCTAATATTCCCTCCCCACCACTGACCACCTCCTGTGACAAGTGTACTGCTCTGGTGGTGATTTAAACCGCTCTGGCATCTCTCCACCACGGCTTAATTTCCATCAGCAGGAGAGCTTCCTCTTCCCCTCTGTCTCTCTCTCTTTCAGTTTAATTTAATTCAAAGGGCTTTGTGAGCATGACAGTTTTGTAGCAGTATTGCCAAGAACTTTCAGAAGATTCCAGTAAATAATGGTTGTATCAGATTTAGTCTTTTTGCTTTTTTGTGGGTTCATACATTAAAGCACATTAAAAGATATCCTTATTGATAGGCTTCCAGAATAAAACTAGCTCACATTTGAGAAATGCTGGGAATGCATAGTTGTGGTCAGAAGTTCACATACTGGATAATCTTTATGAACATGAATGCCATGGCAATATCAGGCTTTTTTGGTGTGTCTGGGGGTTACAGGGGTAGAATTATTATACATAACCCCAAGAAATTGGTGCAAAAGTTTTCCTTATTTTCCGAAATCAATACTGAGTGAAAATTACAAGTACAGGATCATAAATCTTTATAATGCACACCTAATATTTCTTTGACTGTCCATTAGCAGACACTTTTGGAAGCCATCAACAAGCTTGAGGCAGAATTCTGCTTCAATATTAGATCACTCTTTATGCCAAAATTTTAGTGTTTAATTAAATTTGTTGGCTTTTGGTGTTATTGTCCTGTTGAAAGACTCGATTTTGTCCAAGGTTCAACCACTGCCATTAGAGATGTCAAATCTTCTCCAGAAAGACCCAGTGTGTGGGTGCAGATTTTCATTCCAAACATCTTATAGTCTATTGAAAGCCAAGAACCACTAATTAAACAGGTGGAATCAGGTTTGTCTTCAGGTTTGGTTGGACAGGTTTGGTTGGATTGAAAACCTGCACACACACACACACACACACACACACACACACACACACACACACTAGCTCTTTCTGGATAAGATTTGGCACCCATTATCTAGATGATGATTTAATTCTGAGGTCATCCTCCTTCTCCATCCACATTGGGAAATGCACCAAGTCAACTGGCAGCAAAACAGACCCAAGCCTCAGGCTAACACCACCATGATTAACAATCAGCACGATATTCTTTATCTTACTCCAAACAAACCTGGTGTAAAAACATTCCTCAGAATGGCTTTCTCCTTGTCCATACTGTCAGCTGCAAACTTTAGTCAAGAATGAAGGTACTGATTTTGGAGCAGGGACTTTCTTGGATGGCTAAACTTTCAGTCACTTTCAGTCTATTATGATGTAATACTTGGACTGTGGACAGTAACACTGGTGTTTCGTCAGCTTCCAGTCCATAGTAGCTCTCTCCCTTGGTGGTTCCTGTATGGTTTCTTGATCATCTGAACCAATTTCATCTCAGCTGAGGATTCTTCCAGAGGATCTACATACACCTTGCTATAACATGTACTGATATACAATTGTTCAAACTGACCTTGGAATATGCAGTTGTTTAGAAATGACCCTAAGAGACCTTTCTGACCTGTGTAAATCTACTATTCTCTTTCTAAGATCTGCAATGATCTCTTTTTCCATTGATCTGAATGTTGATCAAAGAGTGCTGTTAAACAAACACTTTTTATATTGGCCATAAGGAGCCAGCGGCTGTAGTCAGTCATTATCACTAACAGAAGGCTGAGATAATTTTTTTTGTTATGGTTAGGCTATACTCATCAATGACGGGTAGGCCATGGTATGAATAGAAAACTTTCCAGACATACCAATCTTAATCAACCACTTTTCACCGTTCTCACGGATCATCTTTTTCGTTTGTGGTTCCTACTTCACCTTGAAATGTTTGTGATGTTTGTACAGGCATACGGTTAAGGTCCTTCCGAAAGGACCCAACAGTAGCAACCCGGTGGTGGAAGTGCTTGAATCCACAACCCTCATATCAATAACCCAGGCCCGTACCTGCCTTTTTGGGATATATAGTATTGGTATATGGTATGTATAATCTTTTGACTACTTGTTCAACTACCCACATCAACTGAGTCCATCTTAAAGGTCATTGAGTGGAATCGTCCTGTCATCACACACATCCTCAAGAAGACCATATGGGGCCGTCCTCAGCAGTAGCTCTGCCTCCAAGTGGGGCACCAGCAAACCTTATGTTGTATTAGAATATATATCACTGAGCAAAGTAATATTATAAAAAACTATTGTTGTTATATTTTATAGTTTAATAGCACACACGATTAACAACACATTAACAAAATATTCAATGTTTGCACCATTTTTATACGCTTGCACATGATTCTTATGACGTCTCACGTCTCATGTACAGTATAGAGTATATAAACTGCACTAATAAACGGTAATAAATGTGTAGAATTGGTGGCACTCTGATCACTCTATGTAACTTGGACACAACCACAATACTATATTAAATCATAAAAATAATCAGCATAGAACATTTTCTTATTATTCTGATCCCAAAACTGACAAGAAAAATTTTAAACACAGACTCTTAGTTATATTAAACCCTTAGGACAGAAACAGATTAAAACTCAGTTCTAATCACAATTAAATTTTTCTCAAATTGTTGTCATACCCAAACCAGCTAATTCCAGCTAATTTACCACAATGCAGTTTTTGCCTTCTCTATCACACACTGGCCACCCAAAACTAGCATGTGGAACAAATCTTAAACACATAGCCCAATCTCTAACTCTGAGTCAAGACTGCAGAAGGCCAAACATATCACATGGGCAATGATTGCTTACTCCATATGTGTTCTAGAAAAATCGTTTATTATTTCACTCTCTCTGTCTACACTCTTTATATCGAAGGAGATTTATCTATCAACTCCTATCCAGTGCTTTGATGCCTGTTCTTAGTGAGCTAGATGTCATGATGTCAGTATTTCATAAGGAGCATGATGTTCCACTTTGAAATCTAATAACACACTAATGAAATTCAGACACAAACCTGATCAGATCTGTCTGATCATAGAGCAATTACTGAAACTAAGTGAAAAAACATTTAATGGAAAAGACAGCAAGAGGAAGAGAGAGAGAGAGAGAGAGAGAGAGAGAGAGAGTGAGAGAGATTAAATTTGGATTTCCACTTTATTGTTTTCCAAGGTATATTTAAAACATATAGGCCTAAAGACCATAAAGGTTCAATGGTAAGCTCCATATCTTGCATATATTACACAAGATAATAATTTGCTCCAAGATAAATAACTTGTTTTCACCACCAAATAACTAATGCACACAAGATAATTAGACTTGTTCTCACAAGATACTATACATACTACATTTATGGAGGGAGCTGAAGCTTCGAGTTGGTAAGTGAAAAGCAAGAAACCTTAATGATCTGTAAAGAAGAGTTGACCAAAATCCCTCCGGAGAGGTATGTAAACCTGGTAGCCAACTACAAGAAATGTTAAAATTAAAATTTTGCACCAACATATCTGGTGAAATGTTGCCTGATGGTGCTAGACTGTAATAAAGGAGGATATTTGGATGATGGTCTAATTTATATAACATATCTTTTTTTTTTTTTTTTTTTTGCAAGTGTAGTTGCAGACATTTAAACAGACTGGTTATTGTATTCAGGGATACTGCTAGAGATACTAGACTCACATGACCATGCCAATATATATATATATATATATATATATATATATACATACAGGGTGGGCCATTTATATGGATACACCTTAATAAAATGGGAATGGTTGGTGATATTAACATCCTGTTTGTGGCACATTAGTATATGTAAGGGGGCAAACTTTTCAAGATGGGTGGTGACCATGGTGGCCATTTTGAAGTCAGCCATCTTGGATCCAACTTTTGTTTTTTTCAATAGGAAGAGGGTCATGTGACACATCAAACTTATTGGGAATTTCACAAGGAAAACAATGGCGTGTTTTAATGTAACTTTATTCTTTCATGAGTTATTTACAAGTTTCTGACCACTTGTAAAATCTGTTCAATGTGCTGCCCATTGTGATGGATTGTCAATGCAACCCTCTTCTCCCACTCTTCACACACTGATAGCAACACCGCAGGAGAAATGCCAGCACAGGCTTCCAGTATCCGTAGATTCAGGTGCTGCACATCTCGTATTTTCAGACCATAGACAATTGCCTTCAGATGACCCCAAAGATAAAAGTCTAAGGGGGTCAGATCGGGAGACTTTGGGGGCCATTCAACTGGCCCACGACGACCAATCCACTTTTCAGGAAACTGTTCATCTAGGAATGCTCTGACCTGACACCCATAATGTGGTGGTGCACCATCTTGCTGGAAAAACTCAGGGAACGTGCCAGCTTCAGTGCATAAAAAGGGAAACACATCATCATGTAGCAATTTCAAATATCCAGTGGCCTTGAGGTTTCCATTGATGAAGAATGGCCCCACTATCTTTGTACCCCATATACCACACCATACCATCACTTTTTTTGTTCCAACAGTCTTGGAGGGATCTATCCAATGTGGGTTAGTGTCAGACCAATAGCGGTGGTTTTGTTTGTTAACTTCACCATTCACATAAAAGTTTGCCTCATCACTGAACAAAATCTTCTGCGTGAACTGAGAGTCCTGTTCCAATTTTTGTTTTGCCCATTCTGCAAATTGTGTGCGCCGATCTGGGTCATCCTCGTTGAGATGCTGCAGTAGCTGGAGTTTGTAAGGGTGGCATTTGTGAGTAGCTAATATCCGCCGAAGGGATGTTCGACTAATGCCACTCTCCAGTGACATACGGCGAGTGCTACGCTGTGGGCTCTTGCTGAATGAAGCTAGGACAGCCACTGATGTTTGTTCATTAGTGACAGTTTTCATGCGTTCACATTTTGGCAAATCCAACACTGAACCAGTTTCACGAAACTTAGCAAGCAGTTTGCTAACTGTAGCATGGGAGATGGGTGGTCTCGTAGGGTGTCTTGCATTGAAATCTGCTGCAATGACCCGGCTACTGCGTTCACCAGATATCAACACAATTTCGATCCGCTCATCACGTGTTAACCTCTTCGACATGTCAATGGCTGTGAACAAAGAGAAACTTGTAAATAACTCAAGAAAGAATAAAGTTATGTTAAAACCAAGCACACCATTGTTTTTCTTGTGAAATTCCCAATACGATCGATGTGTCACATGACCCATCGTTTCATTTTCCTATTGAAAAAACAAAAGTTGGATCCAAGATGGCCGACTTCCAAATGGCCACCATGGTCACCACCCATCTTGAAAAGTTTGCCCCCTCACATATACTAATATGCCACAAACAGGACGTTAATATCACCAACCATTCCCATTTTATTAAGGTGTATCCATATAAATGGCCCACCCTGTATATATATATATACACACACACACACACACACACACACTGTATATACAGGGGTTGGACAATTAATAATTCATTAGTGTGGTGTAGGGCCTCCTTTTGTGGCCAATACAGCATCAATTTGCGTGGGAAAGTCCTGCACAGTGGCCAGAGGGATTTTGAGCCATTCTTCTTGCAGAGTAGTGGCCAGGTCACTACGTGATGCTGGTGGAGGAAAACGTTTCCTGACTCGCTCCTCCAAAACACCCCAAAGTGGCTCAATGATTTTTAGCTCTGGTGATTGTGCAGGCCATGGGAGATGTTCAACTTCACTTTCATGTTCATCAAACCACTCTGTCACCAGTCTTGCTGTGTGTATTGGTGCATTATCATCCTGACACCGCCTTCAGGATACAATGTTTGAACCATTGAGTGCACATGGTCCTCCAGAATGGTTCGGTAGTCCTTGGCAATAACGCGGCTATCTAGCACAAGTATTGGGCCTAGGGAATGTCATGATATTGCAGCCCAAACCATCACTGACCCACCCCCATGCTTCACTCTGGGCATGCAACAGTCTTCCCGATGTGTGAAAGACAGTGAAGGTGGACTCATCAGAGAACAATACATGTTTCATATTGTCCACAGCCCAAGATGTTCACTGCTGGCACCATTGAAACAGACGTTTGGCATTGGCACGAGTGACCAAAGGTTTGGCTATAGCACCCCTCATGTACATTGACCCTGTGGATCTCCCGACGAACAGTTTTGGTAGAAACAGGAGAGTTGAGGTGCACATCTAATTCTGCAGTGAGTTGGGCAGCTGTGGTTTTATGTTTTTTGGATACAATCCGGGTTAGCACCCCAATCACTTTTCAGTATTTAAGGGAATTAATATCTGAATTAAAGCCCTCTTCTTATCCCCATGATCTATTGCCTCAGTCATTTCTTATTGAAAATAATATTTTGGATCCATTTCAATCAGGTTTTCGTGCAAAACATAGTACTGAATCTGCATTGATTAAAGTTACAAATGACTTGCTTATGTCTGTGGATTCGAGGGATTGTGCTGTGTTGATATTGTTAGATCTTAGTGCCGCTTTCGACACCATAGATCACGAGGTCTTGTTAGAGCGCCTTCAACAGTGGGTTGGTATTTCGGGCACTGTGTTGAAATGGTTCTCATCATTTTTGAATTCTAGAACTTTCTCGGTTTCTTTTAATGAATCAACGACTGCTCCAGCCCCTCTTCTGTATGGTGTTCCGCAAGGGTCTGTACTTAGCTGCGTTTTATTTTCGTTATATATGTTGCCTTTAAGCCACATAATAACAAAATATGGGGTCTCTTATCATTGTTACGCGGATGACACGCAGCTTTATGTGCCCCTAAAATTAGGAAATCCGGATTCATTGCAACCCTTATTTGATTGTTTATGTGACTTAAAAAAATGGATGGGCAAAAATTTTTTACATTTAAATGAGGCGAAGACTGAGGTATTATTATTCGGATCGCCGTCGACTGTTGAAATTCTAACCCCCGCCTTGGGACCACTGTCACCCTATATTAGATCACATGTGAAGAATCTTGGGGTGATATTTGACTCAGATTTTAAATTTGAGAAGCAAATATCAGCTGTGGTGAAGTCGTCCTTTTATCGTTTGAGGATTTTGTCTAAGGTGAGGGGCTGTTTTTCTTTCAAGGACTTTGAGGCTCTGGTTCATGCTTTTATATCTTCACGCTTAGAGTACGGAAATGCGCTATATTATGGGGTCAGTCACTCGGCACTAGCTCGTCTGCAGTTGGTTCAAAATGCTGCAGCACGACTATTGACAAAATCTAGAAAATCATGTCATATTACTCCGATTTTAGTTTCGTTGCATTGGTTGCCGGTGGAATATCGAGTTATATTTAAAATGCTTTTATTTGTTTTTAAGGCGATTAAGGGGGTAGCACCTCAATATATGAGTGATTTGATTCATTCATACTGCCCTCAGAGAGCACTTAGATCATCTGATCAACTTCTGCTTACAATTACGAAAAGTTGACTAAGAAGGAGGGGTGACCGTGCTTTTTCTGTGGCCGGTCCCACCCTTTGGAACAAGCTCCCATTCCATGTCCGCTCAGCTCACAGTATTGACATTTTTTTTAAATTGCTATTTTGATGTTTTTGTTGCTTTTAAATAATTTATTTTTATTTTTCATGTAAAGCACTTTGGTCAACTATCGGTTGTTTTAAATGTGCTATATAAATAAATTAACTAACTAATTAGTTAAAAAAAAAAAAAAAAAAAGGACATCCCTTTCAGACAGCTTCCTCTTGCGTCCACAGTTACTCCTGTTCAACATGGTGCGTCCTTCTTGGTGGTATGCTGTGTGCTGTCCTGCCTCCAAATGTATTTCAGAATCCCACCACTGGAGGGCAGCATTAAACTCTGCACTAAAATACACTGCAGATTTCTCATGTATAACTCGAGTCTGTGACTGTATTTTACGGAGTTTACATGTTTCTATTTTAATTCATGTGAAGAAATGATGAATTACGGAGTATCATTAACATTAATGATAATGTTGTGTGAGATAAGGCGGAGAGTGATTTCTGCTTGAAAGGCAGTTCTCAGCGAATAAAGTTACACCTACAGGGGAAATGACCTACAACAGAGGAAGTTAGTCAATATGGGAAAACCCACAAGCACACGAAACGAAAAAAAAAGGCCTTATTGCTGCCATTTTAACTCAAGCACCATTTTACCAGTGCTGTTAAAAGCGGAGTTTTGTTTTTAAACCGTAAGAAAGGGGGTTTATTAGCGTGCTGTTGGTGTTTAGCGGGTTAGCGGCTGGGTGAGGATGAGCTCCTCCGGCGTCGCCTCAGACACGCTAGTGCGGAAACTCAGCCGCTCCACTCTGCGGGAACTCTCCGACTTCCTGGACCCGCAGGACGCGTGGAAAAGTGTCCTAGTAGACATAAAGAAAGACACAGGGGAGCCGAGGTACACCCAGCTACACGTCAGGTACAGTACGGTCCTACTAAGATTGAAACTAAAAGGCGGCGTGTTTCTCAGACTTCCTTTGAACTGCTGATTCGATTCATGATGTGTCGGTTTGGGAATCGATTCACCCATGGAAATGTTTGTATCAGCTGCTCAAACATGGAAACAGAAAGATAACTGATATACAGCAATAAGATTTGTTTATAACAATGGGGTCATCACTGAAAAGTACATCCTTCTGTATTCTGCAGAACGTCAGAGTTGTCAGGATGTGTCAGTTAGAAGGTGGTTAATATCTATCAGCATCACTCTCAGTGTGAACTGAACAAGCAAAGCAAGCACCTGGAAAGAACAAGAAACCAAATAACCCGCATTCTACAGTATGTGGTTGGTAGGTTGTTGCTATTGTGCAAACAAGTTCTCGTTGTTGCCAAGGGGTTGCTGGTTGTTTTTTAGATTCTTACCAGCTTGCTATTACCGCTGACTCATGATCAGATCTGATATCTGTAAAGAAGAGCTTAAACAAAGATGAATGCTGAAAACCAGTACAAAACAACATTCATCTTCTGTCTCGCCTATTCTGTGTACAATGTCGCAGGGGGGCCTGAAAATTTGGGGCATGAGGCACAGTACACCCTCTGCCAATCTGTCTCACAAACAATCCATCTCACTCACTCTGAACAGGAAATTTGGGTACGCCAGTCAGCTTAATCTGCATGTGTTTCGACTGTGGGAGGAAACCCACTAAGCACAGGGTGAACATGCAGACTCCATGGACACAGACCCGAGGTGGGAATTGAACCTGGGAGGTGCAGGAATTAAAACCGATTGACAGTTACAGAAGATTTCAAGCACAGTGCGTTGATGAGACTTTTAAATTAATGTCTCTTGCTAATATGGGGTCACGAAAGAGGGGAAATCTATTTCGGTTGTTTAATATTAAGCACTGGCCAATACAAAAATGGAAATACAATTGTATTTCCATTTTCCATATATAAATGAATTTATGAAATTTGTATAATAGCTCTCTTTTCTTTTTTGTCTGTTTGCAGGAGGTTTGAGAGGTTGGTGGCGCAAGGTAAAAGTCCTACAGTGGAGCTGTTATATGATTGGGGAACCACAAACTGCACTGTTGGGGAACTAGTAGAAATTCTCATCAAACACAAGCTGTTCGCACCTGCCAGAGTACTATTGCCAGGTAAATGGATTTGTTCCTAAAATAAACAGTGTGTTGATGATATCAAGAACAATTGAATTTGGTTCTTATTTGTAGGTTTGCTTGGTGGGGCCCATCATGGACACTGTTTGTCTTTTTGATGTAGTTTTCTTAATTCCAGGATATACACAATTACATCTGAATACCTCCATTAAATGTGATTATAAAAATAAAAATCTTTTAAGGTCTTACCAAACCATTCGTGTCATTGAAGATAAGCTCCGAAATGTTCTCCATTTTTGTATTTTGTGTACAGTAGATAAATGACTCTTGATTTATTAATACAACTTGATCGATGCTTTTTATGGTTTTCCATGCTTTTAATGGTTCATTAGAGGTTATTGTTCACCTTTTAATTGTGGCTTCTATTAAAATGCCTCTGAATTAGATATAACTACAGCACCTGTTGAAACATATTGGAGATCAGTCGAGGATCCACCCACTCAATATCATCAAGAGCAGACTCAGGTTTGTGCAGTAAAATTGAATCAAGCAAAGCTAAAAGAAGAATCGCGTTGCATGTTGCCTGACAGCACCACAGGACCGGAAGAGAGTCAAGAGCCTCCAGAAGATGGTATGTGTCTTAGAATGTTAGAATTACGACATACAGTATACACATCAGTGCACACCAGTCCTAAGCTGAAATATTGATGCCTTGACAGTTATTTTTATAGATAAAGTACTTAAAGGAGTCAAATTGTAACTTAGGATGTATGTTTATCAAATTTCCATACTGTTACATACAATATTTACAGTTTCCCCCTGTGTACTGTAAATTCTGGTGTTTTTGAATTTCAGTTACCAGTTCACTTTACTAGATCCGAATTTGAACTGGTAAACAGTTTGTAGCCTGTCCTGAGATAAACACCACCAAAAGCCTTATTTCAAATGAAAACAAATACGCAAAATCCACTAAGACTTCACTAATGATGTCTATTAGACACCAGAATCTGCAATAAGATCTACCATTATCTTTGCTTTCCTAAATCCAGGTTTCTACAGCTTTACATATCGTGAGCTGACACAAATCACAGGGAACTGGGATGAACGGCCAGCTTCAATTGGAGGCAACAGACTGGGGGAGGGTGGCTTTGGAATTGTGTTTAAGGGTCAGCACAATATCAAGCCTGTGGCAGTAAAGAAACTGAATTTAGTAAGCATTTAAGTGATACATACAGTCAAGTGCACATACTGTACCTTTCAATATACTGGTTTAAAAAAAAAGCAAGCATCACATACAATAGGTGAACTAGTGTGTAATGCGGTCAATATTTTTCATCATCTGCATAAAGGTAGACGACTTGTCCCCTGAGGAGCTCAAGTCCCAGTTCCGTCAAGAGATTCAAACACTGAAGAGGTGAGATAACACTACCCCTCAGTCTGTCTGTGTGAAACTTTTGCCATCTGCCTCTGTGTCACTGAACTCTCACTGCCACTGAACTCACTCATAAGAAGTCCAACAGTTAAATATTTTTTATTTAAATATTAGGTTTGATAACTGCATACTGCATCTTGATTTTTTTTTTTTTTTACTGTTTTTCTTTTTAGATTAAAACATGTGAATCTGGTGAATATGGTCGGTTTTTCCAGTGATGGACATTATCCATGTTTAGTCTATGTTTACATGTCTAATGGTTCATTATTGGATCGACTAGCATGTTTGGTAAGTCATTAAATCTTTTTTCCAACAACAAGTTGTATTGCAAGTAGTTTTCAGATTTAAATGGTTGTATCGTGAACCCCACATCCCAACCTAAAAGCTGTTTGAACCCCCTATTTCTTTACTTTTTTAATTTTATTTTTATTACGACGATGCAGAAGTTCTATCCTACTTGTTCATGCATCCAAATTAAACATTGTTTACTTTAGTGTTTACCAGTGTTCTTTTTACTCTCAATGAAAGATTATTGAATAATCCTGTGTGCAGGACGGAAGCTGTCCTTTGTCCTGGCAGCTAAGGTGTGCTATAACAGTTGGTACAGCCAGAGGCCTCGAATACCTTCACCACCACAACCACATACATCGAGATGTGAAAAGGTACTGAACTTACTGTAAGTCTTGAATCTGCTCCATTGGAATAATGTTGGTCAGCTCTGGACGCCATATCTTAGGATGTCAATACTATATTTTTGTTTAACTGCAGTATATAAACTAATTACTTACACTGAGTAGCCGTAACATTAACACCATCACCAGGTGAAATGAACAACATTGATCACTAACTATACACCAGCAAACTGGTGACAGGATGATAGGCACCCAAGGCTCACACATGCCCGCAGGGACCAAATGATCTCATAGAAAAGCCAATGTAGCACAAAGCACAGAAAAAAGTCAATGCTGGCTATGATGGAAATAGGACCCAGTGCTCTACAGCCGGCTGCACATTGGCACAGCAGGCAAAGAGACCAAGGCCCCTTAAAATTCCCCAGATCACAATCTGATCCAGACAAACAAGTCCAATCCGAAAATGCCTCACCCCCTAACCCATGGCCCAACCCTGCTGCCAACATCCAGGTGTCACACACCACATCACACCCAACACAAGGGGTCAGAGCTGCACTGGTAGGACACCCAGGTTTGAAAACAGGTTTGGTATTTGGTCACACATACCAAACTCTTGATGTAGACGACTTCAGTCTCTTAGCAAAACTGTAAATACAGCCTTATTAGATTCAAGCAAAATCAAATAACAATGAGTGTATTTCTATTTTTAAAAAATGTCCAAAATGTGTTTTACTTCTCAGTGGGAACATCTTGTTGGATGAATCCTTCGTTCCCAAGATTTCTGATTTTGGATTAACGAGGGCATCTTCTAAGCACTCGTGTACAACAGTGATTACTGAGAGGATTGTCGGTACGACGGCTTACATGGCACCAGAGGCACTGAGAGGAGAAATCACCCCAAAATCCGATGTCTTCAGCTTTGGAGTGGTACGTCGATGCTAAATTCTTCATAAATGGGAACCTGAACAATATAAACTATAGAATAACAATATGAAAAGGTAATATAGTAATTACTGAAGTACTTGAGGTAGACATCACTTGTAAAACATATAGTCAAGACACAAAGTGAAGACAATTTAGTTAGGTGAAAATTGAACCATATATAGGCCACAGTATATATACTGTATGACTCGCTTGTTTTTGTAGGTGCTCTTGGAAATAGTTTCTGGACTTCCCCCTGTTGATGAAAACCGGGACCCAAAACTTCTGGTCAGTCATGAATGTCACTGTCATACAAACGCAGCGGCGTAATCATGCACTTCATGACTTTTGCTCTGGTTGAAGCGAGTATTTCTGTACTGTCACTTTTTTTTTTTTCTCAGATGGAGATGAAGGATGAGATCGAGGATGAGGAGATGACACTGGAGGAGTTTATAGATAAGAAAATGCTGGATTGGGATTTGGAGTCTGTGGAAAGGATATACAATTTAGCCAGCCAGTGCCTGAGTGAAAGGAAAAACAGGAGACCTTTGATGAAGGAGGTGTGTTTTGTAATAGTAACAACAGAAAGCTGAGAAACTCATAGGGGTTACTGTTAAACATATAACAAGCATGTTGCTGGATGAAGAGCCTGGCGTGTTCTGGTACAGTATGCAAATGCAGGCCACGTAGCAGTGGGTTATCAGGAGAAACCAGGTGTGTGTAGCGATGACAGTTTTTCCAGTTGCCATATTTTTTTGTTTTATGAAAGATTATGTACATCTCAGTAAATATTTTGACCAAAAGGTTTCTATACATAAAATATCTAATATGTTTCTTCCCTTTTTTGTAAGGACTGTTATAATCCAACCAAAAAAAGTCACTAAAGCAATCATGTTTCCACATACTGTAGCTCAGAGATCAGCTATTAAGGCCCTGAGCAAACATCAGAGTGCTTTTTATTAAGACGTATTCATCATTTGGAGCAGTAATATAATTTCCATCAGTGAATCCAGCTGTGCACAGTGTCATTGTGTTAAATGCTAAAGTGTGCTAATAATAATAATAAAATGCTTTAGGGCAAAGCACAGCTTTAATAAGTGCTACAAATCTATGTTAAATGTACAAGCTTTGACAAGACGAAAAATGCATTATAACCACAACAGCATAATTTGCATGTTTCTTGGTGCAGTACACTGCCTGTATATGCATTAACTTGAATGAATAGACTTTTTTTCTTTAATGCGTTGTATATTTCTGTGTTGTGGTTTCATTTGCTAGGTGCTTGCTGAGCTGGAGGGATCATAAATCATAATCACTCAGACCCTACAAGCAGACCAACGAGAGACTGACCTCTATCAATTTCAATTAAAATCTAAAATGTGATTTGTACTTTTGAATTGATTAGCTTTATTGCCATATTTAAGTTGTTCAAATGAGCCAGTATGGATTACTGTTATTAAATTAAGGGAGTCATTTGGGTTTTAAATATTTTTTATTAATTAAAAAAAAAACATTACAGAGAAAAGCACTCTCAAGACCACCAGACATGAGACATTTAACTATATAATTCCATTTACATGGTTGTTGGCTCGTGCAGATGTTCGACTGTGGTTTATCTGGTTTGTGCTATAGTAATAGTAGCAATTAAATGAGTGAAAACCAAACAAATGATTTTTGTAAATAGTTATTTCAAGTAATTCATTGAATAAAAATTCTGAAGCCAATTCATTTCGTTCATTTGTCTTTTCACATCATCTATCCGCGTACAGTGTAAAGTTTCACATGAAGCTCATATGCAGCTTCACTTTCTACCGAGTGGGTCAGGACGTACATCCAACTTCGGGTTAACCGGCTACTTTCTGTTTTGTTTTTTCGCTAAACTGTAACTCTATTAGACAGAATGCCGATCTAACTCACACACGGATCTCAACAGGGCCAACTTCTATGCAACTGCTGCTTCTAATTACTTGCATAGAAGAAGAAAAAAAACTTTTCTTGGCAAACATTAACATGAGCACGTGACAGTCAGTTATATCAAAAATGATACTTTTATTGTAATATAAAAAGCAATGTCTAATGTTAATATATTTGTGACCAGAGTTCATAAATGTGAGATACAGTGTTTTTTGTTGTGTTGAATACATCTATATAACTTAGGCCTCATGTAAAAATACAAAATTTTTTACACACAGTTGGAATTTTTTTAAAAAAGGAAGAAAATGGGTTTTGTGGAGGTCTTTTTGTTCCTGTTCACATTTCAGAGCTTACATGCTCATGCTAAAGTAGTAACCGTAACAATTCTTACTGCACTCGCTGACCATTGCACAATACTAATACATGAGATTTGTAATTCATTAAATGGTACATTCTACCGCCATAAATGTCATATTCCTATCATTATGTCATACCAACATTCATGCTGGTGTTTCTACACATGTAAATCTGTCTGACTACAATGATGCCAGTGTCATATGTGTGTTGTATTGTACTACACTTTGTAAGATTTGATTGTGTACTCCTGGCATTAATTAACACTTTTTGTTCGCATCATTCATTTTCAATCAATTTTTGTTAGCTACAGAGGTCTATTCACGTAACATGAGTAAGTTCCAATGCGTGCATAGTTCAATATGAGGCTGCTGTCTTTGCATTGATTTGGGGACAAAATATACATATGCTTTTTTTTGTTTGTTTGTTTGTTTGTTTTAAAGGTAGATAGCTTTGTTTCAAAAGGGCCTCCATTTCCTGGAATGTTCCACTGGAGTACAAGGGGGAAAAAATGAGGGAATGTGGTCAGATGCGAGTTTAATCATCAGCCTCCTCGCCGTCTCCAGGGTGTCGAGTGATCCTGCGATCGCCTCTCCGTCCAGCAGGACCTTTGGGTTTAGCGAACGCCTGTTTGTGCGCATGCTGTTTGGGGTGCACCTCTTCATACAGGAAGTCAGCTGTCAATTCCTCCCCGTTATCGATTTCCAACTACAATTGAGAGAATGAGATACAGATAAAGTAGGAAAATGTGGGCACAAAAGTGTTCTTTTTTTGGTTAAAAGCACTGAAGGAATACTGAGCTCCTAAAGGTAAATCAGGAGGGGGAAAAAAATATTAGTAATTTCTATGATTGGGTAGAATCCTAGAGTATGAAGACGGGACTGAAAACATTTTGTTTTTAAGCACAGTATTTATGAAAATGTTTAAATCTTTATGCCAATCTAAAACCGGTTTTAAATGAATGGTCATTACAGTGCCTTGTGAAAGTATTCGGCCCCCTTGAACTTTGTGAACTTTTGCCACAGTTCAGGCTTCAAACAAAGATATAAAACTGTAATTTTTTGTGAACAATCAACAACAAGTGGGACACAATCATGAAGTGGAACGAAATTTATTGGCTATTTCAAACTTTAACAAATAAAAAACGGAAAAATTGGGCGTGCAAAATTATTCAGCCCCCTTAAGTTAACAGTTTGTAACGCCACCTTTTGCTGCGATTACAGCTATAAGTCGCTTGGGGTTTGTCTCTATCAGTTTTGCACATTGAGAGACTGAAATTTTTGCCCATTCCTCCTTGCAAAACAGCTCGAGCTCAGTGAGGTTGGATGGAGATCGTTTGTGAACAGCAGTTTTCAGTTCTTTCCACAGATTCTCGATTGGAATCAGGTCTGGACTTTGACTTGGCCATTCTAACTCCTGGATATGTTTATTTGTGAACCATTCCATTGTAGATTTTGCTTTATGTTTTGGATCATTGTCTTGTTGGAAGACAAATCTCCGTCCCAGTCTCAGGTCTTTTGCAGACTCCATCAGGTTTTCTTCCAGAATGGTCCTGTATTTGGCTCCATCCATCTTCCCATCAATTTTAACCATCTTCCCTGTCCCTGCTGAAGAAAAGCAGATGCAAACCATGATGCTGCCACCACCATTTTTGACAGTGGGGATGGTGTGTTCAGGGTGATGAGCTGTATTGCTTTTACGCCAAACATAACGATTTGCATTGTTGCCAAAAAGTTCGATTTTGGTCTCATCTGACCAGAGCACCTTCTTACACATGTTTGGTGTGTCTCCCAGGTGGCTTGTGGCAAACTTTAAACGACACTTTTTATGGATATCTTTAAGAAATGGCTTTTTTCTTGCCACTCTTCCATGAAGGCCAGATTTGTGCAGTATACGACTGATTGTTGTCCTATGGACAGAGTCTCCCACCTCAGCTGTAGATCTCTGCAGCTGTAGGCCTCTTGGCTGCATCTCTGATCAGTCTTCGCCTTGTAGGAGCTGAAAGTTTAGAAGGACGGTCAAATCTTGGTAGATTTGCAGTGGTCTGATACTCATCCCATTTCAATATTATCGCTTGCACAGTGCTCCTTGGGATGTTTAGAGCTTGGGAAATCTTTTTGTATCCAAATCCGGCTTTAAACTTCTCCACAACAGTATCTCGGACCTGCCTGGTGTGTTCCTTGTTCTTCATGGTGCTCTCTGCGCTTTAAACGGACCTCTGAGACTATCACAGTGCAGGTGTATTTATATGGAGACTTGATTACACACAGGTGGATTCTATTTATCATCATTAATCATTTGGGTCAACATTGGATCATTCAGAGATTCTCACTGAACTTCTGGAGAGAGTTTGCTGCACTGAAAGTAAAGGAGCTGAATAATTTTGCACGCCCAATTTTTCCGTTTTTTATTTGTTAAAAAAGTTTGAAATATCCAATAAATTTCGTTCCACTTCATGATTGTGTCCCACTTGTTGTTGATTGTTCACAAAAAATTACAGTTTTATATCTTTATGTTTGAAGCCTGAAATGTGGCAAAAGGTCACAAAGTTTAAGGGGGCCGAATACTTTCACAAGGCACTGTAATGTTGAATATTTTGCAGCATCGTCAACTGCGGTTATGTTTAACAAATCCTACACTACCGCTCGAAAGTTTGCGATCACTTTTTAACTCCATGGTCGTTCATGATTTTTATTTACTTCTACATTGTGAAACAGTGCTGAAGGTTTCCAAAATATGCAATAATCTCCTTTGAACAGTTAATGTTGAGATGTGTGTCTCCTAATTATTATCTGTAAAGACTTCATAACGCCTCTAATCTAAATGCCTTTAATTGGTGATTTCTTAGGGTGGTAATTTTAAATGAGCTTCTCATCTGCAGCAGATGTAAGTTTTGCTTTGTTATCTCTATACTGCAAGTAGAATCAATCCTCCTTCAAACCTAGATCATTTACTTGGTCAGGACTTGAATTGGGACAAACTCGTACAATAAACATTTATTAATTATTAAATTAGTGTGAGCATAGGTCTTAAACCAAGGGTTGTCAAAAGCAATAGCCTGATGGCCTAGGGTCAGGAAAATCTGAACTGATTAATGTGGCTTGTAATATAAATGTAGACATTTATTGGCAAGTCACCGAGTTTTGGGCCAGAAAAATCTCTCCAAATCTGGCCAGGCCCCCTGTAATGCTGTACTATTATTAAATACCTCAGAGATTTTTTTTTGCATGTTTATTCAGTTGTTGGTGTTAAAAAATATATTAAAATGTGTGCAAAAAGTCTAAGCCTGCTATATGATGCTTAAACAGAAGTACAGCTCAGTGTTTTAAACCCCAATGCAGAAGTCATTCTGAAACTTCAGTATCGTCGGTTTAACTTCCGGGTAAATAATGTGTAGATCAGTGATACTGAGCAGTGTTGAAATAAACCTGCCCACGGTTGGGATGAAAACTGGCTCTCATAAAAGTTGAATCTCTATTATTATTATTAATAACAATAGAAACGTACCTCGTGAATAAAAATAAATAAATAAATAAATAAATATATATATATAAAATATTTTTTCATAAAATATTCAAGGATTGCTGCTAATGATGAGGATATTTGGCCACTGCAACCGCTTGATTAGCAATTTAAGAAAAACTGAGATGTACAAGGGTAACTTGGGTTTTTTGAGACCCATGCCCATTTACAAAAACAAACAAAAAAAACATTATTGATCAACCACAATAATATTATTTAGGTTCTTGTACCTTTTTCTCTACTTCCATTTGCAGTTTGTTCTCCACCATGTCTATGAGAGGATTCTTACAGCTGGAATAAAGCATCCTCTCTTTGATACTGCAGCTGTAGCCAGGCATCGAGTAAATGAACACTGCAACAGACAAAATGTTACGTAGATTTCAATGTGCGATCATCTTGAAAGCTAAAAGGGAGAAAAATGGCTGTCTCAAAGCAATTATAGACTGATGTTTATTAATCTAATTTGCATTTAACATTGAATATAATAAGAAATAAAAAATAATAAATATCACAGTAAAAACCACCTCCATCTTTGCACCTGTCTCATAGCCTTACATCTACATTACATAAAAAGTTGTGTTTGGTGAACTGACTTCTTATTTGCCAATTGTGATCTTTGCAGAAAGCCTAGATAAAAAAAAGCTTAGAAAGTCCAGTAAAAAAAAAAATAACGGTGGAACCTTGGATTGCAAGCATAACTCGTTCCGGAAACGGGTTCGTATATCAAAACACTCGAATTTCCCCATAGGAAATAATGCAAACTCAAATTATTCGTTCCACAACCCAAAAAAATAAATACATAAAAATCATTAATACAAAATAAAAAAAAGTTAAAGTAAGAGGAGAGGAGGTATAAGCCCCTCCCCTCTCCCTCATCTCGTCTTACACAGTAACCCTTCCTTCTCTCTTATTTGAGTTTCTCACACACACACACGCACATTAACTGAAACAGATTTATTGGAAAAATTAAGAATGAACATGACACTCGAGTGAGCACACACTAACGAAATTTATCACTGCTGTAAAGTAAAAAAACAAATTAACCTGCACTGTACCTTTAAAAAGAATCGCGACAGCAGTGTTTCCATTAAGAGTGTGTGTTTGTGTGAAGGCGAGAGAAGGAGCACGCTGTCCAATGACGTGCGCGCACACAGACAAAGTGCAGTGCTGGCTCAAACACAGAAAGAGAAAATGGATCTTTAATCTCTCTAATGAGACTTGCTTTTGATTTACATGTGCACACACGTGTTATAATGAACAGTACACGCGTGTGTGAAAGGACGACTTTCTCGCGCACACACATACAAACACAAATAAAATATGTTTTATGCGCTCACGCGTGGTCAGAGAGTTCTAGTAAACAGTACATGTGCGCACGGATGTTGATCATACCAGTGACAGACGCGCACTAAGATACAGCAGGGGAGATGATTACCCACAATTCCGCAGCGCAAGAAAGAAAAAAACGTAGGCACAGTTGTGATCACGTGACGCTCGGCGTCAAAACGAGAAGTGCATGCGTGCTACATGATACTCTGTATTTGTAAACCAAAACTTGCTCGTTTTTCCAAAATTTATTAAAAATCTTTGCTCATCTTGCGGAACCCTCACAAACCACATTCTACATCAATATGTGGAAACACATTTAAGTTTACTTAAAAGTAGAAATTGTATAAGGGTTTTTCTGGCTTTTGACTTTAATTGAACTAGAGCACTATTCTCATTCAGCACATTCTATTTATAGCAGCGTTACATTAAAAATACATCGAGTACATGGATGCAGACATTTACCTATAGACTCCAGGCGGTCTCCCTCATGTGTGTGCTTGTAGAGGAAGAAGTGGTAGCGTGCAGCATCTTTAGGAATCCTCTTGGGTAAATCTTTCAGGTCCGTCAGCTCAGTGTTCGAGAGCATGATGAGCTCCTTGTCGAAATCAATTTTCTGGTGACAAACGATATAGAGACGTATAACCTTTTCAGCCTTTCACATTGCTATGAATTTTCATATTTCATGGTTTCAACCCATTATGGACTTGTGTCTCTATTCCATTCACCGTCCTGGTTTTAAAAATTACAGACCATTAACATTACAAAGGTGTAACCCACACAAGCAATGTAAGGTGTATGTATGTAAATGAAAAGGAAAAAGGAAAAGAAAGAAACAAAAAAAACTTTTCATGGATCTGGAGATCTATTTCCATGTTTGCAGTTGTTAGAAATCACAATCTACACATATTTGTTCAAGTCAAACCGGGACTTGTCTCATGAGCAGAAGAGGAGTGCATACTGTTAGTCGTGCCGGGTGGTGACATGTCTTCTATTACCACATGGTGGCGCTAATGTGTCAGAATACACATAACGCATGTTAAGCAAAATGGCGTACAACCGTCTTAGTGCAAGCATGGAACAGCATGTTTTGATGGACATTCACATGAATGAAGGTGCAAAACCGACTGACATTTACGGAAGACTTCAGTCACAGTACTGCAGGAAAACATCTGAATGGTGCAAACGCTTTAAATTAGGTTTTTACATCCATGTATGGTGATCCCAGCCGAGGTGGCTTGGTGCCCACTGCGCTCGTTTCAGGCAGTGTGATCATGGCTCTAGTGTACTGAAAAAGCTTTTTACCTTGATGGTGTCCAAGCCCAAGTGAAACGCTGGGATAAGTAAATTAAAGTAGCAGGAGATTGTATACAGAAATGATGGTACTTTTCTCTCTCATAACTGCGCTCTGTTATTCTGCACAATCAAAAGTCCCGGTTTGACTTGAACATCCCGTGTGGCATTTTGTGTTATACTGTACATACATCCACATTAATTACCTTCATTGAATAACATACAATATTTGTATGCATCATAACAGTAAAAAATGGGGGAAAAACAGGGTTCTTTATAGAATTTTTTTTCAGGTGTTCATAAACATGTTAAGATTTCAAATCTAAAGTTAATTAAATGTCAATTTTCTAAATGTGGTATTTACTGTATAACAGGGTTTCAGTGTCGAGTACACACTTTTAGTAGTTTTTAATATGTTAAAATTTATAAGAAGCATAGCTGCTTGAGACGAATCATGCAGTAAACTATAGTGCTACTGAATCTAAAAGAATCGGAATGTGCAACAATCTAATTATATCGAATTGATAAAGTTCACAGCTCTAGTCCCCATGCAGGCTACACAAAGACTACAGATCAATGCAATATACTTCAGTTTCATTACATTTAGTGTCTGCCACATGGAAACCAGCTAAACCTGAAGCAACAGTGTTGCAGTGATGCTCAAGACACTGACTGTGTTTTCAAACCAATACTGTATGCGCAGCAACACTCTCTGGAATATCTGAAGGAATATACTGTACTGTACCTAAACCCGGTTCACTACTGATGCTTACCAGCTGGACATAGTTGAACGTCTTGTCCTTGAATTTCTGCAGAGCCTGCATGGCTTCCCCGTGCAAGGGGAAAGCCACACCCTGCAGCGTCTGCTGCTTGGTGTCCACGCTGATGTCAGTCTGCACCTGCACACAGACAGATTCAGCACAAATGAAATATACTGCATGTACTGATATAGACTGATCTTCAAATATTCTATATACATTAATAAGATAAAGAATGCATGAGCAGCATTTTATCATCATTTCCTAAATGCAACTGAATAAAGGATGTAACCCTGCCCTGAATAATGTTTGCATGAACAACAGGCCAGTCTTATTTTGCTTTTTCTAATAAAAATTCATGCATCTAGATTCAACAATAAGCCTTTTTTTTCTGTAAAGTTTTTCTTATTGATAATGTGCTTTCGGATACACTGAAAATCTTCTAGAGCTCATAACACCAGTGAGGTATTGCTAGCTCCTATTAGTCACTTCCTGTTTGCAATTTCTCCTTCTCTGTTTGGTTATCGTCAGAAGTGAGACATGGTCCAGCTTTTTTCAGCAGATTTCCTTATAAGGGTATGCCCTCATGACCCGCTATTCCCACTGAAAATAAGGAGCTCAGCAGTTACTGCAACGTGCAAGACAAACTACTCTTTAAAAACTGCCTAGGAAAATGTTGCACAAAGCCAAAGAATAATAAACCTTATCGACATTACATATTCTTAACAAAACTCCCAGCTTTACAGGAAACAACATGGTAAAAGGGAAGTTCTTACTCGACTCAATGCGTTTACTCATTAGCTTCAGAAAGTGCCCAACTATTTTTTAACCTCTCACTTCAACTAATTTGACATTACACGTATTCACAAGGCATATGCGTGGAATTTGAAATCAAAATCATCCCAGAGCAGTAACCACTAAGTCACTGGTAGTGACCTACAGGTTCATTTCAAAGTCATGTTGGGCACTGATGGCACTAATTCTTTCTAATCTAAAACCTACAGTACTGTGCAAATGTTTTGAGACACCCATCATTCCTTCAGATTTTGCTGCCAAAGGGCCAGAATTCCTGAAGGGTGTTTTGGCTCAAATTTTCAGTCCAGTCCCTGACCCGTTTAAGCCACACAGTGACCTATTAATCATTCACATATAAAAAAAACATCTAACTTAAAGCATCAATGAGTGAGAAACCGTACAGATGAGCTAGCGGATTAGTATACTCGTGATGCTGAATTCTGAGTGGTTGGAACAGACGAGAGGGGAAATGAAGTTGCCGATAAGGTTGTTACATAAACAACCCTCACTCACTCTCTCACTCATTGTCTATACCGCTTTATCCTGTATACGAGATTGCACGGGAGCCTGGAGCCTATCACAGGAGACTTGGGGCACGAGGCGGGGGACACAGGGTGCCAATCCATCGCAGGGCACAGACATACACTCATTCGCACACTATGGGCAATTTAGGAACGGCAATTAGCCTAATCTGCACGTCTTTGGACTGTGGAAGGAAAATGGAGTACCCGGAGGAAACCCACCAAGCACGGGGAGAACATGCAAACTCCACACACATAGACGCCAGGCAGGAATCGAACCCGGAACCTGGAGATGCAAGGTGATGGTGCTAACCACTAAGCTACCGTGCCACCTACATAAACAACCAATTCATAAATTGTATCTTTAGGCACACTTACCTTTAGCATATAGCATATTTATTTCATTTAATCTAAATCTTCTATTTAGTTTATTTAAAATGAAGAAATGAGGCGGTGCAAGATTTTTGCATGGCGAGTTGTAAATGTTTTTGTTGACCTAAATGAGTACCTCTCTGAGCTTAATCTGTCGCAGTTCCTCCTCAGCAGCAGACAGTGGAAGAGGTGCAGCCTGGGACGTGAGGTACTTCTTGTAACCACTCAGAGAAATGTCATCCTGAGAAAGGACATAAAAATGAGTTTTCAGGTGGGTGATTTCAAATGAAAAGTTATTTAAATGTGAATTAAAAAAAAAAAAAAGAAAGAAAAGAAAAAGTACTATTAAGTGTTGATAAAGTTCTCTTTTTCTTCTTTAATAGTTCTGATGTAATATATAGCATGTTATGATTGAAAAAAAATTTGTAGAGTATTTATAGATTCAGACTAGCCTAGTGTTTACTAGACTTTATTGCATCTCTAATCTCCATCTACAGATTTAGGAGCAAACTCTCATACACTTCAGCTTCAAAGAAAACCGTGCCACAGTCACCCCTTTTTTTTGCTCACTTTATCACAAAGAAGCCTTGGCGTATAAATATCACTTTCCTTCTATAATATACATACCTTAACAGTACCAAATATTTCATCTTTAATATGTCCACCCCCAAACTCCTTCTTCACTGTAGCCCTGGTAGCAGCATAGAGCATTTTATGTCTCACCTGTTGGGACAAATGAAGAAACCGAAGTTAACTATTAACCGCATGTAAATATGAATTTTAATCCATGCTATTTGAGTTCAGCTACACAATCTCACTAATGCATTTCAAATTAGAAAAACTTAGAACGACCAGCACATAATGTGTCTTAACATTTCTATGAATATTCTGTTATACATTTAGATGTATATGATGTAATATCCTTTTCTTATTCTATTTATTCTGCATTAAATACAGTCAAATTTTAATAATAAAAAACAGGTCTTTGTTTAGGATAGAAGTACAGTACGTGTCTGATAAAGAACTGAAACTTCTTCATAGACACACCACATAAGAACTTGCGACAGAACTTGGTGCATAAATAGCCAGCTCTACCCATGAAGAGGCTACATCAGAGGGCTGCAGGCAAGGATCAGGAAACCAGACATCATTATTAACGTACTGAGACAACAATAACGAAAGCCTGTTATATGTTGTATGTGTAATATAGCGTCCATTGTTTGCTCAGTACATTGATCGACAGGTAAAATTCTTTTTTTTTTTAATCAAACACCAACACTAAACTCAGACCTGTAGACATGTTTCAAAAACATATCTAGACACACCCAAGATTTTACTGACAAGCCCTAACCTGTTGCAGTTCTACTGTGGTGTGGATTCTCTGTTCAAAGGTATTTTTGCTTCACTGAACATATTTGCTGGCTAAACCAGTCACTTCACCCTGCCTACATAACAACTAAAAAATAAATAACCTTGAATGTACATGAGTCAAGAGAGTAGCATCCAGCTCAGTTTGTTTCCCATCCAGTTATCACAATACAATCTTATCGTATGTTAAACATCTTACAGGAGAGTGGTCTGGGGACCAGGCGATGAAAATCCACTCGTGTCCTTGACTGTTAGTAGAGTCCAGTCTGTATAAAACGTAGCATGGTAGATCCTTATCAAGAAGAGGGATAACTAGGGAATTATAGTCTTGCTCCCAGCTCTGAGATGCCCGCTTGGTGTCACCGAGCGCTAGCTGTTCTATAAAGCATTAAAAAAACAAAAAAAAACAAGAATAATACAAGGTTGATTTCATCAGGACGACATTCAGACCCACAAGGCAATGAATATTCATGATAGCTCTTTACTTCATTATTATGAAAATAAAAACTGGCTTATTTCAAAGGTGAGCTGCTGTTCTTGAGACTCCTCTGCCATGAACAATTTGAATAACATTGGATAGTATCGACACACATGCTATTCAGTGCTGTAAAGAAATCAGTACATATTAAGATGTCTTCGAGTACATATTGGTCAGTACCATACTATATACTAGTATGAATGCAGTCTCTATAATCAGTTCATCAAAACAAAATTTGCGTCATTGTGTTTTGAACAAACAGCATTAGCACCACCATCGCATGTCACACCTCGGGCATCTGCCATGCACATATGACAAATACAGGAAACTGAAAGAAAAGCAAGCCTTATTAGAAATTACTAAATGTTTTATTGTCCAGTATAAAGTGAGGAGGATCAGACATTTCAAATGGGTCACATGTGGCATAAATAAAGTAAATAGCTTGTGACTCATGAATCAGACCTTCTTGCACTGTTGTGCAATACATGTTGTAATCACATTACACTATAATAATTTGCAATAAAGCAAGTGCTTATAATGTCTTCTTACCATCTTTGATCACAATCTTCAGAAGTCTATAATCTCCATTCCTGGCTCTGGCAAATATGTCTTTCACCTCCGCAGAAGCTTAAAGAAAAAACACACAAAAATAGAACAATTAAACAAACAAACAAGCAATTGAAGGAAAACAGCACCATCATGAGCTTCATTTCTCAGTGTATGTGGACCAGATTTTGTTACACATCAACTGCTGAAGTCTACATCTGTATCACATCTGGACCTAAAGCCTGTCACTCAAAATATGCTTGCATGTATTTTGTAACGTGGCACAGGTTTGTAGACTAACACAACATGTTCAGTTAGAAAAGAAATCAAAAAATTTTTGGAAGAATGCAGTATATTTAAATGAGGATACAGTGTTGAGAGCTAGCACGCACACTGCCTTAGCTTACAGAATACTTACATATTCTACCGGTCCAGTAGAGTTGTTTTTTTGTTGTTGTTTTTTTTTTCCAAACAGTTTCTTTGCACTGGTTTGGTGAACTGATTATTTAATCAAATGTTGCTGAGCAGAATAAATAACTCTATACGGAAGATGAGGAAACTGCTAGAGATTCAATGGAAGTGGCAATAATGGTTATGCTGATATTTTTGGAGGGTGATCAGTTTAAAATGATCTCAAGTAAATCACACCAGAACCAGTCAAACCTTTTTAGTTAAAACCAGCTTGGACTAGTCAAATCTGAACATTACAAGTAAAACATAATCTTTATTATAATTGTTACGTTTTTGATCCTATTCATCTTTTACTGCAGCAGGCAAAATAAACAAACAAACAAACAAATAAATAAATATCCTTGTTCATTCTGGCTGCGTGCTCACTGTCACCTCACGCCTCCAGAACTGTAGGTTCGAATCTCGCCTCCAGTCTGTGTATGTGGAGTTTGTGTGTTCTCCTCCCGGGCTGATTTGTGTTCCCCAATTGCCTGTAGTGTGAAACTAGTTGTGTGAGTGTGTGCTTATGCTGTGCAATAGGTTGGCACTGTATCCAGGGTGCCCCTGCTCTGAGTACCTTGGGTTAAGGTTAAAATTAAATGATTTGCCACATGAACCATACAGCACAGTGAATTATTTTTTCGCTAGTTAGGAAGCTGTAGTCAGAGCACAGGGTCAGGCAGGATACAGAAGACAGGGTTAAGTGCCTTTCTTAAGGGCTCGACAGTGGCGGTGCTGGGGCTTGTACACACGACCTACTGATCAGCAACTAAATGCCTTAACAGTTTGAGCCACCAGGCCTCAGAACCCCCGGGGCAACTATACACAGGACAAGCAGTGCTGAAAATGTACAGGGTGAATGAATGGATTAATGGTTCTTAGCTCCAGCTGTAAACTCAAACATTCAGGAATAAGCTGCAAATTGTTGCCACTTAGTTCACAGAGCATCTGCTCTTTAGTAAGGTGTCTGACCTAAATATAAATTATTAGAGCAGGTAATTTGGAGCAGTGAGTAAATGGGCTAGAACCCCATCACCATGGTAAAGCATGATGATCTGGCGGATACAGTATTTGAGGTGGAAATGAGCCATCTGTGTGTGTGTGTGTGTGTGTGTGTGTGTAGGCGTTGCCCACTTCCACATCTCGCTATATCACAGCACAGCAACACAGATGTTGTCAGCTACCAGCCTGAACGAGGTGTAAACAGGCACGCGCATCATGTAGCTCAATCACGAGCTATAAACTAGCGTTCAGCTAAAACTAACTGCACCTCCATGTCTGACAGAAAGCTGAACGCTACCCTGCTCTCTCTCAAACACACAGCTGAGCTAGACCCGTGCGAAATCTTTTCAATGAATCTCTACAGAAAACTCCACCCTGAATCATTCACATGAGAAACACATCATATAAGCGAGTAACTGACAGGACAGTTAACGGGAATGTACCTTGAATTCCAGTTTGATGGGACATTTTCTCCGGTGAGGTGAGCGGTTGATCGGCGGAAAAAACCAGGAAGAAGGAAATAGAACTACAGTCACGTGACTGGCTCCAGTTGGCGTCGTCACTTGTCTTTCCTCCAAGCGCATTTGTTAGCGATTGCGCATGTGCAGTGAGACAGTAGGGCATGATTTTTTTTGTTTGTTTGTTTTTTCTGCTGAAAACAATAACACACAATTCAAAAACAGCATAGCCAAAGTAGATAAAAGTAGGAGAAGGTAACAAAAGGAAAACAACAGAAGATCAAATAATAATAATAATAATAATAATAATAATAAAACCACCAGAAAAAAAGAAGGAAATGTAAGAAGCACCAGAAGTAGAAACAAAAAAATTGTTACCCATGACTCACATAAGTATAAAATCTTGTGTAACAGCTTTGGAGTTTTTTGATAACATAATACTTTCTAAATATCTTATAATGTATTTTTTTATGTCGTCACATTTTTTATGTCATCACATTTTCTTGTACAATATTTATTGCTATATTATTATTATTATTATTATTATTATGTAAATTATTATTTACATTTATTAATAAAAATGTAAATCAAATTATTTATCATACAATTTGTATCCTCCTCCTCTTTCTTGTACTAAAAATAAATAAATATGTCTTTTATTTAAAAAAGAAAAAATCAGGAAACAAACTTTGAATAAAACCAAGAATATCAGACCAAAATTTTTCTGGTATAATTACACGACCATAACAAATGCACAATGGTTTCATGAGCAGAGTTACAGAAAGAGCTGCTGGTGTTGTAGTAGTGTTTTACTCGCAGTAGTGCAAACTAGTGTAGGGGGCAATAGTAAAAGTAACGTGTAAGTCTAATAAGCAGTTCATTTTTATTATAGCAAATAAATACAAATACTGCTATCTTGAATAAATATATTTAACTTATGTCAAGTTTTATAACTCTAATGTTGAAGGTGGAAAATGCAGGGGAGACTAGAGCACTGTCCCCAAGTGAGTGAGTTCCGTGAAGGGGCCGAACTGTCAATCATTCCTTAATTGGCTTACATTTTTATCATGAAATATTAAGGAAAAAAACACTGAAAGTTTGTTGTATTTTTTAGTGATAACAAACACTGTCCCTGAATGTTAGGAACTATTTGCACTACACACACACACTCACATCTACACATATATTTTATATTTATTTATTCACAACTGCAAAATTTCTGACAAAAAATATATAAAACTATATAACAAAATAACTTTGCAACAAACGAATGTGCAATACTGTAATGAGCAATATCTTAATCTGTGTTTTTTATTTGAATTGTGATTGTTGATTTAAATATAAATTGTTTAGTGCAATATCATATCGGCTTTAATATTCGGACAATAATGGAGTAAAGTTTATGGTAGAGGGACCATAAACCATAATTAGGAACCCTTCATTTAACCTTGTGCCATGACAATAATCTATCTATCTATCTATCTATATATATATACACACGTGGACAAAATTGTTGGTACCCTTCGGTCAATGAAAGAAAAACTCACAATGGTCACATAAATAACTTTAATCTGACAAACGTAATAATTTAGAAAAATTCTATGAATGTTAACCAATGAAAGTCAGACATTGCTTTTCAACCATGCTTCAACAGAATTATTTTAAAAAATAAACTCATGGAACAGGCTTGGACAAAAATGATGGTACCCCTAGAAAATACTGAAAATAATGTGACCAAAGGGACATGTCAATTCAAGGTGTGTCCACTAATTAGCATCATAGGTGTCTACAATCTTGTAATCAGTCAGTGGGCCTATATATAGGGCTCCAGGTAGTCACTGTGTTATTTGGTGACATGGTATGTACCACACTCAACATGGACCAGAGGAAGCGAAGGAAAGAGTTGTCTCAGGAGATTCGAAAGAAAATTATAGACAAGCATGTTAAAGGTAAAGGCTATAAGACCATCTCCAAGCAGCTAGATGTTCCTGTGACTACAGTTGCACATATTATTAAGAAATTTAAGATCCATGGGACTGTAGCCAACCTCCCTGGACGTGGCCGCAGGAGGAAAATTTATGACAAAATCAAAGAGACGGATAATCCGCATGGTAACAAAAGAGCCCAGAAAGACTTCTAAAGAGATCCAAGGTAAACTTCATGCTCAAGGAACATCAGTGTCGGATCGCACCATCCGTCGTTGTTTGAGCCAAAGTGGACTACATGGGAGACGACCAAGGAGGACACCATTGTTGAAAACATATAAAAAAGCCAGACTGGAATATGTCAAACTACATGTTGACAAGCCACAAAGCTTCTGGGAGAATGTCCTATGGACAGATGAAACAAAAATGGCAAGCTCTATGTTCACAGACGGAAAAGGAAGCATATCAAGAAAAGAACACTGTCCCTACTGTGAAACATGGAGGAGGCTCTGTTATGTTCTGGGGCTGCTTTGCTGCATCTGGCACAGGGTGTCTTGAATCTGTGCAGGGTACGATGAAATCTCAAGACTATCAAGGGATTCTAGAGAGAAATGTGTTGGCCAGTGTCAGAAAGTTGGGTCTCAGTCGCAGGTCATGGGTCTTGCAACAGGACAATGACCCAAAACACAGCTAAAAACACCCAAGAATGGCTAAGAGGAAAACATTGGACTATTCTAAAGTGACCTTCTATGAGCCCTGACCTCAATCCTATTGAGCATCTTTGGAAGGAGCTGAAACATGCTGTCTGGAAAAGGCACCCTTCAAAGCGGAAACAACTGGAGCAGCTTGCTCATGATGAGTGGGCCAAAATACCTGCAGAGAGGTGCAGAAGTCTCATTGACAGTTACAGGAATCGTTTGATTGCAGTGATTGCCTCAAAAGGTTGTGCAACAAACTATTAAGTTAGGGGTACCATCATTTTTGTCCAGGCCTGTTCCCATGAGTTTTTGAGTTTTCTTTTTTTTTTTATAATTCCGTTGAAGCATGGTTGAAAAGCAATGTCTGACTTTCATTGGTTAACATTCATAGAATTCTTATTTATTATTACTTTTGTCAGATTAAAGTTATTTCTGTGACCATTGTGTGTTTTTCTTTCATTGACCAAAGGGTACGAACAATTTTGTCCACGTGTGTATATATATATCTATCTTAAAATGTGTAGAAATCTGTAGAAATGCCATGTGTCATTATATATTTATATTACAGTTGCATCCAGTTTCATCAGGGTGCTGGATGGATTTTGAAAATGTACTTGACAATACTGTCCTTGCAAGATCTATTCCAGAACAGATGATTTCATGTCTTAAAATAACAGCTGACTGTGTGTTGTTGTTGTTACTTAATTAAATAATGCCACATTTGTTAAATATCCAGTATTGTTTTAGAATGTGTAAAATGAATAAACAATGTATACATGTCAGTGTGCCATTGACCAGAGCAATATGTATATCTCAAAAATAAATATATAAATAAAACTGTCACAAGATCATAAGAAAATAAGATATGACCCCTGTTGCCAAGTGTGGCAGGAGTGCCTCAGTCAGGGTCCGTGGTGTGGCTTGGTGTTGTCTCTAGAGTGGCAGAGAACATGCTGTTGAGATTGTTTACTACTTCCTGCCAGCTCGGCTCTACTCCTCCAGCCCACTGGGCTGTCAAGCGTCATCATGTTGCAGGTTTTCCTTGTTGTAATCTTCCATGACTGGGCTCCACTGGGGCCAGCTAGCCCCATCAGGCTCAGCAGGTGAAAACCGGTCATTCCACTCACAGTTATTCCACTCAGTCCAGCTGGCTTAGCCAGTCCAACATCTGCACCAAGAACTAGCTTGACCACTTAGTATTGTTAAAACAATGCACTTGCTCTTTTTATTGTCAGACCTTCATTTACAGTGCAACAGCTGCAATATTGATTATCGCAGAACTGGCTTTACAAAATAAGCACCCACTACACGAAATCACTGTGATACTACAATAGAAATTCATGTAGTGGTTCCGTTTGATACATTTCTCCTTTTCTTATCTTTGATTCATTTAATGCTTTATTTTATACATATTGATGTTGGTGTACAACTGTGAATCTTTATTCAGAATATCATCATAACCTCACATCCCACGCATCACTAATTTTCCTTATTTATTGGCAAACACTTTATTTTATAAATATAACATTCAATAACTCATTCATTCAAAGCACACAAATTGAATCATCATCATGATCATCATCATCATCATCACTCATAATCACTTTATCCAGGTCTGGGTCACAGTGGATCTGCAGCATATCCTAGGAACACTGAAGAATAATAAATAGCTTACATACTGTATACCTTATTGCCATCATTCATACTTCACAACCTGTATAGACATCCATTTCTGGAAATCTCAGAACAGGGGTATAGTCTGCACCAGTCCAGTGTCCCAAATCCTGTATAGAACAAGAGCAACTGTTGATGTGTTCATATAGCATTTATGCCATGATTGACTGATTGGTTGATTAATTGATTAAGTGATTAATTGGATTGATCTATTGATTTATTGGCTCCAAAATTATGTTCCAAGTTGTGAGTTGCATATATGTAAATGCATATAATGTGATACTAAACATATATTATACTAACTAACATATATTGACTAAATATATATTATCCTAAAAATGAACTACTAAATTAATTAATTCATTCATTTTCTATATGGCATATCTTGTGAAGGGTCACAGCGGCCTGGAGCCTATCCCAGGAGACAAAGGGCACAAGGCGGGGTACATCCTGGACAGGTTGACAATCCATCACAGGGCACACACACAGTACGAGCAATTTGGGAACGCCAATTAACCTAATCTGCAGGTATTAGGACTGTGAGAGGAAACTCACACAAACACAAACCCTTGGTGGGAATTGAACCCTGGACCCTGGAGGGCCGAGGCCACTGTGACGCCAATGAAATACATAAATATAAAAATTTCACAATCTACAAAGATTAAACCTAAAATGAGCCCCTTAGTCACAAGGACTGGTCTTTCTGTATGTGTGTGTGTGTGTGTGTGGAGGGAGGCAGGCAGGCAGGCAGTGGATGAGGGAGAGGAGGGTGTCAGCTGTTTTCAGCGTCTCTCTCTGTCTCCATGCCTACAGTACCTACATTGCTGTTACTGTATATCGTTTATTACTCGAGATTCATTTTGCTTGTTGTACACGTTGCTTCTTATCGCTTTTTGCTTTGGGGAAGCCCGGCACAGTGAGTGTGTAACAGGAGCCGGATTAGAGGAAGCGCCCCTGGGGGAGAGAGGAGCTCGCGCCGCCGCCGCTCAGATGAGGGGATGAGCTGATGAGGGGAAAGGTGATGGGCTCCGACATGCTCTCAGACTGCCCTAGTAAGAAAACAAACCAGTTCTTGTATGCCGTGTGCACGCTTACCTCGTGAATAATAATAAAAAAAAAATATATATATATATATATATATATAAAAACAGGAATGATTACACACCAACCCGTGAATGAACGAATAAATACATACATGAAAGTTATATGTCTTTCCCAAGTCGCGCACAGTATCATATTTGCGTCGTAAATCGTCGCTTATTGTGTCGTAAAGTGTCGCTCAGCCATACAGTAGCAATCAGCTGTTTTAGCTCGAACAGCCGACCAAAACAAACAGCCGTACACTACAAGTGTGCTCATTTACTGCCCAAATATGGCGCATAAACGTATTTCCACACTCTAGTAAACCATAGCAGGTGTTTTTGACTTGATTTTCAGATCATGTGGCATACACGATACAGTATATTTATAGCGGCATCATTTTCATATGTGTGTCTACAAACAGCCAGCTGCAGTGCTATTTATTCCAAGCCTTCTCACATCACTGCTGGTATTTTTAGGTAGTCTTTATATTACCACCATGTTTATTAATTATAATTCTGACTTCTCAAAGCTCAGTTACATTTTAGGCAATATTAGTTTAAAAGACATAATGGTCTTATGAAGCTGCATGCATAAAAATAGCTTATCAGGATGGGGATAAAAGAGCAGCAGTTACTTTTTCTTTTTTTTAACGCCCACCCCACTTTCAGCAAATGCTTTATCCTGATTAGGGTCGAAGTGGATGCAGAGCTTATCCCTCAAACACCAGGAAAGAGTTGGAGATTCACTCAGCATGGCATGCCAGTCCATCGTGCACACACTTTCATACATTCATTTATTCCTAGGGCAGGTTGGCATAGCAATTTCATCTCCATCCATCCAGCCAGCTAGGAACCTCTGTAGTCCAACTAGGGATGATGGAGGCCAATGGTGATTATCATTGTATTTATTCCTGTTTTACGATTGTGGTAATTTGGGAATGCCACTTAGCCTTATCTGTATGATTTTGGACTATGGGAGGAAACCAGAGTACCCGAAGGAAACCCAAGAAGAACAGGGAGAACATGCAGCCTCCATGCACACAGTCCCTGAGGCAGGAATCGAACCCGGAGGTGCAATGCGACAGGGCTAACCACTAAGCCACAGTGGCAGCATAGCGATTTCACCTACTAATTTATTTTCTCTGGTGAATGGAGGGGGGCTGGAAAAACGAGAGGATATCCGCATGAACATGAAGGAGAACAAGCGAAAGTATGCTCAGGAACAAAACCTGAGCTGAGGATCGATCCAAGGAACTTTGGGAAGGTTCAGTAACAAGGGGTCTATACACTATATGGCCAAGAGTTTGTAGTCAGCTGATCCTGACAGCGGTACATGTTTGATGAACACCCCATTCTACACTTAGTCTACCACTTTAATATCATAATAACCTCTACATTTTCCTGCGAAGGCTTTCTATTAGATTTTGGAGCATGTCTGTGAAAATCTGTGCCACAAGAGTATTAGTTAGGTCACTCAGTTCATGTTGTGCAAGGAGGTCTGGGATGCAATCATCATTTCAGTTCATCCTCGAGGTGTTCTGTGGGGTTGAGGTCTTCTTGAGTACTTCCACATTGGCAAACCAGGTCGCAAACCATGTCTTCATGGAGCTCACTTTGTGCACACAGGCATTGTCCGGTTTGAGCATCATATTGCAAGTGAAGGTAAATCATAATGCTACATTATCCAAAGACATTCTGGAAATTTTTTGTCCTTACACCTTTTTTGCAAAAACCTGGGCACAAATGTCAAGTGTCCACATACTTTTGCTTATATAGTGTACTAGCTTCAGTTGTCTTTTTCTGTACTTGAAAGGTATGATGAGTGTGAAATCATATACATCAGAGTGCTTGAAAAGAAAATACTGCACTGTTAGTCCTGTAGCATTTGGCAATTTCTATTACCTTTGGTCAGCCCTTATTTGGCCCACTGTTGACTCTTTAGCACTTGAATCTATAACCTTTTACAGCACTCCTATGATGCTTAGTTACCCAGTGCACACATTCAGAAATCATCCTGCATTCAGCTCATTTCAAATAAAGTGTTACTCTCACAGTTACAGATAGATTCTGCCTTTAAATCAATCCCATGTACAATGCATCCCATGATTGCATTGTACAGTCACTTGTGTTCCAACAACACATACATTTAACAATGCATCAGGTTAAAACTATTAAAAGTATTTATCACTAATTTACATGTATTTTAAACTGCATGTTGCAATTCTCGTCCTGCTTTTTCTTCATGAATATGTTATGATTTATGTTTCCCTTAGTAGTGTAGCCTTTCACTATATTTACTATTTTAAAATAATGAAAAAGCATAAAGCCATTTTCTCTCCTAATTGATGCTCAGCTTAAACTTTGCGAGGTGTGCAGTGTAGTGCTGAGCATTATCTATATATCTCTTTGTATCTATATACAGTATCTAAGTATCGAAGGATCAATCAATCAATCAATCAATCTATCTATCTATCTATCTATCTATCTATCTATCTATCTATCTATCTATCTGTCTGTCTGTCTGTCTGTCTGTCTTAATAAATAAATAAATAAAACAGAAATCTTTGTCTTGATGTAACCCGATATCTTAGTTTATAGTAAAATACTGAGAATTGGTTATGTTTCAGTAAAATTATTTGTGAGGAGCATATTGGGTGGTTTATTTAGTTAACAGAATGGATGTTGAAATATTTATGCACCTAGTGTACCTCATGTACTGTATTCATACTTATTAATTTTTCATAATTCCAGTTTGGCAGTGCGGCACATTCTTAGTTATTGCCCTCTGTTTCTTTTTTCTTTTCTTTTTTTTCTTTTTTGAGAAGGCAGATGGATGGCGAGGATCAGAGGATTGGAATTAGGTGTCCGTTTCCGTTATTATTTCCAGCACCCATGGTTGCGCCTCCTTGTTGCCTACCTTGTCACCTTCTTCAACTTTCTCATCTTTGCTGAAGACCCTGTATCACACAGCCAGACGGAGGCACACATGATAGTTGTGGGAAACTGCTTCTCCTTCATCCTGAATAAGTACCCAGGTGGAGGGTGGAACTTCCTGAAAGTGTTGATGTGGATTCTGGCGATCTTCACAGGACTCATTGCTGGGAAGTTCATCTTTCATCGAAGACTGTTTGGTATGTAAGCTGACTTCATTTTGTGTTTTCTGTTCAGGATATGATAGTGGTGTGTAATATGCTTTAACACTCTTTGTAGTGCTGCGTGCTGCATAGATTTAGTCAATCGTGACCACTTTAATGCTAGATCCTAATTTGGAGCGTTAGTTAAGAATGAGATAACCAGGTTTTTTGGGGGTCATAGCATACTCAAAAGTCATGAAAATCAGCACATAGGTGGAATCTGCGGCCATTAGGATGCTAGTGGGGCTGGGCCCTGGGCGTGACACAGGGACTTCACAGCACCCCTTGGAAAATCTTGCTTATACAGTACACACTTTCACGTAAACATATAAACCTTGTACACACATAGATCATTGAGCTGAACGACTTTCACACTGCATATCATGGGCTCTACTCAACAGAAAGTCAGTTACAGTATTTTGGCGTATTTGCAAAATGCACTAAATGTCAGAATAATGTAAGACACGGCAGGTATGAAACAGTAAATGAAGTTGTGATATCTTGGTCGGTGTTGCCATGGAAAGGATTTAAAATAAGGACATGATAGAGGAAAAGTAATTTCTTATATCTTAGGAGTGGAGAGTCCTAATGTTTCAGTTTGCAATAGTTTTTTAAAACTTATTAGCCTTTTAAATTGGCTAAATTGGCTTGATTCTGGCTGTACTGAAAACAACCCTAACCCTTTTGTGTGTGTGTGTGTGTGTGTGTGTGTGTGTGTGTGTGTGTGTGTGTGTGTGTGTGTGTGTGTGTGTGTGCGTGTGTGTGTGTATGTGTGTATATTATTATTATATAATTATTTAATAAAATTACATTTAAGTATGGAAAATGGTATTCAGATTAGTGCACGGTGGTGTAGTGGTTAGCACTGTCTCTTTGCACCGCCAGGGTCCGGGTTCAGTTCCCAGTCAGGTTTGATTCCCGTCTCTGTGTGCATGGAGTTTGCATCTTCTCCCTGTGGTTGGTGGGTTTCCTCCGGGTGCTCCGGTTTCCTCCCACAGTCCAAAGACATGCCGATTAGGCTAATTGGCATTCCCAAATTGTGTGTGAATGAGTGTGTGTATGTGTGTGTGCCCTGCGATGGATTGTCACCCTGTCCAGTGTGTACCCTGCCTCGTGCCCTAAGTCTCCTGGGATAGGCTCCAGGCCCCCTGTGACCCTGAATACAGAATAAACTGGTATAGACGATGAGTGAGGGATTTATTCAGATTAAAGCCTTCATGTCTCAGTTAATGTGGCTAATTCACTTCATTGTGATGATATGCATGTAAGTAATCATGCAGATGCTTCATACTGTACAGCACATATCACAGATCTTAGGACAGTAAACATTTTTACTCAGGGGTTTTTGGACTTCTCTTGTCAGTTTAACAGTTAGAGGAAAAGTCAGTGTGCCTTTGGACATCACTATGATCTGTTATTTTGGAACTGTCAATTTTGGTCAAGCTCATTGTTGCTTTGCAACTATATTTGTATCCTTGATGTTAATATTCTACACTTTATGACTCTTATATGTGAGGCAAATATACTTGAAAACATGGTAACTAACACTATCTGTTATACTGTAGTACAAGGTGCTGAGGAATCAGTCAAGTATACTGTAATAAACCTGACATATTGAGGTCATAGTATGACAAGCATACCTTCTGGTGGCCTCTACTAATTCTAACCTTTCAAGCTAACCAGAAATTAAAGACACCACTAAACCACCTGGACATCTGAGATAATCAACATGTAGTGAGCTTAAACTATTTAAGGAAACATTCGCGTGTGCATATGTACTGGTCATCAATGCCTGTCGCTGTTGCTGTAAAAGTATCAACGTAACTTTTTTAAGCAGGATTGAATTCGCTGCTGTATAGATATACACACATGGTCAATGAAAGAAAAACACACAATGAAAGAAAAACACACAATGGTCACATAAATAACTTTAATCTGACAAAAGTAATAATTAAAAAAAAATTCTATGAATGTTAACCAATGAAAGTCAGACATTGCTTTTCAACCATGCTTCAACAGAATTATTTAAAAAAATTAACTCATGGAACAGGCCTGGACAAAAATGATGGTACCCCTAGAAAATACTGAAAATAATGTGACCAAAGGGACATGTTAATTCAAGGTGTGTCCACTAATTAGCATCATAGGTGTCTACAATCTTGTAATCAGTCAGTGGGCCTATATATAGGGCTCCAGGTAGTCACTGTGTTGTTTGGTGACATGGTATGTACCACACTCAACATGGACCAGAGGAAGCGAAGGAAAGAGTTGTCTCAGGAGATTCGAAAGAAAATTATAGACAAGCATGTTAAAGGTAAAGGCTATAAGACCATTTCCAAGCAGCTAGATGTTCCTGTGACTACAGTTGCACATATTATTCAGAAATTTAAGATCCATGGGACTGTAGCCATCCTCCCTGGACGTGGCCGCAGGAGGAAAATTGATGACAAATCAAACAGACGGATAATCCGAATGGTAACAAAAGAGCCCAGAAAAACTTCTAAAGAGATCCAAGGTGAACTTCATGCTCAAGGAACATCAGTGTCGGATCGTTGAGCCATGGGAGACAACCAAGGAGGACACCGTGGTTGAAAACAAATCATAAAAAAGCCAGACTGGAATATGCCAAACTACATGTTGACAAGCTACAAAGCTTCTGGGAAAATGTCCTATGGACAGATGAGACAAAAATGGAATTTTTTGCCAAGGCAAATCAGCTCTATGTTCACAGATGGAAAAATGAAGCATATGAAGAAAAGAACACTGTCCCTACTGTGAAACATGGAGGAGGCTCTGTTATGTTCTGGGGCTGCTTTGCTGCATCTGGCACAGGGTGTCTTGAATCTGTGCAGGGTACAATGAAATCTCAAAACTATCAAGGGATTCTAGAGAGAAATGTGTTGGCCAGTGTCAGAAAGCTGGGTCTCAGTCGCAGGTCATGGGTCTTGCAACAGGACAATGACCCAAAACACAGCTAAAAACACCCAAGAATGGCTAAGAGGAAAACATTGGACTATTCTAAAGTGGCCTTCTATGAGCCATAACCTCAATCCTATTGAGCATCTTTGGAAGGAGCTGAAACATGCTGTCTGGAAAAGGCACCCTTCAAACCAGAAACAACTGGAGCAGCTTGCTCATGAGGAGTGGGCCAAAATACCTGCAGAGAGGTGCAGATGTCTCATTGACAGTTACAGGAATCGTTTGATTGCAGTGATTGCCTCAAAAGGTTGTGCAACAAACTATTAAGTTAGGGGTACCATCATTTTTGTCCAGGCCTGTTCCATGAGTTTTTGAGTTTTCTTTTTTTTTTTTATACTGTAATTCCGTTGAAGCATGGTTGAAAAGCAATGTCTGACTTTCATTGGTTAACATTCATAGAATTCTTATTTATTATTACTTTTGTCAGATTAAAGTTATTTCTGTGACCATTGTGAGTTTTTCTTTCATTGACCGAAGGGTACCAACAATTTTGTCCACGTGTGTAGAACTATTTCACAGTGAGGTCTTGTAGCATATAATTAATCAAGTAACTGAAAGCTTTTGAGTGCCTCAGATATTTTCATTAAGATGCTATGATTAGAGTGTATGAGAAATAATTACAATTATACCACAGCACTGTTGAATTCTCTGTTCTGGTTGATCAGTAGGTGTTGATTCATTTTTGATTACAGCTTCGACAATGCAGGCTGCCAGGCAAATTGCACGTTTATAATAATGTCCTTTTTTTCCCCTCCACAATATTGCATGACTCTGGCCTATATTCATTTTAATGAGTCCTAATCTATGCCTTTATAAGCTCCTGTGTTGAGAGCTGCTACACTGCCGGAACATTCTCGCTACTTAGTAACAGTATATCCAGAGAACCATCTCTCACTTAGACCAAACATTCTGCCCACATTACACTCATTCCATTACATCTACAAAGCCATATGGGGCTGTGCCGTGGGTTACCTCTATCAGCTATTGCTTTCTGTGTACTACTGTAGGTCCCCAGTTGTAGACTTTATTCCGTTGGTGGCAGGTCTTTTAACACTGGAGCACTCAAGCATTGTAATCCTCTTTCACAAGGCCTTTGTGATGGCACATGTCCTGCTTTAAACACACCTCAAAGTCATTGCTTTTTTTTTTACTGCTATCAGGCTCTCAGGAATTAATAGGTCCTCTCAATTTACCGGTTTCTGACATCTCAAAAAACAAAACTGTTTATAGCATTTTGCAAAATCGTACAAAAGTCACACTAATAGAAGAGAACGAATTTCGAGATCATATTTTAGTATTTGTTCCTTTGTCCGTTTGTATATTTCTTTTTCACATTTTCAAAAATGTAGTTTTTTTGACAAACACATTTCTTTATAAAGAGTTCTTTTGTATGTAAACAGGAAAACATCCAGTTCCTCTGTTGAAACTTTGTAAGTAGACTGAATGTTTATGGCTATAAGTGGCATTGTATTATTATACTGTAACATGTAGTGATAGTTGCAATTTTATGCTTTTTTGTGAATTGTAAGTTACTGTAGTAATATACAGCACAGTGGTACAAGTAATCAATCCTGTCATTCAATCCTGTGATTTGTTTAGGTGTATTGTATATAGGATTTGTCTACAATTTGTCCCATGGAACTTCTTTATAGAGACATTTTATACCTTATACATAATGAGTAATATTCTGCAGCTAGCCTATTTAATAAATAGGGTGTTCTTAATAAATCAGTGTTCTGCCAGAGAATGAGCTGTGAATAAGTAGCTTTATTTGGAATTTCCTTCCATTACGGAAAACAGAACCTCACAAACCTTTATACATGTTGTACAGAATTAGGCTAGCAGGCGTTCAAATGGCTTTACATCAGTGTGTGTGTCTAATGAGCTCATAAGATGTATGAGCTTGTTACTATAGAAGTATTTATGTTTTTGTAGAGAGATAGATAGATAGATAGATAGATAGATAGATAGATAGATAGATAGATAGATATAACTTTATTGTTATCATGCAGAACATGATGTCGTTGTATAATTCCTGTTATCCGTTGAGGATAAGGATGAGGGTGAGAATGGATTCCCTGTTAAGTCTGGTTCATCTCAAGGTTTCTTCCTACTGCCATCTCAGGGTTTTTCCTTGCCCCTGTCGCCGATACCATTGGTTTGCTCATCAGGGACAATCTCATTATTATCTAAACAAATTTTTTCTCACTCACACACTATTTAAATAATTTTTCTTTTTATTTTGTGAAGCTGCTTTGAGACAATGACCATTGTTAAAAGTGCTATATAAATAAAATTGCAATTGTAGGTACTCTTTAACGAAATGCAGTTTAGCTTATACCAAAAATGTAAATAGTAGTGTACATCAGTGCAAATATTGGCATTGTGCAACTTTCAAGGTGCAGGCTAAATAAGTAGATTTATATGTATTATATATTATATTTGTATGTGACAAATAAAGTTTGAATTTGAATATACCAAGGTTATGCAGTGAATATGTTCAGTAGCTAAAGCTATGAAATGGAAAATTACACCGTTATTATAGAAAGTCTTAAGCAATATAAGCAAGCATCATCCATACATTTGAGCAATTTGAGATATACATACTGATATATACATACTGAATATATATATATATATATATATATATATATATATATATATATATACTATACTACCGGATTATGTGTGTAACTGACCTGTGTATGGGTGTGGGTCAAATGTTTGGTTTGCAATTGTTTTTCTACAACTTTTTAAAAATTGTTTTTAACATTGTATATTAATACTGAAAAGATTGTAATTGTGACAGAACAAGAATGGAATTATGTAGTCAACAAAAACATGCTAAATAATCCGGAATATCTTTTATATTTTTGATTCTACAAATTAGCCACCTTTTGCTTTGATGACAGTTTTGCACACTTTTGGCATTCTCTCAGTCAGGTTCTCATCTGGAATGGTTTTTCAACAATCTTGAAGGATTTGATACAGCAAAATGCTGTGGTAGCCATGCTGGTTAATTGTGCCCTCAATTTTGACTCAGTCACCAGCAATGCACCTCCAAACCATTCAACCTCATCCTCCATTCTTCACAGCGGGAAGCACACATTCAGGAACTGTCTGTTCACCCTCTGTACGTCCAACAAATTTCGACTAATCAGACCAAAGGACAGTTTTTCGCTGAACTAACGTCCATTTCTTGCGTTTCTTGGCCCAAAAAAGTCTCATTTGCTTGTTGTCATTCTTATACCATGTCCTCTGCAGCAGAGGTAGTTTATGCTCTTCCTTTCCTTGTACAGTCCTCAGGACAGACGGTTTCTTCATAACGTTTGATGATTTTGGCGACTGCACTTGGGGATCCATTTAAAGTTCTTGAAATTTTTTAAAATAATGAACTGTTTTCCCTATACTTGACTGAATGGTTCTTGCCATGATATAAATTTGTACATAATATAGATTTGCACTAATAGGTAGGGATGATATGATATTATCATGATCCTTAAGTGCCAATTTGACTAGAATTGCTATTCTATAAGTATCGCAAATTTATAAATATCTCGATTGAATATTACATTTTCACTCGATTTTATAACAATTCCCCCCCCCCCCGATTTTCTCCCTAATTTAGTCGTGTCCAATTCCTCCCCGTCACTAGGGGGCTCCCACATTAAGGCTACTACTACCACTCAGCCGGGAGGGCCGAAGACTATCTCGTGTTTCCTCCGAACCACGTGACGCCAGCCGACCGCATCTTTTCGAACTGCTCGCTCGCGCACTGTTGGGGGCGGCGTAACACACTCGGAGGACAGCGCTATCCACGCCCCTGACTGGCTGTAGAGTCGTGATTAATGTGGGAGCACTAAGTACCTCTCATCCCTCCCCTCTGAGAGAGCTCGGCCAATCAGCTCTCTCTAGACCTCCGGCTGCGGGATTCGAACTGGCGATCTCCGGATGATAGGGCGAGCGCTTTAACCACTGCGGCGCAGTACTCGGCTCTTACTTAAAAGACAATTGCATTCAACTGAGCACTACGGTCATCTGCCATAATACAATATTTTTAAACAATACTAGCAAATAATTCACTTTTACCAAGCAGGATGAAAGTGTGTAAATAGTTAATCTGTAGAATTTTAAAGAAGCGGTGACGTTTTACATCCTCATATGTCTCCAAAGTCTCAAAACTCAACCGTGTGCACGCAGGTTAAGTGGCTGCGTCTGTAACACCATAACTGTCAATCCGTGGCCAATCAGACCGAAAACCAGCAAGGATCTCTATTATAATCGCTATTATAAATGTAAAAAAATAATAATTATTATTGATTTTGGAGTCAGTGTGACGATACGTGAATCACCACACAATCCCCCCCCCCCCCCCCCCCTCTCCAATCTCTACTAATACTGCTATTGACTCTGTACCAAGGATTTTCTGAACAAGATAACTGATGGTCTAAAGCACATTAAGAAGACATGAAAAATGAATTCTTGACAAGCCATACCTGTGAATTGAAAACAATTCCAGGTGACTACCTTGTGAATATGAAAGAGAATCCCATGGGTATGTCAAGCTGTCATCAAAGCTAAATAGAGCTATTTTTGACAATATAAAATATCAAACATTCTTGGTTGCTTAACACTTCTTTTTTTTCTTTTTCTTTTTTTTACATACAGTAATTCCATACGTGTTATTTCATAGTTCGGATATCTTCACAATTAATGTATTAATGTTGAAAATAATAAAAATAAAGAAAAAACATTGAAGGAGACTTTTCAGACACAGTGGAGCTGCCATACCAGATGGAGATAGGGTTGGATGCTCTCGATGGTTGTAAGAACATATAATTGGTATGAATTGTGTAATGAAATACAGATAAGTGGTGAGGCTTTCTTTCAAGAGATGCTTAAGTGACATTTATGGAAAGATTCTCTAGTGTCAGCCTATGTTTTCAGGACAAGAGATACTGTGCTTTTTTACTTTAAAGAAAGAAAGAAGATGCTGGTAGTCGAATGCCTGTTTATTGCTTATTTTTTTATATAGATGTTCCACAACCTTAAATATCACAATAAACTAATAAAAAAAACTTGTCATTCTTTAATTAAGAAAATATTGGTGTGGTGTAAGAGGAATAAAACACAGTAACCCAAGAGCATGCCATTATAGGAAAATAATCACACCAGTTTATTTTCTCCAAATAAGTACACCCTTTACTGATTTATTGATCATACTGTATACGGTATGTTTATTATTTAAAATATGAGAGGGAGATGAGAGGATGTGTGGGTTAAAATATCACAATACGTAAGCCTATTCACATACTTTATTGTTACTTTTCTGTTTTCTTATCCTCTGGCTTTCTCACCATCTCTACAGCTAAACCATCTCTACTCCATCTTCTTACCATTGGTCTTCGGCCTGTCTGTCTTTATCTTTGCGCTATCCCGGTCTGTCAGCTTCTGTCGCCGTCTCTGTCCTGTGTATAAACTAGCCACGAGGTGTGGCATGTCGCATCATCTGGTCTGAAGGACATTGCACCCAGCCCAGACTTTCCTTTCAGGGAGCATTTTCACAAAGCCTTTATCACCAAACACAACAGAGTGAATAGTAGGTATAAGTAAAATGGAAGATCATCTAGAGTCACACCACTAAAAGAGATCATATTAAGAAATCACACGATCTGTTAGATGCAGAACGTTCCAGTCAGTCTCAGGAGGGAACAATGTGCTTTCTAATGACAGCTATGTGGCAGCTTGCTGAATACTGATGGAGGGTGCTAAACAATCAAAGCCTCTTGTTGTTCATTGTGCATCCCACTTTCTGATCTCAAATGCCATAGAACGAGAGTCTGTTAGATTCTGAGGATGGATGCCAAAATTCCTACTGGAATACATACAGAAACACACTCTGCAGAATCATCATTCTGTGTGGAAATCATTTCATTGTATAATCTGTGCTCCTCTATTGCCTTAAATGATTAAAATTATAAATTGTCAGCTTGTTAACAAACTGTGGCTATAATTTCTTTACTAATTTAGTATATTTAAAGCACCTCAGGATGGTCTAATATTAATATGCTCCTTAGGTCCCACTTTAGTAGGAACATCTGTATACCTGCTCCTAAATGCAGTGTGTGCAATTTAATCAGCCATGTGGCAGCGGCACAATGTATAAACTCATGAGGTGAAGAACTTGGGTTAATCCTCTCATCAGAATGTGTTGAACATTCCCTAGAGTTTAAAGAGAATACTGTATATGCCAAAAATATAATAATATGAACCTACATTGAATATAATCAGCTTTCAGCTTCTTGTTCCTGTGAGATGATATAATAATTCTCCCACAGCCAAGCAGCAGGCTTGATATTAGTGCTGTAAGTTATGCAGTCAAATCAGATCACATCCCAAAATTGTAGTACAAACTTCAAATATCCAGTGCTATCATTGAAACAACTATAGTAATTGAATAATCTGAAAACACTGCAATGACTTTTGTTGAAAAACCACAAGCTGTCATCTTTCCTTCAGAATGTTGTGAATGAGGTTTAGGTTTATTGTGAATGAGGTTCATGGTTTATTGTCACAGTCAAGCTCAGCAAAATTGAAGTTGCATTAACTTAGACATGTTGCAGACAGAAACCGTATTCACATCCCACCATCCCAGCATGCCCTTCTACCCTACCATGTAGCATACATTAACATAGGCCAAAAGAGAAGTGCTTAAGTTATTCCTTCCGTCCAAGATTTTTTGTTTGTTTCTCATAATGTAGTTATTGCATAATTTCTTTTATTGCACATATGAATGTTATGGCACATATTCCTCAGTTATTGCTCACAGTCTATTCGCATGAATCAGTTATTGCCAAAGGTGCCCAAGTTACGGTCCTTACTTTCCATGCTTTTTGATTTGCTTTGAATTCTTAGTTGTGCTTCTATTTTATTGTAGTTGTCGTACAAATTCTTACGTATTGTACATTATTTGAGTTATTGATATGGCGTGTAGTTGCTGTAAGTGTCCGTAAGTGATCCGACCATCACAGGGAGCTATTGCTGTCTTGTTAATCATGGTAAGTGCCTTAGAAAAGAAATGACTTATATCCTGAACCTCATGTCTGATGGGAGGAGATTAAAGAGGTGATGACTGGACTGTGTGTGGGGACCTGGATGCTTTCAGTGTTAATTGGTTACAAGCTTTGATGAAGCTTATAGTGTCGTTGTGGTTGTTGTTTTGCTGTTAACTGGTTCGTTCCTTGCTCCAGTAAATAATTTTTATATATAATATAATATAATATAATATAATATAATATAATATAATATAGTAGATCTTGCATATTCCATCTGGCTAGAACTATTAGTCAAGGAGTAGCGTATGGGGTATGTTATTGGTATCCAAGAGCGTTCAAAAAAATTATTTACTGGAGTACAGCATTTTAAATATTTAATATTTATTTTCCGGAAAACTGAGAACATTAGTAGTCTGATTAATATACCTTGCATATGTATATGTTGAATAATCATACGGTATAGGTACATTCAAGCCGTTTGGCTTTTATTCCACCAGTTGATCACTAGGTGTCAGTATTTGTGTGAGTCACAATTACTGAATGGGATTGTGAGAATGGCCAGAGTGGATCGAGGTGACAGAAAGACAATAACTCATATAACTACTCCGTACAGTTGTAGTGAGCATAAAAGAATGAGCTACAACAGCAGAAGCCCTTGTCAAGTTGACCTTGACCTTCTGTCAGCCATTAACAGAACACAGGCTGCAGTTGGCACAGACTCACCAAAACTGCACAGTTGAAGACTGGAAAAATATAACCTGGCCTGAGTCAAGCAGATGGTAGAGTTTATACACAGCATGAATGCATGGACCTTATCTGCCGCTTGAATGCAACAGTTTATTTAAGTATTGCTGCACTGACCATGTGCATCTCTTCTTGGACAATGCTCTTCAAAGCAATGTCAAACTGGTTTCATGTACATGTAAATGAGTTTAGTGTTTCTCAGTGGCCTTCCCAGTCACCAGATCTTAGTCCAGTCGTACACCTTTGGCATGTGGTAGAAGAAGAGATTTAAGACATGATTTTTCAGTGCACCTGAAAAATCTGTCGGAAGTGGAGAAAGAATCTCATAAGAATGTTTCCAACATCTTATAGAAACCATGCCATGAAGAATTGAGGCTGTTTTGAGAGTAAAGGAAGGTCTTACTCAGTATTAAGACTGAGTATTATAAATATCAACATTTAAAAAGATATTACCTACAGTATATCTTGCTTGATCCCCAGCCAATGCCCAGAACCCAGCAACAGGATGCAAAGCTAGTCCCAAGCCAGGATAGAATTGGAGGGTTACATCAGGAAGGGCATCTTTCATGAAACTTATGCCAAGTAGTTTGTGGATTGGATGGCCTGCTGCTCTTGAAGTACGTATACCCAAACCTCATTAGACTCCTTGCAGCAGACCAACTGTTCTCTTGTTCATAGCTATTCTTTATAATATATGCCAGTATGCAGTATATCAATACTGGCACATATATATGGCATATATATCAGTTAATTCCTGTTTAACCATGATGTTTAAGGAGAGTTGAAAACTATTTTAATACTGCTATCTTAAATTGTATCAAATGGCATGACTGTTAAATAGTATCTGAAATAAATACTCAAATTTTAAATAATAAGAACTTTATTTTTTCAACAGTAGTTATGATTTTTGGACTTGGCACATTCAGTCTTTGTTTGATCATTGTCACACAGATGTGGCAACTCTGTCAAAGCAGAAACAGATCCTAACTGCTGATTTCTGAATTGTGTGTACTGGAGGACTTCTCTGCCAGATTGCATGTTGTTTTAGATAACTACATAAAGAATGGCACAAACGCTGTAACCCTAAATATTATGACCTTGGCATATACCATTTTAAGCACACATTTTCTCACATTTGTCGCATTACTTACACCGTTTCCTTTCTTCATTATCGACTTGACACACTGTCATGTGCTGAAGCAGTGTGTGTCTCTGATGTGTGGAAATTGCAGATTTGCTTTGTTTGGAATCAGTGTATCAGTGTGTTTGAACAGGTGAAATAGCGTGCTTCGAGCAGGAGAGCACAGCTGCTGTGTGGTGTGTTTGCACACACCTGCTGTGTTCTCACTGCTTAATTCACCACTTAAATTGGCTATTACGTTCGCTTCCCAACATTTTCTCCTGATGTCCTGATTAGGCACGAAGTACAGTAGGAATTGTGCGATTATTCTCGTCAGGAGCATTTAAAGTGTTGAGAAGCAGCTGAGCGTGCGTCAGCGATTCTAGATGGCATCACTGACCAGGTACTCATACTGTAGCTAATAAATCCATATTCAGGTGTTGAAGTAGGCTGTTTATTCAGAGAGTAAACATTAAATCACCTTCTGCTTTGTTGCACATACTGTATGGAAAGAACAGGTGTTTCCGATGTCCAAAGGGAAAAGCTAACAAATAATAAGCCTACTGGTACAGGATTTCTGCTGCCTTATATTCACAATGATGTCTAAATATCATAAAATAAATTTTAGCAAAATGTTTTATAGAACATTTTTGGTAGATTAAAATATGCACATATTTAACATCTGTGGTCAACTTCTGGTATGTTTCTAACAGCAGTATCCTGTAACGAGGAGAGCAGACAGTGGTATACGTATCCCTGATTAATCGATGTGACCAGCGTTTCCTGTCCCAAGGGTCAGTCGTGACATTAAACCGCAACCCTTTTACAACATGATGAATGAATTCTCTCTGGCTGAGTCCATCGGGAGCTGGGCACATGTAGTTAGGACTGGGGTTCAGTATGCCTGGATTCTCCCTGCACAGCCAGGAAGCCCCCAAGAGAAACACGCAGACAATGACTTGACATTTAGAATGTTTCAAATAGCCTAGCTAGGCTTCTAACACTTCAGAGCATTGAAATATAATTAATGTGGTAAGGAGGCAAGGTTATTCGTATTATTATATATATTATTATATTATTCATATATATTGAAATAAATACACTGCATATATTGAATATAATAATATTCAACTTAATTAAGTTACAAAGTTTAGTTTCTATTATATTTTATTTAAATATGTTTTTCAGAATTTATAACTGCTTGAGTTCCAGTCTATAAAAATCTATACAAACTGGAGTGAACTGATTGAACTTTCCCCAACAGAATATTAGATTTCAAAAGTCATATACAGTACAGTGAGCACATTTGAAAATCACAAAGAGGATAACAGGCACTACAATAAGACTTATAAAACATTTATTCAATTATTCATCATAATGAGTCCATGACATTGAGAAGTTACTCTGAAACACCTGAATCCTACCTTTGCAGACTCTGAAGGGCTGAAGGTGCTGATTCTCCAACGGGTTACATTTCCATAAGAGTTTTTGTTTCCTTTTATCATTCCATTTAATGTTTTAATATCAAAAATGGGACAAGGCTGGATATTCCACCAATTTTCAATTAGCCTCTGAAAGCCTGTGCACTTCAGTGTCATCACGAAATTCAGTTTGAAGAGAAATGAGAAGGCTTTTGTTATTCAGTTTTCAATCATGGGATTTTCTTCCATTTGTTTAAAATGTGAGGCTGTCGAATTTTGACATGTTTCAAAGTCCAGTCTTTTACAGACATAAAAATCACCTGTAAAATAGTTTTTCTCTGGATTCAGAGGGGCTGTAACGTTTCAGATATCATTTTTTTGGCAAAATTCAAATACATTAGCAGAATTTATGAAAACTGGTTGAACAAATCAATGCAAACAATGGATTTTGAAAAGGGCAGTTAGTGGTTGAATGGTTACAGTTTTAGACTACTAGTGAGAAGGTTGGGCTAAATGTGACTTTTGGACTAAATGTGACCTCAATCACTCATAGTCTATACCACTTTATCCTGTATTCAGGGTCGTGGGCGGCCTGGAGTCTATCCCAGGAGACTTAGGGCACAAGGCGGGGTACACCATGGACAGGGTGCCACAAACACTCATTCACACACACTACGGGCAATTTGGGAAGGCCACTTAGCCTAATCTGCATGTGTTTGGGCTGTGGGAGGAAACTGAAGTACCAGGAGGAAACCCACCAAGCTCAGGGAGAACATGCAAACTCCATGCACACAGACACGGGAATCGAACCTGACCGGTAATTGAAACCAGACCATGGAGGTGCAAGGCGACCGTGCTAACCAGTACACCACCGTGCCTCCCACATCAAACATCTTAAGTCTAAAGACTAGAAACTGCCAGGCTTTGTTAGGATAATAAGATATGTGTATGTAGGGTCAGTCATGAAACAGCACCCCAGGGTTAAGGGCCTTGCTCAAGAAAGGCAGCTAGGTGGAGCTGGGACATGAACCGCCAATCTTCTTGACCAGCAACCCACTGTGTTATTACAGCCACAAAGGGCTTGTAGACATTAATTAAAAACTATTATGCTGGAACTTATAAACTCTTCAATCTATTTTTTTTTCCAACTTTTTTTTGTTGCCATTTTGTGATTAATTCTGCTGAATTATTTAAATATAGATCATTATTTATTTCTGTACAGATAGGCAGCACGTGAATAAAGTGAACAACTCTTCTTTGACCCAAGACCCGAAATCACCACTGTTAAAGAAATCTTTTCAGACTCATTTGTCTCACAGTGGCTCCTGAACCCCCACCCTCCTGGTGTCCTTGCAGCACAAGCGTGCCATGGCCAACTTCTGCTTCTTCCATCTCTGCTGGAAACGTTGGCTTGCAAGAATGTAGAGTACAGGATCCAGACAGCTGCTTACACTGCACAGCGCCTCCAAGAACTCATAGGATGTATAGAGTGTGTTCAAGTTTTCAGTCGTTACCTTGCCAATTAATCGCATGAACACTAAAGTCACAATCATGATGTGGTAGGGAGCATAAGACAACAAGAAAACCACCAAAGTTGCTGTGATAAGAATGAGAGGCTTTCCATTTCTTTTGGAGGCCTTATTTCCTGGCATGCTCCTCAACACCCTTACCATCTGAGTGTAAAAGGTGCCCATCACCACAAATGGAAGCAGGAAACCCATCAGCGCCCGCATTATCGAGATGATCGTCACATAAGAGAATGAGCCGTGGATTTGGTCCATGCAGAACGTAATGTTGCCAGGCTGACTCACGTCAAAAGTCATGAGCAAATCAGGGATAGACCCCAAAATGAGAATGATCCAGGTACAAACGGAGCAGAGGCAGGCCTTTTTACCATCCCACCAGTGCATGGAGCTGATCGGATGGACCGTACCAGTGTAACGATCAAAACTTATCAAAGCCATGAAGAAGATGCTACCATACACATTGATGTTGAAGAAGGTCTTCTTGAACTGGCAAAATATATTCAAGCCTTTTATATGTGACGTAGGCTGAACCACGGTGAAGAAAAGATTAAAGGGCAGCAAAAGTAGCCAGGCTATGTCGCACAGCGCCAAGTTTAGCAGGAAAATCGTCCCTGTGTTCCACGGTCTCCGACAGCATGTGTAGTTCACAATGGCCGCCATGTTACCCAGCAACCCCACTGGCAGACCAAGGACAAATAAGACCAGCAGGATAGAGCAGTACCATTTACCATCACTGAACTGACTGCAGAATGGCGTGGTGTCATTGGGGTAATCCAGGAACGCTTTCTCATCGTGTTCTGTGAAGAAATATGAAGATGGAACATGTTGCCATAAGATCTTCTCCTTCACAGTGTATTAATTACAGTTTTACATTTGACAGTAGACTATGACTGATTTTTCTCCCCCACAGGTTTGGTATCATACACTTTTACACTATTTTTTTTTACATTTACATTTGAACAATTTTACAAAAGAAATCTTTATTCTCCCTCTAAAATGATGATACAAATTGCAACTCACACTGACACCCATTAAAATCAGTTTCCTTAGACGTCAGATTAAAAAGCATACGTTATGTCTGAATTGTATACACTATACATTTGTCTATATTGAGATTTGACTATCCATGGTCTGTTCTAATTGCTCGTGTGTGTGTGTGTGTGTGTGTGTGTGTGTGTGTGTGTGTGTGTGTGTGTGTGTGTGTGTGTGTGTGTGTGTAAAAAGTTGAATCCTTACCAGGATTATAAGAGTTATTGATGAGAAAATGGATCATGCTGACAGACCGCTGCTCTCTTCTCTGTGTCTGTCTGCCAGCTCCACCCACCACATCAATCAATAAAGAGCTGTGTGCGCATGTGTCTGTGTGTGTTTTAAGGCTATGGCACTGGTATACAAGAGTGTAAATATTGAGAGGTATGATCTGTGTATCTTGCATCATGAGTGTCCACTGTGTTGGTATACAGTATATTGTGCCATTTTACTCCATCCTTAGTTGAGCTGAGGTTTACGAGGCATTTAGGAATAATCTTGTTTTTAACACACCTCAGTAACCGATTTGTCAAATTCAATTCAATTCAATTTATTGTCATTGTTACAAATAACAAGTATAAATAATAACAAGTTATCATTTGGCATCATCTCCCAGCATATAATAAAGTGCAACCATAGTGCAGTGATGCAATAACCATAACAGCTGTGTGAGGTAGAATATAGAGGATATAGAGGGAGAGGAAGGGGGGGACACAAACCACAAGAAAAAGCATGTATTGTGTGTATATATGTATAATTTGTGTATGTTATAGCCAACCACTAGAGGGACCTAGTTGCAAAGGAATCAGGTTTTAAAATCATTTATTAATTTTTTCAGTTAAGCACAGGATGTCCTGATTCCACCTGTATCATTTGTATTGCATTACAGAATACTAACTTGTACTGCGTCACTGTGTCCTTTAACTCCTGTTCTAGTCTTTCTAGTCAAAGCATCATCATCTGTCCTGTTGTCTTTACAATCTCCTACCACATCTCTGTGCATGTGTGTGCATAGAAACCATGACCCTAAACTCATGCGATATGAATATACCAATGGCAAATGAGCCATTTGTCTACCTTTGTCTACATTTCTCTTTTTTTAGTTTTTTTTTTTTTTAATGTCTAGCTTAAAATGCTGATCATTTCTCATCCTCCAGTCTGGGGTCACACAGAAGGCCAAAATGAATAGAATGAATAGAAGCAGATGGCTGATTACTCTACCATCATAGTGATGTTTGTAATCACATTTAAAATGACAGTGTCCAACACACACATGCGCGCACACACACACACACACACACACACACATGGCTTGTTGGATATTTTTATTTGTTCGCTTTCCCTTCTCTCTTTCTCATCTGTGCGTTCCCCTTTTACACACATTCACACTTAGACAAGTAATCAGTCACATCTACACACATACCGTTCACCTCCACTAGAGCTAAGTCTTTGAACGCCCAAAGCAATTAAGTTCATTCATGCAAATCAGTCCAATTATGCAACTAAGACAGACCTTGAAATTACCCAAACTGGGCTTAGCATAGAATGCAAGGAAATGTTTGGGGAAAAGTCTAGGAGTTAAGAGTTTCAGAGGAAGTGACTTATTACAGTATAGATCATTTTGTTCATAGTGTTTCACAGTCAGTGAAAGCACAATGAGATGCACAATTAAATATTTTGGCATTTCGGTTGACTAGTGGTAAGTGATGCTGCCTCTCACCTCCAGGGTTGGGGATTCGAATTTTGCCTGCTGTCAGTGAGTGTAATTTGCATGTTCTAGCCCGTGGGTACTCAGGTTTCCTCTCACAGTCGAAAGGCATGTCGTTGGCACTCCATTCAGGGTGTACCTGGGATAGGCTTCAGAACTCCACAAAGAATAAGCAGTATGGACAATTATATCCAATCATGTTTAAAATTTAGCTAAATGAACTTATTTTATACTATTTATTCTGTTGAGAAACTTCTTTATAAATTCTTCTTTATAATGTAAAAATGTAAAATGTGGCACCTATTGGGATGATATGAAAATAAATCAGGCTGTACTGTAATGATTTCCCTAAAGGATACAGTTGAACTATGGATGTAGTAGTGTAATGGAAAATAAATACAGATACTGTTTTTTTCTTTCTTTAGTTTTTAGACAAGAATATTCTAATAGAGGAGTATTGCAAACTATACAGGGTATTTTGTGCATGCCTACATTAAATTATAAGGGTGAAATGGTAAAATATCAAGCCAAAATTGTTTGAATTTAGTGTGATTTTGCAAAAGGCTATAAATCTGCCTCCCACAGTTTTGTCACAATGCATAAATCACCCTGCAGTTGTGTTTGTGGTTATTAAAGTATGCAGATTAGGATCAATGATATTTTGGTGGACAAAAAAAAATATATCAAACCAGGCTTATAAAGTAGCTTTGATGTGATTTTGTAGTAAGTCAGACAGAAAATAGTAGCATTAAATTAAATCAAAGAGAAAGTGTTGAGTTTATGTGCACATCAAATACTTTTTTGTTACAAAGATGGGTGAAACATTATAAACAATACAAAACCTTCAGTTTACAATAGCAACCGGCCTTCTCGTCTCATTTTCACTTTGGTAGTTGACTGCAGCCTTATCATAGTGCCCTGCTTAATATCAGTTCGTGCATGAACGCTCATACATGTTTTAAAGTGTTGTAACATTATTTCTCTGCTAAATTGTCTTTCAAAATATTACCACAAGTGCATCATGGCTCCCAGATGCAGCAAAACCAGGACTAGTGAATGCAGGAGCAAGAGGGAAAACAGAGATGTATCACAGAGACATTAAAGAGAAAGTTGCACTACAAACTAACATTACCACAGTGCTTAGAATACAGTGTCCCATAGAACTGTGAGTATATAATATGGTATTTGAACAACATCTAAATCGTGTCCAAATAATGTCCTATTTCATTAAACATTTAGTGCACATTTGGTAATGATGGGGTGACTGTAATGGCAGTAACAGAGTGTAAACAGCTTCATCATTCTCCAAATATTAATTAAATGCATTTAGTTCACTCACGGTGTAGTTCGCTGTCTTGCATAGCAAGACATATGCTTCACTGATCACATGACAGAAAGAAGTGATTTGATTGGCTAATCACATGTCGACTTTTCCTCTAAAAGGCAGCAGCATCTACAGTACATGTCGAGGTTGTTATAGTGCGCGTCAGAGAATACTAATTTTCCAGAATGAGTAAGCAATGGCATTAATTACATTTTGCTACATTTTGCTATGCTTTTTAATAAAAAAGAATAATAATAAAATGGGCAAATTCCTGAGCAGTGAATGAGATTGTAAAACCTGATGCACTCTTGTATAAATAGTTCCATCAGCCACATTTGTGTAGTCAGTGTTTTGGTTTAATAAGTATCAATTGCACCAGAATAATCTATTCATATTCTGATGAAATTATAGTTTACATTACGCACTAAATTCTTCCTAGGACTTCTAAGTGAAGTGAGGCTAATGAATAATCCTCAGTCTAATGACCGCCAATTTGGAAAATCCTTGCAGGAATAATAATAATACATCCAAAGGAAGTGCTTGAAGGTAATGAATGGCAAGAAAGGGACATTAATTCAGAAGCTTGATTACTTTAGATGGTAGTGGGCCCCAAGTCATCTCTGGCCTCAAACCACCCTTGTGAGGGAAGTTGGGTTCACTTTACAGTATAATGCTTCAGTTGAAGTCAACAGCCTCTCAAAATATAATCCCAATGACCTCCTTACCAAACTGTCATTAAGAAGATGGTTCAAGGTCAGTGATGGCTTAGGGGACACCAGCACTGGAAGTAATAAACCTTCTGATTAAGTGTCCTTTTCTTGGCACTACCCTTAGGTACTTTCTGCAGTGCACCCTTAAGGACTTTCCAAACTGACACAGTCAGTCACTATTACTCAATCACCTCAGTTTACTTATAACGTATAATCTTCCTTAAAAAAAAATAAAATAATAAAGACCCTGCTGAAAAGGAACTGAATCAAAATTCTAAGTGTTATAAACAATACATATCCAAAGAAATTAGAAGAACATGCATGGATGCTGACCATGGTCATGGAAGAGGTGAAGACACTCTGAGCTGGCTAATTGTAACAGATTTGTTATCAGGTGTCTGAGCCTTTCTGATAATATTCTTCTACATGATTATGCTACTTGATGCCCAGACTTGATCATATATAAATCCATCCATCTAGGAACTTCTGCAGTCCAACTCGGGACCATTGTATTGTACCATTGCATTTTTACAAGTAACCTAATCTGCATATATTTGGACTGTGGGAGGAAACCACCCAAGCACAGGGAGAACTCCATTCACAAAGACTACGATCGAACTCGGACCCTGAAATCGAACCCGGCCCCTGGAGGTGCAAGGCGACAGTGGGAACCACGAAGCCACCGTGCACGTTGCTCTTTACAGTGGACCTACAGCATTTTCTGTACTGAATTGCTATGCACATGACCTGGCATGACATGACATGACATGACATGACAGGCTCCTGGGAAATTTCTAACCGCCATATAGAGGAAGCCCACCGTAATTGTGTCAACAACAATGAAAACAGGAGGACTGGAAGGAGCAAATGCGGTCACCTATTGGTTAAGAAATTTGATCTATTGACAGATTGGAGCTTAGGTTGACACAATTTTTGTTGGGTTCACGGGAATTGTGTTAAAAACATTGTTGAAGAGTAGATTTTATAAAACATGCTGGAAGCAGGTATTCATCACATCATTGACTCAGCACTTTGCCCTGTAGGCTGAATCAAGGAAGGGTTTGTGAGTAATTTGAGATGGACCAGTACCAAGCTGGATTCTCAGAGCCCCAGGGTCTCAGTGTAATGGGAAAATAAATGGCCTCATCATGCCTGAATGAAGGCTCGAGGGCTGTGTCTGGGAAAGAGAATAATGCGGGCTATCACTCTGACAGAGAGAAGGCCCATAGGCTCATGAAGTTAATGCAGTAGGAAAAGTGCAGTGTGTAGGTCAGACAAGAGCAAAAGAACATGCGTTTGCATACACAGATACCGAACTCGTCATTGTCTTGTTGGCTTCGGATGGACACTTTTCAATGTTCCCAGTTTGCTCCTTGTCTTATTGGCTCTTGGAAAAGTAATAATATATAACTAGTCTTGTTGAAGTGTTGTACCACTTGTGTTTTTTAGTGTAATTATGTTACTAAATGTGTCTGTGTCTAATTTAATGCTCATTGTTTGATTTAATATTACTTGGCTGGCTGGTGCTACAGTCAGATGCTAAACCCAGTGCATAAAAATATGATGTGGTTTTAAACTATACTGATTTTATATCTGCCAACATAATACTATGTGTCTGTGTTCATAATTATGCAGCCATCTGATCACTTTGTTAAAAACGCACAAGAGGTGAGCCTCCATAATACATGTTCAATTGTGGAAAGTAAACATTTTGAAGGGGAATTGTACCGCTTATACTGTGTAGAGTGTCGGCAGCGCGGGTACAAGGCTGGGTGGCCCATGGATGGGGGACACACACACACTCACATACCCAATCATACACTATGTGCAATTTGAAAGCATAAATCAGCCTATGAAGCTCAGGGAGAACATGCAAATTATGCACACATACACACACAGACTGGAGTCAAGATTCAAACCTCCAGCCCTGCAGATGTGAGATGCTAACTGCTGAGATGCCACAAATGCATTTTAAACATTTAAAATGCATTTTATATTTGAATACAGTATGAATGAACTTGATTAACATAAACTTTCCGCATGCTTTCCGAATCGAAATAATCACCTTAAATGTGATAAGATTTATGGGTAATGAGTGATGCAATAAGTATTTATTATATTCTAGGATGGTCAGCAGGTAGTGCTTTGCAACATTATTGTCGAAAGGCGAATATCTTAATATTAAGTAAACATTTGTATATATTTGAAACTATTATCAAATCATACATGGAAATTGCTTTCTAATCCATAAGCTCACAATCTAAAATCTGCCCCTAGGGGGCACTAACTGACTGCATGCTGGCCAGAAAAAAACACGCTTTTCATATCCTTGAGGTATTATCATCATGCCTGCTGTTGAAGAGAAGGTGAACAGTTTACAGAGAGACTTCTGATTACATGCTCTTCGGTTTATTTGTTGCTTTTGTATTATAATTTTGCTTATTATAGTTGGTATGTAAGTCAGCTTCAGGTTCACATCTCTGTTGATAGAAACCTATTTGTCTTAGTAAAGATGACGTCATTTGGGTGCACACAAAACAGGAGATAAAATCATTAAAATGATGAAAATGAAATGCATTAAACTCGAAATGAAAGGGACAAAACAGTGTAAGACGTTTTGCATCACTTCAGCATGCATAGTGTATGTTGTGTTTGTTCTCCTTGGCATCATTAAATCAGGGCATTAAGAAAGAAATCTAGTAGGAATATAATAAGTTAGGAATGTTAGAAATGTTCTGTATTCATTATTCAGTGCCCAGTAAGAGTTTCATTTTAAACGCCTACTTTGAGTTTAAAGCCAGACCCTACGTAATGGTGCGACTTAAACTCAATTTCCCTGAAACATCAAGGCAGAGGAGAAACAGAAGGACATGATTACACATTCAGAGCAGACACATTCCTATCTGAATCAATCTCATATTCTAAGATAGGGAGTGTGCGCAAGACAGAGTTATCCTGCAATGATTAGATTTTTTTTTTTTTTTCAATAATTTGATTCCCAAGGGAAGAGAAAAGAGAAAGCTTTACAGGTTGTGTGTGTCACAACAATCTGCGTGAGCATATTAAGTTAACATGAAACCCATACGCCAGATTAGAAAAAGAAAACCGCCCCGCAGACTAACGAGTCATTTATATCTTCTAAACCCCATTTTACTGCCAAGTGAATTTACCATTAAAGCGCACTTAAGGTGATGGACCTGCTTTGTATAAACTTTAAACCTCTTTATTATTGCTTGTGACTCAGCCCATGTTGATAAGAAAAGCTTGGAAATGCAACTATGGTTTGTGCGTGCATATACCATATATTTCGTCTGTGAAGGTGATGAGTTTGTTTTTACAGCGGCCTCTTCTCTGTCCACCAGGCCGGTTCCTACGATTGAAGATGTTTCGTGAGGACCATGGCTCCTGGATGACCATGTTCTTCAGTACTATCCTTTTCCTCTTCATCTTCTCTCACATCTACAACCTCTTCCTCCTCATGAATGGAGGCATGAGGTAAGCCCACATTTTGTTTTTGTTTTTTATTTTGTGCTACTATGTGCCCATATTTTCTTTTATTATGTGGGTCTCAGGGAACGTACCATACTGTGCAAAAGTCTTAGGCACATGAAAGTAATTTTATAACGAAATTAGCTGCTTAGTTTTCCTGAACATCCTCCAGGACCAATCATAGTCCTTCTGAGCATGTTGCTGCACTGTCATCTATTTTCATGCATGCAAAACCAAGCAAATTGTTTTTCTGTTGTCTTGTCTGAAAAGTTGTCTTTTGCATAATATACTGCTTTCTTTTCGGGCCTACAGATATTTTCCTGTAAGATATTTTTTTCCGGAATATTAATGTTTGAAAATCTGATTTTTTTTTTTTTTTTACTTCCGACTTAATAAAGTCATAAAATGAACATGTATGACAAAGTTTGTAGGAAAAAGACACAGGGTGCTTAAGACTTACACAATACTGTACATGTGCATCAGGCAACAAGGACAAATCCACTAAATGGGACACTTTGAGAAACATTCCCATTTTATTCATTTTTAGAGATTCACATGCCCCAGTTTGCATGTGTAAAAAAGGTGTAATTTTCCAGGGCTTAACGAAGCCAGTTAGATTTTTTCCCTCTAATATGACCTCATATAACAACCGCCCCTCCCTTTTTTGGCTTTTTGCTCAGCTCCACAGTTCTCTGATGGGTCGTGGCTCAGCAGTATCTCATTTACATGAACACTGATGCAACAGTGTGTTTGGATGAAGAACAGAGGCTGTTTGAAGTATGAAAAAAATGCATTATGTAAGGGGTATTTCATCTAGAGCAGTAACAGACACATTTTGGGTGAAGACATAGATTGTTCAAATTGCACATGTTTTTAAAGCAACTCTTCCTCTGTATAGACCCTACTTGATCTAGACTCGATCACAAGCAATGCATTTCCACTCTCCTGATGCACTACAGAATGTTTAGGGCACAAGGCGGGGTACACCCTGGACAGGGTGCCAGTCTATCGCCGGACACACACTCACTTTGAACTGTGGGAGGAAACTGGAATATCCGAGGAAACCCACCAAGCACAGGGAGAACATGCAAACTCCATGCACACAGAGACTGGAATCGAACCCGGACCCTGGAGGTGCAAGACGACCGTGCTAACCATTACACCTCCGTGCCGCCTACTAATATTATTTGCTCAGACATTAAACATTTATCTGCTAAAATTAATCACATAGTCAACTTATATAATTTATTCTGAAGCTATTTAGTGAAAGTGAATCAGTTTATATTATTTACTCAGAGATTAATCAGCTTATATTATTTAATCGGAAACTAATTCTTTAATATAATTTACTCAGTCAGCTAATATTTCTTTCTCAAAAGCTAATCAGCAAACAATGAGTTTCACTGCAAAACCAGATGTAGTACCAGTCCAAAGTTTAGACACACCTTTTACTTCAATACAGTAGTTTTTATCCTTGTTTGCTTTTTATATTGTAGAACAATACTGAATTCAGCAAAACAATGCATTAACATGTAAATATGACATTATTTAAAAAGAAATAACCGTATATATAATAGCCTAGTCTTAAACAGTAAAACTCCTTCTCCCTCCCACACCTCGCTTTTTAAGTTTCACAACTAACATACACAATGCAAACACTGTTTTAACGGGGGAAAAAAATTCTCTCTAATGATACTCGCGTGAGCGCATACTAACAGAATCACTTCTGTAAAATAAAAAATTAAAAATAACAAATGAACCAGCACCTTACCTTTGAAAAGAATCGTGACAGAGCTGAGTTTTCTGTGTAAATAAAGCGCGTGTGCTGCTGGGGAGATCTGTGTGTGTGTGTGTGTGTGTGTGTGTCGGTGTCAAATTACGCGTGCACACGCACACACAAAGTACACATGAGAAAAGTGTGCTCGGTTTGCGGAACACTCGTAAACCATGTTACTCGCAATCCAAGGTTCCACTGTACCAGCCTCAGGAATTAACAGCACTTCAGACCAGAGACTACATGAACGCTTCACAGAGCTCAATTAGCATACACATCTTAACATCAAATGTCTGGAGGAAAGTTGCCCTCAGTATTGTTCTACAATATTTAAAAAAATAATACATATAAAGACACACCATTTATGAAATTTTTTTTGCAAATTGGCAAAATGTTAGCAGTGATGTTTATTGCATTCTGCAGGGAAACCCATTAAATATTCTTTACTCAGAAGCTAAGCAGCTAATGTTGTTTACTAATACGCTAAATCAGCTTTTATTATTCATTCATAAACTAACGAGCAAATATTCTTTAGTCATAAATTAATGAGCTGTTACAATTTACGCAAAAGCTAATCAGCTAATATTTACAACTCTGAACCTAAGAGTTTACGGAGGAGTTCTTTAGATAATATTCTTTACTCAGAAGCTAATTCGGTTATTTAATTTACTCAGATGCTAATCAGAATACATTCTTTACTAGGAGGCTTATGACTTGCTATTATTTACTCAGGCGCTAATCAGCTAATATTATTTACTCAGAAGCTAAGCAGCTAATATTGTTTATTAATTAGCTAATCAGCTAATCTTCTTTACTCAAACTAATTAGCTAATGCTCCTTGCTTAAGCTAATCAGCTAATGCTCTTTACTCTGAAACTTAGCTGATATTATTAACTAGGAAACAGTTAGCTAATATTCTTCACTCAGAAGCTAATCCGCTAATGCAAAATAAAATTCTTGGATTTCTTACTCAAATGGCATTTTGTTTTCCATGTGTTACTAATGATACAGCACTAAATGATATCTGCAGTCTGTGGTTTTGAGACTGGTGTGATCTTTTTTAGCGTTACCATATGGACAGGCATTTGAATAGGTGATACAGAGTCACCTCTTAAACGCAGATATTCATTCGATCATTTAAACATTGCAGTAGCCATTTTGGCTCCCTATCATGAAGCAAGATGAATGCCCCACTTATGGCCTGCTGTTATGCCTGAGCCATGGTTTTGCACTGATGTTTTTTGCTTCTGATGTGGGAACAAACAAGGGATTCGAAGATTGAGTGTGTTCGTGACCGTTATGACCACAGTCCATCACTCCAAGGTTACTCTCAGCTGACAGAAAACACCGGTCATTAATGTGCACATGGCCTGATAGCTGTCACTATGTTGTTTTTCAAAATAAAAACACACTTAATACCTTGTTGACATGGCTTGTAAAAGTCTCTGGCTGTGTACATTTATCACACCTAATAACGTGATATATTTTAAATACATAAAATAACACAGCACTGTAGAGATTTAAGCTCAATACCTTGTTCAAGATAAAGGTTTTTTTTTTTTTTTTGCTATTTCAGTAAAACACTAAAGATGGTGACTAAATGATTTGTTTCCCATATAATTGATACAAATGCCCGTTTTGTTTTTGCCTGACCAACAAATGCCATGTTGTCAAGCTGTATTTTGGTCATTTAGTGTGAATTGTTGAGGTCATTCTCGTATGACCAAATAATTTCTCACACGCTCTGAACCGTGACAGTGACATCCATCATATGCATTCGCTCTGATTGGCTGAGAGAAACAGGAAACATGGCACTGCATATTAGCGGTCAATAAAGAATTGATCTGTTAATGCAAAATGAAATGCATGAGTAGCCTACACAGAGTCATTTTTCAAAAATGTTTCCTCTGTCTTGTGTATTTTTGTCCAGACATGAGGAAAGTACTGTACATGTGCTCATATCGTATTGCAATATAGTTTTGTTGAGGTTTTTACAACCGCTCAATTGAATTTCGCACAATCACTGTTATGTTTCTGGTCCCCCTGACAGTATAAAACACAGTTAATTTGTTCGGCACACATGGCTGCCAAAGGGTGGTGCTATGCCACAGCAGGCAAATATATCACGCACAGTGAATGTCTCCTCCGTTGCAGAGCCTGTACTCTTTTGAACTGTTTTCCTCCTTATCCATGGTCTATTTTCTCCACCTCTCCTTTATCCTTTACTTTTTGGTCTATCCTGTCAAGCACTCAGTAAGGAATTGCTCTGTCATAAGAAATTAATGTTTACACATGTGTAGACAGCAGACAAGTAGGAAGCTCAGCATGCTTTCTACAGGAGGTCTGTTGCAGACACGTGGGTACACAGCCACTGCTGAAAGAGTGGGAGAATTTGCCTACTGACGCAATTGTTTTCATGTTACTAAAACATGCTTCTGTAGTTGTGTAAAAGTATAGCAAACACTAGTCTAGATTAAATACTATAATAGTATAATGTAGTTCTCTATATTAATTTTTCTCTACCTGAAAAATCATGCAGCTTCTCTGATACATTATCACGAATCCATTGCTCTGACATCTACTCTTTCATATTGCTTTATTTTATTAGCCAAAAGGCAGTATTCCCTGCAATACAAAATATCCAACATACAGTACATATACATATCATACGGCAAGTATCATTACATTCAGTTAATAGTTACCTGATGGTCAAGTAAGCTGCTGATATACAGTAAATCAAATTCCACTTCCATTTTAATTTAGCTTAATTTTAAAAAACCTGTCCTCTTCCTGGTGACCCTGTATAGTGGGATTATGAATTGTAAGGAACAAAATGGAGGAGGCAAGTGCAGGTCAACAAAACTACAGTACCTGGAGATACAGTAAATCAAACATGTGAATTAGAGACGTTAAACAGACAATGGTCATCCAGTAAGTAAACACAATTAACTAGGCCATTACAGGAAAACAGGAACAAGGTCAAATCATAATATCACTCAGGACAACAAGGCTCAGTATCAACTGGTATAAACAACACAGCATAATTTTTGTAAAGTGGGTGTGGAGGTGAGCATAATTTTATTCCGTGACTGTGAGTGTGTGTAATATATTTCAGGTGCATGAGATCAGTAATCAGGTGAAAGTAAACATTTTGTGAACGTTTGTGATGGACGCGAGTTGATTATATAGATATGACCGAATCATGACTATTCTATGAGGGGTGTTCAAGTCAAACTGGGACTTTTGATTGTAGAACACAGTTATGAGAGTAAAAACTCCCTTCATTTCTCTATACGGTATAATTCTCTGCTACACTAATGCACTAATCCTAGTGCTTGGATACCATCAAAGTAGAAAAAAATTTTCAAAACGGCAGTGCCATGACCAGACTGCCTGCTTCACGTCTGAAATGCTGGCCTCCCAGGAATTCCTTTAATAACCCAAACCTATGTGAATGGCTTAGAGCGAGATCAGGACTGTATGGGGGAATTTGCAATGACTCCCAGCTGAGTTCCTGTAACGTGCAAGTGGTGTTCGTGAAAGATTGAGTGTATAGAGCCCACAGACAGATGCATCATTTTCCGCAGATGCATCATTTTCCGTTCTATTCTCTGACAGTTCACGGGAACAACTGCAGTAGGCTCCAAGCCACCTCGACCGGCATCCTCATTCAAGACATATGGCCTTCATTGAAAGGTTTGCACCATTCAAATATTTTACTGTGGCTAAGTGTCTTATCATCTTACTGTGCTTAAGGTCTTGTGTAAATGTCAATCAGTTTTGCACCCACTGTACATTCACAAAAAAATTTAATCACAAGTCCCATTTTAACTTGAACACCCCTCATACAGTACAAATTGAAAAATAACACAATACAGATCATTTACAGTACATGATTTTCCGGACCTAAAAGCTACCAAGTGTTTAACAATTTTTGTCAATTCCTGTATCCTGCTGCACATGAACCAAGGCCATGGACTGGTTGTTAATTTGATGCAATCGAATTTTACTTACATATTGCTTTTAACAATCGACATACAATTTGTCACAAAGAAGCTTAAAAGATAGCCGGATATATGTTTAGATGTAATGTGAAGAAAAAACTTTAAGAGGAACCAGACTCAAATGGAAACATCAGGATGACACTGGATAGTGAGAATATAAAGCATTGCTCTTAAATGATCTAAATAGTACACTATAGAGTCAAGCAGTTGGAAAGATCTTCATTGTAAGCATCAGGGTCATTTTGGATTTCAGGAACTTTTTTTAAATAGGCACATTCATTAGATTGAATGGCTACTAGAGAGTTTTCCTGCAAGGCAATGACAAAACAGTGATAAAATTGCTATACAACTACTGTATAATGCTCGCACAGCTCACCACTGCCTCACATTTAAACACTCTGTTGAGCAAAAAAGAAGGTGCTTGTCAGATTCCAATAGCATTCTTATGAGTGATGAGAGAACACTACAGATCGAAGCTACAACATTAGCAGAAGACTTTATGCCTTTTTTGTGAAAAACATGTTTTTCATTACAAGAGAAGGATCAAGACTATGGCTACGTACAATCATTTGTCCCCGGGATTAAACTGAATGCTTATTTTCCATACTCCCCATAAGAAATGTAGCACCATGATACTCTGATGGTACTTGTAGAATCAGAATCCTGTCAAAATAAAGGTAACATTTGTATAGTATGGTACCATTGTATATATGTAACATTCACTAAATACCATACTGTTGAAACTCAAATATTACATATAATAATGTGGTACTGCCTGGACTATACAATACCAGTAGTATCTGGTAACATATCTAATATGGTACAGTACTGTATGTACAAACATATAATTTTAGATAACTGCTGATTTTTGTTAGCCACTGTGGTAATCAATAAGTAACATGCTATTCACCACAGTGTTTTGGTACACACCATAGTATTACCATGATTACCACAGTACCTACCCTGGTACTCTAATAAGTCCTATGCTGCCTACTGCTGTAATTTCTGAAGTACAATGGTAATACCATGGTACAGTATATTATGGGATATACTCATAATATACAGTTTACCATAGTAACCTAGAATATATACCATAATAACATTTCTTATGTGTGTGTATTACTGTACAAATCAGCTTGACATACTTTTGAGGTAAATTACATTAGTTGCTGCTTTTTAGCCTAGATAATTGGTTTTCCTGGCAAGCAATACAAGCAACTGGGCAAACACATGTGGAATTCATTTCCACAGTAGGCTAGCTAATGAATTTATAATTGATCCACCACTGTTTTCACGCAATAACAAAAAGGCTGTCAATCAACACCCCTGGAAATTTTGTATATTTATTATTTTTTTCCTTTCATGTAAGCAGGTGAGCAAGAAGGGAACAGAAAGACTTTGTCTCAAAAGACTATGTCCTATTGGTGATTTCTGGTAGTGTTACCATTTGTTTATTTCACAGTTTAGCTGAAAGTTTTATTCCTTCTAAAGGTGGCAGCATACAGTACACACCGTCACAATTATCATACTGTTCCTATGCTTTTCTATATCTTGCTGTTATTTTTTTAATGCCCGGTATTTGGATAGACATATATGTTATTTGATTATTGTTTACTTTCTGAAGTGCATTTTCTCATAGCACATGCATTGGATATGTATGTTCAATACATAAACAGTACATTTTATATTAAGTAACTCAACGTCTCAGGTTTTGCATATACTCACTTTCAGCAATCTTGTGTGTGCGTCTATGTGTCTTCCTGTCACACCTCTCTTTTGTGTGAACGTTAGGACTGTCTGTCTCACCTGCTGTCTTTCTGCTCAGACAGCATCTGTTGCCTCTCATCTCATCTCATTGATATTCTTTTATTCTCCGTGACCTTCCAGCCTGCAGGGGTGAGGGGGGAGGAACATTCACCAAGCACCCCTCAACCACCAGCACCGAAATCAAATTTCAGCCGAAGATGCGTCCTAATGCTTTCTCTTATATTGAATAAATCACATTACTGTCACACATAAGATTGCACTATAAATGTGTGCGAGCTCGGAGAATGCTTAAACTGCTTTAAGAAATTGTAATAAGATCGTCATTGTTGTTAAAGACCAGTCAGCCGTTTGGAACAGAAGCTTTTGTTCTTCTTAATGTAGCTTTTTTTTTTCTTTTTTTCGATTGCATAAAAAGTATATTAGCAGTCATCTCAAGATAAAACCCCTTTGATCGAACATTATGAAACATCAGTGTCGAGGTTTAGCCATGGGTTAAATTAGGGCGATCACAGAGAAATGGAGCTCCCCCACCTTTTCTTTATGTGAATGACAAGTGGAGCTGTACTAAAATCGAATGAAAATGTAAATTATAGGATGGTGTAAAGGCGATAATGAGGATATAAAACAGCTTCATACTGGTTCATATAAAAATGCTTTCATTTCTTTTCAAAACTATAGAACAGTAAAGCGTAATTGAAAATGCCATTAGTCAAGGCAGTTGTTAACTGCTGTGTTTACGTCTATGTGTTCATTTCACTAGAGTAAAGATGCACTGCTTTATGTATCTTTGCTAGAAAAAGAATCAGAAAATTTCAAATTTCAATGTCAAAAATTGAGAAACAATGAACACTTGGGGAAAAAAAAAGTTAGTAAAATGAATGCCCTAAAGCCAGGAAAACACATTGTCAATATTAAGTGACCTTGCACGTACATACTGTAATGTTAGAGTCTTTAGTGCCTAGTCAGACCATTAGCAGAATTACTGATATGAACAATATGATCATGTCTCTCTGTGCTCAGGCTGTCACACAGCGGCACTTAGTAACTCATTCTGATTTGAGTCAGTGTCTGAGTGAACACCATCACGGGACAGTAACCTGCACTTGCTGGCTTGTTCTGTATCTGTCCATTTGCTTGCTCACTGAGACTGTCATAAAAGTGGGTGGGGGGGGGGGGGGTGCGCACTGAATAGTACACGCTGCTCATTGAGTAGGCTTCAGGGAAAAGAGTTCGACAAAGGAGGACTCTTTCTCCTTTTCCTCATCTTAAGGCATCCATTATGGGCATAAATCATTTGCTAATTAAGCAGTGTTATTTAATTAAGAACGCCCAGCGCGTGGAGATCTCATTAATCACGCCCGATTTAGAGCCATGCCGCGTCTGTGTCTGGTAGACAGAGAGAGAGAGAGGAATCTGCATGGACCCAGTGACACATCTGCAAGAGAGAGAAAATAAGGTGGACGTGAAAAGGAGGAGTGAGAGGTTGAATGAGATGGGCCTGAGTGATGGCGAGGCAGAGATGATAAGGAGGGGGTGAGGGAAGGCAGAGGAAAAGAACACTGAGAGAGAGAGAGACCAATGAATAGAGAAGAAACAGATGGAGAGAGAGAGAGAGAGAGAGAGAGAGAGAGAGAATGGGCTTTTTTCACCCACTTTTCACAGCTAGAGAAAGGAGGGCAAGGTAATGCACTAGAAGAGTCATAGCTAGATTAGTCAGAATCATAGTGTTGGTTCACTCCGTTTTTTTTCTTTCTCCCACACATAAGTCACATGGGTAGAGCTAACAGAACTCATTAGTGCTCGTATTCTGTGGTTCGAAGACCACCTCCTCCAGTTCACTATCACTCACTAGCTAGGGGCAGAATGGGTCAAATTTAACAAGGTCACTGCCCTGAAGTGCTGAGCTTAAAATGCCTTGACCTACAAACTCTAACACCCCATCTGGTAACGGATGCTATGTCTCTGCTCCCACTCCCAATGCAATGGGATAAAAATCGCCAGTGTCGTTTAACTGCTGTAAATTTTAAAGCACTGTTGCACAAAATATTGTGAATACATTTAAACTTACTATTGAACATTCAATGGAATTGATTTGATGATTGAATAAAATTTAAATTTATGAAGCTTTTATTTATGGCTACACCTGATGGCTAGACATACATCCTTTATTGTCAGACAGAAAAAAGTCACATGCTTAACATAATATGATTGTAGTTATGATTTTAGATGTGAAAAGATATGAAAGCATCGTGCGATTTCTGAGTGTGACTGAACTGGGACCCACATTTACTCCTCAGGACTACTTCTCCCAACAAAACATTAGCTGTGGAGCTAACTAGGCCAGTGGGCAGGGCCAACGCAGAGGGAGGTGTGGCTCAGGAGGAGCAATTGTTATCGTGACAACCAGGGTGGGTCCCATGGGAACACCAGATATACATACAGCTAGAGCTATACATCAAGAATGTCAGATTGTATCTGGGTGAAAAAAGTGTGTGTGTGTGTGTGTGTGTGTGTGTGTGTGTGTGTATTGTATGTGTGTGTATCTGTGTGTGTGTGTGTGTGTGTGTGTGTGTGTGTGTGTGTGTGTGTGTGTGTGTGTGTGTGTGTGTGTGTGTGTTGTAGTCCACAGGATCCTGAATTACAACCCAATATTCCCATCATAGTATGGTTTTAACAGCGGGTATTGTCATAAATTACATCCTTTCAGCCCTGTTTGCTGTCAGTTTTAATGTTAAACATTTCACATAAAACTCCGCGTGACACTTCTAAATACGGTGCGCCGTCCAAGTCCCACTGGGGTTGAGCAAAAATACATCCCTCTGTTTTAATTTATTTTTCATTCGAATTTGGTTATTTAGTGTCTAATTGCCTACCATAAATGGTGTTAAATGCATTTCTGTTCAGTGGCTGATTGGAATTTTAAATACAGCAGGTGCCTGTGATAATGAGATATTGATATTCACACTAGGTTCATTTGGACCTGTTCAACTTTGACTTGTTCATTTTTTTTATTGCGTTCATTATGCAGTGCATACTTTATACAAAGTTTCTGTTCTTCTCTAAAGAGCTTCAAGGAGCCTGGGAGGGAGAGCAAACAAGGACTTCAGAGACTTTCTGAAGCGAGAATCAATCGCGTTGATGGAAAATGTTGTTGAATGATGGTGCCGTAGCTGCACCAGGGCTCCATAGAGAGGCCTTTCAGTGGAGCGTAGAAGAACCTTGAGACACCACATAACTATTATAATTGGACTCTAAGTAGTTGGGATGCATTTTCACCAATCTTCATCATGCAAATTACCCAGATGGGAAGATGCCTGCCCCCTTGAAATCGAGTGAAGGACATTTACATTAAATGTAGAGTATGTTCGTGTTGTAATGCCAAGCAAAGACAAATAACCAGAAAAACTTTAATTACCCTAATTCAGTTGATCTCTTCAGCATGTGAGTAGGCTACACGAGCGAGGGCTCTGCAGCATCAGGCATCAGACTTGAGACTGAAGAATTAGCACATGCATATTAATGTGCATGGTTGGAGTCCTCTAGGCCCATGGGCTTGTGTTACAAGTGGTGTATGATGTGCTTGGACAGACTACACTGGAATATGTTCAGATTCATTTGTAATCTGGTCACGACCATGATCTATGGAGGACTCTGAAATATTTTTTTCTCTAATGAAAAAGTGCTAAAGAGAATGACTATGCACTTTAGCAATTTCTTGTTTTGTTGAGTCGAAGCAACAACTGGAATCTTTAATCTCCAAAATAAACCAGAACAGTTGGGTCCCTTTCCAACAGATCCTGAGTACTAGGCCTGATTTCCATGAGCCTATACGCTGGAGCTTCTAATTAACTGCTGTTTTGTATACACATTTTGGTACACTCCCAAAAGGCTGCTAAGTTGTTGTTTAGTGGATGACCACAAGATTATGGTAATTACTCTTATTCCTGGTGTAAATAACTTCAGCAGGACCCTTCAGTATAATGGGAACTGATGCAACTTATCAGTCTGATACAGTAATATATAGGGTATATTTTTGTAGGTAATATTTAACTGTTGCTTACTGATTGACTGACTGTTTCCTATTGTTGAAATGTCAGAAGGTTACGAAATGTCGCCACAGACCTTTTGTTGGGAGATCCTGACAGGTTGGGCTGCCTGGATGGAATGGATGACATTACTCACATGATTTTGCTATAAATATAAATCACAATTTTACTCTATGGGAATTGAGATCATGATTGTCTCGCATGATCCTCATTTTCAACCAAAACATTTTTTTACACTCAAGTAAAAAAAAAAATGCTGTGTACACAAGACTCAAGAATGGCTTCCCTGTTGAGTCTGGTTCCTCTCAATGTTTTCTCCTATTGCCATCTCTGGGAGTTTTTCCTTGCAACTTTCACCATCAGTGTTGGGGCATGTTACTTTTTAAAGTAACTAAAAAAGTAATCAGTTACATTACAGCGTTACTTTCTGATAAAAGTAACTAGTTAGAGTACTTTTCCATTGCAGAAAATGAAAACTCTTTTGTGCTTCCTAATGCATGGTGTTTTAGACCTTTATAATTATTCCATCATCACTCAGCGAAGTTTGGCCCATAATCTGTTAACTACTAATACCCCTATTTCACCTATGCGGTTTTGCGGTTTCGCGCGGTGGCCCTGTTGAGTACGGTTCATCATGATTCACCACGAGTTTTGGTGCTGTGATTACGTTTCCATCTTTCCGTGCTTTGCTCCTTGCGGACGCACGCGGACCTTGCAGAACTTTGCGGAACGTCGGGCGGTCACTCGCGGCGGCTCACGGTGCCTAACACTGCTTCTCACCTCGAGTCAAAGTGCATAGGTGAGATAGGAGTATAACAGCAGGAATAACTGAGGGGAGTGGGTCATCAGGGGCGGGGCTTGTAGGACGACTTTCACACACACACTAACGAAATGACTGCTGTCTGGCTCACTAGGGTAGGTTCCAGGCTCCCCACGACCCTGTATACAGGATAAAGTGGTATAGACGTTGAGTGAGTGAGTGAGTGAGTGAGTGAGTGAGTGTGTATATGTGCAAGCGCATGAGCATGGGTGTGAGACAGTATAGCATCATCTCCAAACTGCACCACATAGGACTCTGATCTGCTTTCTCACACTAAACAATCTCACCACTCACTACAATGCACATTAAACACTCATATTAATGCACATTGCACATTTTGCACACTTTGAACTGTGAGCTTGACTTCGCACATTCTGCACATTGTACTGTACATTGACTTGCTCATGACTGGACATGGTTTCAATATCCCAATTCCATTGCAATTCCACTTTTTTTTTTTATTGTATTTTATTGTATTTTTATTTTATTATTTGTACACACGTGGACAAAATTGTTGGTACCCTTCGGTCAATGAAAGAAAAACTCACAATGGTCATAGAAATAACTTTAATCTGACAAAAGTAATAATAAATAAGAATTCTATGAATGTTAATCAATGAAAGTCAGAGATTGCTTTTCAACCATGCTTCAACGGAATTATAAAAAAAAAAGAACTCATTGAAGTTCATGGAACAGGCCTGGACAAAAATGATGGTACCCCTAACTTAATAGTTTGTTGCACAACCTTTTGAGGCAATCACTGCAATCAAACGATTCCTGTAACTGTCAATGAGACTTCTGCACCTCTCTGCAGGTATTTTGGCCCACTCCTCATGAGCAAGCTGCTCCAGTTGTTTCCGGTTTGAAGGGCGCCTTTTCCAGACGGCATGTTTCAGCTCCTTCCAAAGATGCTCAATAGGATTGAGGTCAGGGCTCATAGAAGGCCACTTTAGAATAGTCCAATGTTTTCCTCTTAGCCATTCTTGGGTGTTTTTAGCTGTGTGTTTTGGGTCATTGTCCTGTTGCAAGACCCATGACCTGCGACTGAGACCCAACTTTCTGACACTGGCCAGCACATTTCTCTCTAGAATCCCTTGATAGTCTTGAGATTTCATCGTACCCTGCACAGATTCAAGACACCCTGTGCCAGATGCAGCAAAGCAGCCCCAGAACATAACAGAGCCTCCTCCATGTTTCACAGTAGGGACAGTGTTCTTTTCTTGATATGCTTCATTTTTTCGTCTGTGAACATAGAGCTGATGTGCCTTGGCAAAAAGTTCCATTTTTCTCATCTGTCCATAGGACATTCTCCCAGAAGCTTTGTGGCTTGTCAACATGTAGTTTGGCATATTCCAGTCTGGCTTTTTTTATGATTTGTTTTCAACAATGGTGTCCTCCTTGGTCGTCTCCCATGTAGTCCACTTTGGCTCAAACGACGACGGATGGTGCGATCTGACACTGATGTTCCTTGAGCATGAAGTTCACCTTGGATCTCTTTAGAAGTCTTTCTGGGCTTTTTTGTTACCATTCGGATTATCCGCCTCTTTGATTTGTCATCAATTTTCCTCCTGTGGCCACGTCCAGGGAGGTTGGCTACAGTCCCATGGATCTTAAATTTCTGAATAATATGTGCAACTGTAGTCACAGGAACATCTAGCTGCTTGGAAATGGTCTTATAGCCTTTACCTTTAACATGCTTGTCTATAATTTTCTTTTGAATCTCCTGAGACAACTCTTTCCTTTGCTTCCTCTGGTCCATGTTGAGTGTGGTACATACCATGTCACCAAACAACACAGTGACTACCTGGAGCCCTATATATAGGCCCACTGACTGATTATAGATTGTAGACACCTGTGATACTAATTAGTGGACACACCTTGTCCCTTTGGTCACATTATTTTCAGTATTTTCTAGGGGTACCATCATTTTTGTCCAGGCCTGTTGGCGTGTTGGCCTGTTGAGTTTATTTTTTTAAATAATTCTGTTGAAGCATGATTGAAAAGCAATGTCTGACTTTCATTGGTTAACATTCATAGAATTTTTTAAAATTATTACTTTTGTCAGATTAAAGTTATTCATGTGACCATTGTGAGTTTTTCTTTCATTGACCGAAGGGTACCAACACTTTTGTCCACGTGTGTATATAATGACTTTTTTATAGCTAAAAGTTTTCTCTATATTTTTTCTATATTTCTATATTTACTAATTTCTTTTCTCTTATTTAATACCTTATATTCTTATTAACAACTCTTATTTTTAATCCTTCTTTTTTTAGGTCATCAGCGGCCATATAAGCATTTCACTGCATATCATACTGTGTATGACTGTGTATGTGACAAATAAAATTTGAATTTGAATAAACATAGTAAGTTTTAAGGTCAGTGAGATATTGATTTTTAAATTATTTTTTATGTATAAATATCCCGGAACACGTGCACCACAATTTCAATACTGGTTTGGAGACACTGATGGGTAAACCAGCTCCTCCTGCTCGTCTGAAACAGGATTAGTGTACAGTAGAAGCAGTGCAGCAGTGGAATATTTCCTTTGTATTTACTCAGGTGACAGCTGTTTTACACTAAAGGCATCGCTGTCTGTTATTTATGCTAAGGTCTGCTTTCCTAGTTCTTTTTGTTATAGTTCATTATGTTAATATGAAAGTCCCATTGATCAACCGCTTGCCTGGGGAAACTAGTTTCGGCTTTTTCTCTTTAAATAAGGCCACTGGGTGTTGTTTGTGTGATTCACGTGAATAGTCCCGTGAATAGTGTGTGTGTGTGTGTGTGTGAGAAAGAGAGATAGGAGCTGAGAGAAATATTGCGCTGATGTTTCAGCACACATAACTTCCTTCATTAGACCACTAGACTTGGTACTGCATTAAAATTTCAGCCTTTATGAATAAGTCAACCCCCAGGCTTTAATCACATGGGGTATGGGTAGAAAGATTTTAAGGATGTTCAGACACAAAAAATGATGGGGGGTGGAATTTAAGAATAAACACTGCACAGATCCATCCTGTTGTAGGAAGAAAGAAAGAAAAAATCAAGAATTGCTTTCCCACTTGCTAGAAGTCTGTATGCAGTTTAAGTATGTTGCAGGGACTTGTGGGGGAGAGTGCTTCAGATTTATCGATCAGAATATGTCAAGGACTCCCTGTCGGATCATTATAGAAACTGGCAATGTTCCAGATCAAGAAGGTGTTCTAAAGTGTCTTAACAGTGTGACAAATCTGCATCCTAATCACACAGACTTTATGCACAAGCAAAGTGCATCAGCATCTACGCCTCTCACTTTGACTCAAATGAGGGGCTGCCCGGTAGTCTTAAACAATGGACTATAGATGCACTTAATACATCATGCATTGGCCAGTTATGGCACTTTGCCAGGCTGTTTGATGCAATATTGTGTTTGTACAGTGAGACACATGAATGAATAAAGAGAAAATGAGTGTGGTGTAAGGTGTGTTGTTGAATAATAATCACATTGCAAGCTTGTTCTTTAACATCTGAGTGTATGTGATGGTCTGCTATGGGGAGGAAATGTCAGCTAATGGAAAGAGGAAGGGACAGATAATTGGCATTCATTAAGATGAGAGCTCGGTAAAGCTGCCTGTGTTCGTTAATAGGATAATAACATTAGTACTTTAGTGCTGGGAGGGAGACAGGAGGATGCAGGGTCAGCCGCGTTCCTTCCATCATCAGCGGATCCGACGCGAAGTCGGCTGCAGTCACAAGTTTATTGGCTCTGGCTATTTTCAGTGTCATTTTTAATGGCCAAGATTAAGCTCCAGTCAGGATGGAGGGTTTCGTAAGGTGTGATTATAAAATTAGCTAAAGAGCCAGTGTCTGATTCTACACATGAAATGTTTGAGTTTTTGCTTTGTGTGTGGAGGAAAATGGAAAGGCTTCATGTACTTCATGACACTTTAAGACCATTTGTGGCCAGTTTTCACATCTTTTCATAAATCTACAGTATATTCCTCACCTCCGCTCCCTCCCTCTCTGTCTGTCTCCGCAGCACTCACATGGTCACAGAGTACATGGGAATAAGGAATGAGAGCTTTATGAAAATGGCTGCCGTCGGTACGTGGATGGGAGACTTCGTGACTGCGTGGATGGTAATGTAGTGTCTAACACCTCTACTACACCCACTGTACCTTAACAGCTGACATAAAAACAAAACTAAATGCCAAATCACAGAAACCAGTGCAGACACTGACCTTACAAACTTTTCAGTGTTTTTGTAGTGGAATAAAGTGGTGTAAAAATACTTTTTTTAGTTTTATAATTTATTGGATTTAAATTTAATCAGGCATTTTGCTGCTACTTGACTTGAAATAAATAATTACTGAAATTCATAAATAAGTGAGCAAAGATATTCATATAAAATGTCATGACATTTCATTTTATTGCATTTTTTTTACACAGCACATTTTTAATAGTATATACATTTTTTGTTTATTAACTCGTTTTATAGATTTTCTTTTCTTTTTTTATCACCTGAGAGACTAAGAACAGGAATTAGTTTAACAAGCACATATGGGCATGATGCATATTGTATATTTGGCTGCTTAGTGTATTTCAGATTGAAGTAAGGCATCTTTGTTAAAAAAGGTTTCAATAAAATGTGAAATACTCTCATTGAGCACTGTTTTAGGAACATTATATTAATATAATACTAGATAAGGCCTCCCTTTGCTCTCAAAACAACCTTTATTCTTCATGGCATTTAATTCCAAGTGATGTTGGAAACATTCCTTTAAGACCCTTGTCCATGATTGCTTCACACAGTTCCTGAGAATCTTTCAGGAACATCCACAGTTCTATCACATCCCAAAGGTGCTCTACTGGATTTTTATCCGGTGAACAGCACGGCCACTGAAGAACAGGCAACACATTGGCGTATCCGGATCCGGATGAAACGACTTTTGATTTGTGACATGCTGCATTTTCATGTTGGATGTGGCCATTAGAAGGTGGTAAATGGTTGGCCTGAAGGGATGCACATGGTCAACAACAATACTCAAATAGGCTGTGGCATTCAAGCCATGATTGATTGGTACGAACGAGGCAAAAATGTACCAGTAAAACATTCCCCACACCATTACACCACCTCCACCAGCCTGGACTGTTAACACAAAGCGGGGCAGGTCCTTGGATTTATGTCTACCATCTGTGAGCCTCGGCGGATTCATCACATCAGTCTTTACTGCAGCCTCAGCTTTCTGTTCATGGCTGATCGAAGTTGAACCTGATGGTCTTCTGCTCATCACAGTTGTACAAAGTGGTTATCTCAGTTACTATAGCCTTTCTGTCAGCTTGAACCGCTCTGACCATTCTCTGATGACCTCTTTCATCAACAAGACCATTCTGCCACCAGAACTGCTGCTCTCCGAATGCATTTCCCCTTTATTGCACCATTCGGAGTAAAGACTAGAGACTCTAGAGACTTTTCTGAGTGAAAATCCCAGGAGATCAGCAGTTACAGAAATGCTTAACCCAGCCTGTTTGGCACCAGCAATCATGCCACAGCCAAAAGATTCTGCCACATTTTTTGCCCCATTCTGATGTTTGTGAACATTATCTGAAGCTGCTGTCCTGTATCTGCATGATTTTTTGCACTGCACTGCTGCCACACAACTGAATGATTTAGATAATTGCAGGAATGAGAAATAAAGTGTTAGGTGTTTGTATGATGCCAATTGCCATACGTGGACATCACATGGTGTACAATTAATCACATGGTGTAGAATTAACCTCGAATTAATAGCTACATGCATTTATAACCTAATGACATTTATGCAACAGGTCCATCAGGTCATGTGTCAGAATGATTTCTTTATTCGTGCACTTTTCTTTTTCATTTCTTGTTTAATAGACACATGATTCAAATATATATTCAATTATCCATCTCTGTGACCAAATTAAGATCTTATTCTACAGAATCAGAACAACTCAGGATAAAAGATGTTTAATGAGGTTTATACTTGATCACGAGCAAGGGTCATTCATTCTGAGTCACACACGAGCATGCCGTGCTCATGTCTCTCGTCTCATCTCGGTTGAGTTAGGGATCCTGCGGGACAAAAGTGTCTGTAGAGGATGAGTAGCCCTGTCAGTTTGGACTGTTTATGTGTATGTCCATGTGACAGTGTGTGTTTGTGTATGCATAAATGTGTATGTGTGGGTGAGGATGGGGCTCAGCTTTGACAACCCAATGCTGCCTACATTACATTAGTATGCCTGACAGGGAGGAAGAGAAAAGAGTTAGAGAAAGAGTGAGAGATACAGTGTGTGTGTGTGAGAGAGAGAGAGAGAGAGAGAGAGAGAGAGAGAGAGAGAGAGAGAGAGAGGAGAAAGAGCAAACAGCCCCTGAAAGTGCTGAATCGAGACGTTACAAGGCTTTTTTCATTCCATTAATTCAACACAGCTCTCTCACAATGACCTCCCTTTCTCCTCTGTGGGGCTTTGGCTTTTTTAATGGGGTGGGGGGGGGTGTCATGGTCCAAGGAGGACACGGGCACACACACACACACACACACACACACACACACACACACACACACACACACACACACAACCACACAGTCAGTTTCACACTGTTTGCCGTAGCACAGAGATTTGATGCCAGTCTCTCCCCAGTGAGAAGACATGCTGTGCTCTTGCCTGAGGGCACACTAATCTATCGACACACTAACCTTGGACAAAATGTGTCATCCTGAAAAGGCCAGATTTGCATAGAAAAAGAGAGAACCAGAGGGAGACAGGACTGGAGAGGGATAGAGAGGCGGCTGAGTTTAATTACTTTTACTGATTCCTCACGGGTGATATTTTTTCCCAAACAGCAGTAAACTTTTGACAGCAAAAGCGTGCTCTGACTATGAAATCCATCTGCAGGGAACCCGATTGTCTGCGTGGCAGACTTCAATACAAACAAGAAATTAACAACTACTGTACGTTTTATAGTCTGTGTTTGGTAATATTCCAGTGGAGGATGCAACAATAAAATGTTTTATTATAATTTCTTCCAAATATGCTTTTGCAGATTCAAGTATTTGGGAATTAAATATGCAATGACCCCAAGTTGAAATAAAACACAGTTCAACGGCTTTTATATGCCGATACTTGAAGCAGCATATGGTATAGTTTAAAATCGGTTTCCAGGCATTAACAGTATAAAAAGGTGCGCATGATATGTATCCATAATGTCAGGGTAAGATAGGAGCACTAGACATGGACATAAACATTAAAATAAGCAACATATTATGTTAAAAAACAGACACAGTTGTCATTTATATCATAATCTTGTATTTGTTTTAGAATGATCTCATGATGAGTCATGTTAGATAATCACTGTTTAGAGTTAATATACAGTATTTATAAGTTAGGACATAGTTAACTGGTATGGCCAGTATTAAGCATAGTTACATCACATTTGCACAGAATTACCATCACAGATATCTCTCCCTCTCTCTCTCTGTCAGGTGACAGACATGATGCTGCAAGACTCGCTGTACCCGGACTGGGGACGAGCAGCTCGGCGCTTCTGGAAACAGGGCAACAACAGAATCGTGCTCTTCTGGTGAGCTACAGGATGATTCTCTCCCTAAGGTGATGGATTTCTGGGGAAAACATGACAGCCGTGTCAAATCAACAGGCAGCAGTGTGTGAGATACTATTATTTCTGTAAACCAGTTGGAGAATGTTTGCTGAAAAGTGGCCATAGTAGACTGTAATAAATGTTTGGTGCATTTGTGTGTTTGTGCATGTAGCTGTGTCGAACTTTACTGGCAGTAAATCAGCTTACAAACTCCATTCTGCTGTACAGAAGTTTCCTCAGAAGTTTAAATGTGTTGCTTTAAAGCAATAGTTCAAGGAAAAATAACTTCTTATCCACGTTTTTACACTAATCATGAATCAAATAGATCATGTTGGTGTTTTGTCTATAACCAGTGTTAATAAGAAGTACACTATGACTAACCACAAAGGGGGTGTCACAGCAGACAATCCAATCCACACATTTAACTTGGCACGGGATTTACACCAGATGCCCTTCCTGAGGCAATCCTCCAATTTTATTCAGAATTGGGATCAACACGAAGGATGCCCTGCAACATAGTGGCTGGGTTTGGGTATTGGAACCAAACCCGGGCTTTCCACACAGCACCCAAGAAGCCTAACACTAAACCAACAATGAACATAGAAGCTATGACCAGTAAGTGTCTTACTTCATGAAATGGATCATTTTGGTTCTGACATTTAATTGGCTGAGCTACGTTCAAAGTAAAATAATATATGCACACCCATGACCATGTCGCGATAACTGTATTAATGCATACAAGTTTTAAACCAATAAAGCATTCACATTTAATACTGAGACATTATTCGGTCCATGGATTGCCCTAATCTTTGTTATATTGCCTAGCAACAAAACATTACAGTAAACAGGGACTGTATAGTGTAAGAAATGTTTTATGTGAATATTATTATGAATAAAATAACAGAAAACTGGATATGATTATATGCAGTGGAACCTTGGATTGCGAATGTTTTGGTCTGCAAGCATTTGCAATATGACGAAAATTTTTAAATAAATTTTAACTTGATAAACGAGCTAGGTCTTGAAATACGAGTAGTACGCATGCACTTTGACTGCCAAGCCTCATGTGATCACAACTGAGCCAGTGGTTCTTCTCTCTCGCACGCTGCAGGATTGAGGCTCCATTGTGACCGTTGTCACCATTACGCCCGTGCATAAAGAATTTACTAGCTGTCCTGCAAAAACTTTAAAAGGCTGTAGCTGCGCAGGAGAAGAACCTGTTTAATGACAATGCAATGTCACATTTCCACAAAATCCTCAAAAGGAGGCAAAAGCAAGCGTCATTAGAGAGGTTCCTTGGTCAAGAAGTTTGCCAACAAAGCAGAGATTCCGTTAATGTGTATGTTTGTGCATACTGCACACATGTGAAAGTCATCATACACAGTAGCCCCCACTCCTCCTCCTTACTTCAGCCATGATTCTTTAAAAAAATAAAATGCAGGTTAATTTGTTTACATTTTTTTTTTTACTTGCATTATTTTTATATGAATATTTTTGGGTCGTGAGACGAAATACTGGAGTTACCATTATTTCTTATGGGGAAATTCCATTAAAACCCACCCGCACCCGCTCATGTGGCTTGCCATTGAAAATTCTATGTAAATTCTCATATTATCCGACTTTATACAGTTACTGATACATGACTGACACTGTATACAGATATATTTTTTATCATATAGCTACAACGGGTCCCAACAAGTCTACAACGGGTCCCAGGCCCGGATAAAGTGGGAATGTTGTGTCCGGAATGGCATCTGGCGTTAACCTTGTGCCAAGCTGTTGTGTGGGTCGGATGGTCTGCTGTGACGACCCCTTGATGGGAGCAGCCGAAAGACTACCAACAACATACAGTATGGCTACACCCATGCAGTGACAGTTATTATGGAAAGGACCATAACCATGCTGCTACGTATATAATACTGTCTAGCTAATCAGCTATATTTGAAAAATTTAGATAAATTTTACTAAGCGCTGCTTAATTCAAAGCGTAAGTTCTTATTCATGCCATTTTAGAGTTCTCGTTCCATCTCACTCCGCTCCTGATCACCAGTTGATTGGTTACATCTGGAAAGTGCAGAGCATGGTAGGATAAGGAAAATGGTGAGGTGTAATGTTAAATAGGGGAACCTTGGATTTTCTCTTTGGATATTATTAAGACTTTTATCTCACTTTAAAATAATGCTAGATCTCAATGTAAAAGGGAACTAAATTGTGCCAAAAATTGATTGTTCAGCATCATAGGTTGTCTCAGCATACCTGGTGAAGACACAGGGCTTAAGATCAAATGACTAATCATTTACTTTTATTATTCACTTTACTTCTATAGCTTTGTTTCTAAACTACATACCCAAACTTGGCTTTTTGTCCAGTAACTGTTCCTTTTGCATTCTGATGCATTTGGCAGAGGATGAGGGGTATAGAGTGTGTTAATAGAATACCTAATTAAACAAAAATTATACTTTGAACTAACTAAACACTTATACTTAATTAAAAATTGCAAATTTTATGCAAGGATAAGTTGCTAATTTGTGTTTTTGCTAACAAGGTTTAGTTAAGCTCTTATGTCTGCTCTTATTTCTGCTAGCTTTTGATTTTCTCTAACTGTTAAATAATAGATTAATTCAGCCCTCTTATTTCTTATATCTTATTATTAATGAACAGCGAGTGATCAGAATTTATATAAGTTCAATTTTTTTCCCATGAACAACTGCATAGCACCACAGATTACCATGTCAGCAGGAAACTTACACAATTCTCTCTCTCTCTCTGTCTGTCTATACTGTATATCTCTCTTTCAGGACAGTTTTAATTTCCCTGACCTCTGTGGTGGTATTGGTTATTAGTACAGATTGGATTAGTTGGGATAATCTGAACCGAGGGTTCTTACCCAGCGACGAAGTCTCACGCGCCTTCCTTGCCTCCTTTATTCTTGTCTTCGACCTCCTCATTGTCATGCAGGTGAAGCTCTGTCCAGTTAACTCTTATGTCTTTCTACTTTCTTTTCTCTTTTTCATGCCTTTTCCTTGACTTTCTGTTTTCCCCTTCCTTTTTGCTCACTGTCTCTCTCTCTATCCACTTTACACTCTCTGAAACAGTTGTGCTTTTTGCATTATGCATGTATTTGATGATCTCAAAGTTATAAGAATCCTCTGTATGTGTTTCTAGGTTTTCTCCAAATGATTCATGCATAACTGTGGAATGCTATAATGTGTCACTAATTTATGCACATGATAATGTTATCTTTTGCTCTTTTGCTTTTAAGTGTGCTCAGTCCCTTAAGAGTAGAATACTAGTATATGTGAATATTCACCTTGTGTTTCTGCAAGCCTGTATTACAGAATGAACTCCCTAATAATCGTATGCACTTTTCAACCTTTAACATTCTGCTCAAGTTTTTGGTTGAGCACATTTTCATTCACTATATTACAGTATATTGAAAAATGCGTTGAACCTGATTGAGCCATCTCTATCAAATCTGCTAGCTGATGCTTTTAATTGCTTCATAGCATTTCACAGGAAATAAATTGGAGCTAATGCTTCTTTGGGTTGTTGCACCACCACAGGAGAGGTTAAAATTTTATATGACTGTTTATTTTTTAATTTACAAATAAATTTATATTTTTTTCATCATAAAGTGACATTTTAACCATTTGGAAGAGGCCTAGTTTGTTTGGAAGTATTGCCAGCAGAAAGTCTCTTGTGTCAAAAAGGAACATGGGCATGACTGCAATTTTCAATACTGCATCTTACCAAACCACAAGACTTCTGGAACAATGTCCTAATACCCAGATCGATGTTTGGGGAAAACCAAACAGCATTTAAGCAGAAACACCTCCACAGCTATTGGTGGAGGGCTGATGATCTGGGCTTGTTTTGCAGCCACAGGACCTGGGCAAATTGCAGTCACTGGGTTGACCATGAACTCCTCAATTAGAGGTCATCTATCAGACAGCTAAAAAAATCTAGATTTTGGAATGGCCTGGTCAAAGACCTCAACCCAATTGAAATGCTGTGGCGGGACCTTAAGAGAATTATTACTGCTAAAGGTGTATCTACAAGCTATTGAATCAAGGAGGTTACTTAGTATTTCCCACAAGTTTTAATGGACTTTATTTTTGTTATTTGTCTGAGGTTGTATTTGCCTAATACTGAGACCTGCTATGATCTAATGATTTTTATTATGTTGGATGTGCCTCACCATCATTTCTCTTTTCTCTAACTTTGAGGTTAATATAAAATACTTATCATTATAACAATAATTGCAAATCATGATATTCTTTGTCCTGAAGACTCTTCTGTATCCCTTTAAAAATGGTTGAATAACAATGATTATTCATACTGTATTTATTCATTCAAGGTCATTTTGGTTTAGATTATGTAAGGCAGCCTCTACATTTCCCAGCAAGTAATTTACATAACAGTTTAAAACAAGTATGTTAATATAATACTCTGATTTCCCTTACTGTCACAGTTGCTGTTTTAGTTGATGTTTTGCTTCTTTACACCAGTCAAATTAGAGCATTTAACAGCAATTTGGTCTTAAATAAAATACATCACCAGTCAAAAATATGGATGCACCTTCCAATTCCATGGTTTATGCTGATTTTGATTTATTTCTACATTATAAAGTGATGTTGAAGGAATCAAAATTTGTTGTGACCTCCGAACAGTTGATATTAAGAGGTGTCTGCTTCTTATGCTCTGTAAAACCTTCAGAACTTGCAGAGGCTGGTAACTCAATGAACTTCCACTCTGCAGCAGAGGTACGTTTTGGTCTTGCCATACTGGGAAGGTCTTCATGGGAGCTTGATAAGTTTTGCAAATGCACTTGACAATACTGTTCTTGCGAAAACTATTCCAGAACAGATGACCTTCATGTCTTAAAATAACAACTGTTGGTGGTGGTGTTATTTCTTAATTTAACTAATTCCGTTTGTTATTTCATAGTTTGAAAATCTGCAGTATTGTTCTAGAATGTAGAAAAATAAATCCAAACTTGTGTCCAAGCTTTTGACTGGTACTGTATGTTCAAAGCACTGATCAAATCTCAAGGTGGAAAGTAAAAAAAATTGTATACTTGAATTATTACTCTATATTACATTGGATATGCACTATATTAATTATTGACCTATACTTGAAACCATACCCAGGTGCTCCACACATAATGCGCTCACTATTTCAGTCAACCATCAATCGACAGATTAACATAATCTTGTTGCAAATTATTTCAGTGTAAGCAGATTTTAGTTCATTAATGCGATGATGCACTGCCAGCCCAGATCCATTACCCTGATATTATTTTGAAGCTATTGTTTCAGTCCATCAGTGAAATTTGTTCTTAGGGAGGTTCAGGTCATAGAAGAAGAATATTGCACCTTGAACCTGAAAAATTTGGAAAGGTGTAGATATTTCAGGTCCTAAAAGGTTAAACTCCGAAGGGCTTTCAAGTCAAACTGAGACTTTTGATTACTGAGACTACCTTGATTTTTACCATCAAGGTAGAAAGATTAAAGCCTCCCAGGAACTCCTTTAATGGCCCAAACACATGGGTGTCTATAACTTTCAAACTTTGCAAGTGGTGTTTGTGAATGGTGTGCATATGTTGAATGTGCAAATGAAGAATGTGTGTAAAATTCCCACGGACAGATGTGAGACGAGTCAGCAGGTGATTTTCAAGTATTAGGCGTTCCATTTACTGAATGTTCACGAGAACAACTGCAGGGAGCTCCGGGCCACCCCGACGAGGATCGTCATTTACGGATGTACTGTAATGCCGCAGATATCCGATCAGGCAGATCCGTAGATCCGTTGCTAGGCGACGCCGTGGTAGAGGCAATCAGGTGAAACACCTGGGCACACCTTTATATAAGCTTCCTAAGTGCTTCACTCAGCATGCGAACATTTAGTCTGTGCCAGAAACAAGAGCGACTCCGAGCCGCAGCAGTATAAGGAAAAACGAGAAATGATATTTGAAAAGAGAAAAGAAAAGAAAAGAAAAGAAAAGAGAAAATATACATTTGAAAAGAGAGATCTTTTTTTTTGGCATACCCACAGCATCCACAAAGACTCGCGCTTATGTGATCACCATCTTACCGTTCCCTCTAAGTCTGCATCGGGCTCTCCTTATACTTCTGTTGGTGATATTACATCCTGTATCACCCACCACATAACACACATGGCCTTCTTTAAAACGTTTGCACCATTCAAATGTTTTACTGCGGCTAAGAGTCACATCACTGTAATTTGCTTGAAGTCTTCTGCAAATTTCAACCAGTTTTACAACCCTCGTATAATTCTTCTGAAGCACTTGGGTCGATCTAGACAGTTTGCTCCAGAATTTATTCCATCATCAAGATCTTTTATGTATTGTTCTTAATCTGCAGCCTTGCATTTCTGTTCTGAAGGCTGGTACTGAGCATCTTGTGGTAAATCATTTTGTAAATTTTTTAGCAGGTTAGTCAGTCGTTAACTTACTCTTTAGCACTCTTTACTAGATCTTTCATTCCAAGTACAAAGCTGCCTCTTACATTATGTGGTCTTGTTTTTCAGCTTCAGGATGGTCTGCTTTACTGAACCTGGCACATCTTTGGTCCTTATGTTCAGAGATAACGGCATGCAGATCCACAAAATCGTGGCACTGGCCAATTACTTAGACAGTGCACTGTACCTATTAGCCTTGAGTTATTATGTCCCTCACGGAGCCATCTCGCTTTGATTTGGCATTAAGTACAGTCCACCCACATAGGACCTTGAATTCTGTTTGAAATTCTACAGTTTTTTTAAGATTCATGTCCAGGATAGCCATTTTTCATTGGCAGCAATGGGTACCTGGCAAACGTGTTTATTAGCCTTATTTATGATTTCAATTAGCTCTTTACTTGTGGAACGTACATCTCCTTGATCCATTCTTTCCCTGTCAAGTGCAGTCAATAAATAATGATGTCTTTGAAACAGAGACGTCTTACTTTAACTTTGCCTGTGTTCACCATTTGTGCTGGTTAATCTCCAAATTCTGTATGACACCCCTGATATTTTATTCAAATATAAATTAACTTTCCCCATTTGTTAACCCTGATCATACAGAAACTGTTTAGCCTTGGCTTTAGATTTAGAAATCATATACTGCTATTATGTTCAATTCAGAATTTCAATGCTTGAAGCAGGAGCTGAAGCTACGGAAGAGGCTGCATTTATCGTCAGAAAGAGAGGGGATTATTTTGGCTTATACAGTACCACAACATTGCTGACTTGTCAAATCTGATTGGCCAGAAGGTGTTGATTGATTTTCTATAACAGCAGCTTTGATAGTAGTGTTGAGTGCTAGGATTATATGAATAATTTCTTACACAGGTGGTTGTACAATAGACATCCACATCACCTGTTTAGAAAATACAGAATTGTAGATATGGTGAATGTTTTTTTTTTTTTTTGGAAGGAGTCACCAGCGTTAGTTGGAGGAACAGTTGAGTCTTCAGAACAGAGGGTTTTGCTGTTTGACAAGCTACGTTTTTATTACTTACATTTATGAGATTTTTAAAGGACTCATTTGTATAGCTACTGTAATGCAAGTGATAACAGGAACTAGCCTAATATCTAGTTAACTAGTTAACTAGCTAACTAATGCAGAAGCATAATACAACATTTGTAAACACCATTTGTGTTTTGTTTATAAATGAATCGGTGGGATCTCTTGTGGTTTTCAAATTCAAGTTATCTAACTTCAGTGTTATTTTCTTCTACTGTATATTTTATTTCTTTTCCTCTCCACTCCAGAAAGAAGAGCCTATGGCATGTTTCATATTGAAATATGAAAGCTATGGTCATGCATATATCATCCACATGCTGTGTGAGGTTTGATTGGGTTTATGCTCTCCCCTATCAGCGGCACTACAGGCAGATAATAGGCAAATCTGACATCTGCAGAACTGATGTTTAATGTCACTAGTCACTGTAGAGCCCAGCAGGATCTGGGCTTTCTGTCTGATTGTGACAGAAATAAATGTCAAAAGAATTCATTGATATCTAAAGGTTTTCTGAAATGCAAACGTCAAAAAAGAGCTTCTAAGGAATGTGTGAAAAACTTTCCATTTACTCATACTGGTGTAACCTTTTTTTCTTTGCAGTTAGTTTTTCTACACGGCTTTGTAATTATTTTTCTTTTTTCCTTCAGCTTTCGTGTACTCTAAATGATGAATTTCATCATCCTCTGCTCATATTACTTTGTTTAGATCTTTATTTTTCTCTAGGACTGGGAGTTTCCTCATTTCATGGGGGATTTGGATATGAACCTTCCTGGCCTGTCTACAACTCAGCTAAAATTTAAACTACCAGTCTGCAAGCGGATCTTCAAGGATGAGTATCATATACACATCACAGGTACGCTTATATTCATTATCTGTTTATGTATTCATCCCCAGCTTAAGGGATTATTAAAATATAATTAAAGCAGTACAATTATCTGGTCATTATATTCTTAGGCTTCGTTTAAGGGAAAACAGTTTTTTTCTCATAGGACAGACTAAGAATATTTCACTTTGTAATTGAATATTTGAATCCCATACTTAAAAACGAAGATACACCCAGTACAAGAGCTCTTTAGTAATGGCTGCCAAGGTTATTATTGTCCCTTTGCTGGGCAGATCCTTTTCATCTTCCAGCCATCAGCAACGTCAAGTTGCCAAGTCACTGAACCAAAAAGTTCACCTTGTTCTACAGTGTCTCAGAAGTAACTCCCCTGGAGTTTCCCTCTGTAGGCTGTCAACACTTTATTTGCACTTTTTCTTTGTGGCAGGCATTGTTCACATCCTATCTATCAGTGTGATCAAAGTGTAAGCTTGATGTAAGATTTATTCAAGTAAAATTAAAAAAACAGAAATTCAAACACAAGGACATAAGCAGCTTACTGCAAAGCGTGGTGACAAAAGAGAATAAAACCCAAAAGACACTTTTCCTAATTTTCCATCATTTTGCATTCTGCATATTTGCAAATAGATGCTTTCCAAAACACTCATACTTACTATACTATTCATATGATTACTGCATGCACTAAGAATGTGTTATCCTTTCTTTTTTTTATCAAACTAGTTTCTGATACATGACATCTTTGTGACCCTCACATTGTAACCAGTCACTTAACAAAACGTGGTGAAACTGTTACTCATCCACCCACAACAGTGGAAAATATACATATTTTACTGACGTAGATGTCAAAATGTGTTTCTAAGAATGTAAACAGTGAAATTATTGCCCATATTAATTTTTGTTCTCAAACAAAATGTAGTCATTAAAGTCAAACCAGTATTGTGATAAATTTCTCTGGAACGAAAACAATCATTTACTGAAGTCTTTAAGCACAGTAGTGTGATGAGACTCTACTGTGAGCAAGGATTACATCTGTGAATGATGATCCAAGCTGTGGTGGTTCGGATCCTACTGCAGTCATTCCCATGAAAATTCATCAGTCCTGACTTCGTCCCAAGCCAAGCCATTTTCACATGTTTTGGGCCATTAGCACTTCAGATGTGGATCAGGCAATCTGATCATGACTTAAACATACTGAGAAAACTTGATGGTTTCCAAGCACTAGTGAAACACTGAAATGAGTTACCTAATGTAGAAAGGGAAAATAGAATTACTATATAGAGATATAGAATATAACTGTGTTCTATTCTACATAATCAAAAGTCCTGTTTTGACTTGAACACCCCTTGTAGATTTTACTTTAAGTATTTTACAACAGTTAGTTCTGACCGAGCAATGTGATTAGACAAGAGCCATTTCATGAACCCTGGGACATTTAGGTCACCAGCATGTGTGAAAGTATCCAAAACTAGTCAGAGAAACACTTTTAGCAAGAAAGTTTTCCAGACCTGACAACATTGTCATCTTAAAAAAAACAATTTATCTTCTTAATACTTGCTTTTAAGTTTAAGTTTAAATGAACAAACAAACCATAATCTGCGTAATCTGTATACATCATAAATGAAGTTTGTGCTGAAGATCTGCATGGCTATGATGCCTTAAAACCGCACCTATGATCGCATCAGAGCCGTGCTCAGAACCAGCACAACACCGCTCATTATTTACAGTAAATGTAGTATTTAACAGTGTTAATGTCTTCATTGCTATTCTGAATTAAATCAAGAATCACATTTTATTGACCATGTACAGTATAAAACAGGTGATTTTGGTTCCAGCCGCAATGCAATCATTGTAAATTCCTCGATCCACACCCACTTGTGACTGCATCACAATAACGAAATTCTGTATTAATTCAGCAAGATATAAACCAGGAAAACCTTTATACATGGCAAGCCATTTTTCTGTCTATACATTGTGTCCATACATCTGTCCTTTGATTGTTCATAAATCTGACTGCATGTGGAAAGAAGCAGTTGCAGTGTCTGGTTTGTGATGCACATTGATCTAAAGCACCTGCTGGAGGGAAAGAGTTCAAATACAGTATGTGGAGGTCTGGCTGCAGGGAGTCAATAATGATTTTTTTTCACTCTCTTTCTTGTGCTGGAGAAGAACAGGTCCTTGTGGGAGGGCAGGTTGCTTCCTATGAGATTTTCAACTGACCTGAAAATACATTGCAGTCTCTCCAGCTCATTATTGGTTGCAGAGCAGAGCCAGGCTGTTATCGAGGTGGTGAGCACACTGTCAGTGGTGGCTGTGTAGAACTAGGTCAACAGCTCCTGTAGTAGGTTGCTACAGTACTTCAACTGTCTCAGGAAGTGTATCCTCTACTAAACTTTTTTTTTGTGTTGGCTTAAAATGCAGATAGTGCTTTTCAGGAAGCTGAAAGTCTTCTCAACCTTCACAGTATTGTCCAGGATGATAATTCGAGGTAGTAATGGGGCAACTTTATGAAATTCAGCACCACTGTTCTGAGCATGTTGAGCTCTATGCTTTTGTAACTGCACCAAAAAAAATCATAGAAGTATCAAGTGTTGATGATTAGGGTTTCAGACACGAAGATCCTGCTGCATCATACCAGTCAAAAGGCCTATGATCCAGTAACAGGTGACAGCAGCTATTCTGAGAAGGACAGTTGGATTGGATCAGATTTAGAATTATTGTATTAAATACCAAGCTTAAATACCTAATAACAGTAAAAGGAAGAAAATCTAAGCAGCTCACACCTGTTTGCATGTAATTTTCACCCGTAGTATCTGGAGTGGCAGTGATTGACGTCAGAACTTTAGTCAGTGACATTGGTTAATATTTTATCTATTTTAGTGTACCTTTCCCGTGACAAAATGAGGCCATATGAGAAACTGATTTTCAGGATGATCTCTTCTAGAAGCTATACACCCATAATTCATAAGACTTTCTCTGAGATCTAAGGACAAACAACTCAACAGACACTGCAGATAGTCCTCACACTCACCAATCGAGGACACGCTATCTGAACTTAACCATAATGCTTCTCTACTGACCTTCCCCAGTCCTGGTATAGTAGTGTAGCTATAATTACCTCATTTATCTTCAGTGTCTATATTACCACTGCTCACTGTGCTCCATCATATAATACAAATACAAAGAGAATACTCTCTCAATGTGCAGTGTATTTCCTATGCTCCTGTCCTATTTTCCATTCTACCATTTGCAGACATACCTTCTACAGTATGTATAAATAATGTTTTAGCAAACCAAAAATATTACTGTAAATTATGACTATCAAAAAGGAAGAAAATCTATTGCACAGGTTTATTTCATCTGAAAAACATTTGACTAATCAAACATTTATTGAAACTGGTAAAACTTTCAATAAATCTGAATAACTGTTTGAATAGTAGTAATGAATCGACTGCTCCTATATTTCATGCTTCACATAATTTGGTATCAGCGAAATCTAACAGAACACCGATGTAGATATCTTCATATTGTTAGCAAACCTCTCCTAAACCTCTCCTAAATTTTTAAGTCTACTGCGTCTTCTGTGGCTTATTCTTTATGCACTATATAATGACTAAAAAACTTATATTTTAGTTGTTTATCAGCCAACTATTTAATAAGATAATCAAGTAGGAGCAGTGCAACAGCAGTCTTATATTCATTGTATCCTCAGATTCCTGATCTTGGCTGACAGGAATAGAACCTTTTATGGTCTTTAAAAGGTTTTTTAACATAGGTCTCAGAGGTCTCCCAAAAAGTGCCTATTAATGTTCCAGCTGAAATACCCTTACAAAAAGGAATTTCGTCATACTTTAAACTCCCTCCTTTCCCTCCTCTGAACATTGCCTTATGGTAAAGGTACTACTACTGAGCCACACCCTGCAAGAGGTGAGGAAGCTGGACATGAACATTAAGGGGGGAATCTAATTGGTTAATAATTAGATTAATAGGTTTAAGCCCCAGCCAATCATACAGTATATGTTTTCTCACATTTTTGTGTGTACATACATACTGGAGACCCATCTGAACATCTAAAATGACTAAAGGACAAATTTTGCATAATAGGGCTATTTTCAAGTCCTGTAGTCCAACTTCATCAAGGTTCAACCTGCTGTAGATTCTGAGATGCTTTTCTGTACATCACAGTTGTAAAAAGTGAGAACCATTGTTTATTATGGGTTTTGAGCTGTTTTAATGTCATCTAGAAAGAGTCCAGTCGTTCTCATCTGATCTCTGAAGAACTGTTTTTGCTCTTGTTTTCCACATCATTGTTTGTAAAATCATAGTTTGTGGACTTTTGTGTTAAAATCATAAATTTCTGAAGTTGTTGACCCAGCAAGTTTGGCATCAGCATCTTTTCCCCATTTTGCTGTTTTATACGAACATGACCTGAAGCTCTTGACCTAAATTACACTGCTGCAAATGATTGGCTGATTCACATAATTGCATGAATGTGTATGTATACAGGCCATGTCACAATAAAACTTTGAAGATAATGCCTTAATTTTCTTTATTGCAGGTAAATGGTTTAACTATGGCATTATCTTCTTAGTCCTCATTCTTGACTTAAACATGTGGAAGAACCAGATATTCTATAAGCCCTATGAGTATGGCCAGTACGTTGGACCAGGAGAGAAGATCTACACAGTAGAGGAGCCAGACACTCTTAGCCACTTCAACCGCAGCACATTAACGTGGGAATGGCGATCGACTAATGTAGACCCGCACACCAACTTCACATACATCCAAAGAGACATGTTTCTCCACAGCCGCTACATCGGTGCTAGTCTAGATGTCAAATGCTTGGCGTTCATTCCAAGCTTAGCTGCCTTTATCCTCTTTGGTTTCTTTATCTGGCTTTTTGGACGTTTCCAGGAGAGCGAGACATTTCTGGAGAGCCAGGACAAGACGTATGAGCGAATCAAACGTAAATCACCCTCAGATTTGGGCACCACACCTGAGGAGGTGCATGTATCAATGAGTGAAACTTTAAAAAGGAGTGCCACTCCAATGTTGCTGCTAGTGGACACTCATCATTTCGGGTCCTCAACTAACTCTATATCCCCCTGTTCTAATGAGACCCAGGAGACACAACCTAGCAGTTCTGTAGATAAAGTAGCATGTGCCGAGGCTGCAGATGTTAACAAACTAACTCTATAACCTTAAGCAAAGCTAATATAAACTCTGGAGAGTTGAGTTATGTTTCTGCTGAGCTCCTCTAAATCCATCTTTGCCTTGATGGGATCATTAACGATGACCACGCCAATACCTGAATACATGCCTCTAACACGGCGCCAGCAAGAAGACATTGTAGGCTGGCAGTTAAATTGTTCAGAAACCTGCTTGGAAACTTCTATTACGGGAGACTATAAAATTGCACAGTGTGTTTTCTACATTTAGTGGCACCCAGATTTTGGTACTTAGTTTACATTTCTTTTCATTAGAGTATTGTATATGGTCCAAAGGTACTTAACATTTTATTTTTATATATATTTTTATTGAGCTACTTTGGTGCCTATATGAAAAATCTGTTTATATACAAAGTGCATGGCAATGTAGTCATGAGGAAAATTCAGCAGAAAAATCTGTGCCTTTAGTAGTTGTGTCCATTATTGGGCAGTAGAATTTGAAATCTTTTGAGACATCATTACATTATATTAATCTGTTATGCAATACAGTGTGTCCTCAGTGTGTCTTATAGCATTTTGTAATTTACTATAAAAGAAAACATTTTATTGAAGAACTTCTTACCAACACCAGTAGAAAGCTGAAAATATAGTAATCATCTCCTGGTCACACAACGAAGTGTTGAATTTTCTCACTGATCTTGACTGTTTGTCATTTAAAAACAACCCTTGGCAAAAAAAGAATAACAGAATCACCGCCCTTAGAGATTTCTCATGCAGCATTGTAACAAATAAACTAATTACAGATATGGCAAAAATGGTGTTTTTGTTTAATAGCTAACATTCAACATACTGTACCTCAAACAAATGAAATGTAATTATTTTAATTAATTCCATATTAAGAGGAAGAAATTGTGGCATCACTCAATGTTCAGTATAAATATGGAATTGCATTGTTATTTGCATTTCTAAAACATATGTTGGCACAGGTCTAAAATGTAAATTAGTCTGCCGGAAAAGTGAGTGCTTACAAATCTGAACATGCTGTTGGATTTGGCTAATTAAAAAGAAACATAACCCCAACAAGAGCGTTATCAATTGAAACAATAGGAAAAATGATAAACCTCCTTCAATAAGGAAATCTAACACGGAGTGTAGCAAACTATGTTGGTCGTTCCCAGTCACCTGTATCTAAAGTTTTGTGCATGTACAAACAAAAATGGGATTATAAAAGTTTCTAAAAGCAGGAGGTCTAAGTGTCAGGATAAAAGAACTCAAACCAATTTTCCTTGATAATAGAAATTGCACAACAAAACCAATGAAAAGCAAACGGGCGGAAACAGCAGTCACAGAACTCTTTGTGACAGAACTGTAAGAAATTAGCTAAACGTAATGCGATTTACAGATAGAAAAGCAAAAAGCTAAGGGAAAAAAACACCTAAACAGAAGAAAACAAGTTTACAATGGGCTAAAGAGAAGCAGTCATACAGTGCGGATGATTGGAAGCAACTAATGTTCAATAATGAATCACAAATATGCATTGGTCCAAAAAAGAAATGATGTCGGAACATTGTGAACTCATGAAGATACTAAACATAAAGATGAAAAGATGAAATACAACCAAATTTCCACACTCATTTATGATCTGAGGTTGCATGTCAGACAAAGGACCAGGGCAGATGGCAATCATTACCTCAACAGTCAATGCACAGATGTACATTAAGATTTTCTCATTTCATTGATAGAAAATAGATTCGGTGATGAAGGCATTTATTAGAATGATAACTGCATTTTGCCACAGAGCAAAGATCAGTAATGCTTCTCTTTAGGAAAAACATATCAACTCTCTAATGTGGCCAGAGAATATTACGAATCTTATTCCAAGTAAAAATTTATGGTGAAAATGAAAATTGTGGATTGTAACAAGGCTCCATACTACAAAAGCTGATCTATTAACCCCTATTGGAGAATGTTGGACTCTGCTGGATGGAGAGTATTGTTTTTCAATGGTGAAGTCCTTTCTTCATTAAAGCCCAATGATGACCAACAAAAATGTTTTTGTAATGATTCCATAATTTTTGTTCCTCAACATTCAGTGACTCCACAGTTTTTTCTCTTTACTTGATCTGGGGGAAAATATGCCATAATTTATTTTATTTTTTTTTTCATTATTTTGTTTGGGTAATTTTAATAGTTATCGAGCATTTTGCATATACGTTGCTCAGACTTATTTCTCTTGTTCCTATTGTGTTTTGTGTCTTTTGTCTAATATTTCTGTAATTAATTTTACAAGACTGCCATTTTGACTTTAGATCTGCTGGCACAAAGAAAGGAGTTTGGCATGACCAAAGTTTTTGTCTGTATGTTTGCTTCTGCATTTGCTTATTAAACATTATGTGTTAAAGTGTTTTTCTTTTCTAATAAAGTCTAGATATAAAATTTGGTGGTTGATTACATTTCATTAACTTTGTCAGAATTAGTGTTCTAGATAAATGACGTTTTGCAGCATCTGATCAGTGATGCTTTCTTGGTTAAGTCTGGGTTGTTGTTTTGTGTTTTGGTGAAATTGATGCAGCTAGTCTTGAAACGCTTCCAGAAGACCAACTGTTTCCATTTCAAATAGGCTCGGTCCACAGTGACCCTGTTGCCAAGCAACTCTTCAGGGCCGACCTCTTCCAGCTGCTGCTCCAATTAGTTCATTAGGGAGGGAAAATAACTTTGTGCAGCCAAGGCAAACCAAGTCGTTTAGAGGAAAATTTGGTAAATGACCATCCACTCCAATTAAAGCCAGCATATAAAGGCTGCAAAAGGATGCATTACTACAGTAGACCTTATAGCATAACACGTTCAAATCTGGAATGCTTATTTATTAATGCTGGGTGTGCTGTTATCAACACATATACTTTATATATACGTATACACATATATTTGACATCAATATACAGTTAATGATGGACAATTAAAGCAACAATTTCCATGAGAACATTTTTGAAGCAGAGGAACAAAAACAAATCTTATTCTTTGCTTATGTAAGACCTGTAAGATCTGTACAAAGAAGATAAATTCAGGGCATTATAAAGTCCCAAGATGGAGTAAATTAACGTTATTGTACATGAGACCAAAAAATATCCAAAAGTTTAAATGATGAGAATCAATTTTTATAGATTTTAGATTTTTTTAATCAGGCTCTTTGTCATAAAAAAGCATAATTGACATTTTTGGAGAAGAATCTACTTTGCCTGAAGTTTAGGCCATGAAACAGAGACAGCAGCTGCAACTGAGATCAAATTGAGTTGTTCTCTGTCTGGCCATCGTCTAAATTTCTCCCAGATCAGTTGTCATGTCATCCCTCTCTCCCCCATCTACTAGATCACAGTATCGTTTGATAAGTCTGCCATCAAGTCTCGGCAGAGCTTCAACTCTGAGGGCTCTCTGAATCTGTCAGACTTCCATCATCATTGCTCCTGTGAGATTGTGGTAAGGATATTTTTGTCAGCTGCTGGTGTGTGTGTACGATTGAGTTCCGAGATTGCCTTTGACACTCACACAGCAAGGGTGGACCATTGGACAAATCCCAGGGTAGAGTTCGTCACTTGTTCAGAAGTGAAATACAAAGACACTTCTCTTTTTTTTCATCGCTTCTCTCTATCCCTCTTCCCCTCCATTTACTTTGAATTGCTTTCTCCACAGAAATGAAACTACATTTTTTATCAGTCCTGCTGCAGGAAAAGGCAAGACAATATCAGAAGGTCCTCGTTGCAAAAAGAACTGGGAAAATGAGAAATTACAGATTGAGACCCAGTTCCAGTGTAATAGTCATCTTCCAAATTTAGACAATCTAAATATTTTATCATGATGGCACTGAACAGTGTAACATATCTTTTAAATGACTTTTGCCACAAAAATAACTCACTGTGGTGATGGATAAGGAAAATGATCATTCATTATTAATCTTTAGTAACTGCTTCATCCTGATTAGGATCGCAGCAAATCCAGAGCTTCTCCTGGAAACAATTCGTGTGAGCCAAGACCACACCCATCACAGATCACCATCACTCAGTCATACACTGGACAATTTGGCATAACCAGTCCACTTATACAGTAGGAGTGTTTTCTTTGAATGTACTTTTTATGGGTTTTTTGTCTTTCTCATATGGCAATGATTCCTATTGCTCATGTTCGGATGGATAGTCATGCAACTTCCTCTCTCTTTATTCTCCAGGGAACATGTTCATTACCTTTGTTGATGTATACCTTTGATGTAACAGATGTACATGACATAAGTGATTTGTTTAATGACTTAAATACTCTAATAATGTGAAAACATTCAGATACCATCATGTATGAGTGTGGGTTCGAGAAAGCTAAATTTGCTTACGCATAAAACATTTCAACACAAACATCATAAATGCCATATATTATAATACTTTGTAAGTGATTGCTTTGACATACATTGCTTGCCTTTGATTTATCAATTAATTTTAATTGTAGACATACTGTACAAGTTTTTTTTCTTTGAACCAACTCTTTAAAAATATTTTTAAGATAAAGTTTGGAGATTTTAAATAATGATTTCTAACATAACTAAGGTGTTGTAAAAGTTTATAGTTAAATGGTTGTGTGATGTGGTTGTTGTTCTTATTATAATGAGCCTAATGCAAACTTCTGCAGTTAATTACTAGTCGACTCTAAGGGCAGACTCAGCAGACGCAGTAGTATTCATTTCCTTCAGGTAGAGGCATCTGTTGCACTGCTCTCATCTCTCCAATAGAAAATTGGACATTTAGGAGCCAGCTGGACAAACCCAGCACGCCTGCTGTGATTCCACTTTCAAGCCTCTGGCAAAAAGCCGCCACTCACTGTGAACTGCTGAAGCCAGTCGTGCCAGGAGATACTGTTGCCAAATCCATCCCAAACACTCTGAGCAGGGTGTTATCCTACTGGCATTTCACTGATAACAAGTTCATAATGATGAAATATATTGCACTGACCTTAGTTCATCCTACTCTAACGTCACACTTTGAACCTGCATTGCCCTTTTAAAAACTAGTGGTGAAACTAATTCAATGGCTAACGAAATTTTCTCTGCTTCTGGATTTTTCTTATATGTATTTTGACAGTTCAATTGTAATGCAAAAATTTAAAGGGGGAGAGAACATACCCTTACCTAAACTGTAAATTTTCATAGTTTTGCTGCTTAATGTAAAAGCTTACCTTTTCTAACATCAGAAATATCATTACTGTTGGTCTTGAATTCAGTGTACACGGAAAGGTGTTTTATTATTCCATTTATACGGAATAGATCTTTTAGTGAAAGAAAAAAAGAAATGCAAAAGCAATGGTACATAACTGATAGCCTGAAAGACTGATTTCTTTATTAGTTACGCCAAAGGTTGCTTTTGAGTGTATCCTGTAAATCCAAACTGTATGGGGATCGTGATGGGAGTAAAATAAGTGTGCAGAAGACCCTACATTATTTTGGTATCTTTTGGGGGGGGGGGGGGGGGGGGGAATTGTTGTAGGGTTTTGCAACCTTTCCGTTAGATATAGTGTTTATAGTACAGGGTTAGATTGCTTTTTAAACTAGGCACAATTGATTTGTACTATGCCTGTGTGCTATAGGTCCTCCCTCTCCACTCCCCTGGTGCCAGCATTTACATTATTAATATTGTTCTGTATTCAAGTAACTCTTGCATACTGTATGTGCACTCCCTGACACAAAAGGTAGCAGTTTGCACCTAATAGGATTTTAAGCTGCCAATAAACACAAAGATAAGGAGTACAGGGACGTCAAGCTTAAGGCTGACACTAATGTTACAAAATTGATATTTCCCGCAAAAAACGTCAAGAAAGACCCTCTCATATGATCTGTGTTCCTACTTTGTCAGCTATGACGGTGTAGTGCAAAGGGTGAGATACAGGCATTGCTGTGCACACACAGGGATTTCAGGGGAGATCACCAGTGCTGGCTGGCTATGTGTTCTAAACATGCCTGATAAGGAGTGTTTACATAAACTTACGCAGGTCCGGGCCACGGACCATAGTGTGAACCCTTGAATAGAACATTGAAGCCCCAGATTTTTTTTTTTTTTCATTATGTTCTGTAATGTAATGATAGATTGGAAGGGACGTTTTGTGAAATCTATTCATACAAAATTCCTAATTTGTAGATTAGGTCCAGTGACAAATAAGAATAAATAAATGAATGTAGTTCTCTAAAAAGGACCAACAAAACAACTTCAGGGCAGTGAGCCATCTGAAATTGTACTGATGGGAGGAGAACCGTTATTTCAAATAATTTCAGATATTGTGTCTTGATGGTTGTGAATAACGCTGTCTATCACATCAGTCTAAAAGGTGTTAGATTGCATTGAGATCTAGCTACTGCTCGGGCCATAGCAAGTGATTTACCTCATTTTCATCCTCATTAAACCATCCACTTAGTACTTGCACTCTGTAGATGGGCAATCATCTTGGATTAGACCACTCCCATCTGTTCAATAATAGGATAAAGATCTTTTAAAATTTTACATATATTTGCAGTGACCCTCCTTCTAAAGGTGGAATGTCCTGTACAGCATAACAGAACCACTGTAGGGGTCGAGGTCTTGAGTAGGGAACCTCTTTCTTTTTGATTGATTTCTCATCTTATCAAATCACATCTTTCCATCAGCTGTCACCTAAAGAACAGTTGTTATTTTGTTTCCATATCACAGTATTGCAGAGGCAGTAAATGGGTGCTTTTAACCACAATTCACAGGCCCATTTACTGATGTTTTTCTCGTAGTTACAAATGATGAGTCTTTGTGACTGAAGCACATCATATCCGGTTCCAATAAGGACCACTTCTTCAAAGTCAGATCTTTTTTACATCTTTTTGTTATATCCATGTTCAGTCTTGATCCCAAATTGAAGTTAACTGGAGCTAACAGATAGCATGGTAGGAGGTTAATAGCATAATTGTATTATGCTGTATATCTGTATTATGCTGTGCATCTGCGCTCAGTATGTTTCTTATTTATTCAAGTTTTTTTCTTGAAAAATCATAACCCATCTGTATGTATTTAAACTAAATCTGTTTTTTTTCTTTACTTGACAGAGAAAACCTGCCTTTTGTGTTTAAGGAACATATCAACTTCCATTTTTCAAAAACGTGTTATTTCTATACTACTGTATGTAGTACATACTCTACTTACATACTACATACAAATGTCCACATGTTTAAAGTATAACAACAGAGTTAGTTTATATATATATATTGAGTCAAGGCTTTATTTGTCACATATACATTACTCCCTTTATCCTGTATTCAGGGTCACGGGGGGGCCTGGAGCCTATCCCAGGAGACTTAGGGCACAAGGCGGGGTGCACCCTGGACGGGGTGCCAATCTATCGCAGACATATACATTACTGCATAGTAAAATTCTTTTCTTCCCATATCCCAACGTATGAATTTGGGGTCAGAATGCAGGGTCAGCTAAACCTGGAGCAGACAGGCCCAACAGTGGCAGCTTGGTGGAATTGGCTTTTGAACTGCCAACCTATTGATCAGTAACTCAGAGCCTTGACCCCTGAGCAACCGTTTCCCTATGGAGATGTTGAGATGTGTTGTAATTGGATAATTAGTTTCTATAGTACATTAGGAAATGTTGACATTATAAGTCACATTGTTCAATTCTGATTTGACGGTTAACGTTCATAATTACAAATGACTTTTATTTGACTTCAATGCGGATGTGCCCGTCTCCTGATACGGTATGCATGCGCTCATCGATATGACTTATTTGCTCATGTTTTGCCTCCTTCAACTTAACCTTAATGCTGGTCACTTTTCACTAGCACTGTAGCCACATTCATTATGGCCAAATCACCAATTTCCTTTTCCCTCCACTGCTGACTCGGATCTGACCGTTCTCATTCGAGTCGTATGACTTATGTATTGGATATATATATCCAATCTATGATCACATACTGTAAGAATGCGACTCTAAAAACATCTGATTTATTTTCAAATGTTAAAATCTGACATGTTAATTTCATGTCAGTCTAATTTTATTTTTTATCATATCCAACATCTATTTTTGGATTTGATACTAAATAATTAATGTGCGTCACAGTTCTTATTGCATATTCTTTGAAGGAGCTACAAGGCAAATCATTTATTATTATTATTATTATTATTATTATTATTTTATTATTTTATTTAGTGCTTGGTATTCAGTTTGTAAGCAAATTCCTTGTAAAATACAGGCTATAAAGAGGGTCACTGGTACAAGTTTTTTAAATCATCTTTTCTGTTAGTTTAAAAATGCACTCTATGGGCTTTCAAAAACGGCACCAAGAGAAACCTAATGGAAGGGTGTCAGATTTACGATTTTTTCTTCCAATAACATAACGTGTAAATCATCAGGGTTGGGAGGCAGCAGACTGATGTAGGAAGTGGTTCTCCATAACTACACTACAATAATAATTTATACTTTTGCAGCAAAAAAAAAAAAAAGAGTAAAACTAATGCATTGGAAAGAATAAGGATTATGATTAGGAACATTCTAACCCTTCAAAAATGTTATCCTCTGGATGACTGCAAAATGGCTGAGATACAAAAATGAGTTTGAGTCCCCTACCACTTATCTGAGCATGGTTATCAAGGATTGTCAGGGATTTTGAAATGCTTATTAAGCAAATTATTGTAATTCTAGTTGGAAGCATATATACTTGCTAGGATTTGAGCTGTATGAAATAAAGCCAGATACGTACTGAACCTATAAGGCAGTGACCTTTTAGATGACTGATCACCTCTGATATTAAAAACATTTATCTATTAAACTTGACTAGATGACAATTAAGGAGGATGTTACCTTTTACATAACTGAATCCCTGCTATTCCAGCTGATAAAGTTAAGCTGACAGCTCATCCTGCTTAACTTGACACCTAAAGATCTTTTCTGTACATTAAGACTTCTAGAGCAAATTTCCAGAGAACGCAGAAATATAAAGCAGTCATCCTTATAATAAGATTCAATCATTCGCTGTAATATCTATGTACAGAAACATTAAATGCAGATGAAAGGACAGGACAAATAGAAAAAGGGGAAATTAATTCAGCTCACATTTGCCTAGTGGCTTCTATTAGATGTTATCCTGTAATTGTTGTAATGGATGGATGACCTCCAAGAGTCCACTCATTCCTGAATCATTTCCAGGATATGCTCAGTGTGAGATTAATGGAAAGGATGTTTTGTTAAGAATAATTGCCCATTCTTTCAAGAGATCTACACATGTGGACAAAATTGTTGGTACCCTTCGGTCAATTAAAGAAAAACTCACAATGGTCACAGAAATAACTTTAATCTGACAAAAGTAATAATAAATAAGAATTCTATGAATGTTAACCAATGAAAGTCAGACATTGCTTTTCAACCATGCTTCAACAGAATTATTTTAAAAAAATAAACTCATGGAACAGGCCTGGACAAAAATGATGGTACCCCTAATTTAATAGCTTGTTGCACAACCTTTTGACGCAATCACTGCAATCAAACGATTCCTGTAACTGTCAATGAGACTTCTGCACCTCTCTGCAGGTATTTTGGCCCACTCCTCATGAGCAAGCTGCTCCAGTTGTTTCCGGTTTGAAGGGTGCCTTTTCCAGACAGCATGTTTCAGCTCCTTCCAAAGATGCTCAATAGGATTGAGGTCTGGGCTCATAGAAGGCCACTTTAGAATAGTCCAATGTTTTCCTCTTAGCCATTCTTGGTGTTTTTAGCTGTGTGTTTGTGTTTGTCCTGTTGCAAGACCCATGACCTGCGACTAAGACCCAACTTTCTGACACTGCCCAGCACATTTCTCTCTAGAATCCCTTGATAGTCTTGAGATTTCATTGTACCCTGCACAGATTCAAGACACCCTGTGCCAGATGCAGCAAAGCAGCCCCAGAACATAACAGAGCCTCCTCCATGTTTCACAGTAGGGACAGTGTTCTTTTCTTGATATGCTTCCTTTTCCGTCTGTGAACATAAAGCTGATGTGCCTTGGCAAAAAGTTCCATTCTTGTCTCATCTGTCCATAGGACATTCTCCGAGAAGCTTTGTGGCTTGTCAACATGTAGTTTGGCATATTCCAGTCTGGCTTTTTTATTATTTGTTTTCAACAATGGTGTCCTCCTTGGTCGTCTCCCATGTAGTCCACTTTGGCTCAAACAACGACGGATGGTGCGATCTGACACTGATGTTCCTTGAGCATGAAGTTCACCTTGGATCTCTTTAGAAGTCTTTCTGGGCTCTTTTGTTACCATTCGGATTATCCGTCTCTTTGATTTGTCATCAATTTTCCTCCTGCGGCCACGTCCAGGGAGGTTGGCTACAGTCCCATGGATCTTAAATTTCTGAATAATATGTGCAACTGTAGTCACAGGAACATCTAGCTGCTTGGAGATGGTCTTATAGCCTTTACCTTTAACATGCTTGTCTATAATTTTCTTTCGAATCTCCTGAGACAACTCTTTCCTTCGCTTCCTCTGGTCCATGCTGAGTGTGATACATACCATGTCACCAAACAACACAGTGACTACCTGGAGCCCTATATATAGGCCCACTGACTGATTACAAGATTGTAGACACTGGTGATGATAATTAGTGGACACACCTTGAATTAACATGTCCCTTTGGTCACATTATTTTCAGTATTTTCTAGGGGTACCATCATTTTTGTCCAGGCCTGTTCCATGAGTTTATTTTTTTAAATAATTCTGTTGAAGCATGGTTGAGAAGCAATGTCTGACCTTCATTGGTTAACATTCATAGAATTTTTATTTATTATTTCTTTTGTCAGATTAAAGTTATTTCTGTGACCATTATGAGTTTTTCTTTCATTGACCGAAGGGTACCAACAATTTTGTCCATGTGTGTATGTACATATACAGAGACCCATGAAGGAATTATGCGCTACACAACTACAAGATGGGAATCTCTCAGAAGTCATTTAGGTTAATTGAATTAAGGTTCTTTACACTGTTTAAAGTAAAGTCTTGAGTAAGTAAATACACTGACTAGCCAAAAAAAAAAAAAAAAAGTTACATGCTCTAAGATTTCATTCAGTCATGTTTAGCTTTAATTACATGTTCATGTGTGAAAATAATTAATCATGCTCACAGAACAACTCTTTCACTATATAAGTAAAATGGAATATGCCTGTGCTATCAGGGAGAAATTGATTTAATACGCTGGTCATTCAGTACATTCAGGTCGTCAACTGACTTCATTTTATTGTCACATAACATTGCTGAGCCTAGCAACCCCAGATCATAATACTGCCTCCAGAGGTTTTTACAGTAGTCACTATGCAAGATGGGTACATCGCTTCATGCACTTCAATTCTTGCCCTGATACACACATCGTTCTGAAATAGGGTCTGTCTGGCCTCTTCAGACCACATGATGTTTTGCAAATTTGCTCCAAATTCTATTCATTATGCTTCCTAGCAAATGAGTCTCTCTAACAAGGGGTTTTCTTATGACCACACAGGTATCTCTTCCCAATCCTGTGAGTTCTCATCACATTGCGTGCATATGGAAATGCATTATTAAACATACAGTAGCTATTTTATTTACCATCCAACTTCACTTCAAGTGATCTCAATTTTTGATTCTTTCTGACCACATTTCTTCCCTAAAGTTCACAGTTCAGCACTATCCTTCCAGTTTTTAATGATGTCTTAAAGGATTCTTAACCATTCCTAACAATTTAAAATCTCTCTTAGTTGTTGTCTTTGCTTGATGGAGGACATTAACTTTTCCATTTATGAAATGGTGACTTTTATTTTTTTTTTATTTTTTTGGCCAGGCAGTGTATATATTAAGATACAGATAATAGTCATTACAAATGATCACAAAATCAGACTCAGTAGAAACCCATTATGATTTGAGTAATTTGTTTCATCATTGTAATAAATAAAATCCAAAAAGCAAAAAATTATTCAGTGGAATGTTAAATAGTCTGTAGAAGAGATTAGATTTTAAATGGCAGCAACAGTTATGGCAGCACTACAGTATAAGCACATTATAAGTGGCAGCAACAGCAGTGTGTTCTTGTAAACATTGTGTCCTCACTCTGTCAAGTAAATCATGGCACATTGCAAATGAAGGTCTGTGCAGTATCAAAATTAGAAACCTGAGCTAAGTAACATTTAAAAACCTTCCTCATGCGAAGCTATTTGGTATGGTCATTGATGACTGTATGGCTGCGGTGGTGGAATTTAGCAGCTAAATTTGTGAACAGTAGTTATAGACACATCAGATCACCATTGGCTTTACTTTACTTCTCCAACATTTAATTCATAAGCACACTCTAAGATGACTATTCAGTTAAAAACACTTTTAAGCTTTTATTTGTCAACTATACAGTACACTAAAGTGAAATTCTTTCTTTCACATACAGCATACAGTGCTGCACAAAAGTCTTGAATCATCTGCCATTTCTTCATATTTTGCTTCCAAAGAACCAGACGTTCTTATATTTTTAATGTAGTCCTGAGGAATAGTTCTCCAGGCTGCCTGGAGGACATTTTGGTTCTGACTTTTGGCAAGTTTTTGTGCCTCATTTTCAGTCCATTCCCTGTACATGACCAGGTTCAGAGGAATGTTTTTTTATTTGTTAAGTCACACAGTGACCTATGAATCATTCCAGCATAAAAAAACATCTAACTTAAAGCATGAACCAGTAAGAAACAGGCGCAGATGATGAAAAATGATCAGGCTGATGATTAGTGTACTGGTGATGCTGAATGGTTATAACAGATGAGAGGGGAAATGAGGTTGCTGCTGAATTGTTACTGTACATAAAGAACCAATTTTTAAATTGCATCTATAGGCAGATTGCATCCTTTTGCAGTAAAACATTTGTTCCCATTTTTTTAATCTACAAAATTACATTAAATTTGATTCAATTCTAATTATTTAATAGGAGGAAATGAGGTTTGGGTCATGCTTTTTTGCGCAGTACTGTATTTGTTAAAGCACAGGGTACAGTACAGTCATGATATGGGACCCCAGGAGTAGATTAAGGGCCTTCCTCAAGGGCGCAACTGTGTAGTTTGGCAGTGCTGTGGTTGAACCCATGACTTTCCAATATAAAATTCCATTCCAAATTGTAGGTTTTTTAAATTTATTTATTTTTTATTAAACAACATGTTAAAGGACAGAACACTGAAATGGGATTAATTAAAACAAGGGCAAAGTCATGCACAGCACCGGAAAGAGTAGAAAATAGAGAAATAGAGACCTGAGCAAAAGTACTACAATACTATTAATGTGTAATTAAATTTCAATAAAAGTGAAATTAGTGATCAGGAAAATTACTCAAATACAGTAAGAGTAAACAGTTTGCCTGGTGAAAATCTACTTGATAATTGGACTCCAGTTACCTTTTTTTTTTTTTTTTTACATTTCTAAAACTGACACAACTAATTTGTCTGGAGAATGCATATTTAAATAATTATGGGCTGGGATGAAGTGAAAACCACACTCATTATCGGTTGCAGTTTTGTGAGGATTATATTAGTAAGGTCAGGTACTTACAGTATGTAGTGTGAGGAGGAGTGTGGTGCAGTCAGTGTTCCAGTTAATCCCAAGGGGGTTTAGTAGGGTTTTTGGTCAAGGCTCTGCACACAGGGGAACTGTCATGCAGGTTTGGGATTTTTAGTTGCAGTGGAAAGAAGCTGTAATGCTGTGATGAATGTACTTTATTGTCTCTGTTACTTTTCTTTGCTAATGTACAGTAGAAAACCGTTTAGATAGAAAGATTGTATCAATTATGTGAATTTTAGATATTTGTGTAAAATGACTCAAATATACACTCACCTAAAGGATTATTAGGAACACCTGTTCAATTTCTCATTAATGCAATTATCTAATCAACCAATCACATGGCAGTTGCTTCAATGCATTTAGGGGTGTGGTCCTGGTCAAGACAATCTCCTGAACTCCAAACTGAATGTCAGAATGGGAAAGAAAGGTGATTTAAGCAATTTTGAGCGTGGCATGGTTATTGGTGCCAGACGGGCCGGTCTGAGTATTTCACAATCTGCTCAGTTACTGGGATTTTCACGCACAACCATTTCTAGGGTTTACAAAGAATGGTGTGAAAAGGGAAAAACATCCAGTATGCAGCAGTCCTGTGGGCAAAAATGCCTTGTTGATGCTAGAGGTCAGAGGAGAATGATTCAAGCTGATAGAAGAGCAACTTTGACTGAAATAACCACTCGTTACAACCGAGGTATGCAGCAAAGCATTTGTGATACCACTACATGCACAACCTTGAGGCAGATGGGCTACAACAGCAAAAGACCCCGCCGGGTACCACCCATCTCCACTACAAATAGGAAAAAGACGCTACAATTTGCACGAGCTCACCAAAATTGGAGAGTTGAAGACTGGAAAAATGTTGCCTGGTCTGATGAGTCTTGATTTCTGTTGAGACATTCAAATGGTAGAGTCAGAATTTGGCATAAACAGAATGAGAGCATGGATCCATCATGCCTTTTTACCACTGTGCAGGATGGTGGTGGTGGTGTAATGGTGTGGGGGATCTTTTCTCGGCACACTTTAGGCCCCTTAGTGCCAATTGGGCATCGTTTAAATGCCACGGCCTACCTGAGCATTGTTTCTGACCATGTCCACCATGTACCCATCCTCTAATGGCTACTTCCAGCAGGATAATGCACCATGTCACAAAGCTCGAATCATTTCAAATTGATTTCTTGAACATGACAATGAGTTCACTGTACTAAAATGGCCCCCACAGTCACCAGATCTCAACCCAATAGAGCATCTTTGGGACGTGGTGAAACGGGAGCTTCGTGCCCTGGATGTGCATCCCACAAATCTCCATCAACTCCAAGATGCTATCCTATCAACATGGGCCAACGTTTCTAAAGAACGCTTTCAGCACCTTGTTGAATCAATACCACGTAGAATTAAGGCAGTTCTGAAGGCGAAAGGGGGTCAAACACCGTATCAGTATGGTGTTCCTAATAATCATTTAGGTGAGTGTATGCTGGGTGCTGTAAAGTGTGAACTAGACAGCACTTTCCTTGGTAAAAAAGAATATATTTTCTGATTATCATGTTAATTACTGTGTGATATTTAATTGTAATTTTATAATTGTATTTTTTTTAACAGTGAGGTGTGACTTATTGTGCAAAGCTCTTGCCATCAGGCATATGGGTTATGAGCTGAATGAGTAAAATTTTGAGAAACCAATTTAACTCCAAATTAATTCATTTAGTCTTATGTTGGTTAAAAAAAATATTTTAAGCATTTGGTTATAGAGGGTTATTATTATTATTATTATTATTATTATTATTGCAATCCGAGAGGAATGAAACATTGATACATACAGTAGGATAAGGTTTTAACAAAAGTAATAAAGAGTCTTGGTTTTATATAAGCTATATTGTATATGATACTATAGGAAACATTTTATCAAGGCAGTCAATAAAGAATTATTGTCCAGTTAATTACATTTGTTGCAATCAATTCTCTGTACTGTAATTAAGCAATATCACACAAAAGGGAGTGATGTGCTGAATATCATGGCTGTGATGCAGTCATAGGGATGAAGGCGAGTAATTAGTGTAATAAACAGGGATGAAAGTAGTTTTAAATTCTTACTTGTTGTTATGTAGTCAAAAGGTGAGGAGAATAAACTGTGCAGGTGCTAGATAATTTTTTTAATCTCATAAATTGCTATTTATATTTCCACTTATTCCCGTTTAGCTATCAGCTAACTTCTGCATTACCTACAGTATCAGTTTAAACCTGGTCCCGAGGTTAAATGCCAAATAGCAGTACATGGAAAGCTAGTGTGCTATGTAGGGTGTACAATCCCGTGTTTTACACGCCAAGTAGTGCCCTTCATCACGAGTTAGAGAGGGATTTGGAATTCAGCCTTGTGTTAGAAGCTAGTTAGCTTTGCAGCTCATGTTAGCCGTGAACAGAAGAACATGGAGGGTTCAAAGGCTATTCGGAACGACTTAGAAGCACTTACAAAGGAGGAAGAGTGTCGTTTAAGACGATATAATGTCATCAGTTCTGTTAAAAAGTGCTGTGAATGGTTTTGAATGTGGGTTTTTGCAGGCAGCTGTTCTCTCCTCTTTCCAGCACTACTGAGTGTTTCTACCTGCTTCCCCAACAGTTGTGTATTGGTTAACACCTGTGACACAGAGTGATGTGTATAGCTAAACATTTCTGTGCTGTTATGCTCTGTATTACAGTTGGTGGAATAGGAAAGGCAGGATATGTGCATAATATATAGTATGTTTACATTGAGGTTATTTTGATCTTCATTAAAAGACAACGTAATAAACAGATTTTGTGGCTAAAAGTTTCCAAGTACCAGGTATGTCTCTTATACAGTATAAGATGTTATTGGTCCAAATGTCAAACCATGAACTTATTTAGTGACATCGCTAACGTCGCTCATGCGTAATGCTCCATCAGTTTTTTTTTAATGCTGTCCATAAAATAAAATGTAATCAGTCATAGTCTGTGATTAATCACAATGTATTACAATTTTTAAATACTCAGCTTTACTTACATTATAAACATGAAGTGATGGAATAAAGAAATGCATCACAAACTGGTTAGAGAAACCAGATTATGCAGTTGAAAAACATTTCAAACATTAATATTTACTCACTCACTTATCTTCTATACCACTTAGTCCTGTAGTCAGGGTAGGGGGGGTGGGGGCGGATGGTTTGTATGGTGGTGGCTGGAGCCTATCCCAGAAGACTTAGGGCACAAGGCAGGGCACACACATACACACACTTTGGGAACATCAATTAACCTAAACTACGTGCCTTTGGACTGTGGGAGAAAACCCACCAAGCATGGGGAGAACATGCAAACTCCATGCACACAGAGACAGGAATCAAACCCGGACCCTGGAGGTGCAAGGTGACAGTGCTAACCACTACACCACCGTGCCACCTTCATTAACATTTAACAAATGTTAAATTAAAGCCACTCGAATGGGGCAGGCAGTATGGGGTGTAGCAACCCACCGAAGGCAGGGCTTGAATTCGGGTCCTCAGATCCAAAACGTAACAACCTAGAGCCTTAGCCACCCGAGGCACCACTCCCACAGCTTACATTGGATGTATTCTTGCAAAAAAATACTTCCCCCTGAACGTAGCTCAAGCGCACAACTTTGATCTGTAAGCTTTTTATAATGAAACTTGCTGTTCAGCACACTTGGTAATGTTTCCTCAGTCATCTTATTATCTGCACTAAACATGCAATTATCACATACAGCTGGGTAACCGCGCTGCAATTAGCGTCCAACTTGGTCAGATGATTACTTTGAAAAAAAAAAATAGTAACGCAGTAAAATTTCTAAATTAATCATCTGAAAATATTGACAGCCCTACTGTTTATTTTGGCAGTACTGAACTTGCTGTCTACAACACAATTCCACTTCTTTTTTTTTTATAATAATAAAAAAATATTTGCAGCTGCAAAATATTCAGCTCTGGATGCTGTTTGTCTGCCTTTATAAGCTCTTAAGATGGGAATGGAGCTCTTAAGGGATTGACAGGAGTGATATGTAAACCCTAACAGTCCATTACAAACATTTTTTTATTTTCCGTTTTTTTTTAGCACATCCTTACATCCACTTCCTTTTCTTTACTTCGCTTGTAATAAAAACAAATATTTATATATTATGTTTTATACAGTATAAATCTTTTGCAGTCACAACCCCATAAATAACCTTTTAAGAGTTTTTCTTTTTAAGATTCATTGTATTTTAAATCTACTGAAACATCTAAATTCGCATGATATAAGCAGACCTGCAGTCTTAAAGGCTAGGAACAGATCTGCAAGTCGATAAATCCATAAATGAATTTCAGATCAAATGCAGGTGCAGAGAAAGCGGGAGAGCAGGGGGTTTTGGACTGTATCCTGGGTGCTGAGCGTATAATCTACAGGATCAGCTCCATCAGCAGATTCTGCTCTAGAGGGAAAAGCTGCAGCCAGGGAGCTTATTACCTCTCAGATCTGAACCTACCGAAAGGATGAAGAACAGAACCATTGACCTATAGGTGACTAAAGACTAAGAAGAAGGTACGCATGAAATTAGTGAGATAAGAAATATCTTGCATTGGTGTAGTATAGTGTAGTGTATTTCTTTAGTGGGGGATATTTATTATGGTCCAAGTTCTTTGGATGAAGAAATCATCAACGGTTTCACAACAACAAAAACACAAGATTTCTGATTTATTATTGTGCAAACTTGGTGCTCCTGAAAGCACATTTCTGCATGCTGGACATGTAGTGAGTAAACCAAGAGAGAAAAAAACAACTGCAATCCAAATGTGGAATGACCTTGTGTGTTCTGTATAATGTAAGCACAGGGTGCTGCGTTTACATTTAGGACATGCTCCTGTTTCCGCTGCTCTGCCTCACAACTGCTGAATCCTCATACAATATTCAAATATAATACAAGGAGGAAGGATGATGTTTAGCTGTAAAATATGGAAAAAGAAAACTCAATTCTTCAAAGTGAATGCATAACACCGACACATCTACAGTATATGGAAAAAGAAAAGTTTACTTTCAGATTTTTTTCTGCAGAATTTGGAGTAAAAAGTCTTCTGAGTGATAGCCACACCTGCTCAACCAACCAGGTTAACATGGTGTGGTTTTTGGTGAGGTAGCTCCTGAAACAGGGTGTTTTTGTGTATTAATTTTAACCGATATTTAATAATGTGATAACATACATTTTATGTGCAAACCTGAATGTTACTGTTCACATCAGTGTGTCATTTATTCCTTCATCTTTTATATTGTTTATCCTGTGTACAGGGTCATGGGGGAGGGGGGGCCTGGAGACTATTTCACAAGGCGGCGTACACCCCCCGGACAGGGTGCCAATCCATCGAAGGTCTCTCACACACACACACACACACACACATTACAAACAATTTGGGAACGCCAGTTAACAAAATCTGCATGTCTTTGGGCTGTGGGAGAAAACTGGAGTACCTGGAGGAAACCCAACAAAGCATGGGGAGAACATGCAAACTCCATGCACACAGACCCAATGCGGGAATTGAACTCTGACCCTGAAGGCAGCATAAGGTACAGTAAGAGCACAGGGTGTACAATGTCACAGTTCAATTCAATTGGTTCATTTAATTGGTGTTGCATATATGGTTAAAGGACCATTCACTTAGTGTTTCAGCTGACCAATAAATATTCAAACTAAGATCAATTTTGAAAAAAATAACATAAAAATACAAAAAAGAGAAAAAGTCCTAAACAGAACAAGTATATTTTTATTTAGCTCAATTTACATAATTTTATCTATGCAACATTTACATCATAATATTATAATAATACTGTGCTCGCAGATCGCATTTATGCCAAATACTTGTTCCACAAAAATATCTCCTCACTTGTCGCCTGACCAGTCTTGAAGGTTAGAAAGTAATAAGTACAACACTGGAAATGGAAATGGAAATACTTTATTTCACCATTAGACAAGAGCAAGCGGGATAATCTTTTAAAATTGTGAAATAAATCAGAAGGGAACAAACATACAAAAAAAAAAGGTGTTATATAGACAACCTCCATAATGTGAGGGAAGAGAAATACAGTAACATTTACATACTATCTAAGATCCCTAATTCTTTTTTTTTTTACTGGTTTCATAAACAGTTCTAAATGAAAAGATATGATTTTTAACATCCATTGTGGTCATGCCTGTTTATACAGTATTCTGTACAGAGCTGTGAGCTTTCACCTCAGTGTGAAAAAAAAATGGTTTCTTTCTGTAGCAGATATGACCAGCGACATTCTCTGTCATCAGTTTGGTATAATACATAGTTTGCATTTTGGTATAAAGATGTCGATTTGGGACAGGGTGAAAACAGTGGGTTTCGTTTAAATGGAGAACAACTGTACAAACGCCTTTAGGAAGATGCACTGTAGCTAAAGGCACAAAGGATCCACTGAGCAACAGATGTGTCCGTTCTGCAGGGAAAGAAAGGAGAGCGATAATTAAGGTTGCACAGTGGGAAAAACAAAAACAGAAATTATGTTTATACATGACCAAGTAATAATTTGCTCTCGGTGTGAGTGCAGGTGTGATGTAAGGACCTTGCAATGGCAAAGTGTGCACTCTGTGCCATGTTTGACCCAGGAGGAGCCGCTGAAGCGCATGATACCGTGTTCATCCTCGCAGGTTTTGGTGATGTCATTGCGAACACTCTGAGCCAGGCACGGGTCGGTGACGCAGCGTGGGCAGCATTCGCCCTCGGGCACCATAGTGAAGTCGCAATGTGCTGGAGGGCACAACAGCGGCCAGCAGTCCACCTCTCCCTGCTGCACACAACACACCGTTCACATTAGACCGCTTTTATTAAACTAATTGCTGTATTGATAAAAATGTTTGTATGAGAGCTTTGTATCAATTTTTATGTTTAGGTCTTTACTTTACTTCTATACTGTATATACTGTTTTATATTTTACTTCACATTTTTCTAGATTTTGCTTTTCTTTACCATAATGGCCCGGGTTGCCTTCACTATAAATTTTGTAATACCCTTAGCTACAGTTTGTTTACTCATATAACAGCAGAAAGAGAAGAAGAGAATTTTGCACCTCTGTCAAAACTTGGAAGGACCGAGAGTGCTCATTTCTGTGAAGCCCCTGGAGCACACTGCAACAAATAACTGAGCCCAAACTAGACCATAATAAACAATAGTTACTGCCTCTGTAATGAGAAATGACCCTATCTGGCCTGTAGTGAGAGACTGTTTTCCACAAAAGAAACACTACCGCTGCATATTAGCGTACAACCTATCTGGTAATTAGGGTGTGGATCTACTTTAATAGATCACATGGAATCACCTACAGGCTTGATGGCGGTACCTATATTTACAATGCAGTGCTTTGTGAGAAAGCGCATGGCTCTCTGGAGCAAATGCTCCCCTCTTCATTTCTCATAAATCACATGAAAGCAGCAGCACAGAAAGCTGCACTGCCTGCACCCCTGCTGCTCTCAGTAAGTCCCTAAAACACAGGTCATATATTTCACCCGACCTTTGGGTAAGCAGTGGCATAGTTCTGCCTGACCTATTTCAGATAAACCTTTTCATTTCACCAGGTTTAATGCTAACCCCACTGTGTGTGTGTGTGTGTGTGTGTGTGTGTGTGTGTGTGTGTGTGTGTGTGTGTGTGTGTGTGTGTGTGTGTATGAGAGTGAGAGAGAGAGAGAGAGATGTGTTTGAATGCATGTATCTAAGCATGTGAGAAGAAAATAACTGTGCTTAGCTTGTTATTTGTTCATGCACTCAGTCATTTTTATTAATGGAATGTTGTAGAGCAGGCGGGCTGCAGTACAGATTTCGGACCCGGCAATTTATTTCAGCAGACCTGCACTGAGCCCTTCTGCACAACCCATCAACATTGGGCAAAAATAGCTAAGTGACTCAAATGATTTGACTTATGAACCGCTGGGGCTACTGTATCAAATTCTTTTTGTGAGCAATAACAAAACACATTTTTAAAGGCAGTTTATCAAGAAAGGGAAGAGTTTGCACAGACTATCATTTGTACATTCATTTTCCATACCACTTATGCTTTGTAGGGTGAGGGTCAGCCTGGAAGAAGGGCAAATTCATCACAGGCCACAATCACACACCCAATCGTAGATTACAATTTGGAAACACCAATCAGCCTACAAGGCAAGTTTTTGGACTGTGGGAGGAAACCAGAGGAAACCCCCCCAAGGACGGGGTAAAACATTCCAACACTTATAAGCGAGATACGTACAGTATGACCCCATCCAACCCCCATATGTTAACAGGTTTTACTATTTAATTTGCCCTGTCTGGTCTGAAGGCTTCATTCTCTTCTTTGACTTTAAAACAGACATTTAGATCATGGCGTTTGTCAATAATAATTAATTAAACTACCAGTGTCAAGGAAATTATGTAAAATGGTCTTGTTAATAGGACAACTCATTAATGATTAAGGGTTAAAAATCACAGCTGTTACTCTTCATCATACTTATCTAGACTTTTGTAAGCAAGAAATCAAATGAAACTAAACTTTCATATGTTTTAGTTTCCCACATTACCCCGGAATACCGAAAAGTGAAGTAACAAAACAAAAACAAAAGTGAAGTAACAAAACAAGGTATAGGTGCAACAGTCATTTTAGTATTCAGTGTTCTTAGTACATTCAAATTGGGTAGATTCTTTTGATAATATTAAGCGTTTATATCTAGAAATGTGCTTTAAATTAAAAAACTTTAAATTAGTTTCATTTGACCGGCCTTAGTTTTGATTACAGTGTGCAATTTGGTGGCTAATTCATGTGTGAAAATGAATCCTCATGCTCCCAGAAGCACTCTTTCACAATTTGAGTCATGGAATATGTCTGGAAATGCCATCAGGAAAGAAAAACTCAATTGATGTGATGACCTGGTCATTCAAAACGTTCAGGTGGTCAGCTCACATCATTTTATTTCCTATATAACATTGTTAAGCCTAAACATGACCAACTGAAGTAATCCCAGACCATAACACTTTAACAGTGACTACTACTGTATGTATGATGACCGCATCACTGCATCTGCTTCCCTTCCTACTTCCTACAGGTATGTTACAGTATATATGATAAAATATCCTATAAAATAGCAGATAACTTTGGCTAGTTTTTATTTTCATTGCAATGCTCAAGTATTTCATCCTCAAGTCTTACTTTTCTTCTACAGTATAACAAGTCCCTCTTCTCTTCACTCTCTTCACCCTTCATCATCCTTTTCTCCTTCCTCTTTTGATCCCTGCAACATTTCTTTTCATCTCCTCCTTTCATCCTTGACTTATGTCCTTCCATTACTTAAAGTCGGTTGTCCTGCCATTGAGAAGGCAATTAAATATCCAGCTTTCTCTCTAGAAAGTTTACCCTCCTGCCAGAATGCAACCGCATATCCAGCAGTAGTAGCCAGGAAGGCAGAGGAAGCATTTTAAGTATTAAGAAGTTTTGGCACACATCTGTGTTCATGCTAATGTGAAGCCAGAAGAGAGCTGAGAGAGTCAGGGATGCTGTGTTTCTGTCTAGAGCTTAATAGGAGCAGACACACCTCACCCCACACAACAGTGAAGGGAGTTTGTAGGAAAAGGTGCTACCCAAGAGGAAGCCATAATATATACTTTTTTGGCCTCCTGAGAGGCAGAAACTCATCCTCATGAATGGCATGTAGTGCATCTGCATTCGATGAACATATGGATGGGGTGGATGAATAGCTAAAATATGGAGGGAAGGAGGATAGTGTCTTGTCAGAAAAAGTCTAGTGAAATGTGTTGCTCTTTCTTTGCTCTGCAGGGGGGCTGAGAGCCGAGGGAAAGGAAAAAAGCGTGCTAGAAAGAAGGACGAATGAAGGGAATTCTGATTAATGCATTTACTGCTCCACAGAGATCATCACCGCATATGACTTAGGATATAATGTATGTCATTTCTTAAGATGAGATCCATGGCAAAATCCTCAGCTGGCTATTTTCCAAAGCAATCATTACTGTTTTTACAGCACAGTTACATCAGCTATATCAAACAAATCAAATAGGATATCACGCTACAGCTCATCACCACTGGCAGGCTTTCTGCTGTTTAAACTTCTGGCGAGACAAAAGAATGTAATGTTTGCTTAAAAGTTTCTCACAGCACACACTATGAGAGTTTGCCATTCAGGGGGAGGTCAGTAAAAGGTAGGAGATTGTAGGCGAGCTTCTTGATGTATAGATGAGAATAAAGGGTGAAGTTAGCTCCTTACGTTGGCCATTACGATCTTGAACCTTGTGTATCACTTGCTGGCAAAGTACAATATTACAGAACCAACCAGAAGAAGTTTCTTCTTTCAATCAGTAAACTTCTGAAGCAATTGATTTTGCTTTTCCGCCGAAAAAGAACGGATAAAAATAATTTGGCCGTGATGCAGCACTTCAGGCATTTTTATATACTGTAAGTAGTACAGTAAAGCTTATTTCTGAATACCAGAAACATGGCAGGAAAAGACTGTATTTCAATATTATATATCTACGGATATACTAAACATGTGTACTCTAATGTACTGTATTTATACTCTAATGTAACTCGCAATTTCTTGGACAAATGAAAAACACCAATAGAGCTCTTGCATATGACATCAGACCTGATGTAAAACCCAACAACCGCCATTTTGTCTGGCAATCTGTCTGTGGTTTTACAATGTCACACAGTTATTTTGCATAGAAATGCCACAACATATAAGGTCAAACTTGGAGGACAGTTATATTAGTTTCCCACTGACAAAAGGAAAAGAGATTTGTGGTTGTCAGCCATCCAGTGAGTGACAGGGATAATCCTGGTCAAAGATGAGCCCCTGTTGGTGATTACTGTTGCTTGTGAGGTACAGTAGCATTATCATCAATTTAAAACAATAAATATCCAATATACAGTCATGTGCAAAACTTAGTATCCCCCTCTTTTAATTCTGGGTGGTTTACTTAGAAAGGTCTCAGTAGTAGGCAAACACAACCTCGGTTGAACATACTGTATACCTTTTTTTACCACTCCATTATTTATTTAACAAAAATAAATCCAAAAATAAAAAAATTACAATACTACGTTTCCGCATGATTCACTAGCCTTAGATCCATCTTTAGCAGCAATACCTTGAAGTAATCATTCTTATCGGTCTCTAACATCATTGTGGAGGATTTTTGGTCCATTCTTCTTTAAAACATTGCTTTTATTCATTGAGGTTTCTGGCCATTCGCTTATGAACAGCTCTCTAATGTAAAAACAAGACCACAGCACACCCTCCACTTCTGTGCTTGACAGTGGGTATGAGCTGTTTCAGCTGTGTTTGGTTTTCACCATCGGAGGTTGTATTTGCCTATTACTGAGCCCCGCTATGATTAAATGATTTTATTATGTTTTTACACAAAAACACACATAATTAAAAGCTGTACATCATGTCCTTGTGTTACATTTGTTAATGTAGAGTACACAGGCCAGTAAATTGGGCCAGGGCTGGTATTTGGTTAGCACTTGCTATATTTTTAATGTTAAAGGTGCTGTTTCCTTAAAGTTTCAATTATATACTGTAGATGTATTGCAGTCTGTTTTTTAATGCACTGGTTTTTATCATACATGCTAAATGGCTAAACATACCAGTGACCACATACGCGGCAACATCAGTAACTCATCAGACAGCTCAGGTAGCAAAGTGACAGATGAACAGCAAGGTAGGAGAAACTGACATGTTTAATAACAGAATGTAAAATATGCTGATATTATGCTTAAACAATGTTTTCATTTTATGAAATGATAGTTGAACATGAAATCCTTACTGATGATATATCTGTAAATATCATATGCAAACCTGCCTCAAAGGTTTTGTAAGGAACAACTGGAGCCTGATGAAATTGATAATAACCAATTACTTAAGTTTCTCAACATACACCATTATCAGGTCTCTTATCATGTGTTCAATAAAATCCGTGGGGGTAAATTTAGCCAGCGATTCATGATTAATTGGCTCGATGCTATTATCTTTGGCAGACATGACTGCCGAACAAAGTGGTGAATGTTTTGATTCTGGATCACACTGCATGAGCAGTGTAACTTTAGATTGATTTGTTAGCCCAATGTCTCAAATTTAATGAGAAAAAAACACATATCTCCAGCTTACACTCCAAAGACAATGCTAATCCCATCTCGCACCACTGGAATTAGTACATGAAATGAGTTTAGTAATGTATAACGCTTATATATTTATATTTATAATGTTATATAACAAATATTTGTGAAGGTCCCGATACATAAATTCTTTCTTTAGAACAGCAGTAATCACAGCTATCCTTCCAGCTAGCCAGGAGCAAAGAGAGCAGATAGGCTGTGCTCTCTCAGGAAGAAGGGGTGGCGTACTCTGCGTACTCCCACATCAATCATAGCGACACTAACCAATAATGGGCGTCTGTGCGCTCACACAAGCGTAGGGGGCGGATAGCGCTTTTCTCCAATTGAGTTATGCTGCTCTCTAAAGATACGTGAGCAGCAGCTTGAAAGGATGCCATTGGTGGCTCCACACGGGGCTGCAGATTTTAGCCTACACCCTCCTTGGTTGATAGCTCTCGCTGATGAATGAAATTACAGTAGGTAGAAAATCAAGAGAGAAAACAAGAAAAGCAGTGTCTTGTCGGAGTGAAAGGTGACAAGACCTAACTTTTAATCCTTAATCGTTAGTAATTAGTTCACGACTATGATTAGAATAATTAATTTAAAGTGATTATGTTTTCCTTTTTGCACTAGTGCTTCACTTTTGACCAATGCCATGGACTCTGAACAGATGACACATCTATTCTGAACACAATAAACACATATCTTCCGGCCCAGTCATACTTAATCATTCTGCTGTCCTGGTCAGCTTTTTATCAAGTGTTCTCACTTCAGTAATTAGACAAGAGGGAATAAATCTATGAAAGTCTGGGAAAACTCTTTTATTTCTCATTGAGCTGCCCTCAAATGAATCCATGTGATTACCCTGGAACAGAGGATCTGCTGCAGGAGCTGTGATGGCTCGTGGTTAAAAAGAGAAGAAAAAAAAAGTTGCTGAACTAAAGCCATTCTTTTTTTTTTCTAAACATTGATCGGTTCTGCTGCAGTAATTTTTGAGTGCCTGGCTTGATCCTCTGAAATACTGCATCCACCTTGGGGCCATGGTCCGCCCCTGGTCTAATATCTCTTATCAGACACTAGTAAAGCTGCCACCTGTTATAAGACCTGTATGTATTTCATCTTGATCTTTATCCTGATCTATATCGTGTGTATGTGTGTGTGTCTCTCTCTCACCAGACACTGGCACTGCTGGCAGTTTTCTGTCCAGGTGTCTCCACTGCTGTAGGTGATCAAGCCATTCTGGTGCAAACACTGAGAGCTGAGGCGTGGGTCACACTCCGGACAGCAGAACAGATCCACAGTTGGATTCTCACAGTCACACACCATACGCCTACACATCACCTGCCCCATCTGAGGATAAACAGACAGCAATCATTTTCACTTCAAATACCCTCACTAGCAGGTACATGTGTGTATTTATAACTGTAATAGTATTATCTATATCATATTACTGTTAACGTTAGTGATGTCAGAAATCTAAAAGTAGGTCCAGTTGCTACTGTACTAGCATCTTTGGCTTGACCAGGACGCAGATGACTGAGAGACGTCACAGACAGCTGTTCTAATACAAGCCGAGTCACCCAGGCCTAATCCCCAGTAGCCACATTTGCAAGCCTTTGCTTTGATCATGACCAGTTTTAAGAACATATCAGATAACCTTGATCATGCGACAACCTGCGGATCTCAGAAATGAGAAACTTTCCACTTCACAAATACAATTATATGTTTGTGCTTCTGTTCAGTCAAGCACAGAAGACCTAATTTTGACTGACAGTTTCCCCATTTTCAAATCAATTAAAATGAGTCATCTAATTAAAACTGATTTTCTCGCTCTGTCCTTCACCATGAAGTGACTAATAGGAAGGCTGATTATTTAATATCTAGAAAGTCATCTTCTTCTGTGCCACCATCAGACACAAGAAAAACATTTCAATTAAGGAGGTAATTACTGAACGTGACCAGAGAAACGAATGGAGGTCAGTCGGTTTAATGAAAATACTATTCTTAAAAGCCTTCGAGGTGTCGGTCAAATTAGCAGCAATTAACTGCCATCATTACCTAGTGATTAAGAGAGAAGAAACTCTGTGGATTTGACAGGTACAGAATGTTATTATTATTAAACTGATATGCATTTATTTCTATTAATTGATTTTATTTTTATCTATTAGTGTTATATAAGTGAAGATGGACCAATCAGAATATACACTTATTGGTTGGAAGGTGTTGAAAATAAGTCTTCAACAGCACGGCTGATGGGAATTCCAGCTGTATGGCCGATACATAGCTGTACTGCGATACCATAGTGGTTAGCACTGTGGCCTTGCACGTCCAGTGTCTGTGTGCGTCGACTTGCATGTTGTCCCCGTGCTTGGTGGGTTCCTTCCAGGTACTCTGGTTTCCTCCCACAGTCCAAAGACATGCAGATTAGGTTACCTAGCATTTCCAAATTGCTCGTAGTGTGTGAGTGGTGAGTGTGTAAGTGTTTGTGCCCTGTAGTGGACTGGCAGCCCATCCAGTGTGTACCCCACCTAGAGCCCTGAGTCCCCTTGCATAGGCAAAAAAGGAGAGTGATATAGTGAACACTCCTGTGAGGAGATATTTATTTAGCATTTTTTTTGGAAGGAGTCTCCAGTGTCAGCACTTCATACCAGCCAAAGGTAACGCTGTAACTAAAACATTTCCACCACGGGAAAGTCTTCAGTAAAGAGGGCTTTGCAGTTTCTCAATAACAGGACAGGCTGCGTTTGCCTTACTGACAACAACAAAAAAAAAGAGTATAGTGAAAGTCTGTTGAGGAGGCTGCTGTTTATATATGCTATAAAGTAAGTGATAACACAGAATAACCTGTTCCACAGATTTAACTATAAATACATTTAAAATGTGTTTTGAAATGAATACGAAAATTGAGATAACAGAGAATCCTGTGGTAAAAGTAGAATCAAACACGTCACAATGTACTGTTATTTGGAATACAATTAACTTTAAGCTGGCCACATCACATACAGATCATATTGCTACTGTATGTGTGTTGTGCTTTTACTGCGGATATGTTCCGCACTGGAAGTTCATCTATCTGATCAGTGATGTTTGAGTCTGTCCTATCCAGAGCTTCTTACTCACTTGGCATGAGCAGACAGAGCACCTGTCGTTGTCCAGGACCCAGATCTGCCCGTTGTGTTTCACTTTGCTGTCATAGATGCAGTCACCAGTGCAGTTGTGTCCATGGGGACACCTGCAGTCATATCCACCATCCAGATTAAAGCAGACAGTGTCATTGGCACAGGTATTTCTCCCTGTCTTACACTCATCTATATCTATAAAAAGAAAGAAAGACAGAGATACAGTCATGTGAAATGCGGATTGGTTTATATTGGGTATGAGATTCCTCACTTGTTTTAAAGGAACAGCTGAGAATGTGTAATTTGGACAGTCTTCTATAATTACTCTCTTAAACGTTTCATATATTTTGTGCTCATCCTATGAGCTTACTGATGAACATGTAAAGTGTTTAAAGAAAATCTATAAAGTGTTTGAGAGTTTAGATTACCTTCACATGACTCTCCGTTGACAGTAAACATGCCGTTGTCATGGTATCCGTCACGGCACTCGCAATGGTACCATCCAGGTAAGTTCACGCAGGTAGCACGACAGTCACATTTCACAAAGCCCTCAGTGCACTCATTAATATCTGCAGAAAAAGCAGGCAAGATTTCAACAATTTTACTGTCTAATATCCTGTTTGCCAGTTTTTTTTTTTTTTTTGTAGATTGTTCTTATTCAACTTTTATCAACAATTATTCTAAACGATGCTATTCACTCACTGGCTCACTCATCTTCAATACCGCTTTATCTTGTATTCAAGGTCACGGGGGGGCCTGGAGACTATCCCAGGAGGCTTAGGGCATGAGACGGGGTACACCCTGGATAGGGTGCCAATCCATCGCAGGGTACACAAACACGCTCACTCACACACTACGGGCAATTTGGGAATGCCAATTAGCCTAATCTGCAGGTGTTTGGACTGTGGTAGGAAACCCACCAAGCACGGGGACAGCATGCAAACTCCCTGCACACAGAGACAGAATTCGAGTCTGGCCGAAATCGAACCCGGACCCCGGAGGTCCCACCGTGCCGCCATCGAAGGATGCTAATCATTAAATAATGAATCCAGGAAACAATAAGGGTATATAAAACAAAATCCAATCGTGTTCATTAGTGTGTTATAAAAATGAGAAAGTAAAAAAATGGGTACTCTGTCTTTTCTACAGAGGGTCTGTGTGACTTCCAGGCAAATGAAAGACGCCAAATAATCTTCTGAAAATGAAAAACAGAAAAAAAAACTGCAGCCATGCAAGTCTTACAGTTCTCCACAAACCGTAAAAGCCATACTGTATTTGCAAAGAAATTTGCAGAAACAGGCAATATTAATAGCACAAGAAGAACATCAGCAATGTTATTTTGTTTTGTCTTTGACTAAAATATTACATTAGTTATCATATTAAACTCACCAGAAACATCAGCTAGATTGCTGCCAATCAGCACACTAACCAGGTGTGGCTTCTCTGAATTTTCTGATATTTATTTACACTTCAGAAAAAAATTGTTGCAATTCAGCTTTTGAATAGTGACGTCTATATGGAACTGTATTAAATTCATATAACCACTCCAGCTATAGATTAGCTTCACTAAGCAACGCTAACCCTTTCGGTATAAAGGCTAATGGACAGAATCCCCTCTATGGGTGGATGGATGGCATGTGCTGCTGGTGTTCATTACATAAAATTTTTATCTTTTTCTCCCCAGTAGCTGCCTTTTAAAGCACCATTTACTCCCACCCTTAAGAATGTTATTGACTAGCTCTCTGCTTAGCAGTGCAATGGCGTTATGCGGTCTCTCCCTGAAATACAGCATATATAACCGCGTACGGGAACACTCTGATAGACTAACAGACAATCTGAATTACACAGGAACTGGCCTTATGAGGCCGATGTTTGGCTCGATTCCACACGCCATACCACTGCTGAGTGCTGCTAAGAAGTCGTCTCCAGTGTCTGTTGTGTCGTTCTTTAATTCATTTTATTTCAAGTTATCATTTGCAAATTGCTCTAGGGTGTGCTGTTAGTGAAAAAATTATCAACTTCATGTTTATAAGCCATCACACCACCCCAGCATTGTTTTTTTTTCCATAAAAGCACATCCTGTCATGTTTTAATACTTATATTAATGCAAACACAAAATGAACGAATTATTAAGAATTTAAAATACCGCAATGCTACACACAGAATCATGGGTAAGATAAATATCAAATCATGTACATTAATGTTTACAGATGCATCCGCTCGGAAAAACAAACCTCGTCTACAAAGGGCATAGCCGCAGTCCATTTCTCATAAATGACAATGTCTAGATTTAATAGCACAGCCACACAAATGGGTTTTAATACTTGGAGGAAAGGACATTATATTTCAAATAATATTTCATTAGACAGCTAGGGGATGGGGGATGGGCTAGTTATTAAAGAGGAGGGATGAAAACAGAGGCACTGGGAGGTTTTAGGATGATTAAACGCTCCCACTAGGGCTGTGATGGGCTCATTATGATTGCCACGGATGCATCAGGCTCTGTCATCATGAAATTACTGTTGTATTCTGGGCTTCTCACTCTAGAAGCTGCCACTCTGTTTGTCCTGATGATTACTTGAAAGAAGACGCAACATTTTAGAAATTCTTAGGACCAAACTGAGGCGTGATTGTAATAATCAGGATTAAATGTGAAAGCGGAGCTTTGAGTGAGGTGAAAATGAATAGTTCTTTTTGATAACAAGCTTGAGGAGGAATAATGTAAGCTGTTAGACAGAAAATTACACAAGCTGCAAAGAGTTTTGTCTTCTCCTTTGCAATTCTTGCCTGTTGAAAGTTGCTATATACTCTACTACAACTCAAAGGAAGGCAATGCACTGGATACACAGAAAAGTTTTTTTTTAGCAGTACCAATTAAAGCTGGGAAATCCAGACAACATTTTATCCTGCAGTATTTTATTTTTATTATTTTGTAACTATAAAATAAAATATACATTTTATTCAAGCGTTCAGTTTCCTATAGAGTATTTCTAAATAGTTTGTCATTAAAGTGGAACCTTGGATTATGAGTAACTTGGTGTGCGAACGTTTTGCAAGATGAGCAAAATTTTTAATACATTTTAACTTCATAAACGAGCGAGGTCTTGACCTGTGAGTAGTACGCATGCACTTTGTCTGCCAAGCGTCACATGATCACAACTGAGCCAATAATTCCTCTCTCTTCCGCTCTGCGGGATTGTAGGTAATCTTCTCCCATGCTCAGTCTCAGTGCGCGTGCGTTACTCGAATAGTCAACATCCGTGTGCACGTGTACTGTTTACTGGACTGTTTACTGTTTACGTAAAGCATTTTTTAAATTTTGTGTCCAGTGACTGTTCTTTAGTAACAGTACTGCAACAACGGCCTTCGTAAAGGAAAAAAAAAAGTTAAAAAGGCTGTAGCAGTGCGGGAGATGAATTTGTTTAACAACCAGGCAATGTCACATTTCTGCGGAATCCCCAAAAGGAGACGAAAGCAAGTGTCATTAGAGAGGTTCCTTGTTGAAGAAGTTTGCCGACAGAGCAGTGATTCCATTAGTGTGTGTGTGTGTGTTTGTGCGCGCGTGTTCGTGCATGCACGTGTTTGTGCATGTGTGAGAAAGTCGTCCTACACAGTAGCCCCCCCATCTGCTCCTGCTTTTTTTCTCATCTAACACCAGTCATGATTTTTTCAAAGTGCAGATTAATCTGTTTTATTTTTACTTTGTATTGTATTAATTATTTTTGTATGAATATTTTGCGCTGTGGAACAAATGATTAGAGTTTCCATGATTTCTGATGGGGAAATTTACTTTGATATATACGATATGCAATATTTCTGTGTATTGCTACTGTATGTCCTAAAAGTCACTAGAAGTCGCTAAATGACATCATTGCCTAATTTACATAATTGTCAATTTGCTTGCAATTGTAATTTACCATTTGGACACACAGTACACTGGTGTGGGTCTCCTCTCTGCTCTGACCCCAGCTGGGACTGGCGCGGGAGGCTACTTTGAGACTGACCGTCTGTGAGTGCTTTGGGACGGGGGAGGGACTCATGGCAGCACCAGCTGCTCATTGAGGACAGTAACTGCAGAACAATACATTCACTTCGGAGTTTCCAAGAGTTCTAAAAATTCTCCAATAATACCGGAAAAAGATGCTAGATTTGTCACTAGTCGCTTCTGACAAAAAAAACGTCGCCAAGAGTGTTTTCGCCAGATTTAGCGAGAAAGTCGCCAACATTGCAATTTTTTTTGTGTTGTACCAAATATCCCACTCACAGGTTCATATAAAACACTCTACACTAAATCTTTCCTAGCTATCACTCACTTACCAACTCATCATCTATACCGCTTTACCCTGTATACAGAGTCACAGGGGGCTGAAGCCTATCCCAGGAAACTTAAAGCACGAGGCGGGGTACACCTTGGATGGGCTGCCAATCCATCACATGGCACACACAAACACACACACATACTCAATCGCTCATTCACACACATAGGCCACATATAGGCCTCTATGGTTACAAATGGCATGAAGTCAGAAATGCATGATCACAGCTTCTGTGGCTGTCAGTCACCAGAATATGTGCATGTAATATTAGTAACCTCTATTTAATCACAGAAACCAAGCCAATACTTGGCAAAAATACTCTTTAGGCACAATAGGTGCATTTTACATGGACCCTAATATTCCATTAATAATCAGAAAAATGGCCCAATCAGTATAAAAACACATCATGTGAACACTTCAATCGAACAGCCTGACCCAATCCGGCCCGATCAGAAAGAATTTTCAATCAGAAAGAGAGGGGTCTTGTAAACCTTTAATAATCTGTATCATAAGCTAAATGTTAGCCATGTAAACACTTGATGTGATTGTTTCTATCTTGGTGAAATAAACATATTCTTTTTGTGCATGTTTTGCCCGCGTAAGGGTAATATTAGGTCACGTGATGAGTTTCCAAGGAGGATTCTATTCCTGTTTGATAAACTGTGTGAGAACAACAGTCTTTAGTTCTTTCATCTAATGGGTCTCTGGCTGAAGACGGGGCACTGTTTGGCTCACCATTTTATATGCAGTAAAGCATCTAACTAATAGACTGAAATCTTTCAACCAATTGCAATGCAGTAGGCAGCATTTATCAAAAAAGTTGAGAAGCCTGAACTACCCTTAAATTTGGGCAAAAATTCTTATTCTTATACATTTCTGGGCAGAACCTTTTTATTCATGTTAAGTTCTAATCTTAATGTTTATTCTAAGCTTTGAGTATATAAACACATCGTATCAATCAGTGTCGCTGTAAACTGTTAATTTGTACTCTTTACTTAGAATAATTTCAATCGGAGTGAAGAAATATTGTCCAGGTAAACATAGTTAAGTGTTAGTTTTATAAGAATATCAAGTATTCCAAGCATCTGGAATAACCTGGTGCAGTTTCCAACAACTTTTATCATGGTCTTCATATTTCTGTAACGTTAATTAATTTCTTGAAATCCAGCATGCATTTTTTCATGTGACAATCCAACTCAACATTGCAATCTTGCAGCTACTGAAAAGAAAAAATAAAGTACAACAGTGAGGAAGTGTTTCAGCAACAGGATAATGAAATAATGTACCTTAGAATTATTTGGGTTTATGTTTCTGTATATGCAAAATTTGAAAACTTATATTTGAATATTATCTTTGTGTTAGTTGACATGAAGATCATAATCATGATTATTTTGGACATAAAGACTGTTGTTCTCACACAGTTTCACACAGGTCACAATTATTTAACATGATTATTCATTGACTTTGTTCAACTTGAAAAGAAATGTGATTTAATAGATAATTTTCTTAAAATTTAAATGAAAGTAATAAAAGATCAAAACAAAAAAGCTTAGCGAGAGGAAGAGAGAGAGAGAGTCTTGATTTTTATTAGGGCTGATTGACTTTTATAGTAGTATACTGGTTTTGAGTCATGAACTAAAATATTTTTTCAAATTAGCACAAACAAATATAATAAAGAACCTATAATGAAGAAGACAAATATATAAAAGATTTATACAAAACTTGTTTTAAATAAATGTTGATTTAAATTAAACATTATTTACGCTCAATAATTTAATAAAATCTTACAATAATACTACTATTACTACTACTACTACTACTACTAATAATAATAATAATAATAATAATAATAATAATAATAATGATAATCAACCATATCTGGCAACCTATGAGCCATTCTGTGTGACCTGTGTATGTGTGTGTGCAGGAAAAAGAGATTGAGCTTTTAGTAAAGGATGAACGGTCAAGGTTTATCACATAAAATGCGAACATTACTGCAAAACGGAACACAGCACAAGAATCATTTAATCTCGATTATCTTATTTTCAAAATCGTTGGAAGCCAAAATCAAAACTGAATGTAAAATTCGACTAACTGCAGAGCCCTAGTCTATACTGAACAATAAAATTAAAATTGACGGGGGATGGGGGTTGTAATCCTCCAAATAAGGAAAATGAGTTAATACAACCCCCTCCCCCCCCCCCCCCCCCCAAATATTATATCATAATAAAGAATACAGATTTCTACCTGTTATAAAACAGAATAAAGTGGTTGTCTTTCTCGATTCAATGTAATTGGCAAGCAAAGAATAACATTCCTCATGCCACTGTGTGAGACATGGTTGCGTCCATCCATTTCACTGAACGAGGCGGTAACTGCAGGCATGAGCAATAATAAGCACATACACAATGAAAAGATGAAGACCAATCAACAATTCACTTAGCAACAGCAAACCAAATGCAGCCAATACTTGCCGTTAGCAAGATACAGTCTGGATACACTTATAAATAAAAATATAATCATGTAAACAAATCTGAATAAAAAATTTTTAAAATAAAATTCCCATCAAGCTAGGACCATGTGTATATCACAGGTTTTTTTTAAGAGAGCTTGTCAGACACATGCTTCACTTACCCTAAACAAATCACCTCCCTAGAGAAGAGAGAAGAGTGTACTGTACACTTACTCTTATCTAAAGCCCCTTTGTGAAATCCCATGTACTGCCTCTGTAACTGCCAGTCGATTCAACTATATGCAAGTATAATGCATGCTACGGACCCACTGTAATAGCCTCTCTTTACAGTAGCTCACATTTATCCGTTATCTTAGCAAATGGATTACAGAATTTGTACTTTTCTCAAAATGCTGTTTTTCTCTTATGCACACTGTGTACATCAAACAGTTCTGGACCACTGAAGACGTTCCCACAATCTCACATACAGCATTTATAACAAATGACACACAGCAGACATCACCACTCATTATCCAGTCATCCAGAAATATTTCACTTAAAATCTATATTTCAAAATACACCCCCTCTTACCCCTCTGGGTAAAAAAAGAAAACAATCTGTCATGATCTTTGTGCTGGGTGAATTTGCACTTGGCATGAGTTTTGAAATTAAAAAGCCTTTTGACTGCAATGCCCTCTATCCGGAAAGAAAAGACCAAGACGCCTGAATCCATGCCAGCTCGTTCTGCTTGTATGGAATCTGAAGGCAGACAGAAGGCATGCAGTCTATTTATACCACCCGAGGTTTCTGACAGCATGTTTATCAGAGGATGGATGTACCACCGGAGCTAGCAAAGCTTTTACATTAATACATGTCATTTTCAAAAAAAACGATTTTCAATCCTAAACTTCACACAGGAAAAAAAAGGGTGAGATACAGAGAGATGAGACAAAAGAGAAGTCATGGTTGACTGTGAGAAACAGTACAACTAGATAGCGATCTACATTAGCCATGACAACATGGGAGGACCAAAGACATCTCCATATTTACTTTTCGCACCCTTGTTGTGCTGTATGACATTTAATTGCAACCAGAGAATTTGAATTAAAGTAACAGAAGAAGGAAAAGATTACTCGCATTAATCCTATGAAGTGACATTTATATTTTTAAGTAATAATGTAACTGAATGAATGTAATGATTATCAATCTGAGCAGTAACAAAGTGAAACACAAGTTGAGAACAGGATCACTGAGAGAATACACTAAGTGCAGGAGAGATGGTGGGTGGGTGGTGTAAGAATGACAGCAGGACTGAAGGAGTGAAGTAAAGTAATGCAGAACAGGAGAGCAGGTGATGCAACGGCCACAGCTGTTCCCCTCATTATACTGAGCGACAAGCTGGAAACAAAGGCTCTATTAAAATGGCCCTCAAAGGGCAGAGGATGCATGAGTCTACCCTCGTTCATTCTGTCACTCGTCCTTCCTCCCGTGCTTTACTTTCAATCCTGTCCTTCCCTGTGCACAGGAAGTCTCAGGGCAGTATGACCAGAAACGACAGCACCGAATGACAGGATCGGCTCACACCGAGACATTAGGGCTCCCTATTACTTTTAAAAAACTAAAGCCCTATTGATTTTAAGTGAAGACAGGGTTGTTATATTTCTGCACAGTCCACGTTGTCTATTTTTTCTTTTAAAGAAAAACACTGCTGACTCAATAACTATATTTAGAATATATTTTAAATCAAGGTTATACTGTAGTATTAAGCAGTTATATCAGAGAAGGCTGATAAACCAAATAATAATTATAATATTTACAAAATTGTGGATGGTATATATTTTGTCTTATGTTTACGTACTAAGAGGTTAAGGTCCAAAAATGAAAGAAAGTACAAACAAAATATATATTTCTATTTTTATTTAATACAGTCAATCATTATCCAGGAATAAGCTGTGGTAACACATAAAAAAATACATAGGAAAAAAATATTCTCCTTCGCAAAATAGCACTATAGGTTATTCTGGTCAACTGACACACATGACATTTGCAAGTCTGGCTATTGGCTCAAATTAAGGAAGTCCTCATGTGGTTCCTGTGCAAGTAAGCAATATTCCTTAAAATAGCAATATTCCTTGAACACATGTCTATCGGTAGACTTGCAGGCACCCCCTCATTGACAAAGTAACTAAAACTTTATTAAAGCAACTTTTATTTCTAATGCAGAATTCAGTCAATAGCATTATTTAGCACATCTTGATTTGGCGATTTTAATTCACTCGTTCTTGAAAAAATGCTCCAGATCTATTACATTGTGAGAGGATCTCCTGTTCACTGCTCAGCTCAAGCTATTGCACAGCTTTTCAACAGGATTGAGATCAGGGTTCCCCTTCCATAACACTGATATATATCTTCCTTTGTTAACACCTGCTTTTGTGTTTTGCATTAATATTGTCCTGGAAGGGTTTTTTTCAGCTGTAAGTATTTTGGCAGCATTCCTGTCCATTTTTCATCTCTTTCTTTCATCGATTTTGGAGATGTCACTGTAGTGCCCCATTTTCTCCACTTATAGATCATGAGCTCTACAGTTTTGTAAACTGTTTTTATTTCCCCCTCCTGATAAGAAAAATATCCTTTTGACAGATCCAGACAGATCTAAGCTCTTTGCAGTCCGTAGCTTTATCAGTCCAATGAAATAAAAAAAATGTAAAAAATAAACTGACTTTTATTTGGGGTTAATCAGAATTTCTTGTCTGATGGCAGATGTATGATCTTTATTTTGGTCATGACCTTTGAATGTTGCTTGTTAATTCTAAGCACAGGAACATTATAAGGTTGCCTATTATAAGAGAGTGCACATAATTGTGCTCCCAGTTTATTGCAAAAATACATCTTTTTGCTGTCATAAAATGTTACTATATTTTTTCCCCCCATCTGCATTTTGTTGGTTACATATCACACTAAGTGTGGAATGTCACTTGGTACAGAGAGCTCATTAGCACACCTAAAAACATAGCAAAGAATATTAACTTTATTATAAATAGTTTGACCTTTACCTATACCTTTGCACATTCTTCTATCTCACTCAGAGTTCTTCTGCTCTAGTCTGAACACTCTGTATTTGTGCATCTCTGTTTCTCTGTGAGTAATTGGAGACGCTTGTGAATGGGGCTTTAATGAGGTGTATTTGCACAGAGCGGCACTTTAGGTCCCAGCTGTTATTAAGGCAAGTAATTACACAAATCTTCAGGAAAACCAGGGCCCAATCTATACAGGAACCAGACCAATATTAAGAGCTTACAGTCAATAACAGTGTCATGGCAAGGAGAAAGAGAGAGAGAGAGAGAGAGAGAGAGAGAGGGGGGGGGGGGGGGGCTATCCTCTATTATTACAGTTGGCAAGTAACAGTTCTTAAGACCATAAAATGTCTTCATACATTTATTTATATTTCTTATTAATATTTACAATGTCAGATAATTAATAGTCATGACATATGGCCTGTTTGCTGTACATCAAATTGTTCTTCAATTGATCCTTATTTAGCCTCTTAGTGTTTTTTTATATCTTCTGCTGTCTCTTGATTGATTTAATTTATTCCATGTTTTTGCTTCTTGCCCAGTCATTTTGAAGTCTTGCATGTTCACAGAGTCATTCTGTAAAGCTGTCGATCGTCTAAGTCTTTTTTCTTGTCTTTCTATTTTTAAAACTTGCATATTTTGTTTTTGTTTGAACAATTTGTGTACAGAGGGTGATTTATACTGTAAATATTGATATTTATGAATGTATAATATCTCTGCAGTGGCTGTGATTTTTATGCTCTCCCAGAATTCCTAAATTGATAAACTGAGGTCTTGAAAGATATACAATAAAAGTGTATAAATTATTTTTCTTCTCTGCTCCAGAAGCCGCTGAAATGGACAAACAAAATAGACTGATATGTGAACTCCTGCTCCGTGTGATTGGGTCACAATGCAGCTGAAGCAACTCGAAACCTCCGTTGTGCCAAATGGGAGGGTGCAGTGAGTCACATAACTGCCAAAAGATGGTTCCCGAAATGGGCTGAAAACCTGGAAGTGGAAGATGGGCACATCCTGGCAGGCCAACGACAATAAATGCAGAAGCCCTACAGCAGGAAGTGGAGGTTAATCCCACAACCACACTCTTAGATTGACTGTGGAACTTGGATTGAAACTATCACTGATTTAAATAAATGAGTCTCACTGTATCAATGTTTATCAGTCACCCTCTGTACTGTAATATTTTATTACAACTTACTGTACTTTAAGTTGTTGTCATATCCCTGTACAGACATATGTATTAATACATAGTATATTTCAAATACTTTGGGCTAGACTGCACATAAGCAAAGAATACTTTGGTCAATCTTTTCCTAAGATCATTTTTAGATTTGGCAATATATTTGTATAATTTTTTTTTTCCACTTTTGATTGTGCAGAATAACAGAACGCACAGTTATAAGAGTAAAAACCTTTATTTCTCTGAATAATTCCCTGCTACACTAATGCACTTATTCCAGTGTCTCACTAGTGCTTGGATACCATCAAGGTAGAAAGTTTTCTTCAGATTGGTCTCTAGTGCAAGAAAGTGACAAGTCATTTATGTGATTGTGTTTGACAATGCAATTATTTTCTGCTACATATTAATATTTTTAAATTGAAGAAACAGAATGGGCTCTATTCTGCTCTATGGGCTCTATGGGATTCTAATTTAGCAGCTTAGCTTAACTTAGCTACACATAAGATCCCTTTAGTTAAACTTGTTTGTTAGCATCGCTGCACTCTACTGAACATCCCAGGACGGGGTGTGAAACACTAGTTTTCAGGTTGTGCCAGCGAATAATGGCAGAGCAAAATTACAAAATGCAATTACAAAAAATGTATGTGCAATTACAGCAATTGACATTTTTTATAGAAAAAAAAACAATGATTACTTTTAATCTAATTAACCATATTGCTAGTAAACAGCTGTTAATACTTCACAAAACAATTGTTATGGTAAAGCTTACAGGCAATTTCTTTTTTTGCAAATTATGCATATTGTGATGTGTTTTGAATGACACCAGGCTTGCTGTTAATTATAAATTCAACATTGCTTTAGTTACTTTTAGTTCTCCTGTTAAATAAAGTCAGACAACACAAAACTTTAATGAAACTCAATAGGCTTACAATAGAGTTTAGAACCTAGGAGAAACTCTTTTTTTTCCAAAAGTCCTTAATCCAGAGCCTGAGATATACAGGAAAAATTACAATAACATGAAAAAAATATTTTATTCAGATTTTTCAGTAATAACCAAATTTTTAAACCAACTTTACAATACTTTATTGGAATTTTTTTTGCAATATATTTACAATACCTGTATATTTATACCTCTTTAAAATCATTAATACACTTCAGCAAATCAATGTAAAAGTTTAATTTAGGTTATTTTTTAACTGTCTGCGGTTTTAATGAGTATGTGAAAATGATGTAGATCACACACTATGCCCTTAATAGCATCAGATCTCAATGCAACTAGACCTATGCGAGTTTTGGATTGTTGTTTGGATGTATTAGCATCAAGGAAAAACCTTCAGTTCGGACATGCTAAAACGTGCAGTTCCTTGACCACTAGGAGTACTGACTGCAAAAATGAGTCAATCCCCATACACCCCATGATAAAATGTCCAACTTTACAACAGTAATATACAAAATAAAATGTATTATATTAAGCCACAGAATTTTTAACTCGAGGTATGGCAAGTGTCAAATTGCTAGCTGTCTCACTTATCCCTTTAGCTTACCAGCTAAATGGTGACATTACACAGTAGTTTAACTTACTAAGAGAAATGTAGCAGCTGATACACGTTGATGAGTAGGGATGTGACTCTGTTCAATCAAGTGTAAAATAATATTAGCATATAAATTAACATTAGCCGCCTTAAGAATATACCTAGGATAAAGCTAACCTAGCTAGCTTGTGGTAACTAGGGTATGTACTGTAGGCATCAAACTGGTGTCATCTGGTTCCAACCAACAGCCAGGATCTGTTTGATTGAACTCCTGTACAGTATTTGTCCATATTAACTTAAAAATAAGTTTTTAACTTGATAAACGAGTGAGGTCTTGATATAAGTCGTAATCGTCTCCCATGCTCAGTCTCAGTGTGTGAGCGTCACTCATATACTCAACATTTGTGCGCTTGTGTACTGTTTATTTTAACATTGTGACCGTGTGTGTGTGTGTGTGTGTGTGTGTGTGTGTGTGTGTGTGTGTGTGTGTGTGTGTGTGTGTGTGTGTGTGTGTGTGTGTGTTTATGAGCATGCGCATGTGTGTGTGAAAGTCGTCCTACATAGTACACAGTTTATATTGTCTTCATCTCCATGGCAGTTACATAAAACACATTGTGGTGACGCTACACCTATAAATTTTGGTTTTTTTCTCCTTTCATTTTTATCCATTGTTTATAAAAGGTTAAAATTATTCTAATCGGGTTACTGACGGGTTAACAATATATAAGTACAATAAGCAATAGTGCTCATTATAAAGTCTCAATTCATTAAGTTCAAAAACACTGGAGGGTGTAGGCTTTGCTTTTTGGCTACTTATGCACTACATATCCAAGCAGTTATGTTGATTTAAAGCTTGAAGAAAACTGCTCTGCTTAGGAATCCTTTGGGTTCCTGCTAGTATCTCCTGTTCTCAGAGTACAGCAGAATGGTCGGAGTGCAGTCTATGCATTATACAGTGCTCTATGCATCATTACCCACGAAGCGGATTGCAGCACTGCATTAAAAGGACATGTGTGTGCCGCAGAGTCCATTCCCTAGAGAGGGTTATGCCACGCTACTGGCTGTAGCTGCAGACTAACACCTGGGGAAATGACATCATCACTAGGACTAAGCAAAAGTTTTGAGCACGAACAGAGGAAGAGCACATTTTAGTTCTGCTCTATATGATTTGATCGGATAGATACTTAGATACTATTACATAGTTCTGTGTTCATAAGGGAGTTTTTATATTAATAAAAAATGCACCATGCATTTCAGTGATTGTAACAGTAGGGGGAGTGGTGTGTTTTGGAGTCTCTCAGCACTAGTGGGAGGTGTTTGGGAATGAGCCCAGTTGTCCCAAGTATATTTATATAATCTTTCCCTCTCACTTGTTCTTCATAAATACAGTCGTTCAATTCAAAAAAAAGTTTTTAAAAAGTTTTGCTAAAATGGACACTGATTGTGCCAAGAGGAAATGATCTATCCAATATGTTCACACCAATCGTAAGAGAACTGGAGGAAAAACTAATCACAGTTGTCAGCAAACATTGATGGATAAACTACCCAGTGCTAAAAATACAGTATATAAGGAGTTCACATTGAGTCTATGGCTCTTCACACTATCAGCAGAAAAAAAAACATACATTTCACCTAATATTGATCTCCATTCACAGACAGACCTTGCAAGACTAAGCACAGAACATCACTACAGTTTCTGGCCATGTTATGAAGATAGTCTAAGCCTACCATATATGTGAGTAGTAATCATTCTCTAGTATTGCATTGTAGACTAAGATGGCATTTTTCCCTGCAGTAACATTCTGCCTCTGCTTAGAATTACACTTTGTACTTGCACGGTTATTGCTTCTTTTCTTTTCAGCTTATTCAATTCACTATAAACAGTGCCTTATAAGGCTTCCCTTCTATCCCAGTCTCTCTCTCTCTCTCTCTCTCTCTCTCTCAGAGCTGTTGCTGGGTAGCCAGTGAATCCCAAAGGTGTTCCTAAAAGCCAGTACAGAGCTGCTGAGAGTGAGAGAGAGTGAAAGCATTTCTGTGTTCACTCCATCCTGACCCCAACCCCCTTAATTTTGTCTCTGCTTCTCTCTGTGCATCCCCTGAACTCTCAGCCCGGCTAATACAAATAGAAAACCTCTCATCATTCTCTTTGTAAGCATTTTTTTTTAAAAGTAAATGCAAAGTAACACCAAAACATCTCCCGATGCTTTGACACACGTGACAGTCCAAATCAGCTTTTTTAATTACTGTGCACAATCTACTGTGCACGATTCCAGGTGCATGCTGGGAGCCATCATGCACTCTGATGCATCAAAAACAAGACTAAATAAGCAAACGAAGCATACACAGTAGACACAGAGTGATTCATAGGTGGCATTTGCTGTAGTGTTCTATTGTATTGCTCTTTCCAGAAATGCCCTCACTCTCCATGGGCACATGACCTGTGTCTCTATGTTTTTTTCACCATCCATCTATCTGTCAAGCTCTTTGTCTGCTGCTCTGTACAACTCATCCAGTGAAAAGTTTTGTGACTCTACACATTAAAATAAAAAGTGCTTCACTGATTAATGTGTACTGAGCGCAAGTGAGAACAGCAGCTGTCAGAGTAGTAACAGGTTCAAAGGAAGTCACACACACACACACACACACACACACACACACACACACACACACACACACACACACACACACTTTTTTTTAGCTCTATTTTTACCAAAGTTAATTTCTTTATAAGCCTGAGCAGTTTAGAGTTTACTTAGGGCCATGCTGAAATCACAGCACATTATAAGAACTCAGGATAAAATCATATGACACAGTTCACCCTAGACATAGGGCCAACTGATCAATTCACCTACTGCCATTTTTTGAGGTAGGGTAGGATAATGCTTCCTGCTGCATAACTGCACCACTGTTAAAATAGTTACTGTTACTGTAGTGTTAAATTGTGCAGAATGGTCAGTATTCTGAGTCGATTATCAATAATTTCTCAGAATTCAGACTTGCCTTATGGACATCTCAATGCAATCACATGGCCCATATGGCCTTGGAGGAGATTTAATGTATAGCTTGGTGTGGCAAATCAGCTACTGTACACTACATTCACATATTGATCTCTCTTTACGTTTAGATAATCTTCTCGAGTACAACAGGCGAATTTAGTCACTCATTAACTTCAGATGAGTGTTCAAGCTCTTGCATTATTGTTCAAAACCATTGGCAGGTCTCAATTCTTCTCCAGAGTGAAGACAACAGCAATACAGAGATAGTCTTTACTTGTATCCTGGAGACCAGCAGTTGCCAAACCCACTCCTGTAATCATACAGTAGCATGAGTGACACTTTGGAAGGCTAATGCAGTGAGTGTGACATCTGAAAATCTCAGAAAACTATTTCTCATCCATTTCTTTTGGATGTCTGCATCAATCACTGCCTACTTAGATATGGAAATCACAACCACAACAATATCTAGAGCTCTAGAGATTCAAGCCCTCGAGGCAAGACCAGTGAGATCAGGCGCCATCATACACACAAACACACACACACACACACACAGAACACACCACAACAAAACACACCACACACACCACTTGATACCACCTCCTCATAGTCAGGCCTGGGGCAAATTCTCTAACCTGTTATCTTAGACTGCTCATGGCTCTATAAACACAACCCTCGCATCAACTGGGAGACCCTAGACATTGTTTCATGGTCTGACTTCTGTGCTGGAGCTGCATCTTAAACTCCCAGTTGCTACTAACCTTCACTTCAGGGGAACATTCATCCAACTCAGGCCTTCTCAATTTCAGTGCTTTAAAGGGCATTTTCCAAGACTTTTAACCAATGGTAAACCATCTAGACCTTGACCAACTTACTACCATCATCTTTAAAAACAACTAAGGTTACCAAGAAAGCTAGACTTATGCAGAGCCTATAACCTTGTCTGATTAAGACAAAGACAGAGTAGGGGAAGCACTAATTAAATACATTATGAATATTTAGTAATGCATTGTGGCTTGGTCTTTAGTCCTTATCAACAATTAAAGAATGAAAAGATAACTTTGTTAGAAAATACATTGATATTTTCTGCTATCTGTCTAACTCCCTTATTTATCTAAGATGTCATACATGTCAGGATTTAATTTGACATTCTGTAAAAAACATTACTTGTCAGAACCAAGAAGTGTAAAAGGTAAAAGTGTAAAGATTTTACTTTAAGACTTACATAATCAGTCTGCAGGAGGTCACCATAAATGACATCATGGTTGACATCAGGTTACTTTTTCACTGTAAATTGGACCAAACCTTAAAGTAACCCTGACTATAATCTTCTCAGTATTAATCTAACTTGATGGCTAAACCTAAATTTCCCAATAACATTAATCATAGCCAACACCACACTTACTTTGTAAAAAAGTAAGAACTAGCCAGGTAGGTTTCATACAGTAAATTCCTTTTATGCTGTTGGTAAATATGGTATACACACTACTCACATTACTCATATTACTAATAATGTATGAGAAGAAACACCATTTTCATTAGTTTAATATTTATTACCCCAAAAATTTAGACAATAACAAGGATAACCCCAAATAACAAAAATTGACAATGTTAGTAGCGGGTGTTTCCACCATTTGGCGCAATAACAGCTTGACAGCGATGTCTCATGCTCCTCACTACACGCAGTTCTGCCCGGTCACGTGGGGGTGGGGTACGATCGTCCAGTCTCTGCTTCAACTGGTCCCAGACGTGCTCTATGGGGTTCAGGTCAGGAGACATTGATGGCCATACCATATGAGGCACTCCAACTTCCTGAAGTCGAGCTGTGACAATTCTGCCATGATGTGGAGGAGCATTATCACCCATGAACAGAAGGTTGGGTGTGTGCTGGCGGAGTTGGGGGATGATGATGGGTTCTATGGGCCTGCAGCTGTGTGGCAGTTGCATAACGATGTCTGAGTGCATAGGTCCTTACGTACTGGTCATCGTTGTGGTCCGTCACTCGTGGGGCTCCACTCCTGGGTCTGTCATGAACTCTGCCAGTAGTTCTGTGTCTTGATGCAAGTCTGCTGATGACAATTTGAGACACACCAAGTTCACGAGCAACATCAGACTGCCTGTCACCGACCCGAAGGCGCGCCATGGCCAGGTGGCGTTGCTCGTCCGTTAAGTGATGTTGTGTGTTCATGGCTGTTTGAATGATGAATTTGGAGTGACTTACTGACAATACCAGCTTTTAATACCCACAGAATGTTGAAATTGATGCCACATTGAAAAGGGCTGTCTTTTAGTATTGGCCCCAATATAAGGCACACCTGTACACAATGAGACAATTACATGGAAAACACAAAATGAGGGTTTATCACCCCAATACAATTGATAATTGCCTCCCTATCCCAAAAATGTCTGAAGTGAAACAAACACTGTATGTATGAGTCTCTCACAATATCCCTAACTTATTTTGAGTAATACACTGTATATATATATATATATATATATTATTTTTTCTTCTTACAAAGTTAGATTTTTTTGGCCTCTTAATTGTGCTTGTGGTGTTCCTTTTTATGTATTTCTTTACACAATTTAAATGAACCTTAAGTATTAAGAATGGTTGCATATTCAGTCAATTGCCATCATTTATGTTATAGCATGCACTAAAAATCAATAAATAAATAAACCAAAGCAGCTTAATAAACTTTAGAGATTTTTTATCTGTTTTGTCTGAGAAGCTTTACACTGCCTATAAACATGATTGTAACGGTTAATTAAATCACTAGCAAAGTTGATGAATGAATCAAAGTTTTATGATTCACACTGTGTGAAAGAATTTTTATAGTTAGAGTTCCATTAAATTAGAGACGTTAAGTATATACTACATGAAGAACAAGCAGCTGAAAGTGTGGGTGTTGCTACAGAAATGTTATTTTTGCCAGGATCATTGTGATCAAGTGTCTGAGGGCTCTTCAGCAACCCAAGTGTCTATCTCTGTACTCTGGGAACGACAGCGGGTAAAGGAAAGCAATTGGGCTTCAATCGGTTGCTGCACAGGGACACGTCGTAAAAAGGCTCGTTTATGTGGAATCTATGCAAAGCTGGATGAGTAGGCGTGTCCTGTTGCAGAGAGAGGCCGTTTAAGTGCATGTTACTTGCTGCAGCTTGCTTTTGTCTTAGCTGTGTTCAGCATCTGCTGCTACACTTAATTACCCAGAGAGGAGTATCAGCACTGCTGCATTATGTAATGTTGGGATTACATACACAGTCTGAGCTTTAAATCCGCATTTTGAATAAAAGGTCCCTGCAAACTCAGGCTCGTCTCATGGTAATTCATTGCTAAATTAGATGTGAGCAGAAGCAACTTTATTACAAAAAGTCAATGGGAGTGTGTGGAGGATGGATTGCTAAATGAATCCAAATATATTGAACAAAGCATAGAGTCTCAGTGCTGAACGTTATATAACGCAGCTCTCCATCTGCTATACAGGTGAGAAGAAATAAAATCTGTATCCTCTTTCTCTTTCAGCATATGGAGTCAAATAGGAATGAAACGTCACGTGTGAATCAAATTTTATGTTAAATAAAATTTCCAAACTGCATCAAATATATACGATTCCCTCGATATTTCAGATGACTGAGTTTGGTTGTTTTTTTTTGTGTGTGTGTGTTTACAGTAGGACAAAATGGTCAAACTCAGATCCTTGAAAAAAGAAAATCACCCCATGCTTAACCTATTGCACCGCTTCAGCTGCCTCAGTTCCCGCACCAAATTTTCTGAGATACCCTAAGTTCCTTAGTTTTACTGCATTACACCAGTTTCAATACTGCCAGCAACAACTGTGCAAGGTAAAAAGCAAGAAAAAGTAGTGTATGAAGACCAGGTGATAAGAGCAATGACAGGACAAGAAGTACCTCTTACCTGTTTCACATTTCTCCCCAGTGAAGCCCTGCGCGCACACACACGTGTTGGGCGAGATGCAGGTGCCGCCGTTCAGACAGAGACCATCGCACAAGGCTAAGGGTCGAACAGAGATTGTTACATATAAATGATAGAATGGATAGATGTAGTTCACACTTGTTAATATTAAACAGGGGTGTACTTGAAATTCTTTAGAAATTTCTTCCCTTTCGACGTAATCTCTACTTGCTGCCTCCATAACATAGGATTACTGTATGTATATTTTCATAGAATGCTTTTCTCTCTTTACACAATCCAGGGAAATTAGGAAACACCATTTAACCTTTCAACTGGGAAGTCAAAACAGTATAACATGAAATAAGGATTTAGGAAATGCAGACACACATGCAGACTAGGAAAGTGGTTCCTGAACGGCATAATAGAAATAGGGGTTCTAATAGAGTTTGCATGATTATTCATGATTTCTATTTTGAATCCCCACAGCGTCACAACTGTCTGGGCCTGAGAGTAAAACTGGCATATTCTGTTTCCCTTACGTGTGGACTGGCATATTCTGTTTCCCTTTTTAAGAACATAAAAACTCCACGCACACAGACCAGATGCGGCAATCCTGGAGGTGCAAGTCCACAGAGCTGACCACTACACCACCGTGGCATCCTACTGTATATTTCTTTAATGTTCAGTAATTTATGCTCTAAATCTGAGGGCTTTTTGATATTTCTAAGCTATTCCCACCTGTTTTCAGCTTCTGGGTCAGGCACATGACAAATGGATTTCTTCTCCTCATACATTTAAAGGATAATTGTGGGAAGACATATGGACAAAAGCATGCATAAATGGGAAGCTAATTCTATATTTGTTTCTGTGTTATAGCGCTTCACACTGTTACTTCCTCTCACATACAGGCCTTTGTTATTAACACATTTGACGTACTGTTTCAGCATTTCAACTTTAGTCCTGAGCTTTTTGTAAGTACTATGCTTACCCATGTCCAGGACGTATGCTTGAAGGGCTTCCTAGCACAGTGCAAGCTGTTGATGTTTTGATTACATTGTTTGTTGGGTTCAGTTTTTTATTCGGTTCACTCCTTCACCTTCAATTATTTGGCCTAATTAGCATTTCTGTGTCTTTACATCATGTTCTGTATATGTTCATTGCCAAAGTCGTGGTTCTTTTTCATTACATTTGTTCCTGCCTTGGTCTCTACCAGTTGGAAAGGGTGACAGCTTCCTCTAAGAAACATGAAGCCAGCCAACCACATATTTTTGAATTGTTATGTCAGTGTAACTCCCTTGGCAGAAAGTGCCATCCACCCCCTTCCTGTATACATGAGCTTACAGATGCCCATGTTTAACTAGTGATGATGTGACTCATAAGGGAAAGAGAATATGCCAGTTTTACTTTCTTGGACTCTCAGACACAAATAGCTGTGACACTGCAGGGATTCGAAAATAAAAATTGCTGGACAATCATACAAACTCTATTATAAACTCTATTTTTATTATGTCGTCCAGGAACTCCTTTCCGAGTCATGTGTGCCTGCATTTCCCAAATCCTTGTTTCATGTAGTTCTGTTTTGACTTCCCATTTGTTTATGGCTGAAAATATATATTTTTTTAAAAACTCCAGCCATAAACAAATAATCTATGCATAGGTGTATAGATTCAAAATCAATACAAATGCATAGATTAAAAATCCCCATTTATTGTATCCTGCCACTGTTCCGACCCATGCAGTAATTAATCCTAATGTAGGATTGCATTTAGGGTTTAGTGCTATCTAGATAAACCTGCTAGTGATCCATATTTAGCTTGAGCACATATACATTAGTATATATACCACAAAATCCTACTTTTTAGTTCATTGGTTTAAAACTACACAAGAATATACTGTATTCAGGACATTTTGCCATGTTCAAAATGCATTAACCAAAAAATACTTTTTTTTAATTCATCCAATCAATGTCTATCACGATCACAAAAATATTGTCAACTGTTCATAATCATTAGTGGACAAAAATCAAACGCCATTAAAGCTAAAGATCAAATAAACAAGCTTTCCAATAAACTATTGAGAGTATGTAAAACAAAGCAGGTAGACTCAATTATGCAAGGCAGGTGTGTGTGTGTGCGTGTGTGTGTGTGTGTGTGTGTGTGTGTGTGTGTGTGTGTGTGTGTGTGTGTAGTAAGCACGCCCGTCCTCACCTCTGCATATGGTGCCGTTGCCGGTGTAGCCAGGTTTACAGGAGCAGCTGTGGCCTCCTACCGTGTTAAAGCAGAGTGCATTCTCATCACAGCTGTGCTTCCCCGACACACACTCATCATGCTCTAGAACAAAGACAGTGACAGAAAGGAAAAAATCTGAGACAAATGTCAGAATAATTGCTTTACAAGGGTGTTAGGAAGGCAAGGAGGAAACATATGGAATTATGACCAGAGCCTCATTTAAAGTTAGAAATCTTGAACTGGAATGACTTTTCAGCCTCCTCACCAAACGTTATGAGAACTGCATGTGCATATACTGTCCACAGAAATGGTGTAACGCTGAAGAAGCAATTTCTGACTGCATTTCAGTTGACCATGAGCTCAAGGGGAGATGTTTATCGGCAAGCGACAAATGTGTAATCCCCAAAGAAGGAAAAACAATTACTTAGATAATTAGACTTGGCTGTGATTTTTCCAAAACATATAACTCAATCTCTCACAGATTTGTCACAATAGATACATCAGTCTGCAGTTGTGTTCATGGTTAGTTAGGTATGCAGGTTAGTTTCAATAATATGTTGGTTATGTTTTTTTTTGTTTTTTTGCAAAAATATAGTGTCATGCTTTGATTGTGATATTTTAGTAAGTTTAACCAGAAAGTAGTAGCAGCAAATTAGCTCACGACTGTTAAGTTTTGTTTCACATGAAACCGTTTGAATTAGAAAGATGAATAAAGATCATGAGAAACATTGTAACCAATATAAAAACGCTGGTTTACAGCATCGTCAGACTCCTCGTCTACCAGTCTCACTTTCACTTCTATACATGATGACAGCTTCCTAGCATAGTACAGGTATGCACCATTTAATCAACAGCTTCTCGCACACATAACACGTGCATCTCATGTCTCTTGTATACAAATCGCTCTTGCATATTTTAAGTTTTGTAACATTATTTCTCTTCTTCACCAAATTGCATACAATATACTGCACTACAGCATCCCATTATAGAATGGTGTTATAACAAAAAGTTTACATTTTTCAAATTAACTGTTTTTGTAGACAACCTTGTGGGTCACAGAATAATAATTTGCCCAAAAGAGTGTTTAAAAATGCTGTTTAGCACCTTCTGCTGTCAAACTGTTCAAATATACCCAAAATTTCTCATACAGAATGCTCTGTACCCTTCTCCAAATCTCATTACCACTCATTAAAAGAAATCACATATTGTCCTATTATACAAAATGGTTCATGGACATCATTTTTTACTGACATGTAAGGATTCTTTTCTTGTCTTAAATATTATCCAAAAAAACCCACTGAACACATTTAAAGCACTCATCGGAACCACTGTGTTGCACAGGAATTGTCTTCTCTTCACTGATCATGTGACGGAAAGAAGTGAGATGATTTGCTTGTTTCAGCAGAACAGCTTTTGCTCAATAATCAAGTAGCTGTGTGTCATGCTTTGCTCAAAACGTGGAAGATTAAAGCTTCCTAGATAAGGTTATAAAGTAGTTTTCAAATTACAGTTACATTCAAACATTCGAGTTACGAACATCTGGAGATACAAACATGCGTTCGCGCATGTTCAATCAGGGAAGTTATATACATTGTCACGTGCAGCGTGCATCCTTTACAAATGCAGTACAAGCCCAGGATGTCTGGAAGCAAGAGTAAAAGCAGCGGTGATGAAGCTGATGCTGCTCAATAGCGATGGAGACAAAAGTGAGAATGTAGTGAGGTGAAAAGATGGCAGACATTGCACGTTTTTTTTTACATGAATCATTCAACCATCCGCACGATTCCAAAGAACACTGTACTGTAATATACCATGTACACACGTGGACAAAATTGTTGGTACCCTTCGGTCAATAAAAGACTCACAATGGTCACAGAAATAACTTTAATCTGACAAAAGTAATAATAAATAAGAATTCTATGAATGTTAACCAAAGAATGTTTCAACGGAATTATTTTAAAAAAAATTAACTCATTGAAGTTCATGGAACAGGCCTGGACAAAAATGATGGTACCCCTAACTTAATAGTTTGTTGCACAACCTTTTGAGGCAATCACTGCAATCAAACGATTCCTGTAACTGTCAATGAGACTTCTGCCAGTCCTCTGCAGGTATTTTGGCCCACTCCTCATGAGCAAGCTGCTCCAGTTGTTTCTGGTTTGAAGGGTGCCTTTTCCAGACAGCATGTTTCAGCTCCTTCCAAAGATGCTCAATAGGATTGAGGTCAGGGCTCATAGAAGGCCACTTTAGAATAGTCCAATATTTTCCTCTTAGCCATTCTTGGGTGTTTTTAGCTGTGTGTTTTGGGTCATTGTCCTGTTGCAAGACCCATGACCTGCGACTGAGACCCAACTTTCTGACACTGGCCAGCACATTTCTCTCTAGAATCCCTTGATAGTCTTGAGATTTCATTGTACCCTGCACAGATTCAAGACACCCTGTGCCAGATGCAGCAAAGCAGCCCCAGAACATGTTTCACAGTAGGGACAGTGTTCTTTTCTTGATATGCTTCATTTTTCCGTCTGTGAACATAGAGCTGATGTGCCTTGGCAAAAAGTTCCATTTTTGTCTCATCTGTCCATAGGACATTCTCCCAGAAGCTTTGTGGCTTATCAACATGTAGTTTGGCATATTCCAGTCTGGATTTTTTATTATTTGTTTTCAACAATGGTGTCCTCCTTGGTCGTCTCCCATGTAGTCCACTTTGGCTCAAACAATGACGGATGGTGCGATCGGACACTGATGTTCCTTGAGCATGAAGTTCACCTTGGATCTCTTTAGAAGTCTTTCTGGGCTCTTTTGTTACCATTCGGATTATCCGCCTCTTTGATTTGTCATCAATTTTCCTCCTGCGGCCACGTCCAGGGAGGTTGGCTACAGTCCCATGGATCTTAAATTTCTGAATAATATGTGCAACTGTAGTCACAGGAACATCTAGCTGCTTGGAAATGGTCTTATAGCCTTTACCTTTAACATGCTTGTCTATAATTTTCCTTTGAATCTCCTGAGACAACTCTTTCCTTCGCTTCCTCTGGTCCATGTTGAGTGTGGTACATACCATGTCACCAAACAACACAGTGACTACCTGGAGCCCTATATATAGGCCCACTGACTGAGTGGACACACCTTGTCCCTTTGGTCACATTATTTTCAGTATTTTCTAGGGGTACCATCATTTTTGTCCAGGCCTGTTGGCGTGTTGGCCTGTTGAGTTTTTTTTTTGTCTGACAATGTCTGACTTTCATTGGTTTTTATTATTACTTTTGTCAGATTAAAGTTATTTATGTGACCATTGTGAGTTTTTCTTTCATTGACCGAAGGGTACCAACAATTTTGTCCACGTGTGTATGTGTTAGCATCCTAATACCTAAACGATGTTTGTTGGACTTACGAACTCGTTCGCATGTAGGAGACTTAATGTAAATGATTTGTTACAGATGACCTTGTGTTTTAGAGAATAATAATTTGCCAAACGAGTAAACATCCTGCTGTCAAACTGTTTAAATGTACCACAAAATTGCTTTTAAAATCATAGAATGCCCTGTACCAATCTTCAACTTTCATTGTCACTAATGTAAAAGAAAAAATAAACAAACAGCCAGTGAAAGAATTGTATGATCATAATATGAAGACCAGATGCAAGAATCAAATGTCTGTATTGATTTGAAGACTGGTGGTAAAATGAACAGAAAGAGAAGAGGAATAGAGAGAGAAAGAGATGCATAGATGTAGGCAGGAGATAGAAATAGATAGAGAAAGGAGACATAGAGAATACAAGGTGACTCAGTGACTTCTATAAAGTCAGAGTATGACTCATTCCTGCATGGGTGCCCTTGGACTGAAACTTTAGTGAACAATGCTTTTACTTATCTCACTCCACACACTTGCCAAAAACTACTTTGACACTGAACAGAATACTGGATGAGATGATGATGATTTCCAGAAGCTTTCCTTTCGCTTCTGGATATTCACATGTGATTTAAAAGGTTTTGCCTTTTCATCAGTAGAGAGTATGGAATGTATCTGAACAACTGTCAAAAAGCATACCGAGATTTCACTTACCCACAGGCAGACTGATAATACATTGCTCGCTCTGCGCCATGTACTGTACTGTACTGTGATAGTAGTGATTGTAGATAAAGACTGTAGATTAGATTATAGATAGATAGTAGTGATTATACTGTAAGACATTCAGACATGCACACAGACATGCATGCATGTTCACCCTGCCCCTGTGCAGTGCTGAATTAGGCACAGGAATCTGACTGCAGAGAATCTGAATAGGGCAGAAATTAAATGTCAAGTAGACGGGTGAGGAGATTAACCCAAGGTCACTATGGCCTGCTGGCAGTTGGACCTGCATGCTGTGTGTTACTGCAAGCATATCGACAGGACTGCGGAGACGCTGTGACACTTTCTCACCTCCTGCCACTCAAATCTACTCGCTCACCCCCTCTTTCGTTCTAGTGTTGTTCATGCTCCTGTCAGATAAACAATCAATTATGTACAGGCAGTCACTAGGGGGATGCTCTGTGTTATTCCGCTCCTCTCCTCTTCTCCTCCACTGCTGTTGGAACATCTGCGCAGAAACAGAGCTCCGTATATGAAACCCAGAGCTACATGCTAATGAACCGCATTTATTTACAGCATTGAGAAAAAGCCTGAATACAAGCTTTTTTAACATTCATTAAAAAAAATTGTCCTGTGCTGTAATGCCTGCTTTTTAGAACCTATTCCTGAATACATGCACTCTTTCAAAAGAAACAGATGTCATGTTTATATATTTGGCTTTCATGCACATATAGCACCAGAGGAGGGAGATACAGATTTAGAAAGATGACAGCCACTAGCAGGATCTAATACCTTAATTAACCCTGTCTCGTTTGAACAGCCACAAGCATCGTGTAGACACTTCCGTAAGTGAATATAAAAGCTAAAAATGCTTACTTTGTGGTGTATTCAAGTCTCAGAGACTGCCAGGAAGCTGAACAAGAATTATAACTATTATACTCTTCATTTCCCCCACTGCTGACAGGTCATTTATTCACTCACATACATTTATATTTGCAAACCAAAAATTTCAGTCATCTGTAGGTTTTTGGGGTCTTTTGAAAACCCAAAGCTTCGAGGGAGGCCTCGGAAACAGTGCTGATAGCAACATCTTTGAACTGGCTCACTCTAATCCCGTTTCCCCTGTGACCCCCCCCCCCCGTGGGTAAGTGAGGTAGTTAATGCACACACCCACACACAAATCAGAAAAAAAAAGTCAGACTGTTATCATCAGATTAAAGCCTTCTTACTGACCTCTGGAGAAAAACCCACAAATACACACGTACACAAAGATCAAGAGAAAGAGAAAGGGAAAGAGAGCAAAAGAGAGAACGTTCTCTTCTCAGGGATTAAGGGCTAATCTTCATCATTGTTGGAGCACTTGAAGACCCGCCTCACTTCAGCAAGAAATGAACTCAAATCCTAACCTTCAAGAGTGACAGAAGACTGCTTATGCGTTAGGGCCAAGCAGAAGTTGTACTTTCAAAAAGCAACAAGTCATACTTGAACATTTTGACTGCAAAATGAGAACTCAATTTTCGAAAGTTTGAGAAAGACTTTCTTGAGACGAACCTAGAAGTAGTGCAAAGTGCTAGAAAATATTTTAAGCATGTCTTCTTTAATTCAAAATAATTGTAATTTTATTTGCATAGCGCTTGTAACAATTGTAATTATCTTTAGCAATTTTAACAAAGGTCATACAGTGAAACCTCGGATTGTGAGTAACTTGGTCTGCAAGTGTTTTGTAAGACGGGCAAAACTTTTAAATAAATTTTAATTTGATAAACGAGTGAGGGTTTATATACGAGTAGTACGCATGCCCTTTGTCTGCCGAGTGTAACGTGATCACAACTGAGCCAATGGTTCCTCTCCCTCGCACGCTGTGGGATTGTGCGTAATTGTCTCTCTTGCTCAGTCTCAGTGCACGAGCTTCACTCAGATAGTCAACGTCAGTGCGCGTGTGTACTGCTTGTACTATAACATTGTGACCACATGTGTGTGTGCTCGCATAAAGCAAAAGAAAGTGTCATTAGAGAGGTTCCTTGTTAAAGACCCAGTTTCCAAAAAATAATTTTTGGTTGTGGAACAAATCATCAGAGTTTCCATTATTTCTTATGGGGGAAATTAATTTGATATATACGAATGTTTTGATATACAAGCACGCTTCTGGAACGATTTATGTTTGCAATCCAAGGTTTAACTGTATAAATAAATACATAAAAAAGGATGAAAAAAAGATATATAAATCACTCGTGCGTCTCTTGAGTGTTGTAGTGTTCTCGCTTTCTATTGAATTCTACAGTGAATTTCACCAATAGTTTTAAAAGCTTTTACTTAGTGTTGGTTCAAAGCTTCAAAAAGAAGAATATGTAGTAATATTCAACAAAATGTTTGATTACAGACAACCTTACATATGCATGTATAAAAGTCAGAAATTGTCATTTTATCTCATTTTGTAGTCAAATTGTTCACTGTCCAAAGTTTCTTAATACTAGCATATAACTTTTTTCACCGTGCCATTATTTACTTAACAAAATAGAATACAAAAAATAAATAAATAAATAAATAAAAACAAGAGTGCAATACTAAGTACACCCTTTCTGCTTTCACAGGATTTAAGAGGATAAGTTGTAGCCAGATGCTGCCAATCATCAGCCCATAATTAACTAACCGTCAGCAGGTGTGCAGACTAAAACCGAAAAAGATTATTCACAAGCGGAAAGCATCTGAGACACTTGCCAATCATCCCAGCAGTGGACGTCCCAGCACTTTCACCCCAAGGGCAGACAGTACATACTCAGACAAATACAAAAAAAACAAAGAGCTACATCTCAGAACATGCTAAATGTTCTGTACACTGAACATGTTTCATGATTTGTTTGGAAGGACTGCCACGAGAAACCTCTTCTGTCTAAAAAGAACAAGGAAGCATGACTAAGGTTCACAAAACTGCATTTGAATAAACCACAAGGCTACTGGAACAATGTCCTATAGAGCAAAGTGGAGTTGTTTGGCCTTAATTCCCAACGCCATGTTTGTTGTCAAGCACGGCAGTGAAGGGGTGATGATTTGGGCTTATATTGTGTAGCCCAAGCCAGACCTGGGCACCTTGCAGTCGTCGAGTCTACCATGAATCTACCTCTGTGTACCAGAGTATTCTACAGGCAAATGTGAGCCATCTGTCAGTTAAAGCTTGGTTGAAATCAGGTAAGGCTACAGGACACCACACCACACCAGGAAATCTACATCAGAATGGCCAAATAATAAATTATTCGAGGTTTTGAAATGGTCTAGTCAAAGTCCAAACCTCAACTCAATTGACATGCTGTGGTGTAATCTTAACAGGGCAGTTTTGATGTTTTGTTTTTCTTTATTATTTTTCTCGGTTTCTATGTCTTCCTGACATTTCAGGTTTAACTTGGCCAAACAGCTTAGCCAATCTTCTTCTGTTCTTCTCTGTATGTCAGGTTGTAACCTTACCTTGGTGTCTGGCTAAAATGATTATCCTGAGTAAGGTTTTATCAACACAACGGTTAATGCAGCCAGTCTGAATAAAATGTCTGAGTCTTTGCTAGCTACAGTAAGTGTGATTCCCTCCCACGATAAATGTCAACTTTTTATTAAGTTTTAGAATATTTATTTGCCTTATCAAAATAGAAAAAAGCCTAATTAATTTGGCTTCTGATTAGGAAATGAATGCAATACTCCCTTCACCATCACATCAACAAAACAGAGAAACATGCTTACAAATTCTTTTAAAATCTAAAAAAAAAAATTTAGTATGTAATTTCTCAGAATCACAGAATATCTGTAAATCTTGACAAGTAATTAAAATTAAAATTAAGATTTTTCTTTTTCAAATGAAGCAATAAGTATTGCAAACTGATAATTTTTATCACAATTGTTTTGGATATATAATTGTGAATTTTGTATGACTTTTCAATCTAATCTCACACAGTTTTGTCCCAATTGATAAATCAATCTGTGTTTTTATTTATGGTCATTTAATCATGCATTTTAGAATAAATAATATGGTGGTGTGGCATGGTGGGTAAGTGGTTAGCACTGTCGCCTTGCACCTCCAGGTTCCGGGTTCAATCACCGCCTCGGGTCTGTGTGCATGGAGTTTGCATGTTCCCCCTGTGCGTGGTGGGTTTCCTCCGAGTACCCTCGGTTTCCTCCCACAGTCCAAAGACCTGCAAATTAAGCTATCTGGCGTTCCCAAATTGCCCGTAGTGTGAATGAGCGTGTGAGTGTATGTTATGTGCCCTGCGATGGATTGGCACCCTGTCCATAGTGCACCCTGCCTTGTGGTATATAGGCTCCAGCCCCTTGCAACCCTGTATACAGGATAAAATGTAATATGTTGGTTAAGTTTTAATAAAAATATAGCAAACTAGGGCCTCCGAGTGGCGCAGTGGTTAAAGCGCTCGCCCTATCATCCGGAGATCGCTAGTTAGAATCTCGGGTGGTGCTGTAACCTCTCGCAGCCGGAGGTCTAGAGAGAGCTGATTGGCCGAGCTCTCTCAGAGGGGAGGGATGAGAGGTACTTAGTGCTCCCACATTAATCACAGCTCTACAGCCAGTCAGGGGCGTCTGTGAGCTCGCGCAACGGAGGGAGCGGATAGCGCTGTCCTCCGAGTGTGTTACGCCGCCCCCAACGGTGCGCGAGCGAGCAGTTCGAAAAGATGCGGTCGGCTGGCGTCACGTGGTTCGGAGGAAACGCGTGATAGTCTTCGGCCCTCCCGGCTGAGTGGTAGTAGTAGCCTTAATGTGGGAGCCCCCTAGTGACAGGGAGGAATTGGACACGACTAAATTAGGGAGAAAATCGGGGAAAAATCAAAAAAATATAATAAATAAATAAATAAAAAAATATAGCAAACTCATGCTTTGATTGTGATTTTGAAGTGAGTCAAACAGAAAGGAGCGGCAGGAAATTAGATCAAGGAAAGAAGTGTTGGGGTTTTTTGCACACAAAACCTTTTTAATTGCAAATTGGTAAAAATCATGATAAACATTATAAACAATACAAAAACCTCAGTTTACAGCATCAGCAGCCTCCTCTACCACCTTCTTCAGTTTCCCTTTGGTATACAGTATGATGACAGCTCACTCTCATAGCACAGGTAATAGCAGACAGAACTAGACAAAGTGAATGCAACAGCTTCACACAGCCCGTGCTTCAGCTTCAGTTAATTCCATCAGACAGCACATGCGTTTCAAGTCACAAATCGCCCATACCTACCTTGGTGAATTTCTCACACAAATCGCTCATTCCTACTTTTGCAACATTTGCTGTAGACAACTGCGCCTGTCAGATAGTAATAATTTGCCAAAATTAGCAAAAGGCAGAAAACTGAAATTAAATTTGCAAACCTTTGCTATTTATGATTTATTTATTTATCATGTTTTTTCCTTTTTTAAATTTGTAGTTTAATTGTTAACATCTTTAAGCTATGACTGTTGTAATCAACTGTACATTCCCTAGCACCAGCTTTAAGTCACATGGTCAGCTCAAATACAGTTATAAATCTGTGTCTCAGGGGCCAGAAACAAACCACAATGCTCTGCAGTTAATTGTCTGTGTCTCTTGGGAGGACAGCAAATAGTGTTTTGTCAAAGGGAGGTATAATGGATTATACAAAGTGGAGAAGTAGAACAGGATTAAAATCCTTTGTGTGTGCGCGTGTGTGTCTGTGTCTGCAATTAGGGACTAGAAATTTTCTGTGTGGGTTAAAAGTCAAAGCAAACAGATGTTCACTAACCGTTAATTTCAACATCTGTGATGAAGATATATAATAGCATAGAAGAGTAAAAATGTAGATATTCTGCACCAATGTGTGTGTTTGTGTGTGTGTGTGTGTGTGTGTGTGTGTGTGTGTGTGTGTGTGTGTGTGTGTGTGTGTGTGTGTGTGTGTGTGTGTGTGTGTGCGTGTGTGTGTGTGTGTGTGTGTGTGTGTGTGTGCGCGTGCATGCTCACATGTCTGTGTGCATTTCTTTCTTTAGAGAGCAAAACCACACAGAACTAATCCAGTCATCAAACAGAACCAGTGATATGACTAATTAAAAGTTTGACTGTTTTGAAACACCTCAACCTGGAAGCGAGTCTGTTTCTACCTCCTGTTGGCAGACCACGCTAGCTGGGAGAGGACTTTTCTCTTATCAAGAGGGACTCGAAGCATGAGACAAAAATAGCGTCCATGGGACAACAGAAGAGCGCTATTGACAAACGAGCGTATCTGTGTGCTGCCAAAGCTTCAGTGAAACACTTCAGACTGAAAAAGGGGCTTGTGTACTTCCTGTACTGATTTTTAGAAATCGAGGGCTCTCAGTGATTAGATATAGAGCCTTCAACATTTTTAGCAGGTTATTTTTGTGATTTTAATAAAGCTATTCAAAATAGAGGAATTAATTAGATGCTTTGAATGATATTTGAGCTTTTAACTCATTAACTTTGTATTCATACAGTATAACATAATTTCCTTTATATCCTTCATTCAATTCAAGGTATTAGTCAAACAAGCTAATAATTATAAGAGCCTTAGAAATAGTGAATTTTAATCCCCACAACATTTCTGACCAGTCACATCAAATCAGGTATGAAAAAGCATTTTATGTGGTTCAATAAGCTCCATTTTGATACCATTTTGCTATATCATGTCCGGTTACAGAGATATGGCCAAAGCGAGTTTGTTCAATCCTGCCGAAATCCTATGTGTAGAATATTTAAATAAGGATTCCATCAAATAATAAGAAAGAGGAAACCTCAGCCTCATTTTGACACCAGGATTTCCCTGCTACCCCTAAGAATAACTTCGCCAACAGCGTGATTTTCTAATGCATGTTTTTCTATGATAACTGGAGTAAACGGCTTCTACAGTGTTCAGTGGGGTGCTTTAAAAAACATTCAGGATTAAAACTTTCTCAGGAGGATCAGGAAGATAAGGTATTTCTTAACTGAATTTTTTCCACAAATTGAGGATTTTATATAATTTACCTACTGCATTACAGTATATCGGCCATAGTGAATAACATATGCAACTTAATACTTGACTTGATTTGAAGGGCCGTATTTTTTATTATTTTTTTGTACATGCCCCCACTCTCCCCGACTGTGCTTTGAAACCCAGTGCTTCAGGCAATCCAGCAAAGAAACAATACATTGCTCATCTGTCAGACAAATTACACAAATTACACAAAACATTACTTTGAAATATATCATTTAGTGTCCCTCTACAAGAGAAATAGCAGCTTTCAGTCTTACTATACTGAAAATAAGCCTATGGTCGTCAATATCTTTATTAGTCTGCATAGGCATGCTAAAGTCTACACAATATTGTGGGAGAAATGCCTTCTTAGTCACTCTGCACCCAAAACAGAGTCAAGGAAATAAAAAAGAACTTTTTCACATGATCAAAAGAGTAGGCTGCTTAGAATAGCACTCATATTTCAGCATTCATCCATGACGCATGTTGTCTCTTAAAAAGCTCTGTTGTCAGCTTTGTGATAACAAGCAGCACAAGACAAGTCAGAGGAAAGACACTGCATGCTTCTGGGCCTTAAAAATCTTCCTCAGGGCCATCATATTTATCCTACACATTGATTCTGTAGCATAACTGTACAACACCATAAAGAAAAAAACACTTCAATAACGATTAATCATATAGTGGACTGTAAACGCTAAACACGTCAGTCAGGTATAATGCTCACCATGCCTACAGGCTTTATTTGAACCCGTATACTGTACAGAGATACTGAATATTATATTTCATGCCCATACTTATTCAAAAGATTTCAATATTCACATATAAAAACAAAGCAGCTCAGCACTGAAGCAGTAATCTACCTTCCATAAACCAGCGGGGTTTCACCTAGAATAAAATCAATAAACCAGCCTACAAATCCTACAGCGCTGCAAACTTTACCATTCTACCTCACTTAACAACAGATTCGCTTCATCAGGTAATTGCCAAGGCTTGCTTGAGATGAATGAGGCATGTTAGAGGGGGAAAAACCTTCCTTGGGACTGGGGTTATACTCTTCAGCATTAAACACTGCTGGTTTCACTTTGCATCACATCACATGACACACACACTAACTCTAAGCGCCACTGATTCAATCAGTTCTTGAGCAAACGTTCTTCATCCAACTTCAACTTCTATATTACCTTCCCTGCAAAAATTTACATCTTAGCAAGTGAAGTATTCTTAAATCTAGCCAAACTATCTATGATTTTTATTAATAAGATTAAAATATTTCTTGTTCTATTGGCAGAACATTTCCAATTTTGGACTAGAAATAAGCGTAATCTTATATTTGGTTTGTCTGTAAACTTATTTAAAGAAATTATAGATAGGTTGAGCTGGACTCAAGAAAATTTCACTCGCTAAAACGTTTTTTTTTTTTTGCAGCTTTCAGTTTAATTTAGAGATGCAGTGCATGCAAGCCAATTTACAAACTCACAATCTACTAATTCTCCACACTGGTCAATATACATGGAGGAATGTACATGTCAGAAAGAGTTATATCCCACTCTACATGCGAGGTGAAGATGGTACATGTATAGTTCTATCTTCATAAGTCAATAAAAGGATGACAGGCGTTTGACTTTAGTAAGCACCTCTTACAAGCGAGCCGCTACAGCCGAGCCAGAGAAAGGCTGACTTAATCACACAAATTGACTTTTATAGAGGGATGCAAAGCTCCAAGCAGGCGCCCCCAGCTCCCAAACTGTTTAATCATGATCTATGTGAAAGCACTGTGGCAAAAATTTAATCCATCTCTTTTACAATATTGATATTCTGCGGATCAGAAAAATTAAATGCTGTAAATGGTTCATCAGCTGTCTGGTAAATAACGTATTAGGAAATTATGTGTAGTCTATAATCAAACGTGTACAGATGTACTACACACACTGAGGTCAGAATAAAATTAAAAAAGTCATTGTACAAATGTATTATACACTCATTGTTCAAAGCACTTTTGTAAGTCACCCTGGATATGAGCATCTGCCCAATGCCTAAATGGAAATGTACATAAAGACTAGCAACTCATACTTGATTAAGGGTGGGCGAGCTGGTCTACAAGTCTTTAAAAAAGAAGGCTTTATGAATGATTTGGCAGGATAAAGCTTTTAGATTTTCTTGCAACTGCAAAGCACTTAACATGCACAATGAAAGAAAAAAAAAAACAATTGCTCTACAAACTGACACTGAGCAGATACATTTACACTTTAAGTGGTTTTACAGTTCTGGTCAATTTAATCACTGCATTTCAATCCAATAATTGCACAAAATGCACACGTTGCTGAACCTCACCCCAATTTCCAGTGAGCCGTACTGCACTAGGGAGAACAGCTTTTTAATTATACCTAAGGCATTGTAGAGTCACTTTTATCAAGTCTATGGCATGAAGGTCGTATTTGCCATCACCATTACCTTACATCGTTCAATGTAATCGACCTCCTGGACATTTGGATGAAGCTGGTTATTGCATTGAACATTCAAAACAAAGGATCTGTTCCTTACCGGTGCAGGAGAAGTCATCAATGCGGATGTAGCCTGTGTGACAGATGCACATAAATGATCCAGGGGTGTTCACACACATAGTGTTCTCTCTGCAGTAATGTTTCCCCTCTGCACACTCATCAATGTCTGCAGGGGAAAAAAAGACAAATCACAAAGTTTGTACAAAAGAATTTAGCATTCACTATACCATTTTGACCTCTTTAAAATGTATATAATTGCACAGGTTACATAGAGAATAGATTACTCATTACTGGATCTAATATGACAATTTTGTCTTCGGCTTGTAAGACCTGCATATCATTCAATCACACTGATATAATAACTCCTGTTTATTAAAGCTGTAACTAAACCGCAGAACTTGTTGGATCTGTAGGAAAAAGGTCATGGATTTGCTCAGCTGAGGGTGGCCGGGTAACCGTAAACCTGAGACAGGGGTAAACAGTTTATAGTTTATAGTTTTAAGTCAGAGGAATAAAGAGGTCAGGGACAGCTGGAAAAAGCTGTACCTTATTTATTGTGAGTCAAATGCAGGGTCTTAAATCAAAGTACTAATCTGATGAAAAGTTAACATTTTGCCAAATCCTTGAAAATATTGCACCTTTTTTTTTCCTTGAACACCTTCGATGTCTTCCTACTTAAGCAAACATGTTTATTATTCAGTTTCGACCTTCTGTAAAGCCATCTTATGTTATTTTATATAAGTCACTGATTTAAATCTAGGGAATAAAAGAGTAGAATATTAGAAATTTTCCTATTCACCTCTCTCCTCACACTACCTCAAGAGAATCATATATCCTTGAACAGAGCTTCAATCAACTCTCAGCGTTTTACTGAATAAATGAACACCTATTTGGAGGGCATACATACCATAGATAGAGAAACAGACAGACAGAGACAGAACAGAACTGTGGCTAGACAAAGGAGATTATTTTATTACTGTATTTCACCAGCTGTCAAACAATCCACCCATGTATCAACTCAGCATTAGCTGTTTGAAATAATCTGACTTAAGTCTAATATACTGGCACAAAGGCTCCTCAGATACATCTCACCTAAGTGATTACAGCGATCTCTAAAAGCAATTCTCACAACAGGGTGATGCATTTATCAGCGAGATTACTGAGGTCTCACAATCAGAGGGTCTCTTTCTCCATTAGTAATTCCATTCCCTTGATCGTCCTGTCACGATGTCAGCCATAAAACGAGAAGGAGCATTGTGAGCACAAGGCTTGAGAAATCAATGCACACTTTTATTCCAAGAGTGATCTGGGTCAAGAGACTCGTTCGCACAAAAAGATAAATGAACAGAGAGATACTCCGTTAAATTCCCAGTCATTTTTCCCCCCCGATTTTGATGACTCACTAATGCACCTGTGAGCTGCAGACATGCACGGTTTTAAACATCCCAAACGATTCCAGTAAGTTTGACCAAAACATGATGAATGGTCAAATCAAATGCAGCTCTGTGCAATTTAACCCCTATTACAACTATATAGTACATACGGCACTTTTTGAACAACATACGTACACTGTATTATACACTGCCTGGAAATGTATTTAAAAAGGGTCAAATTATTGTCAAGCATCATGCAAAGAAAACAATAAAACCTGGAAGAATAGTACAGTACTAAACCGTCAACTGAGAGAAAAAAAAAATGATCAGAATTGAGCTAAATGCTTTCCTGCATCATTAAAAAATAATAATCATCTAAAGTAGAAATCAAAACTATGATTAAAAGTGATATTAAAAGCATTTCCACATGTACAGAGATTGGGCCTAAACAGCTGTATGGCCATAGGAAAACCACGTGTTAGTGAGATTAATCAGTTTAATTTGCTTTAATTTGTTTTAATTTGGACCTATATCAATGGATAAGAGTAATATGGTCTGATGAGTTCAGATTGATCCTGTTTCAGAGCAATGGGCGTGTCACTGTAAGAAGGGGAAGTGCAAATGATACTGCATAGTGGCCACTATACAAGCTCCGGAGGCTGTGTTATGATCTGGGGTTGCTTCAGTTGGTCAGGACTAGGATCAGCAACTTTAAGTGGTAATAAAGTCAGCTGACTACCTGAATGACCAGGTTATCCTGATTTTTTTCTTTCCTGATGGCACAGGCATTTCCACGACTCAAAGGATAAAAGAGGTTCTGGATGCAATTAACACCTTTTTTCCTCAGAAAAAGAAAGGAAAGAAAGAGTTGAATCGGTACATAATACATCTATCTTTGAAAGATACCAACTCTATTTAGATCAGTTGGACTAGAGAAGCATCTTATGAATCTCAGTTAAACGTTATAATGCATTTCTGCAAAAAACTAGGGTTGTGGAATTTGACCCCGATTACTTGCATTGTACCCATCAGGAAAATTTATGATGACCGAGACGTACTGCACGTCGGTTTTTATTTAAAATAGACTACATAGTCCAGGAATGATGCAGGCCAATAAATAATATCAGGTCCATCTATCATGGTCTACAGAATAAATGCAACCATAACAACCATAACAATTTGTTGTTTACAATTCAAATTTAAATTTTACCTTTTCAACTGATAAAAGGGACAAAGGGAAACAGGTCTAGATGACCGTCGTTCCATAAGGATTTCTTCTGTGAAGCTTGTGATACTAAAGTCACGCCACCCACTTATTACTTGTGTGCATGTATATAAACTGTTTATAAATAAACACGGCATAAACATGGTGCTGGAGATGCTGTCCGTCATCTGCGTTCTTCAATGTTTCATTCTCACTTTTGTTTCACACACACAAGATCTGAGTGCTTCCAAGCGGTAAAACATTACAGCAATTTGTGTTGTTATAGCCTAGATTAAGAGTGGGTTAACATGCTTTTACGGTTTTTATATTATATATACATTTTAGCTGCTTACTGTAACAAATGGCAGGGTATGATGACATGCAAATCGATTATTGTTCAAGAGCAATATCTAATTCTACGGATCAAGAATTGAAGAAACAGAGCAAGAAGGAAAATAAAACTGAACCAAGTTGCAAACAGATTTATGGTTGCGATGGGGTGCGGCACAATTCTAAACCATTCCTAATAGCTAATCTGATTTCCTGAAGCTTCCTGATGCAGTTATATTATTATAATATATTTTATACTTGCTAACCAGGATTTTTCAATTTCCAAAACTCTTCACATATCACAACATCATTCTATGTGAACCAATCTGTGGGCAATTAATTGCTGTGATAGTGAAATGTATTCTCACAACAGGCTTCAAAATTCCTGTACTTGTTTCTCGCTCTGCTCAGGCACCAGTATCACTGTTTGTGAACATTTCTGCCATCAGTATTTCAAATTATGTCAATCATTTGACACCAAAACCGAATTAGATTGCTAAGTAACAAACATGAATATATTAATCTAAAATCAAAACCCAAACACTGTGTTCACAGACCGGAAGAGAAAACGGCCACCTGTGAACGTTCAGGTTAAGAGGGGTGCCGATATTAAACCAACATCAACATCATTCAGTGAAATGGTGCAACTCAAATTCCAAATTGGACCATACACTACACTACAGATCACCTAATTTCATTCTTGAATGATCTTCGTGGCATGACAGAGCCATTCAACAAAACAGAATATTTTTTTTCCTCATGAAAATGAAAAATGTATAAAAATTGAGATATAATGCATGATCTATTGATTAAAGTCTTAATACACTTTACAACCTCACAGTTTCATATGAATGACCTCGTGTTAATAAGGTTATCAATTCTATAGTAACAACCATGGCACAGTGGCGAAGGCATTGGTCTACTGATTGAACTCGCAGTTGAATTCTGTTTCAGGTGTAAATCGCTCTGGATGAAAGCATCAGCCAAAAAAGATTAATGTTAATGTCTACGGTTAGTAAACCAAAAGAACTTGTATAGTTGATACTCAGAACCCATGCAGATAAAAAAAAACACATTGGTGCATACTCTACTGGATAATAATTAAAATAAACAAAATGCTAATAAATTATGGCAGAAGTCTCCACATCAGTGCATTGCACATTGTTTCCCCTGTGAGAAACTCTCCAGGGAACAGGACTTTGTGGTTTCTGTAGTTGTATGACAAATTGCATTTTTGTCTTATTAACTTTAACCAAGAGGAACAGAAGGATGGTAAGGAAATGAATGTTTTTAGCTGTCATAACCATTTTAAAAACTGGAAATACATGTTACTTGATTAAATTATTAAACTTAAATAATTGTCATTTTAAAAAAATTGGCATGAGAAGAATTGCTAACTAGATAATAATGGCCATTAAATGTATATATATATATATATATATATATATATATATATATACACGAAGGGTACCAACAATTTTTTCCACGTGTATATATATATATATACACGTGGAAAAAATTGTTGGTACCCTTCGGTCAATGAAAGAAAAACTCACAATGGTCACATAAATAACTTTAATCTGACAAAAGTAATAATTTTTAAAAATTCTATGAATGTTAACCAATGAAAGTCAGACATTGCTTTTCAACCATGCTTCAACAGAATTATTTAAAAAAAATAAACTCATGGAACAGGCCTGGACAAAAATGATGGTACCCCTAGAAAATACTGAAAATAATGTGACCAAAGGGACATGTTAATTCAAGGTGTGTCCACTAATTAGCATCACAGGCGTCTACAATCTTGTAATCAGTCAGTGGGCCTATATATAGGGCTCCAGGTAGTCACTGTCTTGTTTGGTGACATGGTATGTACCACACTCAACATGGACCAGAGGAAGCGAAGGAAAGAGTTGTCTCAGGAGATTCAAAGGAAAATTATAGACAAGCATGTTAAAGGTAAAGGCTATAAGACCATTTCCAAGCAGCTAGATGTTCCTGTGACTACAGTTGCACATATTATTCAGAAATTTAAGATCCATGGGACTGTAGCCAACCTCCCTGGACGTGGCCGCAGGAGGAAAATTTATGACAAATCAAAGAGACGGATAATCCGAATGGTAACAAAAGAGCCCAGAAAGACTTCTAAAGAGATGTCTACATGGAAGTGGACTACATGGGAGACGACCAAGGAGGACACCATTGTTGAAAACAAATAATAAAAAAGCCAGACTGGAATATGCCAAACTACATGTTGACAAGCCACAAAGCTTCTGGGAGAATGTCCTATGGACAGATGAGACAAGAATGGAACTTTTTGCCAAGGCACATCAGCTCTATGTTCACAGACGGAAAAATGAAGCATATCAAGAAAAGAACACTGTCCCTACTGTGAAACATGGAGGAGGCTCTGTTATGTTCTGGGGCTGCTTTGCTGCATCTGGCACAGGGTGTCTTGAATCTGTGCAGGGTACAATGAAATCTCAAGACTATCAAGGGATTCTAGAGAGAAATGTGCTGGCCAGTGTCAGAAAGTTGGGTCTCAGTCGCAGGTCATGGGTCTTGCAACAGGACAATGACCCAAAACACAGAGCTAAAAACAGCCAAGAATGGCTAAGAGGAAAACATTGGACTATTCTAAAGTGGCCTTCTATGAGCCCTGACCTCAATCCTATTGAGCATCTTTGGAAGGAGCTGAAACATGCTGTCTGGAAAAGGCACCCTTCAAACCGGAAACAACTGGAGCAGCTTGCTCATGAGGAGTGGGCCAAAATACCTGCAGAGAGATGCAGAAGTCTCATTGACAGTTACAGGAATCATTTGATTGCAGTGATTGCCTCAAAAGGTTGTGTCCAGGCCTGTTCCATGAGTTCATTTTTTCCGTTGAAGCATGGATGAAAAGCAATGTCTGACTTTCATTGATTAACATTCATAGAATTCTTATTTATTATTACTTTTGTCAGATTGAAGTTATTTATGTGACCATTGTGAGTTTTTCTTTCATTGACCGAAGAGTACCAACAATTTTGTCCACGTGTGTGTGTGTGTGTGTGTGTATATATATATATATATATATATATATATATAATGTATGCGTGTGTGTTTGTGCTATACACTGTATGGATGTACTGCAGTAAGAAAAGTGCACTGTGTTTAAACTATATTGTGCTTCGATACAGTAGAATCTGGTCTCTAAACGATATAACCTCACTTCATCACTAACTCAAATACATGTTTCATAGGACGTACAAATCTTTTGCATGATTACCTTAATCCTGTGAGTTTTTTTTTCTTTTTCTTCCCATACTTTACTAATGTATTTTACATATCAGGGAATAATCCTACCTCTTATTTATGATGTTTAAATAAGTGATTAAACCCAAACTAGATTTTTCCAGCAGGTGAAAGCAGTGAGCCTTGATTTGGTTTCCAGCACCACTTCAGCGGCCTTGCTTAACAACCACACTACACAGCTAATAACGAGTCAGGCTAGCTCAATTTAATTAGCCTTTGTGAGTCACTGGCTCTTAAAGAGTGCGAGTCCACAGCAGGGTCCCAAGCATTGAGAGGCTCTTGAAAACACTGCCTTAATACCCTTTCTAAGGGGGTTTTGCAGACAAAAAGACAGAATACCTTGAAAGCACCTTGGATCATTAGCAGGGTTTGGTGAGGTGTCAACAAAATTGAGATGGCAACAGTGCATCCTTTTAAAGCCGTGCCGTTGCTATGGCCTCATTAACACAAACTCGCAGGCAGTAAATCATCTCACGATATGAGATGCCTCTCGTTGCAAAGTAAAATACGAAACAATACAGCGAGTAATGCTGTGAATGCTCGGAGAAGAAGAATGGACTCTTTTAAGCCTGATTAATGGTAATAAATTATGCTGTCCCATTTAAACTCCTCACTTACACAAAGTGGTGCTGACGGTTTGCATGTGTGTGCGTGTGTGCGCGCGTGTGTGTGTATGAGTGTTGTTTATTGTAAATAAAGAAACTTCACAAAAAGCTCACATGCATTTGATTGGAAGTCTCTTTTAATCTCAGCTTATAAGAATATCAGTTATTCATCGTAAGCCATATTGTTCACAAAACATATGTTGTGAAAGAATATTAAGAGTTTAAGGGTCAAAAATTGTAAAGTCCATTCAAGTAGTCAACTCCGTCTAAATCCCCTCTAAATCACTAATGCCAGATTTTGAAATAAAGCTGCATAGCTAAGTTGCAAAGCAGAGCGAAGTTGCTTCCGGGGTGCCTTTAATTAACATCTTAAATTAACTTATTATTCAGTTATTCATCATAAGTCATATTATTCAAAACCCGATACGAAACTAATATAAGGGGTATTATTAACAGGAATCCAAATTTTTAAACCCTCTCCGAATTCAAAAAGTGAACCTGTTTGCTTATGTCATGCTCTGGATGGCAGGCGGTACTTAGGATTTCGATCTCTGTGTGCTAGTGGCTTAGAATGATCTCTCTGCCCACACGACGGATCTGTGTACGTATGCCCTCGAATGTCACTGCGGAAACAACGGGTCGGTCATCCTCCTCGTCCACTTGCCACTCACTTCCTGACATCACCTCAGCTGTAATTACATTTGGGGTTTGGCTGCTCCTCTTCAGTCAACGCCAATTAACCTTCCTCCACCTACTGACATTTTCCACTCAAACTCAATCAAACAAAACCTTTCAACAGGTTCTGAGACACATGCTCTGAGCCAGTTGGCTAGAATCCCCCTTGGAGACCAGATATCGATAGAAAACAACATCCTTAAGGTATTTTTAAAAGTGTTTACATGGCAAAATGTAACCATCCGTAGACCAACAGTTTACTTAGAGTTAAAAATTTCCTATCGTTTGTAATTCAAGGTGGCAATTAAAACACATTACGAGAACATTGTTTATCTTTGGTAAGATCAACAGCGTTGAAATGAAAATTACACCCCATGATATCAAACAACTGTTCTTGGATGTTGTTGGAGAATTCCTAAAAAAACGCAACAAGAAGACGTACCAGGATGAATTTGTAACTCAACACACTGGGTGAACTCATTATCTGTCCACTCCTGTTGCATATCGGTGAGCACCACAGCCCCCCTGTGATCCTGCATTCCGTATCCCAGTTTATCGCATACCCCCACCCCCAGATCCCAAGCAGTGTTTGCTGTGTTGGAAAATTCAGCTTCTATTTGAGTGCACCCAGCAAGCAGAGGAATTGAGGCCCCCTGCTTTTCTGTCTGACAGAGCAGCACTCTGTTTCTAAAGACTATCCCCCTGAGCCTCTGCCCTTCCACCAACCACATGAAAAATTGAAAGGGGACTGATCTCATCGTCAGAGTCTATTTCGAGAGCAGCGATGTGGAAGACAACTTTAAAGAACTAACTCTCCGTTGTCTCTGCCACCCACAAAAAAAAAGTACCACTGCATCTCAGAGGATGCTGGGGAACTAGAAACAACGAGAAATTAATGAGGTGAGGGTTTTTTGAAAATCGAGTAGCTCGCTATCTCTAGGTTGAAAGTTGCCGGAACTTTATTTCGGAGAAATAACGCTTTAAAAAGGTTAAAAAGGCATTAGGAATCCTTTTTGCCTTTTAACTCAAGCTGCTCAACTCTCGACTTAAAGGAAAGTTAAATGTCAGGGCAATGAACGGCTTATGGATGTGTGTTTACTCAAACTGCTTTGCAGTTAATATATCAAAAGATCTCAATTCAATAGGTCAAATTTTCCCTAATTCTATTTTGTGTTAGATTTTAATCGTGTCATTATAAGCCATTGTCCCAGATGTTCACCGTAATCATAGTTTTTTATTCAGTTCTTTTAATTAGATTCAATTTACCCAGTGTGCTAAATTAACTGTTCTCATGAATGTTTTTATGTGAATCCATACAATCCATACAAAAACTCCTTCTAAAATCATAAACAAAGCATGATGGTCGTCACCCAAATTCGGAAAAAAATCTGATGAGTTGGTCTTCTAAGTAAGCAGTAAGTAGGGGACTTTCACTTTCACCAATGAAATACTTCTAGTTTACACATTGGTTCGTGATGTAATCTCCATCCACTGGATTAAAAAAAAGCATTTTCATAATTTGAATGATAATGTTATTTTAACTTATATACTAATAACAATGTAAGTAATAAAATCTCAGTGACGACATATTTAGTAGCCGTTATGTATGAAAAGCATCCCGCGGGGCTAAACACTGCAGGATAAAGAATTCATTTACAGCCAGTCCATTAGCTGAAATAGAGCTTAACCCAGTAAGGACCACTGAACTCTCCATTAATTTTAAATCAGTGCGCGAGATAGCATATTTAATTATGAATATTCTCCCCTTCTTGTGTAATTACCTGACAACCATTTCCAGGAGGTGTACAGAAAAGCAGCAAGGGATGACTGATGGCCCGTGCACATGAGAGCAGGTTTATTTTTGGATGAGATGAATACATATCTGTCTGATCTGTGCGGTGGTAAAGGCAAAGCAGGGAGAAACTCTCCGAACCAATCGGCTCAATTTATTAGCCATGCTAAGAAAGTAGGTCAAACAGTCTGAGGACTGAAAAGGAAAATATGGACAGGTGTAGGTGAGCCAGTCATGACGTACTCCTGCTGATGGTGGACATTAACTGCGACCGGGAGGAATATGTCCATCACAACCACATGGGCTTGCTTTGTAGCTATTGGTCAGAAAAGGCTGTGCATCAGGGTAACTAACCTAATTTTTGAATTCCCCAACAGTTAAATGTTACTCTGGTGCAGTAGGAGGAATGTAGAACATTCCTTTCAGCGTTAATGAAAGAAATCCTGTCTGACTGAGTAAGGAAACCCCACAGATAAAAAGTAATCGCCACTTTGTGCTCATTAGGACCTCACAAAGCATTTAAAAGCACAAGCGACTCCCTTAAAATAACTCAGGTGGAAATGGAATTTGAGGTTAGCCTACTTTATACCCTTTATAGATTCATCTGCACCAGCCTCTCATCTCATATAATTTTAATTGGTAAAAAATCCAATTAGCAAGAGAGAAATTATCTGAGAATGCCCTTGACATGCAAGATTCGGTTATATACAGTATATTACAATAAACCACTGCCAATGGTTAGCAAGCCTCTAAACCTTCTGGGTAATATCTGAACAGTATATCATTTAAGTCATCTGATAGTAGATCATTATGTAAATAGATCTAACATGCCTGGAGCAGCTGCCCAACTGCTCACCTTCACAGTATGCGTTGTCTGGGCGGAGCGGGCGGAAACCCTCTTTGCAAACGCAGCTCGATCCTGCATCCAGATTATGACAGTCTGAGTACTCCATGCAGGGGTTGCTCTCCGCACAGAAATCATGGCCTTTTAGACAGAAAGGAATTTACTTTAATCACTACTGACAATCCAAACCAATTTGATGAATAAAATAAAGAAAATAGAAATCAATTGCATTTAACTAAAGAACAAAGAGTAAAAAGAATAAAAATACCCTAACCATCCTAAAAAAGTTTTAAAACAGAAACGTTCATTTGATATTTCTGGTAATGTTACATAACACTGTTTTTGTCAGTGTAGCCCATTAGCTTTTTATTTATCTCCAAGTTCCAAACTCTTGGATTAACATTATGGATTGTGGGGTTTTGTTTAAATTGCATTTTCTTTTCTGTACAGCACAGGGGAAGTTTCAAGGCATTTCGTTAATGAAGATAAATTACACTAACTATAAAAAAAAAAAAAATCCTTACACTGTATATTCACATAATGTTAATGGTAATACAGAGCAAATAACTAAACTTGCTTAGAGAAAAGTTAGTCCAGTCTAGGCACAGGCATTTCAATGCATTTCTCCCAGCATGTCTATGCAATATTTAATGAGAAGTCACATAACCTGATTGAAACCTTATATATAATATATTAAACTTTTGCAAATGATTACACAAATCATAAAATGTCATACTGCATCTATGCATTATTTAATTGCATAACTTAAATCTTTACAATTTAGACATACAACAATAGAAAGGTTTAACTTTTGGTTCTGTTTGTCTAATTCTCAGCCTTGGTATGAACTATAAATGAGTAAAAATGGCCTGGAAGCCCTTAAAGATCCAGAAATTCATATATTCTAAAGTTCCTTCCATGGTTCGGCTGTTATACTGTACTATAATACAGTGCACTGCATTAAATTCAGTAAGATGTATTACCATATATGGGGGTATTTTAGTTGAAACAGACCATCATAGACAATTATTTTATCTCACTGGTCTATTTTCTTTTCTTCCTTATTTATTACTGCAGCATTTGGGTCTTGTCATGTATTTACAGAAGATGGGTTCTTCTTGTTTTCTCTCACTCACATGGTCTTTAAAAAACAAACAGAATATCCAGCGATGTAGATCAGCCTCACCTCTACACACTCTGCAGCATCTGTCAGTAAGAGTGACCTGCTGGGTTTCGGGACAGCTGAGTTTGAGGCACTCACCGGTCGGAACTTTGTGCATCGTGCGGTCCTGGTTAAAGACAACACAACTGTTTAAGCTGTCTAGTAATTCTGTATCACTACACAATGAACATACAGTAGCTTATTTTCAAATGCAAGGGTGAGCTTATTGTGAGACTTTGAGAGATTTTATTACTACTAAATGATAAACTAAATGAACAAAATGAACTAATACTAAGGTCACGGTATCCATTTGGTTGGTCACAGCTGCAGCAATCACGCCGTTACCGTTTAGAGCTGTCGGAATGAATTTGCAGGATATGCATATGTGGTTAATGTAAAACATAGTGGCTAATTGAACCATGATGGATAATATGGACCAATTAAATGAGCATAGAAAATGGTGTACAAATGTTTAAAATCCAATTAAATATCACATATAAAATATGTTGCCTAAAATTGTAATACAGCAACTATACTATATGTCCAAAAGTACAGTATGTGGATACCTAATCAACTGACACACCTACAAGAAAGACAATCTGACCTGGCATGACATGGCATGTTAAAAGGGTAAAAATGAATGGTGATTGTCTTGTGATTTTTTTAGTAATACAAATGTAAAGCCGGTGATGAAAATATAATTAAGACACATTAGGATTCAAGTGCAACTTAAATAAATTTGTCACCATAGCAGCAACACAACTGCTGACACTAACAATAGTTTAGTGTTATTAACAAACATACTATACTGTAGCTACTGTTTGTTGCCTTGCAAGTCAGGTTAATCATCATTACTATGTATATCTCTAAAAGCACGAATTTAGAATCATGTAAAGGTCTTATTAAAATACAAAGCAGTGCAACTCTAATTACAAAACAAACAATATATGACTCAATATTAGCTCTAACACTAAATACAATGTTAATGTTTTCATCTTTTTCCTCACTTAAAATATCTTAATTCATCCATCGGTACACTGAAAATAAGGTGGGTAACATACCTCGTGCAATGCATTTTAATATTCTCCAGCACAATTTCACAGTAAAAGGCCCTGATCTCTCACCTTGCATTCATAGAGTTGACACAATCCACTTGGATGATGCACAGCTTTTCTGTCCCCATCCACCAACTCCTGCCCAAAAAATATGCACATAGCTGCGCGCACACACACACACACACACACACACACACACACACACACATGTGTGTGCTCCAATCAGTAATATATGTAATCTGAAAATAAGAATAAGTTAGTGACAGTTCTGGCAAAGCGCTGCAAGTATAAAGGCCTTCAAAAATCCAAAATTTTATGAGGTTTATGTGTCAAAGCATTACAGGTCTAACAGAAGTCACAGAGGCATCACACTTTGTTAGCTGTAGTTAGTGTGTTATAGATTTTTGCTTCTAAAAGGAGCCACCTTCCTGGGCCACCAACCAGCTGATGTTTATCTGTCTATCAATCTGACAGCAGTGAAACCAACCAACCTCTGGAACTGAGCCGCACCAGTATCAGTACCATACAGACTGTCTTTTTTTTTTGCGAACATCATGCCCCCACAGAAGTCGGTCAAACATAGCAGGGACTTCTAAATGAGCTGCCACTTAACTAAACAAATGCCTGATGTCAGGATTGAGAGACAGAGAGGATGCCAGCAATGTCTCTTTGATAGACGTAGTGAAAACACACATGCAGAACAAAACTAGAACACCACAGCAGGGACTATGGTTACCAGGCACACAAACAATAACAAGAGCTAAGTGCTAACAAGCAAAATATACATCAAGTAACCCAAGATAAAGGCACATAGAAAGCTGAAACAACAATGCATAAACAAGTTTTTAAAAAAACATAATTAGTGACATTTGTCTTGTGGTGACTGATGGGAGCTGTACTCCAGTGACTGCTTGGCACTTCCCTGACATAGCCCACCTCTCTAAGGGGCAGCTTCCAACATACCAAAAAAAAGTCAGAAAAGCAACATTTATGATTGGCATGCCCATTAACGTGATGAGAGGGGACATAGAGAAGGGAATGATGTCCCTTATGAAGCAAGTAAAGGCAAAATTGCCAGAGCAGGGACTGATAGATGAAGACATTTCCTCAACCAGGCAGGGAGCCACAGTAACATTTTCAACAGCCACAGACGCTACAGTGACCTCAGAGGAAGTGCAGGAATACAGGGTAACTTTTTTGATGTTGTCGTTTTTTTTAGTGTTAGGTGCCACCGATGGTTGGGGTCGGGGACAAGGCCCTCCTTGCCTGAGTTAGGGGTTGAAGTTGGCTTGACACCAGAGGCCTGCTTCCTGCCCTCTGCCTATAACCAATCCACCTTAGACTCTGGGTTCTGATCATTTGAGGCAGAGGGCAAGAAGCAGGCCTCTGCCTGAAATGCCACTGGAAAATCTATTCACCTTTCAACCTCCACCAATCCAGAGGAGTGCCCTCTGCCTCAAATGCCACTGGAGAACCCATCAACCTTAGATTCTGGGTTTTGGGCACCTAGCAAGCGCCCCCCGGCCCTTTTGCCTGTAGATTAGACTCCTCTAGCAAGGCTGTTGAGTTATTATACAGCTATTAATGATTCCCTCTTTGTCTCAGATTCAGGTTCCTTGTTGGGATTCAGCTGCATGTTTCTGGCCAACATGCCTGCTATAGACCCACAATTGGCAAGCGTTGGTCACATTGGGCCTCTAATCTTCCTGCATCAGCTCATTCTGAACCCAAAAAAAGCATCTGGATCATCTCCTGTCTCCAAACAGGATCTGGATCTGGACAAAGTTGCATGTTTTTTCCGGTCTTGTCTTCTCTCCAGATTGAGAGAATTCAGGTGCAGACTCTTTGATAAACACAGAGCACATACAAATAAAACATACAGTACATAGAGCCCCACAACAAGCATTATAGTTATCAGGAACAGGAACAAAAACTATGAACAAAAGTTAAGTGCTACCAAGAGCCACTACACTGAATGCAGACAAAACGCAAACGTCAAACAGCATAGGATTGTGATGCAATATGTTCATCAGCTGTCCCATGAAACATTTGTCCTTGCTTCCTATTGTGTGCAAATGAGACATATGGGCAAATCTTGTAAAAATCACAAAACTTTTTATAAGTGTGCTGTTTTTGATGAAAGTTTCTGCAAAGATTTTACTGACAACAAACTAACCAAAAAAGATGAAGATCACAAAACTTTATGAACAAAGAGGCTGACAAGAAAGTAGTAATTGGAAATCATGTCAGCAACGGAATTTCGAAACCCAACAAACATTTTTTGTTCAGGTGCTTCACTTTTTAAGGGCATGAGAAAAGATAGCAGTGTGTGTATGTGTCTCTCTGTCTGTGTGCTGCTTTTAAAACAAAAAGCACTTTAGCACTATCCTGCCATATTGAACCAAAAGCTCAACTAATTAGTGCCTTGTTTGTCTTCATGTGGAAGACACAGACAGTTGTAATACATCCCAGTGATGGGAGGAAAAGATTATCTCACAAAAGAGCTTACACAATACACTGGGTGCATTTCAGTCAAACTCTTACAAAGCCCCTACTACTAGCTGAGTCATAAGAGAAATGCTACTTCAACCATTTAATCTGACTGAAACCTAAATTATTAAACCCACTGCAGTGGACGGAATCCCTCTTGTTACTGGCTTATGTTCACTAAGAAAATGATCACAAGGTTTGGTTTAAAGTATTGTGTGTGACTGGAATAGTGAATCCAGATACTGTCCAGGGTGTGGTATGTGTTTTTGGCTGCACACAATGTACCGAACCCCTGAGTCCTTATTTTTTTGCTTGGCTCAAGTTGACTTCATGTTTCAAATATTTACTAGAAGGGAGCAATATTTGGATTATTTTAATAACAAAACAATTTGACTGACAGGAGTACAAGGGTTCGTTCAGATTGGACTGATGTTCCCTGAGAAGCACTGTACACTGCACCTACACTTCAGCCATGTTAAATGCGATTCCAATCCACAGGGAGCGAAACTGCTCAGTTCTAAGGGAACTGTGAGCAGTGTAGGGAACAGATGAACAATGGGACTTCACTTCAATAAAAGTGTACATGAAAAATTTTCTATAAGTCATTGGGGCACCCTGGATTGCAAAAAAAAATGGAGCTCAAAAAGGGATTTATATATCTACAGTATTATCATTATTATGGAGGATGACATCATATTAAGTACAAAATAATTAATTTGATTAATAAATCCCTACTTTTATATAGGCTAGTTATCTGTTAAAAAAAACTGCACAATATTTTCTCTGTATATCTTGTAAACTAATCAAATAATTGATCATTTATATTTTAAAGTTACACACATTTCCATAGTGGCCATAAAATTCCAATTTTCATATGAAAAAATTAAAAATATTTGCCCAAATTATGTCTATGGAAATTAATATGTTTATAAGCATTTCTTCTTGTTAAAAAAGCCTGCGGTATAGTTTCTCTCAATGCCGCTACAGGGTCAAGACCAAAATGGGGCACCTGTTTAAAAAAACTAAACTGCACCTTCTTCACAATAATGCACCAGCCCATTAACCTCACAAAACGGTGAAACTTGCTGGCGACCTAGAGTACGAAATTCTTCCTCTTCCATCACTTGAAGAAACCACTTCGTGGCAGGCGTTTTCGACGAGGTGATTACCGAGGTGGAACTTTTCCTCAAGAGCCAAAATCAAGGCTTCTTCAAAGTCTTCACCAGCTCATCCATTGTTTGGAGAAGTGTGTCGCCTTAGGTAGAGAAGGACTTAACTCACAACCAGCGTTCGTTTTCATAAAAAAAAAATATTGGCAATAATAACAATTTTATAAGTGCACCTCATATACATTTTATAATGGTATTGGTTTTTGTTTCAATACATATTTAATACGTAATTTTTGTAGCGTGAAATTCCCACAGCAGCAGCAACGAGTTCCCTTAACTGACATTCCCTGCATAGGGAGCACCCTTTTAAGTACACTGTGGAAAAGAATGCGGTTCAAGAAGGCAAAACTGGCCGTGCTGTCTAGATGGAAGGAAAGATATTAGACCCTTCAGTGTCAGTCATAACAGCAAAATGCAGTTGTGCGCATCTGTGAGCTTCTGAATGTCGAAGAGGACAGGTACAGTAGCACCTCCACTAACTTCTGATATAACATGAGCAGTAGTTAAAGAGAATGAAGAGAATGGCTTCATGTGTCTCAAAGGAAGCACATTTATATGCTGTCACATCACAGGAGAGATCTAGCCAGTGTGTGAGAATTTGTGTGAGAGCAATAGATAATGGGAAAATGGGGTTAACGTTTTAAAATGAAACTATATATTTTTATTAAGTTAAAAAAAAGGGGAGGTGATCTGTAATATAGTAGAGTATAATAAGGCAACATTTAAGACTGAAGAAAAATGTGGAACTTGTGTATAACTATATGAAGTTGAGAAAAACTGCCATGAATAAACACATGACTAACACTTGCTGCTTATATTAAACAAGAAGCTCCATGTCAATGCTGATTTATGGTTTACATGGGGCTTTTTTGAATGAGATGATATGTTCACCGGCATTTGTATGCATTGGCAAGTTAAATCATATTGTTTTTGATTGCATTGGAGTAGAGATTACAGAGAGAGACTTGAATAAATCCAATATCAAAAAGAGCCACTGTTAGGCCAAGAGGTTTAAATTCAGGTTTCCATTTGCATAGACCCCAGAGGGCTGCACTTTATTGCCTGCTTGTGAATAATTTATTTGGATATGTATATGTACAGGAGGACACCTCTGGAGACACAGTGAGCATGTAGCTAAGCAACGGGGAGATGTGGTCAGTTGTCAGGCAACCCTGTGGGGGCGTGAGATGAAAAGCTCTGCTATAGTATCTTTCGCTTCTATGTGTGTGTGTACGTATGTGGGAGTGTGAGGGAAGAAAAAGGCAACTTTGGCACCAAGGAGTGGATGAGTACATGGAGGAAGAAGTAGGAGGTGTTTGTGTGTGGGGGTACTCACGCTGACATTTTTTGCAACACTCGCCTGCCACGTAGGCAGCAATGAAACCATCAGGACATTCCAGAGGGGGACACACGATGGCTTCACATTGGACTGTACCATTCTGAAAAGGCAAGAACATGGAGAACGTCATGCAAACGTTTAAAGTTCAAATAACAATCCACACAGTTGATTGATGAAGAGGTCCGCAACCTGTTTGTCTGCTCTAATACATCTGAACGAATCAGGCAACTAATTAACAAGTTGTTGTGCTGGGAAAACAAAAAACTATACAGGGCAAGGGTACGCTCCAAGGCAAAGGTCATCAACACACATGCTGGGAAAATGATGAGAGAGTCATGTTGATTCGACTGCCTTACAGCAGCAAGCATTTACTTCTGATCAGTTCACTGCCTTGTGTTCTTAGACTTCTTCAGTAATATTGCACTGGGAACCCTTCTGAAAGCAAACTGAATAGCAGCAAACCATCCATGTAAAAAGAAAATTACGCTGCTCCAAATAGAAAACAACATATGTCATCTTTCACTGTACACAATGTCAGTCACAAGCTGTGCTTATAAAAGTATTAAGAAGCTGATCACACTGCATGCTGCGCAAGAAAACTAGCACAGAAATATGCTGTGCTACACTGTAGGAGACAGCTGTAATTTCTGGATATGTACCGGTTTAAAAAAAAAAGGAACTACAGCATATAGTAATGAGAGAAGAAATGACCTACTAATAATTAACATTTCATACCATGGTTCACATCAGAGGTTTTCTGTAAGTGGTAAGTGGATGAAAGCAGCTAATTAGGTAATTGCAGATCGCTGCATGCTTGCCTGGACATGTATATTAAAATTTACAGCTTTGGTGTATTGAAATGGGTTAGATATACAGCAGTTAAGTTTTCTCTCTCTCTCTCTCTCTCTCTCTCTCTCTTTCTCTCTCACTCTTATGCACAGACACACACAAACAACAAAAGATAAAACTGCTGTAGGAAGCACCTTAATAAGACAATTTATGTTGTTGGTTTTTTTAGCATGTTTAAGCAGTATCTGAGTGTGTGTGATTGCTTTAATAACTGGCTCGGTATTCAAAACTGCTCACAGTTTGTGTTTACAGCCACTGTGTAGGATGCACTGTCAGGATGCCGCTTGTAATTGAACCTCATTATGTGGCCTAATCCAGCCATTGTACAAATTTCCCAGCATTTCTTGACAAAGACAAACCATTTCAATCCTTTTTCTGTGCCTCTTCTCCCATTATATCCCCTTTCCCCACTTAGCACCCTCAGGGGTGGAACTGTCACCTATAACAAAGGCAGCGAGGCCCTGCTGGGAGCTTCATACACAGAGGACTTTCAACGCACCGAGCATGTGCAGTTCTTGCAGCCATCTGTCCAGGACTGCTCCTCCCTGTAGGTCACCCCCTTCACGCTGCACGTCCGCTCACAAAAGCAGTTATCCAGACTGTTCATCCTCTCTTCTGCTAGTGACAGCTGCAACAAAATACATACTCATACAAGAAATCGCAAAAATACATGGATGGACAGGTCACTCCGACACATTATAGCCCCACTTTTAAACATGTACTGTATGCATGTAGCTATATAAGGTACAAAAGGTAACATGACAGAAAAAAAAATCTTTCAATCAGCTGGCTGCATGGCCTTGATATATAAACGTGGTTTACTGAATGCACAGCTGCTTATTGTGCTCAGAAAAGTCAAACTGTAAAAAAAAAAAAAAAAAAAAAAAAAAGCTGCAACCCAGATGTTAGAATAAAATGTAGGGATACATCGAGGCTGGTGTCAGGGATCATTTCCTTACTGTGCTCAATCGGTCACTTACCCATACTCGTGAAAAATCACTTGCAATCTTTTGATACCATGTTAATCCATGTGATATAAGCCTACTGCAAGTTACTGTGCTAAACTAACGACAGTTTACTGTCAGTATTTCATGATTTCTGCTGAGAGAAAATATCAAAGAGGAGGAACTGAAGCATCGGCCTACACAACAAATAACCTGATAAAACATCTCAGTATGAGAAGTTCAATACTAGCTGGATATGAAACCGACATACAGAGCAGCAAAATCTGGGTAAGCAAAGACAAAATTACATTTGGTGAAGCAAAAATAACAGCTCTTAGTCAGTATATTTTTCTTGGTGTTTAGCCACTACTGGTCATTGACAATAAGAGATCCAAACTCTTATGCAATCTACTGTATACAGTAGATTGCATTGTTTTCATTGAGTTTGGATCTCTTATTGTATAGTATCGCTGTACAAAAGCACTTCTCAGACAATAAAAAAACTAAAAAATTTGTTCTCCATCAATTACAACCTTACTCAAATCTAAAATCTACTACCTTATCACCAGCACACCTCATCTAAAATCTAATGTATACTTGGACATGCATAGAATTTTTTTATTTTCAGCAGTACCGTATAAACAGCAGTAACGTAAAAACAGCACTCATTTTTGTCTTCCATGATGCCCCTGATGAAATGCATAAACCTCTCGAGATCCAGATTCCTCTGTTGTGTACCTTGTAATTTCTCATTACTGTTGCTATTTATCAGCACCTGATAACTAGGAACTTAATCACTGATTTTAATTGGAAGAAGTTTGCACAAGAACCATACCCAACCGTCCTCATATGAAGATCTACCAAAGCAAAGACAACAAAGTTGGGAAAAAATGTTATATGTTCATATGAGAACATTCAGGTATCAAAAGGTTAATAGGAACCACATATATTAGATATATTTGTACCGGCATTAATATCAATGAGTACCAAAAAGAATCTACTTGTCTGTTTGTTGTCTTTGTACTAGGTCTAAAAAAATGGTATTGATTCAACCCTAATAGAAGCATATTTTATCTTTGAAATTGACTGAGTTCTCGAGGATATGTGAACATACATTGTTAACATTAAAGAGCAGTTCATATCCAAAGCTATCCATTAAACTGATTTATTTTACCTTGCTGGATGTTTTGGCCAAGATATCCTGGAGTTCCATTATCTTCTGTACAAGCCCATGAAAGTCATTGCATGTCGGACACGCTGAAATGCAGAAATGCAGTAAGATAAAAGGATATGAACTGTGTATCCTATCACTACAGTAGTTTCAATGAAGCTCAAGTGCACTTACTACGATTAAGATCTGGGCACTGCGTGATATAACCTTGAGGCATCACGATTATATGAAGATCTTGCATTATCCCCTGTAATCACACGAATATAGCAGTCAGAGATGGTCAATAACAAGCTTTGATTTAGATTTTAGCTTTGTATCATCTGTGTACATTAGCCTTGCTTTCTCTTCTTTGTTCTATCTAAATGTAGTACAGGTCCATGATGCTAGACGGTTGCTTTAACTTCATGTTATGCCTCTGGATCAGTGGGAGCATTCGGATTCAACTACCTTATTTTATAACTCTATTCCTTTCCTTTCAACATCAGTTTCAATGTATCAAATAATAAGACTGATATTAACAATACTGATATTGCAGTTAAGCAATATTAACAACATATTTATACTAAATATGTCAATACATTTACATTCTTACTGCTATGTTCCCTATGAATCCTAAATTCATGTATAATTAATAACATTAATAGTTATATAATGCAACTATTCTTCACAAACACTTTAGTAATATAAATTATTCCATTCACTTATGCTGTTCTATCCTAATTAAAAGCAACATATAATCAATTTCATTCTGAATTCCTAAAACTGTTCAAAAGGTATGCATAAGTTACATTTTTCATGCTTGTTTGAGCCTAATACGCATGTTGGCATCTGAAAATCGTATATAATGTAATATAATATAATGCAAACTTCAGCAATGATAGAAAAGACATGGACGCAAGGTTTCGTCCATCTCACTTTAATAAGCACAACTATGAGATCCAAATTAAATTTACCTCATAGGCATTAATTTGATCAACTTCTGTCCTCCAGCCAAGTTACACAAGTGCAACATCACGCATAGACACTCTGTATCCATGGCAACCCAGCCACCTCTCTTCCATCCCCCCGCGAAGGAGACGAATGGTGCGATTTATGAGAAATTGTTTTTGAAATTGTCTTGCCACTTCAATTTAAAAACCATAAATTCAAAACCCAACAAAACTATTTGCGAATTCTTCAAGGCACGGCGAGAGGAAATGGAGGTGAGCGGTTCAACTCTGGCAAGGCTCAGGATACAATTTAGTGTTCCCGCATGCAGAACGAAGAGAGGGGACACATGCGCTGATCATTTCCATTAGAGTCAGCATGCAAGGTCAACAAGTTGAAAATCGTTTCTGCATAGACCCGCTGCTAATGGTACCCTCTACAGTTCTGCAATTACAGGGTAAACTTGTTTATCAATAATTCATTACTGCTGTATGTCAAAAATTTCAAGTGCCATCATTTTTTCCCCGTGTTAAATATGCTTGCTTTTGAGAAATATTCAAATGTTATAATATATCGAGAACTATTCAAAAACTGGGGTAAAATAAAAAAGCGCCTGGCAAACATAGTAAACAGGAGAAGCTGAAGTTCCTCATAAGCAATTCAGAATAAAGACTATGCATATAAATATTCTAATATTGTGCTGTCGTCTTTTTCTCCTTGAAATGAAATGGGATGAACATCTGAGCGCTGTTCAACGGCTCCGTGGAGACGGAGAAGTGGGCGGGGGCTGTGGAACACTCGTTAAGATGTGAAAATGACCTCCCAGACTCCCTTCATCTGCCAATTAACGCTAGAGAAGCTTAACAACCTGGAGCAACAATTATCTCAAAGAGACTCCTGCATGCACACACACACTCACACACAACAGCAGCAGTGTGTTTGAATGGCTGAAAGTCTTCATGTTGGTGGTGTGATAGATTCATTTATCACTGTAAGGACGGGCAGCCGAGAAATGGAATCGACTTCAAAAAGCTGCAGCTACACGACCAAAATGCTTTCTTTCCATCTGATAGAGATGACTGTTTTAAAGACTGAATAATGGGGTCTATGTCAAACGATGGGAGTAGTTATTAAATCTTTTGCTCAACACTGATGAGACTTAAATACCTTGAACAGGCCATGCGCACTGTTCCTTTGTCCAATCCAGAACGATGCATCTTCTGGGATGTCCATGAGAGGCACAGCCACCACCCGCTCATAGATTCTACACAAGAGCAAGGACAGTTCAACTTCCCTAACTGTTCAACAGGAAATTATATCAATCATCCAGAGGTAAGAGTTTAGAGATATAATATGGAACTCATCCTTAAGGAGAACTCCAGACACACAAGCGACAACCTTATCAGAGTATACTAGCAGGTCCCGCTACTGATGCAGGTGTGGTTTATGTACCTGTTGCAGTCGACATAAAGAGTGACATGGGACGCGCTGATGGCCACTGAAACTTTGTGCCACTGATTGTCTGCAAGCAAGTAGGGGAAGATCTCAGTGTGTATCTGTCGTCCTTTGGCCAGGAAATGCAGGCGCACCTCACTCTTCTGACCGCTGCTCTCCAGCTCTAAGAACCTAAAATCAAAGTCAATTTTTTTAGGTTAAAGAAATGAATGCATTCAAATTACACTAGCTTTCAACAACAACACACAAATATCCACAAAATATAGGAAACAGAAAAGCAAACATACAGGAAAGCAAACGCTCAATGTAATTTACCAGTCAGTCATTGCTAGACATGGCATTTCTTCTACTAGGTCAGCTGGATTGGTATTCCAGCATCCGCTATCATATTACATACTCACAGAACAAGTCATTAGGAGCACATGTACACCTGTTCATTAATGCAATTATCCAATCAGCCAAACATCTTTTAGGAACAAAATGCATAAAAGCATAAAGACACAGGTCAAGAGTTTTTAATGTTCATAATGCACAATGTGATTATTAAAGTACATTTTTAATGTTCATAATGCACAATTCCAAAAAACGTCAGAGACTGCGGAAGGAAGTAATATGGAGAGAATTCTGAAATACTCTCCATATTACTTTTGTACCCATACCACAATAAAAAAAACATCTGAGACGACTTTTGTGATGTTTGATGTGAACAGTAACTGAAGGTCATTTGTCTGCATGATTTTATGATTGACTGATGGTTACATGAATACTGTAAGTAGGTGTATAGATAATCCTAATACAGTTTATGGTAACAATTCAAATAGCTGAATTCTGATAGACGCTCAATAAAATGGGCAACTTGTCTCTCAGGCTACAGCCTGCTTTTTGCGTCTGCGTCAAGTCTGTACGGAGTCTACATCTACCGCAGGCGACGCAAGTGGCTTATGGCATTGGGAACATGTAATTCGGCACAGCGTACTCTTGTGCACTGCTGTGTCTGTGTCGCTCTGAAATCACATCAGCAAACCGTTAGTTGGTGGTGTGTTGGTGATGTGCCACTGTGCTGAGAGTTCAGCACTCTTTGGTATACTAAAAACCAATAGTGAACGAAACTGAGATCTTGAAGCAGGAGCTAATAGATTCTGAACACAAGTTACTGCAAAAAAAAAAAAAGAAAACATCATAGGAGATGGTCGGGAAATGTTCAACTCAAATGAAAAATGGAAGCGTAGAAACAGGAAATGCATTTGCCAGCTGCCGGCTATCGCGACACGTAGTTCTTTTTCCGCAAACCCACAGCGTTAGATTTGATGCAGAAGCAGAAATCAGCCTTAATGCCCACTCTTCTCAGTACAGATGATTGGTCTTACAAAAATATAGACAATAAACCTAGATAATGGTTAAACTAAACAGCCCTACTTATCGAAACTCAAACTTAGTTTAGTCAGTTCAATTGTTTGAAAGAGGCAATGTAGATATTCTGATTACATGCAGAAACTCCTGAACTGAAACATCTGGGAACGCTTAGTAATAGTATATACAGTAGGAGCAGTAGTTTGATTGTTTTAGGTACAGGTATTTGCATGTGTTATATGATAAAGAATAAGCCGATTATGTACAATATAAAAAAACAATACAGAAGACCGCCAAATACAATGAGAAAATCATAAAAATCATGGCTCTAAAAGAGGTTTATAGGGAAGTGAATATACAGTCATACAGTGCATATTTTACGTTATCAGCAGGAGCAGGGGACTTGGACATGTGTCCCTGGTGTGTAGCAAGCAGCTGGAGGACATCACACTCTCCTTTAATGATAATAAATGTGTCCATCTCCTTCCTAGATATGCCATGTACTGTAATAACTGCCCAAGAGATTTACTGTCTACACCGGGAGACTTCACCACTCCTTCAGACTCCGCAGCACTGACAGTCCGGTCGAGGTGAATTAATACTTTATGCTGTTTTTAACTTTTACGTGAAGGTGAACATGTGCACATTTTAAAAAGGAATTTATCCAAAGCTTTATAAAATAAACCGCTGACACTCACGCTTAAAAGATGCATTTATGTGAGATGAATGGAAAACACTGATTCTCTAAAAAAAAAAGCCTTGCATGTTGTTATTCAGAAGCATTACCTCTCAGTCGCTCTATTGAGATTCAGTAAGAGGAGTGACATTAATGGAAAAAGCTGCCAACACAGTCATCAGCTGCACTGCCTATGCAGACCAGCAATTTTTAGTTCTCTCTCAAGACTAGTCTTAAGAGCATTATTCGAAAGAAGCCAATTACTGACAGGCAAGTGTTGATTTATCCACAAACCAGATCTAATGAGTTATTTTGGGATTTTTTTCACATTGCATTTTCTAGCGGCTTAAGTCTGACTACACAGAGACATATTACTGCAGGTGCTAACATTGCGTAGCTTTAGCTTTACCAACAATCCATATTAAGGGAATAAAACACAGCGATCATGCTGTTAAAGACGTAAAATGTATGCTGTGGTCTAATGTTTGCCAACCTTAATACAGTATGTATATCAATGCCAAGTCAAGCTTTTTAGACCTAATTTGAATATCGTGGATCATCCATGTCTTCTATCCTGGTTTACAGAAAATATCACTGCAATTCCCACCTTCAATAATGCTCACAAAAAGCTTATAAAATAATAATTCATATGGATTTAGACTGCAATGAAGATGTTTGGGTGGGAATATCTACAACATAATGATTTGTGAAGACATTTTCTGGTTCATGCAAGTTGTGTGAAAGTTATTTTAAAAAATAAGTGGATATACATTAATTTAAAAAAAAATAATAATAATAATAATAATAATAATAGTACACTGCCTGGCAATAAAAAGCCAACACATGGATTTAACTACGCAAATAAGTTAGAGCCTTCCACTTGATAATTGCATCAATATGATTCAACTACCAAGAAGATATTTAACCCTAACTGATGCATTGAGTAGCTTCTCATTTCTTAAACAACCATGTCCTGTGGTCATGGCAAAGATGTTAAAATCAATGTCAAATTATTGGCCTGCATCAAGCTTGTAAATAATGTAAAACGCACTATTAAAACCTAAAAGAAAAGTGATGAAGCATCATCTTCAAAGAAGGAATGTGGTCAGAAAAACATCCTGAATGAGATCACTTAAACACTTAGTGAAATCAAAAAACTACAGTAGTAACTCATGGCTATGTTTAATAGTGAAAGTAAGCACATTTCCACACGCACAACAAGAAGAGTACTCAAGAGATTGGTACTAAACAGTTGTGTAGCCTTAAGAAAACCACTTATTAATGAGGCACATCAAATCTAAAAAAAAAAAGGTTTCAATTTGCTAAGAAGTATTAAGAATGGACTGATGAACATTGGAATAAGATCATGTGGTCTGATGAGTCCAGATTTACCCTGTTCCAGAGTAATGGGTGGATCGTGGTAAGAAGAGAGGCGGATGAAGCAATGCACCCTTCATGCCTAGTGTCTACTGTACAAGCTTGTATAGGCAGTGTTATGATCTGGGGTTGCTTCTGTTGGTCAGGTCACGATTCAACAATGTTATATGACTAAAAAATGAGGTCAGCTGATACTGAATAATGAATGACCAGGTCATTCCAAGATGACGATGCCAGGATTCATTAGCCTCAAATTGTGAAAGAGTGATTGATTCAGGGAGCACAAGACATCATTTTCACACCTGGGTTGGCCACCCCAGGGTCCGGACTTTGATCCCATTGAAAATCTTTGGATGTGCTAGTAATCAAAACAAAGGCAGTCCAATAAAATATTGGTGATATATAATTATATTATATGATTATATATCATTTTATATGATAATTATATGATATATAATCATCATCATCATCATCATTTTCATCAAGTATTAAATGTTGTTTAATATTGTTTAAATAACTTCACTTAATAGCCAGTCTGCGTGTTATAAATTTAAAACATGATTGTGAACCATTCTGAATAAAGCAGAAATATACAAACTGAAAGCTGCATACTACTGGTAAAATGATCATCACTTCTACCAACACCCTGGTAAGTACAAGTTCCTGGTGCTTCTAAGAAGTTCTCTAAATCCATCTATTAAGGTTATTACTCTGCTACCTATATGGGGCGTTCAAATGAAAGTGGGATTTATTGTGTTATAAGTAGAATATACAATCTGAGCACATCCTGTTAGTCTTGGAGTCCACTACAGTTGTTCCCGTTAAGATTCAGTGTGTTGAACGCCTGATCCTTAAAAATCGACAGATAACTTGTTGCCAATGTGCGGAAGAGACGCATCTGTCTGTGCAAACTGTACACAATCCTTCACGTATAATTGCATTTCTGGAAAGTGAGTGCAGAGAAAGCTCACAGCGCAGAAGATTGCTAATCTGGAGTGAGGTAAAGGGATGTTTTGACAAGGAAGGCCAGGATTTTTTTTCCCCACCCCTGAATGTGCATCGAAACAGTGGAAACAAACAGACAAACCGTTTGGGCCTTTAAAGGAGATCCTGGGAGTTCAGTGTTTCACAAGTGAAATAGGTAGGCTTATCATGGCTCTGGCGTACTGAGAAAACTTTCTACCTTGATGGTATCACAAGTGAATCACAAGTGAAATGCTGGGATAAGCGCATTAGTGTCGCAGGAGATTATATACAGAAATAGAGGTAGTTTTTACCCGTAAAACTGTGTTATGTTATGCTGCGCATTCAAAAGTCCTGCTTAGATTTGAAATGATGGAGCCAATGTCAAGACCAGCAAGCTGTGAATGGTAAATAATTGAAAAAACAAAAACACACGATGTGAATACTGCACTGCCGCCATCATATCAGTGATAAAGGCTATACTACTGTTGTTTATTCATGTTGCGTTCTGCACCTTAGTCTTACAGTAGGCCTGTTTCTTCCATAGCAGTGATAATAATAAGCAGCTCTACGCAAACATTTATAATTTTTTTAAGAAAACACTCTTCTAAATCCTTTATCCTCCAGGTTATTATTCAGCTATTTATCTTAAAGCCTTGGACTTTAAGGGCTTACGTTTCAAGACACTAGTATATTCAGTATAAAAGCACAGTCAAAGTGAATATATATTTTTAACATTTTTATTAATTAATTCTTCCTTTCCTTCATCTTAAGTAACGACTTTATCCATGTCAGGGTCATGGTGGATAGAGAGCTTATCCCAGGAACACTGGGCATAAAGTGGGCTTACACTCTGGATAGGTTGCAAGTCCATTTCACATACAAACACACATCCATACACACATAAACAAATATAGTGTAAGCAGTCAAGCTGCATGCATGTTTTTGAAAAGTGGAAGGAAACCAGAAAACCTGGAGAAGTCCACATGAAAATGTGCAAAGCCCAACACAGGGAGCTGAGCTCAGGATCAAACTGGAAAACGTGCAGCTTCGAGGCATCAATACTACCCGCTGAAACCACCGAGCTGCTCAAATGAACAATATATAATAGCATTACTAATGAAAGACATTTTATTTTATCATCATGTAACATGATTTATGCGTCTTTTGCTAGGGTATAGGAAAACCAGATCAGAACAGTGTTTTAGTGATTTTTAGTCAAGCCTGAGGAGAGTCTACGGAGTGGTAATTCTAACCTAGGCTTGGTGAAAAGAATAAATTCTAATCAGCCTTTTGGTTACAGAGAAAATGATCACTGTGCAGAGAGAAAAGTCCTGATGAGGAGCCTGAGCTAGAGAACAACACAGCAGGAGGAGAGAGAGAGAGAGAGAGAGAGTGAGAGAGTGTGTGTGTGTGTGAGAGAGAGAGAGAGAGAGAGAGAGAGAGAGAGAGAGAGAGAGCACTACATACTGCTCTACAATGGGAAATATGCTTTCTCAATTGTTAAGAAGCATTCAATATGAGGACTTGCTCTTTAGCCCTGCTGTTCTCCATCCATAAATTATATACAGTAGAGTGTACCCTGACATTATCCTGGCACATATGTCAAGTTTATGTTTCTAGACCATACAGGACAATAAAACGTAATAAAGAATAACATTTCCTTAACCACAATGTTAAACGTTACATCAGCACTCCTGGTTGGACTTGCCATCATTTTTATGCAATATTGATTATTTGATAGTTAAAGAAAAACTGATACTTGTCGAGGAGTCAGGAGATCATGCATCACCTCTGTTCACCATGGTGGATCGAGAAGATGGCTCCAGAGTTGAGAAGCTTCTGTTTCAGAGTAACAGCCATGGTAAATTCAGTTCTGCCTCGCAGCTTCTGCAGCATGTGCTGAGACGTCTCTTCGGGCACCTTCACACTCCTGGACGAGCCTGCCAAGAGCCAAGGAACATTAGGGCAAAGTGCGTGCTCAAAGCAGAAGGCTTGTAAAATGTGTGCATGAACTTTAGTAAATGTGTCCCCGTAGACAATATGTTTAATAGGACATTTAGTACTATCAGAGTCAGCTTCAGCATACTTGACAGACTAAGAAAATAACATCACAAAGATATGAAGGTCATGTTTGTAATAAACAAGATGCAGCATAGATTTTCTTATGTAGTATATGCAGAGCAGCGCACAGAAGGGAGACAAAAATATAAAGTCTCTTCAGTGAGCCTTTTTAATCGGAGCAGCTGAAAACTAGGAAATATAAAAACAATTTAAAAAAACAATAAAAAGAATTAAGAAGTAAATGAAACAAAAACTGTTTTGTAAATTGTTACAAATGCATATATTTTGGTTGTATTTGTTTAAATGTAATTCACAGTGGAAATAATTTATACTTGGGGCTATGAGGTAAAATATATGTTGATTACTTTTTTTAAATGTTATTTGTAAAAGTTACAGGGAAGTTACATCATCCTTTGGCTGGAAGTGAGAGAGTTCTAGATCCGGTAAGAATAGTGTGAGTGTTCAGAGCCTACTAAGGCTGTATTTGAAGAAAACATGGCATCAATTCAAAGCTGAATCAAAGGTTTGCGCAGAATGGTGCCTTCTGAGATACTTGGCCGATTTTCCAAGACATGTATGCTACATATAATATAAAATGGCACATTTCATGGCAAAAAGTCCATTCATTCACTCATCTTCTATATCGCTTATTCTGTATACAGGATCGCATACCACCGGGAGCCTATCCCAGGAGACTCATGGTACGAGGCGGGGCACACCCTGGATGGGATGCCAATAAATTGCAGGACACGCAAACAAACCCTATGGGCAATTTGGGAACACCAGTTAACATAATCTTCATGTCTTTGAACTGTAAGAGGAAACCGAAGTATCTGGAGGAAACCCACCAAGCACGGGAGAACATGTAAACTCCTTGCACACAGACATGGAGGCAGAAATCAAACCCTCAACCCTGGACTGTGCTAACCACCGCTTTACCGTGCCATCCAGACAAATAAAACTTGATTCTAACAGACTTTTATAATTAGTCTGACCTGGCAACATGTCAAAAGGTTACTGTCTTTGAAACCTGTCTTCAATTATTTATCACATGCAAATCTTACAAGTAACAACTAACTCATGAACTAGCATAGGTGTCAAGTCATGTGTTCCTAATATATATTTATGGCAACACCACATGACAAGCATGGATTATGTTTTTTCACATTTAAGTCAAACAAAGCAGAGATGTTTACATCAACAGTACACCAAGGCAGCAGTTATTTATTTGGGGTCACTTGTACTGTACATTGTTGTTATTAACATTATAGATTTCGCAGACATCCGAATTGATTAGGTGCTAGAGGATTCTTATGCAGCAATGAAGCAGAGAGATTTGGGGGGGGGGGGGTTTTCCTTCCTCCTGAACTTAGCCTCATTTCCAGTAACGATGAGCAGAGGCACTGCCACTCTAATGGAGGCATCAATAAATTATCAGGTTCCTCAGATGCGATCACATCAAAGAGTTCACTGTGGCAGCTGAGGGAAGCCATGACACACTTTTGAGATCCAGGCAGCCCACTACAACAGCACCGTCTCTTCAGTAATACTCACACTGTTCCAGATGGCGAGGGGATCCAATTAACATAATGCACAATACAATTTTTTTTTTAATATTGGCACTGAGAGAGAGAGAGAGAGAGAGAGAGAGAGAGAGAGAGAGTCTTGATGCTAAGACCAGCAAACAATCATTTTATAACACTATTTACTGTCTTCAGGATTGTTGAGATAAGCATGATTCAAGCGCAACGAACATTACAACACAGTCTGTTGGGGTTTTGGAAGGCTTTTTTGCTAAGGGCTGGCCTTTGTGAGAAGAGAACCAGTGAATCCAAGGCTGAGGAGAGTGATTATATGAATCATGATCAAAACCATAGTAGTTCAGACCTACTGGCACTTTAATGGCACGTTCTGACAGCAGTTTAACTAAGACATCATCTAGGTGACAGCTGGCTTTAATATCCATGGATCCAAAATCACTTGGAGGTGCTTTCTTGTTATGATGCTGACCAAAGCAGTAGATAAAGCATATCAGAGATTAAAAGAGAGAGAGACAGAGAGAGCGAGAGAATGGAGGGATTGTTTTTAACAGAAAGAAATTATACTATTTATTCGAAATGATACTATTTTTACAAAGGACCAGAGTGGTAACTGAACGTGCATAATACTCTGAAAGACAATAAAAGATTGCTGCTCGATTTAGTCACATGAGAGCTTTATTCCTCCTGCATTTCTGCCTTTAGCGAACCATCTCTAGCCTGCCAAAAGAGGAACCTTTCATCTTTACACAGAACCACAAGGTCTACACAGGGGGGAGCAGGAAGAATAGCGGACAACATGGGAGACAGTGGTCCAGCTGCTCAAGAGTTCCAAAGTGCGTCCAAAAAAATGACTGTAACCATAGAAACAGCTCCTCCCATATGCTTCAGACCCTCCAACCACTCCTAGTCTGGAAGATGGGTCAATTATCTCAGTAACATGACAAAAAAAGACGGAAACTGAAGCTGTACAGATGGATGAATCCTCCCCCGTGACGGCCCATGCCATGAAACTCTCTTCCTCTTGCTGGTCAGACTCACCAAGGTTAAGTCAATAGTCTCACTGCATGAGACACAGGTCGATTAGGTATTGGCAAGCGAGTATTAAAGGTGACCACCTGCTCTCAATGGGAGATGCTTCATATGCCACTGAGAAAAGCCAGAGACAAAAGCTCACAGTGCTCACTGCTCATATGGACAATCAGCTCTCTCAGCAGAAAACAAGATGCTCTAAATTCTATAATAAAGCAATTCCAATGGTTCAAACAGTATTTGTTCATAACTAGGGAAGTAATTACATTTCTGTGGCCTCATAATCCAGACTATAACAAAATGTAGTCCATTTAGACTTTTTTCCATAATAATTCATTCAATTCAATAAGACATTGGAAAGCATCTGAGGAATAATTCACAGAAAGAAAGCACAGAAGATATTGATATTATGTGTGGGAAAATAATGATTTAGACAAGAAACTGACATTTTATTCATATCCTCAGGACATATATTTTATGTCGATTATCTTGCAGGTGTTATTCTTTTTGTGGAAATTATTATTATTATTATTATTATTGCAAAAATAGCAGTAGTACCAGTATTATTTTTATTTATACTGCTATTATTATTAGTTTTTACATAATGGTAGACACAGAAAAAAAATGAAGAACAACAAAATAAAGAATAGTGTTTTGTTTTTTTCAGGTGTGTTTTTGAATGAACCAAGAGCATATGGTGTAGTAACACAACACATGACTAGCTCCTAGAAGATAATTCATCTAGGAATATTTAAACCAACTGACTAAAATACTGAATAAATGCAGTGGCATAAATACATTGGATTCTTTCTAAAATGTACTATTATTATTATTATTCATTCATCTTCTATGCCACTTATCCTGTACAGGGTCGTAGAGCCTATCCCAGGAGCATTTGGGAACGAGGTGGAGTACACCGCAGACGGGGTTACAATCCATCGTAGGGCACAAACACATGCACATGACCTATGGCCAATTTGGGAGGAAACCAGAGCACCCAGAGGAAACACACCAAGCACAGGGACAACATGCAAACCCCATGCGCGGAAACTGAACCTTGATCCTGGCGATGCAAGGCGATAGTGCTAACCACTAAGCCACCGTGCCACCTATTATTATTATAATTATTATTATTATCATTAAAATTAAACGTCTCATACACATACAAATGAATAATATCCCTGTTAAACTAGTGATTTGTCAGTTACTCGTGAATTATCTACGGAAAAGAAGCAGCATAATCTATGCCAACCCTTATCCTAGATTCCAAGGACTCCTACAAAGCTAAAAACTCTCATTACACACACCTTCCCTTGGGCAATATAAGTAGCATATGGAGTATGTACTATATTCAGCTTGATTATACAAATGAAAAACTCTGAGCAGACTCTCCGTCCAGCCATCACATGCATTCAGACTGACACAGTTTTTATTGCCACAGCTTTATAAGAGCAGCTACTTGGCTCCAACTTTCATGATTCCCACACCAAAGGGCACCTTCAAATCTGCTGGGATGGCACTTTGGACAGCAAACTATGACTGACTGTCGTGTGGAGGGTAAAAAGGACGATAGTGTGACTGTAAACAGAGTAAATACACTGGTCAATGCACTCGACCGTCATACAGAATCAGATACGACTAAACAATTCCTGAAGCAGCTGAAGTACAAACCAAATGCTGCGAATCAGCATCTTGTAAAAAGTTAGGGTTTTTTTGCTTGTTTGTTTTTTTGCTTGAACATCAGTGGAGTGAAGCTTATAAAACTACGACATGTCCATATGGAGGCTCCTTGGTGCGCAACAACATGCAGAAGGAAAAGACAGCAAATAAAGTATCTGACATTTGCGGATGCTTTTACTTCAAAGATGTCAGACTTAACACGCTACCTCATTTAACACAGTTAATTTAACTCAACGGCTAATTTTCATGCCTTTGCCTCGTGCTAGATTTGGTGTGATAGAAACAAGAAAATAAATCTCTTTTAGGTTTTGCCCTCCCTGACCACATTTTGGCACTTCTGTGTTTCATACATAACCATGCACTGGCAGTTCTAACAACATGACAGTTTACACTCCCCTCAGTTCTGCTTTCCTCCTTGCGCATTCATGCCACTTGTCCCAATTAAGAGAGGTATACATGGCTGAGGCTCTCCAATTTTATCCCATCAGTCCCTCGGGCCTATCTAAATGTCAGTCAGAGCAACACCCGTTGGTGCATTTACATATCAAGCTTGTTTTGTGGACTAGGTGTAGGTGGTGTGTATGAGTGTATTTGCGTGTGGGAAGTAAGAGCTAGTTTGTATGAGTCTTACTCTAGAGAGACAGAGCAGTGCAAAAAAAAAATTTAAGAGAAAGAGATGCAGGTAGAACGAGAGAATATGAAGAGAATTGTATTCCATTTCCAGTACTGAAATGCTAAAAGTATTATCTTTATCACTGCCGTTCCATTATAATGGACAATAAAATGTGTATTTACTTTAAAATGTATGCATGTATAACTGTTCATTAGAAAATGGTATGATACAGGGGGTAGAGACAGTAACCCAGATTTTTGCTTAGAATTTTTGTGTTATTCGTTATATCACCTGGTTTTTAGTTAGAAAAACGCATAAAATATCTTGATCTTTAATACCAAGCAACGGGAAGAATAATGATACACACCACAAAGGAATATACAGGCTGGTGTGTACTCTTTGAAGGGTAATGTTAGTATATTGCTTTTTTTTCCCCTCCTGTGTCTCCCCCGTCACAAAGAAACAGTCTTTTGTTTGGATACGGCTCCATAAGGCCCAAGTCCCTCCACACAGCAGGAATATTAGCCTGCTCAAGAAACAATAATGAGAATACTGATGATGTGTTACATACATTTGCAGTCCAGCTATGTGATTTACTGAGGTGCGGGAAAGAAAATCTAATTTATCTGTGTGTGAGTTTCTACAGAAAATCATAGGCCGTAGCTTAAATTGTTTTTGTCATTTGTTTAGCCTTTTTTTGTGATTTGGTGCAATCTAAAAGAACTAACCATGAAAGACTAAATATAAATAAATAACAGTAACAGAGATACCATTAAATATCCTACACAGACAACTACATTATCATTGGCATCTTTCAAGATCTGCATATAATGATTGGATATAATAAGCACTAGACAAAATGATTCAAATTAATTTGTAAAATTACTAAAGTTCCCTCTAATGATCCTTCTAATAATTTTTGAAACAATGAAATTTCAAGTTTTAACAATTGCTTAAAGATTCCACTTCCAAGGCAACAATCTTTTTTATATAACATTTATAAAAAATAATAATAATAATAAATAAATAAATAAATAAATAAAACACTGTCCAGAGGAAATAATGTATTCACAAAATGCAGTGCTTGAACTTTACCAAGTGCCACTGAATCTACCCCCTAAATCATGCACTGCGGTCTTGTAGTATAAGACCAGGCCACTTATGAATATTTCAATAAGATAATGATATACGATAATGGCCATCGTAAGTAATGAGTTATGTTTTGCAAAGTGCAAGGTCCTCCAAAGGTGTCCACTGGTTAGACGTTTGATTTACATTTACTGATTATGTTTAAAACATTACACATTGCATGGTATTTGTGAATTCATTTAAGAGGAGTACAAAACAGGGGAGTCAGACACCAGTCCTACAGGAATGTCTGTTTCCTCTCCTCTGAATGGTCCTGGTCATTAAGATATGATTCGAATCTGGTGTAGAACATGAGATAGACATTCTTAACTGTGCCATGGCCTTCTGGGACTGCCATCTCACATCTTGTACATGGGAAAGAATAATGATCTTTAAAAAATACTACCCAGGTGTTAAAATTATTTATTAAAATGATGTGTGTCTGTGCGTGTAAAACGCCCATGTGTAAAGTAGGATACGATGCAAAACCCCTCACAGGCTTCCATAGAGCAAAATATTTGCATCCATTTTGTGCAAAGCATGTCGTTCTTGTACTATAAGTAAGTTAGTATATGTATTTATCATACAAAGCACAATATTTTGCACTAAAGCTAAATTTGTTATCTTGATAATTACTAATAGACGACAAGAATTCCACCTGTAAAATGTGCATTTAGTTGATTTCCTGAACATCACAGGAAGGAGTTGGGATAGTTTATGAGCACATTGGGCACTTTAGGCATATTTTAACAGTGCATCACTACTTACAGGGAAAAGGAGCTAAATTAGCACAAGCGATAAATAGTGACATAAGTGTGTTGTTAAATGCTAGATCAATTCATTCTGTCCTTTATGAAGTTGATCATAATATGAAAATAATTGCACATCTGTTGGATGGCATGGAGCACTGCATTGGTAGTGTATTGTGCCTCAAAAATGTATACGCCTGTTTGCTTGGTGTTCACATCGTAATGAGCATTCAAGGTTTGGACATACAGTTCGATGAGCAATGAAAGAAAGCATGAAGTGAACAACACACGACATGGGACTTGGTGTTACCTTGAAACAGGAAGGCTCTGGACTCGTCACTGAAGCCCTGCACCTGTGAAACTCCCTCATGCTGCTCTCCAGGGCTGAAATCTTGGAACACACTGATACGCAGCGCAGGGTCCACACCAAAACCTGCAACTGCGAGTCCAACACAACACAAACAGCACATTAGCACCGAAGCACACTTCCTGAACGGTGGAATTCCTCTAAGAACTCCGGGGAAGCCCGGTTTAGATGAAGTTGCATTGTGGCTGCTGTTTGGATAGCCACAGAGCATCACTTGACTCGCTCGCCGCAAAACCGCACATTAACACCCAGTGTCTACCTACCTGAGGAGACGAAAAGTAATCCGAACGCAGCCAGGAACTGTATTAAACCCATGGTGGATGGAATTTAGTCCATGTTTTTTTTTTTATTTCTCTTTCCAAAAACGAGGCGTTTTGTCCGTCTTGTTCAGCCCAGTGTAGCCTCACAGCACACCCCGAGCTGCTGAACACCGCAGCAGTGCAACACCAGCTCCCAGCTCCCAGCCGCACTCAACTGGAATAACAAGAATTATACTTTATATAAAATTAATAAATAAGTAAATTAAGAAAGAAATAAATAACTCTAATCCAAGAACGTGTAGATTTTAATCAGAAACGCGTAAAACTGCGACACACGCCGCTCTACACACGCTTGAAGGTGGACTGAAAGCAGTTTGCGGAATCATACACTATCCTGTTCCATGAGACAGAGAGAGAGAGAGAGACAGAGAGACCAGTCTGCGTCCCCCTGCTGGTGTCTCCGTGTCTGGTGTAAACTCTGACAAAGTCCAATATACAGTACATTACAGCGATAACATTATGTATAAACTACATGGTTCACTGTCATTTCCATCACATCCATATGTGCTTCTGAACAGCGTGACGTTCCAGATCATTCCACATGTGTTCAGTGCGGCTAATATCAAAGCTCTGAGCAGAAGTTCTTCCACACCAACCTTAGCAAACCATGTCTTCCTGGTCCTCACTTTGTAGGCTACAAGGGGTCATTTATTCATTGTTATTCTGGAACTGGGTCTCTGTCCCTTTAATTTCAGTCAAGAGACATTTTAAAGGTCTTATGTTGTATCTCTTTCTTTATCAGGTTAAAGCCTCAGAACACCCTCCTTCAGAGAATCAATTTTTATACCTCAAACTCTTCAAACATGCATTTCAGTGTCTATGTAACTGAACAGAGATGAGCATCAGAGAGAGCATCATACCACTTGTGCTGTGTAGAGCCATGGCGGGCTTATCCCAGAGAACTCAGGAAACAAGTGCACCCACAGTCACTGCCCAATCATACATCCTTGGCAGTTTAGAAACTCCAATTGGCCTACAACAAATGGATTTATACCCTGAGCAATGAAACCGGAGTACCTGGAGAGAACCCACAAAGCACTGAGAGAGCTCAAACCCAAAGCAAACAAACTGGATGCGAAATTTAAACTCTCCCCCAGAGCTAAGATTCAAGCAGAACCAAGATTCAAACCCTAGAGCAAGAAAACTGTGCTAAGCGATGAGCTACTGTGCTCCCTGATGGCATTTAGTATAGTGAAATAAAACTTTTACATTAAAAATTAATTTATTTGCTGTTGCTTAAACATCTCCAGCTTATATCCATTACATCCCACTTTTGCATGATTTGCAAAGCACCAGGTTTTTCACAGTGCATTTTGATCAGTCCTCCTCCTCCTCCTTCTTCACCCATCAAATTCAGCTCTAAGGAAGTTTAATACCTCACCCAGCTCCCCTTTCTCACGCTGTATGAGGTGTGGAAACACTTGACTAGCCAGACTGGGTTGTGGGGGAGTTTCAGCGTACAGTTTTGCTCTGAGACTCTCAAGTACTCTGCTTCATCTGTAGCCGTATTGGTTAACTTCTTCCAAAGGACCAAACATCCTTTGAAGAATAATTTTCAGGCTGATATCAGATCAGGGTCTCCTGCCAAGCTAGTGCCAGTTGATCCTGTCATCTTCATGTCCACTGACTCTGCTCTGTTCTTTGATCGTGTGTCAAACCAGTCACTCAGGCAGATGGCTAATGAGACGTAGAAATTCTGAGCAATGTCTGAAAGGGGCCCAATGAAGCAACATGCTCAGGTGCTGTTGTGAATCCAAAGAGGTTCATGCTTGCCCTGGTGTCTTGGCAGTCCTGAAAGAGAAAGGAGCCACTGTAGCAGCCTTTCTTTGGATGGTACAGTACATCATTTTCTGCTATAACGCTGCCATCCAAATCCAAATGAAACCCACACAAACATTGCCTAATAAGAAGAACAAATCAGACAAACAGCAAAAGCCTATTCTATGTCTGTTGTATTAAATGCTGATACTGGGAATTCGTTTTTTTCTCCTCATGTTCAGCTATGATGTGGGTGTTCCCTGACAAAGGTCAGTCTATGACTCCTACATACAGAATGATAAAAATCAAATTCTGCTTCTGATATTCGGCTTCTCTGAAAAAAGTGAAAAAGAAATGGAACCGATCTGAATTCTGTGCTGAAATAATTCTGAGCCTTGAAATGTGACGTACCCAATAATTCATATTTTACCATTTACACCTTACAGCCTTCTATGCATCTTAAAGCTTATTATTATTTATTACCCACTTTGAAACTAATGGCAGTGAGGGATGAAGTCTGGATTTCCTAAATGCTAAAAAGTTAAAGATTCTTTTTTTGTAGCATAGAATTCAAGCAAATTGAAATGAATTATATTCATAACAGTACTTTAATATAATTCCTATAACAGTTCATGTATATGTATATATGTGTAATCAGTATTACAAGACATGGCTACTGAATGCTTGATCCAGAAGTTCAATCTTCTATGACAGCAGCTCTGTTAGCAGTTTTGGCTGCAATGGAGGCTTATGTTAATGTTTTTGTTGTAATGCTTTGTCATTGTTATAGTAACAGCTTACACAGGGACCCGCATCATTTTAAATGTGACATTTATGGAAGTCTCCAGCATCAGCACTTTGTAACAGTCATGGAAAAAGTGGTATTATTACATTGTCAGACAGTTTTCAGAACAAATAAATAACACATTACAAATATATTCACAGATCCCTAAATATCAGGGTATGTGTGGTAGAATATTATAACATATGTTGTCATTGTGTCCAAAAGATCATCAGTTACAAGGGTAGTTGTGTGAATGTGAAAACACAAAGTTTGACAGAGTTCACCACAAGCTGGAATTTACCAACATGAAATGGCAAAACAACACAGACTATGTATATATTTATCATTTTGAAACATTGCGGTATATGATTTTAACGCTGAAATACAGAAAGCAAATTGTGTTAGATTACAGATAAATAATGCCCCATTGACATAGAATAGGCGGCAGATGGTGGTGTAGTGGTTAGCACTGTCGCCTTGCATCTCCAGGGTTCGGGTTCGGGTTCAATTCCCTTCTCTGTGTGCATGGAGTTTGCATGTTCTCTCCGTGCTTATTGGATTTCCTCTGGCTACTCCGGTTTCCCCCCACAGTCCAAAGACATACAGATTAAGCTAATTGGCATTCCCAAATTATGTGTGTGAGTGCATGTATGTGTGTGTGCCCTGCAATGGATTGGCACCCTGTCCAGGGTGTACCCTGCCTTGTGCCCTAATTCTCCTGGGATAGGCTCCGGGCTGATTAAGCAGTATAGACAATGAGTGAGTGAGTGAGTTAGTGACATAGAATACCTTCTCAGCCCAATCATGAGAGCAGTCTGCCTTTACACAAAGGTCTTCACTGACTCTAAAGACATGTACTAATTTAAAATGTACATGCATGGAAAGTTCAGCACTGCACAGTCATTAAAGTTTCCAATCCAGGCTTAATGTGCCAAATACAGACAATATTTTTGCCCTATCCTTGCACAGATAGTAAGGCTTTGGGAACGACATTTTATGTGCATATATCAAAAAAATTATGTAATGTACATAGTATTATTTTACAGATGATGTCTTGGTGCCAAAATGCATAAGATTCCTTCTGTTCTTTTTCCCAAGTTCAATCTCTTCATTTTTCGTCTAAATCCATAAATTGAATACAACAATGATGACATCTAGTGGACAAAACCCTACAGGCATTTAAAACTCATTCTGTGTTTCGGAAAGACATTTTGCTGAGAAAGAATCAGGAACCATCTCTTACTTGCAGTACATACACCCAGAATTATAAGTTAAACCTATGAGATTCTTTTAACATTGGGGTTGTGAGTTTATTTTCCCAGTTAGCCATTATGGAATAAGATGGCTTATGTGTTTCTTAAAGTTTAAATTATAGTGATATATACAGAACAATGGTGTCAGGGTGAGCCAATAGCTTTTAATCATGTGCTTGCAAGACTTTCTTCAGTATAGCAATACAGAAAGTGAATAACCTTAAAACATACTAAGATATAATGCACAAAAACACTGTATTCATTTTAACACTATATTTAATGAAAATGATCCACCGTCAGTGACTGTATTAATGTCATACAAGAAGACTCCAAAATTATAGTTATTTATAGCACCTAATTATGGTTTAAGTATTTTAAAATAGTAGTGCTTTCTTTTTTTATTTATTTGTGTATTGTATAATTCACTGCACAACACTGTGACACAGCCACGGCCTAAGTCTGAATGGATTTTTGGGGATACATTTAGAAAGATATTTTGTCGTAACAATTGAAATTAATTATAAATTATGGAAATAATGGAAAAAAGTTTTCTAGGGATTACTGGTCTATCTGTGAATGATGTACATTAAGAAACACCCAGGTATAAAAATAGTAATCATTAGAAAGTTTCTTTAATTGAAAACCTAATTTAGCTAAGACATTCAATTTCATAAGAAATAAGTCAGAGCATCTTGTGACCATTGGTAGGGGAAGACATTTGTCCCCATTGACCAGCAATAAAGCGACTGCTTTTGCTGTAGATTTCTGTAATACCTACACCATTATCCACAGTTAGCCTTTATGTTATGTTTCGTTAAGTGTGTTAAGTGTTGACCATCTGTTCCAATCTCTATGATAAAGCCATTATCCCCTGCTATGCAGCTTTGCAAATGTATGTGTCATTGTCTACCAGAACATGATGTGTAACAATTCTATTTTTAAATACAAACCTGGATAAACGGTTCTTGCATCATTGCTACATCAGTAGTGCAGCTGTATTGTAATTCACAGTATATCATTTACTACAGGCAAATTTTTTCTTCTTTTGTTATTCACAACAATTCTGGGATAACATACTGCCTATCATTTAAACAGAACTGTTCGGCTCAGATCTGTTTGAGGTGGGTGCTGACATCCATTTGTGATGATCAGACTACAAGTGGACAAAGCTAAATAAAGGTCAAATGCATACTTCGATCCTATCGCTCAGAGCACTTTCAGTGGTGATCTGGGACTCGTGTGGCCTAATTACATTTGTAGTGTGTTAAATAATGCATTCTGGAACATCTCAGACTTTAAATTTTTATCATAACAATAAACTAGTGATCAGATCACTAAAGACAGATATTAATGCCCAGATTACAGGATGCATCTGGATTCATACTATTATGATCACCTGAAGGGGATGTTAATACCAAGTGTGAATTGGGATCTTTGTTAACCATGCTGGTCTATGTCCCTTTTGTGAAGCATTGATGTGCAACCAATCCATCATCTGCCACACCAAGTTTTTGTCTTCATCCATCTTCTCTTACTTGTTTATTTTTCCCCCACTTTCTGTCTTTTTGCCTCTGTCTAGAGCATAATGTCTAGAACAGACATTTAATACATCTTCCAGTGTGAAATAAATGAGAACTCTTACCCTAATTGTTCTCATGACACCTCATTTTCCATCCTATGTACATCAAAACCGAAGCACTTTTTCCAGTACACATCCTTATGTGATTCTAGTAACTATGAAAGGAAAGAGTGATTGAAGTTATTCGGAAAGTGTGGATGACTAGGAAAATGCCTCCGGTTTCATTCCAATTGAATTTCTTGAAGGCAAAGTGGAGGCAAGCTGATGTGCCTTCGTGTGTGCCTTCACATCTGTGCCCATGTTTTTCTTGTCAGAGTGCTGGCTCATAAAACCATATTGTTGTCAGTTGAGCTGTACCTAATTTAATACACATACACAATTCCAAGCCACTTAATCTGCTGTTGGTCTTCCTGCTTCTTTGTCTTGGAGCCATTTGAAGATACAACCGGACATTTCTGCTGCAATGAATAATCTAATTTGGAGATTTGCATATCTTCAAAACTGATGCTTTAATTATGGATGCTTTAATAAAATGATGCTTTTAAACGTAATTATTACAGTCCACCTAAACCTCCTGAATGTTGTATTCATATCTAGACACATAACCTCCTACAGTAAATATGTTTAACATAATATTTGTCTTTCCTCAGTATAACCTGAAAATATTACACTGCTGTTCATCACAAAATCCCATTCTACAAGTATAAAGAGATATGCAAACCGTAGAAACATGCATCTTTTTCAATTTAATTTATAATAAAACTATACGTTTAGAAGAATTTACTGTATTAATATTTTATATTCAGTTTTTCCATACTTACATCCTTAGCCGGAGCTAGCATTTCACAGAAGCAAAGTTGCTAAAGTTCACATGTTCTGTTAAAGCTTAGCTGATCAACAGTTCAAAATCCATTTAAACAATTATATGAAAATAATTTCTACATGACTCATGACTCACCCTGAGGAGTTCAGAATGCAGTGTCTATTACAAAGAACATTAAACTGTTGGTTTTAAATAATTTGTAACATTCCAGCAATTTTATTCATTATTTTTATATTTTAGAAATAAATTAAATATCAACCGAAATAAACTCCAAATCTACAAAAATGTAATAATTTGTGATGTTAGTCATATTTAAAAAGCTAGAACCTGGTGTTCTTGACATCATAAATATCCCAGATGTACATTGAAATGAATCATTGTTCATCAGTCATGTCTTTGGCTGATTAAAATACATCACATTGCATCAACTGACTAAGTCGGCCCAGTTACAAAGTCATGAAAGGCTAGGATACAGGGGTCTTCAAATCCATTCCAGGACAGCCAGTGTCCAGCACAGTTTGTAATTCGCCAACACCTAAAAACACCAACTAAACCAAGGAACTAAAAAATTAGTTGAATCAGCTGTGTTTGATCAGAATAATCACCAAACTGTGTTAGACACAGGCTCTCCAGGACTGGGTTGAAGATCCCTGTGCAAAAAAAAAAAAAAGTGATATTTATGTTGGAAAAGATTGCAAAAATATCTCTAGTACCTCTAGAAAATATGCCACTGAACAGCATGGTTTGTATGTTTATGAAAGGAGCTGATGTCATTATATAATTCAAACCAGCAATCTCTGAACAAAGTTACTCTAATCACTACTTGATACATACTGACGTTCTGGCAACAACAGAATACAATGTTCTTTTTGTTTTAAACATTTAATATACAGAAATAGATGCCCCGAAAAGCAGTCAGATGTCACTGAATAAATGTATATAGTCACAATTAAAACATATTTTATCATACACCAGATAGGTTACTAACTGCATCTACACACAGATGAAATAATCTCCATCTTAAACTTAAGTAAAGAAGTATAGAACTAAACTTAAGAATAGAACTAAAACTATAAAAGTAGTTTTCTGGTAGTTACCCACAAAAGCAAAGACCAACATAGCAGCATGTAATATAGACAGAATACAGATATTCATCCCACTGAACAATTCTTGGTGAATCTTACCTTAACAAATATTACCTTATCTTCATGTAGGGTTTGTTTTAAACTTTTATCTTTATTTTTTTTAAAACATTTTACAAACCATTACAAAAGTATTTTTACAACAAAAAAAAAAGTACTACTATGAGAAAATATGTATATAAGGTGTATGAAGGGGTTTTACATATTCTCGCCTCACGCTCATGAAGGTCAGCTGACTCATTAACTGACTCAAGTATTTATTAAGTGTTATCTTTTGCAAATGTATTCTACTGCATGTTTATTTAAAAAATGGATATTAAACTGGACTGTTCAAAAGCTCTATCAACACTGTCATACCTTTCTCAGGTGTAAAATATTGAAGAGATGACATTTCCCTCAGTCGTGCAGTTGTGGGGAATGTTTTTCCACACTTTGGGCCTGTTAATACCAATCTATTGTTGCGTGAATGCCACAGGCTATTTGAGCATTGTTTGCTAGCCATGTGCATCCCTTCATGGACACAATTTACCATCTTCTAATGGCTACTTTCAGCATGATAAATGCCATCAGCAAATGGCATCTCAAACTAGTTTAATTAATACAACATGTTCACAATAGGCAGTACAGTAATATGGTAAGGACTGTGACCTTGCACCTCCAATGGTCCAAGGTTTGATTCCTGAATTAAGCATGTGGTGGGTTTCCTCTGAGTGCTCTGGTTTCCTTGCAAAGTCCAAAAACATGCAGATTCGGCTGTGTGTTTCCAAATTTCCCTTAGTGTGTGTGAGTGAGTGTGTGTGCCTGTGTACCCTACGATGGACTGGCACTCCGTCAATGTACCCCACCTTGAGTTTCCTGGGATGGGCTCCAGGCTTCTCATGACAATGTACAGGATCAGCTGTATAGAAAATGAATGAGTGACTTTCCAGTCCAGATGTGAATCTAACAGATGTTTATCAAGCATAGATTTGGTTTATTTTTCTAGGCTAATACTTGTTGATACCTACTTATATATTGTCATATAATGTATTGAATATGAAATGTAAAAAGAAATTTTTACACTGTGGAAATTTTTTATGTTTACATTATTGTAGATTTTCCTCAAAACACAGCACATTTACAATGTATCTTTATAAGTAAGCAGCTTATAAGCTTCAAGGTTCAAAGACTTTTATAAGTACTTATAAGTATAAATGAATAAAACTCTGGACAGAAATAATAATGATAAAGTTTTAAAAAAGAAAGAAAGAAAGAAAGAAAGAAAGAAAGAAAGAAAGAACTATTTGTGCCATGACGGTCCAATGGGCTGTCATGTTGTTCTTGGTGTAAGATATTTGGTTTTTGTCTTCTAGAAAGCCTGAATGCCTGCCTCCTAGAGCCATTAGAGGGCATTACACCTTAGTAGACATGGTTGGAGTTTATTAAAGGAGGCCTGAAGAATCTTCAGCACTCACTAATTGTTTTGGACATTGCTTTGCTGTGGCTGCTGTCTGGTTATAGTATCCTGGCGAATTCTGGCGGTTGTTCTTTTCTCCTAGCTCCTTTCTTGATTGTTTGTTGGTGCTATTAAATATCTGTTTCAGTAAGCTATTTGGGTTTATAGATGTGTTTGGTTTTGGTTGTGATGAGTTTTATCTTGTATTCCAGAGATGTTCTCGGATTCATTCATTATTTATTCACCTTTGAAAATACTGTATTATTTTATATTTATTATTAAAATATGTCAACATATTCAAGAACTACAGTGCCCTGAAAAACCAAGATTGTTTATTTTGTTGCATTTTGTCACACTTGATAGCAAATGATAGCAATCGGATCATAAAACAAGGTTAAGAAACAGTCAAACATGGTGGTGGTAGTGTGGTGGTCTTTGGCTTTGCAGCTTCAGGACCTGGACGACTTGTTATAATTGATGGAATTGTACCAGAAAATCCTGAAGCACAATGTCCAGCCATTAGTTCATGACCTCAAGCTCAAGCACACTTGGGTTACGCAGCAGGACAATGATCCCAAAACACACCAGTAAATCCACCTCTGAATGGCTCAAAAAACAAATTTAAGCTTTTGTAATCGCCTAGTCAAAGTCCGGACTTAAAACCATCTTTTTTGTAGCTGATTTAATTTAATGTGGCTGAATTAAAACAATTTTGCAAAGAAGAGTGGGCCAAATTTCCTTGACAGCGATGTGAAAGACTAGTATTGCTAGCATCGCAAATGCTTGATTAAAGTTGTTGTCGCCATGGATGGCACAACCAGTTATTAAGTTTAGGGGCAATTACTTTTTCAAATAGGACCAGTTAGGTTTGGAAAGCTTTAGTTACTATATTTTGTGTTAACTCAGTTAACACAATCTAAACTTTACATTGTACGTAAATCTGTCAGCTGGGATTGTAAGAGTGCCACAAGATGCTGCATCCCTGGGTTAGTATAGAAACACGTTTTATAGGAACATTTTGAGTGGCTTTTGTTAAATTTTAATTTCCTAAAAACACACTGGTGAAATCAGAGTTCTTCTACCATTCTATCATCATCTCAAAGGATTTTGACAGACAACAGCATTTCTTATTTACACCGTAGCCTAATCAGTATGTGACAGTTAAAATCGAACTAAAAACTTTTTGTCGCTTATTTCCACTTACAATAAGTGCTCAGAGCTAATCAATGTCCACCTAATTAACACCCTTTTCATAATGGAAGTGGGTGTGGAAAAGCAGGCAGAGCACTTAAAATACTTAGAAACTAGGACAACTTAAACCATGCAGAGAAGTGGTCCTCTGGGACTAAGGTTGAGAACCACTGATCTATGATGTCATCCATAAACAAAAAAAAGTTTAACTTTTCATCACTTTCAACAAATTGGATGTCATTATTTTAATCAGCAGGTGGAATTTCATAGGAATAATGTAATTTTGTCCAGGGGACAAATGTCATGTTGACCAGTGTGATGAATAATACTTAAGTGTCTTTTTTTTTCACTGATCCTAATAAAACATAAACTGAAGAAATGGGTGTGTCTAACGCATTGTGATGTCCCACAGCTCCTGGAAAACATATGTATAGCAGATGTGGATGAGCAGAGAAAGATGGACAGAAGGCTGAAAAGTTAAACATTATTAAACCGTCCTCTGCCATTCTTGCTGTCAATTACAGTTGACTGTATTTCCCAGATCTATGTTTTAAACATAGTGTGTAACAAAGGTTAAGAATGGTAATGTATTAGCTGGGCTATTTAATATGTAAGTGAAATTAGACAATATTTGACTGTCATCCTTAATGCAATCCTAAATGAACTGATCTATTAATCTATTTCGGAGAAAGAAAATTGTAGGTGGAATGTTGCAGTTAATTTTGTTGCAAATGATTTCGATTGTTTAGAATTTACTACATTACCTCATATGAACCTTGTAGGAACTATTATTGGGATTAAAATATATATTATGGCAAACAACTGAAAAAAATCCTCACAAAATGTAATTAGGTTTGAAAAATTTAAGTTCTTAAAATGTATCAGGTATTCAATTGTAATGAATAATTCTAATTTCTTATTAAGATAATAGGATAAACAACAGAGAAGTAAGATTCAAATGAACTCATTGCATGCTGCATTTTATGTTGACTCACAAAGTTATACATATTACGCAAATCTGGCTACTTTGAACCATTTTCTATGTTATACAGGGATATATGAAAACAAAAGTATAATTTCTTTTTGGCCATTTTATTAATCATTATGTACATGAAAGATTAACGTTTGTTTCAAGGGAAAGTTTAATTCAAAATGCCGCCTTGGATTTTCTTGGTTGTTTTTAGTGAAGCACTGTGAGCATATTAGCATTTTTACTATTCTCAAATTGTACCAAACAGAAGAATTACATTTTACTTGTCGGTTAAAAAAAAACAGTGTAAAACATTGAATTAGTTTGCAAATAATATTCAAAAAATTTATACAGTCATATACAACAGTCAATATGTGTAACAAAAAAAAACTATGCCACCTTTGGCTGTCAGAGAAAAACCTCTAGAAAAACATATTTACACATTTCAGTTTTATGTTGTAATGCATGTATAATACATTTTTCCTTTCTTGAGTATTAGTCAAGTATTAAGTATTTTCCTAAGAAATTATGGAAGGAAGATGTACAGTGTCGACAGAAAGTTTTCACGCCCCTTCAATGTTTTCAATGTTTTCCACGTTCAAAGTTTTCCACACTTTATTTTCCACTCAATTATTTTCAATCTTAAAATGGATTTGAATACATTTTTCATTGCTCAACACACAACACACTATAGTGACAGTAAAAATTACAAGGAAAAAAAATTAAAAACAGGTGGTTAATGTGTTTTGATCATTTATCAAAATTTATCATTTATCATTTATGAAATATCAAATTTATATAAGTATTCACAGCCCTAACATAGAACGTGGTTAAAGGAGCTCTGGCAGCAATGACAGCCTCAAGTCTGCTTGTGAACAAAGCTACAAGTTTGGGACACCTTTCTTTTGGAATTTTTTTTTCTATTCTTCTTGGCAGAATCATTCCAACTCAAACAGGTAGGATGAGAACAGCCAGAGAAGAGAAGCTCTATTGGGTTCAGGTCCAGACTCCGGCGGGGTCACTCCAGGACTTTTACAGAGTTGTTCTGAAGCCACTCCTGTGTTTTCTGTTTGTGATATGGTTTGGGTTGATGTGTGGTCAACCTTTATCCCAGCCTGAGATCCTGAGCACCTCTGGAGAAAGTTTTTCATTCTTTATTATTCCACCTCCATTTTCCGTCTATAGTGAATGGTGTCCAAGTCTGTTTCTTGGCAATCTCCCAGCCAGCTGTCATGTGCCTTTTAGTGAGTGAGTCAGATTGCACCAGAGCTCAATTGCAAGTGCCATAACAAAGGGTCTGAATACTTATGTGAATTTAATTTAAAAAATAATAATAATAACAAAAAAAAACATTGTACACACCTGTTTTTACTTTGTCGTTTAGGATTTGTCTACTGTGTGTAGAATGATGATGAGAAAATTATGAGGGGAAAAAATCCAATTTAAGATGTGTGTGAAACATAACAAAATATGGAAAACATGAAAGGGTCTGATACTTTTCTGTCCATGCTGTATAGGCTTGCATATATTTTGATAGTCAAAATTTTTCATGCATGCATGCATTTTTCATGAGTTCATGCATATAGTCCACACCTGGATAGTTTCACTCTCGATCCAGTTGCTTAATTTTTCATCCTGTGGCTAAAACTATATGTTATTACTTTTCTAGAGGAACCATTGGGAATATTGAGAGGTTACACAGTGGTGTCTTATAAGCATTTTAAAATGAGGAGTTATTTTAGTGGAAGTAATCAATACCTTAATCACTAGCTAGTTGTAGCTATTGCATTCTAGTTGTAGCTATTGCATATTGTATTCCAGTCATACTGAATCTTTTATCTGTAGATTTGATTTGCTTTTTGTCCCATTCGGTTATGAAATTTAATTAGCACTTAGATTAAAAGAAAGATGTGTCTCTGGTAGAACGTTTTAGTTTATCCTTAATAAATGCTTGTTTCTTTTCTGTAATAACGAGGCTCTACTTAAAAACAAATCCTAAATGTTCAGAATGTTTGATTAAAGTGGACATCTCTTATCTCTGAAATTTGTTAGCAGCCAAGTGTGTGTGAGCCTTCAAGTGTTTGTTAGTAGATGTTTCGGATGTGTGGCGAACTCCTCTGGAAAATGTGTGCATATGCCCCGTTTCTCCTTTCTCTGGAATACTCCTGAACAGAAGCTCCTCCATAGGGGGCCGTGAGCTCAGGCTTTCTCTCTCTTTCGAGTTCCTCCACTTCATTCTGCGGTTCTGAAACCAGATCTTTACCTAGAACAGGACAAACGGCAAATATAATTCATTAGATTTCTATTGTTTAAAAAGAGTCTATACACACTTTATTACATATAATGTAGTGAGGGTCTGAATCTACTAGGTACAGCTATTTAAACATGCAAAATATTCTGCTCTGTGTAAAATTTCAGTTTTTATCAGAATAATAACCCACACAGATCCTGTGGCACCATGAACAGGTTGTATTAGATATCAGAGACCAGTGGTTGTCAAGGATTTCTGTCGTTTTACTCGTAAATGCCTTTTAAAGCTTTCAGACATTCAGCTTATATAAGTCCTAATGACTGCACTTGCATTGACCCTAGAATGTTAAGTTATGCCTTCCAAACAAGCCATCTATTACACTGAACCGTGAAGAAATCATTAGAGAATAATTAATGAAGCCACTTGTGTGAACAGAGAAACGCTGCAGTGAATGTCCATTTACTACAATTAAATAACAAATTATACACTTCAGTATGCAACTCTGGAATCAAATCTTGAGGTACGCATGAAATCGATTCAATAGCAGCAACTGAAACTGTATATACATGTATGTGAAAGATTTCAACAATACGTCCCAGAGAGTTTAAGTGAAAACAGGATAGAGCATCTGTACTGATTCAAAGTAAGACATCACACGCACACGCGCGCACACACACACACAAAAAATGCGCAGATATTTATCTGTGTAGACAGACTGCTATGTGTTATACCTGTGTTTCCTTCAGACAGAGTTCTGTGGCAAGTCGGTTGCGATCTGTCTTGCTGATATATTTCTGTCTGCGGAACGTTTTCTCAAGTTCTCTCCTCTGCTGCTCAGAGAACACAGCTCTCCTCAGGATTCCTCTGTGTTGTTTGGGGCATGGACCTGAACTCCATACTGCAGGGCTTGTTCCTTCTAAGGAGGATGGGAGGTTAATGTCATAAAGTGCTTTACATGTGCATGTGTGTGTGTGTGTGTGTGTGTGTGTGTGTGTGTGTGTGTGTGTGTGTGTGTGTGTGTGTGTGTGTGTGTGTGTGTGTGTGTGTGTGTGTGTGTGTGTGTGTGTGAGAGAGAGAGAGAGAGCGAGAGAGTGTTCTTAGTAAGCACTTATTGTTCAAAGTACAGTCCAAAACAGTCCATTCAGTGAGTTTCAATAAAAGGGTTACATCTTTTTTTTTATTATGTGAATAGTAAACACAGCAGAAGAAATGAGATATAATATCATATTCACAGTTTAATTATACATAATTGTTATCCATCATTTGTGGTTCTTTCCCAAACTGTTGCCAGCACACAGTTGTATAGTATGTCTTTGCATGCTGTAGCATTGAGACTTCCCTTCAATGGAACTAAGAGGCCCAAATGTATTCCAGCCTGCCAATGCCCTGTGCACAAATGTAAAGTCCATAATGCCATGGTTTGGAAAGGTTGAAGTGGAAGAACTTGAGTCTCCTGAGTCCTGACCTCAACTTCACTGAACAACTTTGGGATGAACTGAAGCACTGACTGCACTCAGACCTCCTCACCCAACATCAGTGTCTGACAATGTTAATGTTTTTTATGGCTGAAAGTACAAATCCCCAGAGCCATGCTCCAATAACTAATGGGAAACCATTTACTACCATTTACTAATCCAGGAAGGATTAGTAATCCAGTGAGGTTCAAGCAGATTTGGGTGTGACTGGTCATGCACCGATCAGCCATAAAATGAACACCACACAACATTAAAACATTACCATTGATGATCAATTATATACCAGCAAGTTGCTGACAGGATCATGGGCACCCAAGGCTCATTTATGCAAGTGAGGATCAAAGGCTAGCCTGTCTGGTACAATCCCACAGAAAAGGCAATGCAGCACAAACTGCTGAAAAAGTCAGTAGAGGCCAGAACATGCAGTGCAACACAGCAGTAACACCTGGGGACCAGCAGGCAAAGAGCCCAAGTCAGCCTACAAACTAACCAGATCCCATTCCAATTGACCACCCATGGGATGCTATGGACAAATAAATCTGATCCATGCAACTCACAGCAAGGGTGCTAATGTCACTGGCCAGGTGGAACTTTGGAATAATTATTTGCTTTGTAATGTTATGGCTGATCTGTGTATTCATCTTCTTCTTATTATTATTATTATTAGATATATTATTAGAGAGATAGATATATAGATAGATAAGGGGGGGGGGGGGGAGTTGGAGAGGGGAGAGATGACCAGTTAAGGAAGGAGAAATAAGAGGTCTAGAGGTCTGGAAGCAGCAATCCCACGCTTTTTTAACCACAGGTGCAGCTTGACAAAAAAATCAAGCACCACAATTTCCCCCAATCTATTCAACAATACCTCCTTAATCTGTCCAACAAATCGCCACACTGACCACCTTCGTAGCAGAGGGTAAGACTGTTAGTCACGCTCCTAGTCTGTTATTCAGGATCAATGGTTTCCACTTAAACGCTCTATTAGTGGGTCAGCTCACGAGTGGGCTGCTCCCCCCCCCCCCCCCCCCCTTCCCTCTCTCTTTTGTAGCCTCAAATCTCCCTCTCAATTTAACAAAAGAAATGCTTTGTGACATTCCTCTACTGTTCCTTCAGCAACCAGTTATCCCTCACTCTATCTCTTTTCCCTACAGGTACACAGACTCATTCTATGGGAAGATGAGCTCCAATAAGTCTATAAAAGTCATCCCAATTGATCGCATTATTCCTCCCCATAGAGGGAGTCTGGAATGGATAGAGAGCAGCACGTGAAAAGAGGAGGCGTATTTTCAAGCCTTGGCTTTTTATCAGATAGAACAAAAAGCCTGGTGAAGTGGTCCCTCCTTCTTTCTACGTAGGAATGTACGTTTGCATTGTGTCACTGGAAATTGCCCTTCTGAGTGATCTGACACCAGTGTTGTGGGGTCCCTTAGAATGTCTCAGGTTAAGATTTGGGAAGGGTTCACTGCTCCTGGATCAGCATAGAAAGGCAACTTAGAGTTCATTGCTGTGGTGAAAAATGGCGTTGGGGTCGCGTGTGTGCAGACTGACTGAAAGAGCTAATTGGTCACGGGGCAAAGCAGCATTGTGCATCTGGGGGGTGCTGTGGGAAAGTGTCAGGCCACTAAAAAGTTTTCAGCTGATATTTTTCCCCCCAAGACAGAGGGCATGCAAAATGTTGGATCGGTACATACATACATCACATGCAAAGCTTTATAGGGCTTTCCTCTCATATCATTAATGTTGACCAAATTCTGAGTAAAATACTTAAGAATCTTATAGTATATACGTCAGCATGAAACTTTTGGAACTGTTCGCCATTCTTTTTTCTTTTTACACCAAGAAAAGGATTTAACAATAGAACTGCTTCCTTTAAAAACCATTTTATATCAATTTGTGAACATCCTGCTGCAGCTACTTCAAACATTAGAGACACGGCATAGCAGAGCATTCAGTCTGACTGGAGCTCAGTGAAGAATAGGACTGGTCATTATGTGCTCTTAAAATCAATTGCAACCTACTCTGGCAGAAAACACGGGGTGTGGTTTTATTGTGCACTCTCTCTCTCTCTCTCTCTCTCTCTCTCTCTCTCTCTCTCACACACACACACACACACGCACACACATGCACATATGTGTGTGTGTGTGTGTGTGTGTGTGTGTGTGGTACACGGTAATAAAAGCGGTCCCCCCTAAATAGGCATGATTGATGAATAAGCTATAGCTATGCAGTGCTGTGCATATTAGGGAAGAATTAGCTATTAGTTATAGAAACACTCACTTTGTGTGTGTGTGTGTGTGTGTGTGTGTGTGTGTGTGTGTGTGTGTGTGTGTGTGTGTGTGTGTGTGTGTGTGTGTGTGTGTGTGTGTGTGTGTGTGTGTGTGTGTGTGTGGGAGGATAATATACTCACTGCAGAGGAGTGGAGGAGAACATGTCAGTGGGCTGGAGCCACCATAGCATGGGTGAAGGAATGGAGAAGCAGACAGCAGCACACCACTCAATACTGCTTGTGAGAACAGTAGAATAATCAGTGTTTTTATTATTTATTTATTTATTTAAATATACCAGAAGTGGATTTTTCTAACTTGCATATCTGGTAAAAATATACTATGTTATATTGTGCATCCTTACACATATACATTATAAACGTCAACATGATTAAACCTTTTTTTTTTTTTTTCAGAAACGCCATGGCCCAATAATCAGCTTTGTAACAATCATTACATAGTACTCTCTCTTTCTCTCTCTCGCTCTCTCTTTCTCACCCTCTTTTTATTGATTAATGTAAATTTATATCATTAAGCCCTGATGTATTGAGGTGGTTTACACCAACCTGTGTCATCATTATCTAGCATTTTACCTTATTTGCAATTTTAACTTCTTAAGACTTTTGGTGTAAAAAATCATATAAGTTATAGGTTAAATTTGGGGGATTGGGGATTTTTTTTTTTATAAAATGAGGATGAGGATTCTAGGGTTCTGTCGAAAATGTCCCCTACACAATTTTCCAGTGTTGAATTAACACCAATCGGAGTTCATATGAGTCATTGTTCCCTTCCACAATCACATGAATTTCTCTGTTTTAGTTACATGATTTTAATCAGTGTCAGTGACAGAATAAATTTATTATTTTAAAAAACCTAATAAAAAAAATCTCAAAATAATTTTTAAAAAATCTAAATTGTTTACTCATAGGCATCTGATACAATATTTTTTTTTGTTAAATCAAACTTGAAACATAATTGATGCAAATATTGTTTGATATTAGAAAGATGTCATTTTAAAAAAGTCACCCAAGTATTTTTTCTAGGTGTTCCACTGTAACAAACTTAATAACAACATACAGTATAAAGATCTGTTATGAATTTTAGTTCAAATTTGTAAAGAGCCATGCTTGATTAAAAGTTATATTTCTTATATTATTCATAGCTTATTAAAACTGTGAAATTTTTTTTTTTATAGTTTGTCTAATTGATGTATCATAGTTTGATAAAAAAATGTTTTTTTTAATAGTTTTCCTTATGTTGTGTGTTTATGAAAAGCTTGATGTTAAAGTAAACAAGTCACTGAGCATAAAAGTATCTTGAAATAACTGTACATCAAAGTGTAAGCCAAATCAAAAACAATAATATGATTGCACTCGGTTTCTTTTTTTAAATTGAAACTGTAAAAATGTAAGTATGTTTGTTAGTTTAGTAGTAGTATTTAGAATAATTGGAATTGTTTTGCTTTTCTAATAAAACTAAGCATAAACATAAAAATAGAAGTACATGTCATGGGTTGCAAAAATATTAAAGTTGTATTTATTTGTTACTGTTTTAGTAATTCATGCCATGTACACAGTTCTGAAAAATTTCAATTAAGATTTTGATGCCACGTCTCTCTGCCACCCTACCTGAATGTGTCTTGAGTGTCTCTCTTGTCATCTCTGGTGGAGTGTTACTCGGCCGAGCCCCATGTGTAGGCACCCAGGAGCTTTTAGGAGTCAGTCGCAGTGGCCCACACACCAGCGTGGAAAGGCATCTTTTCTGGCTGGCAGCAGGTACGAACCGGACAGGAGCTGATTTATTGTCAGGACGAAGCAAGTTATCTATAAGAAAACTCTTCCCAGAATTGCCAAATCCAAGATGTCGTGATGGAGATTCAGCCATTGCTCTCCGATTCCTCCCTTTTCATGGATTTCCTTGTTCTGAGTCAGATCCTGAGCTCTTCGCAAAGTTTGTCCTAACTGCTAACATTTTCCTGAAAGACAGACAGAGTAAACTTCATTAAAAAACAGAAAGAAAACAATAACCCCTTTCCCTCTTTTGCTGTTGGGTGTGTGTTGCCGAGATCTGATTGGCTGAGCTTCTCCAGTGTGATTGTGAAAGGCGATAAGAGTGGAGCCTTTCTGGTGGACAGAAGGTGGGACCGCTTCATTCATTATGTCAAAGTGGCCATTAAATGATAGACATTGGAGACAATGGTCTCCTGACCAAAGTTTAACTTGCACACGAAACAGAGTTCTGGAGCAGTAAATAGTTGTGTCTTTTTCTGAGCCACTTATTCAAAAGCCCATCAAGAGTCAGCCTAGAAAACTATCTGCCTCACAGTCTATTACTTCTTATTATGAACAACTCTATGGCCTGTCTGTTTTTATAGCTGTATACAATACAGACTTATTTGCTATCACATGTCTAAATGTCAGATTATATGATCTAAAACTTTCCATGGAATCTCTTGCTCAGTTGCACCGCTTTCAAATAAGTCAGTTCCAGTTCAGTTCACTGCACGCGTTCTGACACGATATTATCAACTGATTCCATCAGCATGAGCGCTGATGCCTTTTTCCATATATATCCCATCATTCTTTTGCTCATCACACTTAGCAGAACCGACTGAGAAAGTGAAGTCAAGAAAATAATCCATGCATGAAATCGAATATGTTCCGTTTGAGACAGATACTGACAAACAGCATCTAACTGACAAGAAAAGATTGCGAGGCTTGCTAGGTGTCTTGGCCTGTTTCATTTACTGCACTTTTTTTTTTTACTTATTACTTATTAAATTATCCTAAAAAGAGTCTAAATGAAAGTCATCCATCAATGTTTTTTTTGTTTTTTCTAGTTTAGCTAGAATCAGTGGAGTTAATTTTCCTGCTATGATATACTCTATTACAATTGTATGCAATCAAGAATGTAGCTAATGATTCTAAAATAAGCCTGCAAACTGGTAAACATCATGGCAGCTCGTCATTTCACTTCACTAACTACAGTGAAGTGCAATCGGTATGCAACCATTCTTTACATAAGAGTGCTCTTGAACAGGATCAGGGTCTCCAGCAGGGCAAAAGCGAGCAGAAACAGCGCGGGCTAAACAGACCCCTAAACAGGCATGTCCCAGTGCAAGGGGAGCTGGGGGATTTCTGTGGGGTAAAACATCACCTCATGCTGGGCATGGTAATCAGCCTGGACAGCCAGGCCCTTTGTGCCTTAGCCACAGAGCCAAAGGGCACTTGTAATCAAATTTGCAGTTTTATCCCCCTCACTGGTGGAGGACCTGCCGTCTGGTGATGAATATGTAATGTGTTTACGGTTAACTATGAGGAGCTGCTCGACTGAGGTGGGCTTTTGGCTGGATACCAAGACAGGGTTAAGGTATGGCTGATATGGGCTGAGGGAACGAGCAGCAATGAAACACATACGCCTTTCTTTCTCCAAAAGGGCAGCACACTGTAGATGAGATGGGAACTTAGCGAGCATAATTATTACTAGACAAAAGGAAAAAATGAGAAGATATATTCCGGCTAATTACAATGCATACAGTGAGATCAGCGCTTACTTACATATTCTGTCATAGAAGTGCCAAAGCAGTAATTTGATTTGCTGTAAATAAGCTTCCCATTTGCTCTGTGAAATAATCCCATAAAACCTGACACACATAAAACTCATCTCACATTCTTTCCCCCATGCCAGACATCAAGTATCTCTCAATCACTTCCACAGTGCATGGCTTTGCCAAATGGGAACGCCAGAACTGTTGTCCTATTATGATCTCCGAGCTCTCAAACACTGATTCATGTGAATCCATTTGAAGTCCCTTGCCATTTTTTTCAAGACAAATGAAAGAAAATGAGAGGCCTCATAGAACAGCCATAAAGAGCAAGCTTAGATCCAGTGCTCAGCGGACCAGCTGTGAGAGGTCTCCTTCTCCTTTTCTCTCTCCGACCCCTTAAAAACAGAGCACACTCAATAGCCTTTCCCCCACTACCACTTCATATTGTCAATGGTGGGCCAGACTCCATGAATTAGAGCGGACAATGCAGTGAAGCCTGGCACTGAGGCGGCTTTTTGTGGCGCAGCACGGAAGTTTCTAATGTGCTCTCTCCCTATTGTGTCTATGGAGTCATAATGAGGTAGCAAAGGAGAATGAATTGCAGCAACCCTGTTCACATTTGCTATCCACTCACACACACACATACACACAGACCCACACACAAAGGCTTGTGCAGATTAGGAGACCCAGAGGGATGCTGCTGCGTTACCAATGTGCACAATAAAAGAGTTATAGAACAAAATAATCTGAATAAAATTATATGAGTACCAGGTAGTGGAAAGGGAAAAAATTTTACAATTTAAAAACTGTAAACAAGACTGAAATAGAATAACATATGGAGGTTAGACAAGTAATTATTTTATTTTCTGCATTGCACCAAATTCAAATTGATTTCATTAATAAACAGCAACAATATGGTAAAAAAAATCCTGCACGCAAATATTTTTTTTAATCACCTTGTCCATTTAAATGTTTCAACATGTATCAACTGCAGAGTACTGAAAAGTGTATCAAATAAATATAAAGATAATATAACGAGATAAAGAGACTTTACTGACATTGTAGTGATCCAATGAAATTTGTTTGGTAGCTCTTAGAGACCAGCAGCCATAAGAAAATGTAAGAATTAAAAAGAGAATAATATAAAAATATCATAAATATAACATATATAATAGAATATATGTGCAGGGAGACTTGGATCTTGGTGTAAACGGTGCAAACAGGATTGTCAAGAATAGGAAATATTGCAGAAATTACACTAATAATTATATATGAATAAACAATTATATATATATATATATATATATATATATATATATATATACACTCACCTAAAGGATTATTAGGAACACCATACTGATACGGTGTTTGACCCCCTTTCGCCTTCAGAACTGCCTTAATTCTACGTGGCATTGATTCAACAAGGTGCTGAAAGCGTTCTTTAGAAACGTTGGCCCATATTGATAGGATAGCATCTTGCAGTTGATGGAGATTTGTGGGATGCACATCCAGGGCACGAAGCTCCCGTTCCACCACGTCCCAAAGATGCTCTATTGGGTTGAGATCTGGTGACTGTGGGAGGCCATTTTAGTACAGTGAACTCATTGTCATGTTCAAGAAACCAGTTTGAAATGATTCAAGCTTTGTGACATGGTGCATTATCCTGCTGGAAGTAGCCATCAGAGGATGGGAACATGGTGGTCATAAAGGGATGGACATGGTCAGAAACAATGCTCAGGTAGGCCGTGGCATTTAAATGATGCCCAATTGGCACTAAGGGGCCTAAAGTGTGCCGAGAAAAGATCCCCCACACCATTACACCACCACCACCAGCCTGCACAGTGGTAACAAGGCATGATGGATCCATGTTCTCATTCTGTTTATGCCAAATTCTGACTCTACCATTTGAATGTCTCAACAGAAATCAAGACTCATCAGACCAGGCAACATTTTTTCCAGTCTTCAACTGTCCAATTTTGGTGAGCTCGTGCAAATTGTAGCCTCTTTTTCCTATTTGTAGTGGAGATGAGTGGTACCCGGTGGGGTCTTCTGCATACCTTCTGCATACCTGAGTTGTAACAAGTGGTTATTTCAGTCAAAGTTGCTCTTCTATCAGCTTGAATCAGTCGGCCCATTCTCCTCTGACCTCTAGCATCAACAAGGCATTTTCGCCCACAGGACTGCCGCATACTGGATGTTTTTCCCTTTTCACACCATTCTTTGTAAACCCTAGAAATGGTTGTGCGTGAAAATCCCAGTAACTGAGCAGATTGTGAAACACTCAGACCGGCCCATCTGGCACCAACAACCATGCCACGCTCAAAATTGCTTAAATCACCTTTCTTTCCCATTCTGACATTCAGTTTGGAGTTCAGGAGATTGTCTTGACCAGGACCACACCCCTAAATGCATTGAAGCAACTGCCATGTGATTGGTTGATTAGATGATTGCTTTAATGAGAAATTGAACCGGTGTTCCTAATAATTCTTTAGGTGAGTATATATATATATATATATATACACTTATATATATAAAAATTACAAAAATGCATAATGTAAAAGCGCTACAGTATAACTGCAGTGAATTGGCATCCAATTCAGAGTGTACTCCAGTGGTTCTCATGAGTAATTCTGGTGGCCGATATGTAAGGTTAACTGTACATAGCCCTCAGAAACCTTAATAGCCTTGATAACCTTAATAACATTAATAATCAGCAATAAATCTCTCTTTCTCTTTAGATTCAAATATCTTGCAATATCACCGTTATTATGTTTAATGTGTTGACAAAGCTGAATCATTAATAATAAAAGACATAATAATTTATATAAATATTTATATCAAATATAAATATAATATTTCCAGTCATGTATTTAAAAAAAACAAAAAAAAAACACTGGGTATTGTACCATACTGAAAAGAAATAAACAGATTGCTTCTGTACTGTATGTGCCCATATGATCCTTGACAAGTTTAGGCATTAGGAAGATGATGAACAGTTTACAAACAGAAAGCATTGCCTCTGATTAGTCTATGCTTGATCAAGTGTGAATGTATGACTCAAAATCTAAAATAGTCATACAAACTTTAGAATACACAATCTTTACACAAGTATGTTTCCGTATTATTAAATTAACCAACCAAAAACTTTTTTTTTAAATTCAATTCACTTTCCTCTAAAGAATATTACATTTAAAAATGATTTTGTATTGCAATTTAAAAAAAAAGAATTTTAATAGATTTAACAGAAATACTTACACTAAAGCCATGGCTCTTAAGAGTATGGTCGATGAAGCGTAGCCAGGTCCATGAATTTTTTCGTTTTGTTATGTTTCATAACAGTAATGGAAATGAGAAATAATAATAATAATAATAATAATGAAAAAACTATTAGCAAACATATTTTTAGCAAACATATATTTCTTATTGTTTTTTAGTTTCACTATAAATGAACAAATAGTATGCAAACTTTCATATCTAAAACTCATATCTCTAAATAGTGTATCTATAATATACAATTATAATGTAATAAAATAATAAAAGCAAATTTTACAGTAATAAAAATAATTTTTTTGAGGGAAAGTTTAAAAATAAAACACCTTATATTTCTAACAAATAGTCTAAGTATTGTTGCACATATTTAAATAATGTGAAGAATATTTGAAATGTTACATTATGTTCATAAAATACATTTGTGCTTGGGGGGAAGAGGGTGTGCAGACTTTTTTATTTCACAGTTGCAGGGGTCCCTAACTCCACTTGTTGATGTGTATCTCATACCAAATTGCTTGAGGGCTTTATGATAGACAGCATCTAACATAAAACACAGGCAATCTGGGCAAATACAATTGTTAAATAAAATTTGGAGGTTGTAAGGTTCATCTGAATTTTGCCACGAAACAGTGGAAAACAGTGGTCCCATTATATCTGGCATGAACCAACAGCATATTTTCACAAAAAGAATATTTTACTGTACCTATAGTAAAGCATGGAGCCAGTGTAATGCTGTGGGTATGTGTTGCGGCTTCAAGGCCTTACCATTATTGAGGTTAATATGAGTTCTAAGAGGCCTTCTGTCTGTGTCTTAAAGTTTAAGCACAGTTGGGTTACAAAGCAAGATGATGGTTACAAGCTCGACCTCTGAGTGACTTAAAAGAACAAAAATTTATTTTTGGAGTGGCCTAATCAGACTAGATCTGAGGATGTAAATAGTGTAGTTAATACTTGTAAACCCTGCAATATAGCCACACTAAAGCAATTCTGCAAAAGAAAGTGAGACAAAATTCCACCACTTATTCCTCCAATTATCGGAAGTGTTCAGTTGCAGTTGTTGATGCTAAACATTGCCACAAATATCTGTTAAGTTCACGGGGGTGATTATATATAAACTAATAAACCTAAGCTGCATGTCTTTGAACTGTGGAAGGAAACCGGAGTACCTGAGGGAAACCCACCAAGCACAGGGAGAAGGTGCAAACTCCACACCCACTGACCCGAAGTGGGAATCGAACCCTCGCCTTTGGAGATGCGAGGCCACAGTGCTTTTATGGTCGATTTTTATTTATTTATTTATTTATTTTACAGCACTGTGGGTGTTCAAGCGTTCCTACTAAAGGGCTCGATGACAACGTATAAAAAAAGTGTAACATGGTAGAGTACTGGAGACAGTCCCATACAGTGTGCTCTGCCGTGCTTCCTCTAGATCAGTAGTTCTACCTGAGCTCTGTTGACTCTGTTAAATGAAACAAATGAGTCCACTGTGAACACTTCACATGGTATTTATTCCTATTCTGCGTTCAAACACCATAAAACACACATAAATACACTGACACTTGGATAGAAAATATTAACTTTTTACAACGCGAAAGGCTCGATATTTACAAAAGAACGATGGGAGTGCATTAAATTTCACGTGCTCAGAAACCGGAGCGCAAATATACAACGAGAGGAGAAAAGTTGAAGCTCCAAAACGATCCTCCCTTCCACACAACAGTTCACGCGACACAGTGTCTCATTATAATGTCTTTAGCACTTGTGGTGCTTCCACTTGCGGGTTGCTGCGGCTATGTGCAGGTCCTTCTTCAGCCAGGGGAAGAGCTGCGCGAGCTCCACGGTGCCGTCGGAGCGCGTCGTGCCCGTGATCAGGTAGAGCTGCGCGCGCCCGGGCTTCACCAGCGCATGCGCACAGCGCAGGTTCACCATCAGCCACTGCTGCAGGAGGTTGGCGGTGTCGTAAGGCAGCAGCGGGCCGCGCTGGATGAACTCCACCTTTCCCTCCACCTCGAACTCCGGCTCCGACGAGGCCACACGGCGGCGCAACAGCTTAGCTTTAACGGCTGCGGGTAAATAATAATTAAAAAAAAGCGTTATTAAAAGCGAGTCCTTGCCACCAGGATGTATCTTCTCCGATATATAAGTACCAAAGAACAAGCATAGTACCATCTAGGAACATGTTTTGTAGGTGGACATAAATAAAGCTTTAAAGATGCATAAGTAATCCTAAAGGTCCAGCTATGCACATCAAATATTTTTAAAGATGTTAATCCAACAACAAGGAAAAGTACTATTTGGTAAAACTTGGTTAAAAAAATAATTATATTTCCAAACTGGACAGCTTCCCAGCTTACATATTAAATCCCAATTCTGTATTTCTATTAACACATACTGTAAATGTACTATACATTTTATAGTGACAATGTGACCTACTACCCAATCTGGAAATGCTGGGGCTGCCATAAAAGCAAATATTTCTGCAATCTTTTCACACAAATCTGCTATAATGTTTTTATGATGTTGCTTACCAAAGTCAGTGAGGCAAAGGGCATCCATCACTGTTTTCAGAGAAGGAAGTTCGTCTACTTGAGGACATGTCTGACACACAGGATGGGGCAAATCTGGAAATGACGGGGATGATTGAATCAATGTGGAATAACACAGTGGTAGAAGTTGAATAATTTTTTTCGAATTACTCAACATTTCTATCTAGCATAGTTGAGAAGGGTAGGGAACTGACCTTTAGAGAACCTGCTGATATGCTTGGGCAGTGGGGTAAGACACATGTCATCCTGAGCAGGGAAACGATCACAGTCCAGTTCTTCTGGCCACGAGTGGCCATGGCAGGCCAAGACAGGGGCGCAGCTGTCCCTCACAGCCCGACACAGACTTCGGCAAGGCTGAATAAACCTTTAGAGAAGGTGACATTGTACTTGGTTACTTACGTACGCTTGAGCGGAAAAAATATAAAGTTGAACAGATGTATGTGGTTTAAATTAGATGAGTAGGAAACTGTGACAGTATAAGTCTAACATCAAAAAAGTAAGATGCAATATAGAGTACTTACGTATCTAGGCAGACAGGAGCGATAAGGGAGCAGATGAAGGTCTGGGCCTGAGGGTGACACCCTGTCTGCAGCAGGGAACGCCAATCATCAGAGCGTGGTACCACCTCAGTCTCCAGGCTGCTGTCACCCAGGAGGTTAGGCAGTCGCATCTCTGAGTAACCCACGTCATGGCACACACTCAGCTGGCGAGGTATGGACACACAGCGGGTGGACTGGCCCAAGTCAAAGGCCCTGATCTGGGCCACAAGCATGAAGGCAAGCAGGGTAGCGCAGAAAGCCATAGTTCCAGGGAAGAGGATGGTGCTGTCGGAGAGAAGGTCCTGTACTGAGGATGAAGCCTGGTAGACTGAAGACGGGGAAAGATCTCTTGGTTTATATACACTGAGGGCAGACTCAGCTGGGGTTGTTATCAACGACCTATCAAACAGGCGCAGACGACGCGTCAAGTAGGAGATAACAATGTGCAGACGCAGGGGGAGAGGGAGAAGGGGGGGCATTAAATAAACAATCACAGACTTAGGGTCCTCAATCCCTCTTAGCCAATTAAGTGATGCACATTGTAGAAATTTGTACATTTGTAGCATATTGTTTAAAAGACTAAATTCTCCATTTGTTTTTTAAAAACCTCAAAACATCACTGTTCAGTAAAACATAAAATTTACTCACAATGTTGAATAATTGATTATAGTAAATCAGAAATCTTTACTAATCACTACAGATGATTGCCTTTACAAATTCCTTTACAATACTCATTTTAACAGTTTATTTTGTAGAAAACAATAGAAATGTAATGCATAAGCTCAAGATATTGACTTCAAGAATGAGCATAAGCTTGCCCATAAACAGCAAAGGAGTAAAACTGTCCATTTTCATGCTTAAAAAACTAGAAGAAATCATTAAAGAAATGATGGACATTATGCACAGAAATCTTTTATTTAAAGATGTATATCTCAAGTGTAAAATAACTGCTTCTTATTCTGTAGGGAGGGGGGCTAGTGGACAGACAGGCAGTCTCCTAAGTGATGACAGTTCCTCTGTCTCCCCATGTTAATTTGAGCTTCCCTGACCCGAGAGCCTTAACCATACACCCTGTCTCCCATTAGAGCAGCCTTGTCTGCAGTCTACCTGACCACTACAACACCTTTGATCTAACAAAATAGGGAGCCATTCATATTCAAATGCTAAATGGGACACTACTTAGCCAGCGTGCCTTCCCTAATCCCTACATGAATCAGTTTACTGTCTATATGCCGGTCTTGGCTCTCATTATGTAGAGCATTGGATTATCCCACATTAGCCAACCAACAACTCTTCAGTATGTCTTAAGCTTTATGAATAATGGCTTATTCTACCATTAGAATGTTTCTGTTGCTCCAAATAACAGGGTTTATATCTAAAAGTTTAGTGTTGCTCCATTCAAACTGTGATAATTTAGTCTTATGGCCATATATAGAGGGTGGCCCAAAAGGATGAAGAATAAGGCATTTTTCCTTATACAGAATTTCATATATTATTTTCAACTTCAAACCCAAGATGTCTTTGAAAGGAATAATAGATTATCAAATAGACCCTGTTTTTCCACCAATCAGCTTTTTTTCCCCTTCGGGGTAATCTCTTCACATAGCATCAGCTTAGATACATTACTTATCTACATTCATGTATTCAGTGTGTACACTGAATTTGCTGTAATTTATATTTTTAAACAGAAATTGTCTAACGATTAAGACTTTTGGGCCACCCTATATTTAAAACTATTCTTCATTGATCATTAGTTGACCAAAGACTCTGAAGACTACTGAAAACTCAACAGGTGTTTGTAATAGAAAAGCTTTATGCCATACGTCTCCAACCTACAGCTTAAATATTGCTCTGTCTCCAATATATAGCTTTCAAGAGTCATAGCCCTTCAGTTACAACCGTTACCGTCTATATGAGAACTTTATTCCTGGCCCCCGTTTTCAGGCATGGACCAAAACTAAAGTGCTCCATGAAAGCAATCAGGCAGAGTAGACGGTGTGATTATTGTCATAACTTGTGGTGCCATTTGAAGCGACTTGGGGGGGGGGGGGGGGGGGGGGGGGGGGCGCCATGCCACTATGTGCCTTCTCCAAGTCTTCCAGTCCCTCAGTGCTTGAGTCTACAGCCCTGTCACCCCGGCCCCAGCCTCGATGGCCCCTTTACTGCCCTGGTTTAGGGTGGTGTAGACGGCAGTTAGCAAGGGGACCTAACTGGGCAATTAGAGACACAGGCCCATTTTGGAAAACAATAGAGGCCCCCTTCTTTCATTGTAATCCCCCAAGGAGCATGTTTGTCTATCTAATAGCTCTCCTGCCCCTTTTTAGGTATTATGTTTGTCTTGTTAATGTATGGCCAGTCTATAGAACACTAATGGGACCCATACAAGCATGTCTGTCAAAGCAACTGTAATTTCTTGGCCAAGTTGTCTCTGGGTGTTTTTGTTTTGTTTGCATTATGCACGTTATGGAAATAATACAGATAGTGTGGAATCACAGGGCTACAAATAAATGAACAAAACTTAATAGGTCATAAGGACTATGATGGACAACTGTTGGTATTGATTTCTATCTCATTATATAAATCAAGCAAATATTTTGACCTCACAAAACAAAAACCTTTACTAAAAGCAAGATTTTGGTTTTGTTGGTATATACCATTGGTATAGAGTTTGAAAGGTTTCGATTTCACATCAATCATGATACAAATCAGGCGATTATAGTCATGCAAAAAATAAACAATTCATGGTGTACTTCAGTGCTTTAATTATAAACAAAACAGTAATAATTACTTAAATGAATACAAAACTGATCAGTCTCAGTTAAGCGTACCAGGAACACAGAAGACCCATAAACACAAGCACACACCTGAGTGTCAGACTGGTTTCAATCAGCTTACTCACACCAGAGTTTTACTTCAAAGAGCAGGCATGCAGTCAGGCCCACTCTGATTAAAGCAGTCTCCACCTGAATCATTACAACCTATCTGACACGCTCATGTTACACAAACTGAGCTTCCTTCAGGTTAACTAGTACATAATGAAAGAATCCCAACATCTATGCAAAAAGCCTGAACACATTTTCCTTTTTTTTTTTTTTTACAAAATCATGTTTCCGACTATAAACCTGAATTGCCGTCTAAACAGTAAGCAAATTACTAAAAACATATGTACAGATCCCCATGTCTAGTCTCTTGGTGTCTTTCTTCACTCTGTCTCTACAAATAGTTACTGACACTCAATTGTCGTATCCAGACTCGGTCATGGAGACGCTGCCACACCGAGACGTTCAGACGTAGGACTGTCTGCAACTACAGACTCTCTGACTCTGAAAGTGGTCTCAAACCACACAGAGAGACAGACTTTTATGTATGAAACCAGAAACCATCATTTTAAAAATGTGAATCAGGATCAACAAAGGATCATCTAGTGCTTTCAAGTATACCTTTAAACTAAGGTGCATACAAAACGTCCCTTATCAACCTATAACAGAGGTTTTTAAAACAATGTACACTATGATGCAATGCTTGCAGGTTGTGCGACAACTGTAAGGTAACTAATTGCAAACAAATTATGTATTTAAATTTATAAACATATTTATTTATTATTTCTACACAATGATTTTTTTATAGCATATTCAGTTCAGAATTCTGCTTGAAACTCCTATTCTTTATCTTTCGAAGCAGCCCTGTGGAGGGAAAAAAAAAAAACGTAAATGATAAAAAAAAAATATGCACACAATTTTATAAGAAGTGGACCAGACGAGACCAGAATTACACTGTTTTCTGCAATGCCTGGCTCACTAATAACAAAGATGACAGCACAAGAGACCAACCTTTCAGCAGCTTGGAGGGAGACAGGAGGGTCACAGCCAAGGAAAGCACCATTCTCATATGCATACTGCAGCAGTGCATGAAAACACGGGTCCTTTAACACACACCCACACAAAATCATGATAAATTGTGTCATCCTTCACATGGGTTTAATTAATCAGACATGGTCATCTTCAGCACAAATGGTATTACAGAACATGTTTGTTAGTATTAAAGATGTGTTTTTTGAATTTTGAAAGTAAATACTACCTTGATTAGCACATGTGGGTTGCCGATGATGATGAGAAGAGCTTTTGGTCTTGTGATGGCCACATTGAAGCGCTTGGGGTTGGACAGAAAGCCCAGGGCATTCTGCAGATCATTGCTTGGTAGCTCCTCATTGGAACGAACCTGAGGATTTAGAAACGATAAATTTGTATTCAACATAAATTTATAAAAGTAATTTTTAAGACTCGCCGAGATAATTCAAAATGTCAAAAATGCAACCCCTAATGAAGACAGACCGACTCATTTTAAAGAAATTATTTGATCAAATTTTTTTTAAATGAAAGATTAGATTAGAAGACCAATCTATGGGTATCCAAGACATCCGTGAGCTCTTGTCCAAAATTACAGATCCGAGTCACTAAATAGCTTTTCTGATCCTAGATCAGTCTAATATCTCAGAAAATGAAGTCACATGTTACCGTGGAGAGGATAATGACCAAGAACTCCTGTCCCTGGAATTCCTCAACTGAGCCAACCTTAATATCAGCAAGCCCAACCCTGTGCAACAGCAGTCGAATCTTTTCCACCTGATGACAAGAATAACAGGATAAAAAACAAAAACAAATCTGTTTTTAATCAGGACAAAAACATGTATGCAACATGTGTAGAAAATACAAGAGACCTGTTTTTTGTAAGGTGCGATGATGCCAATGTCAGTAACTGCTATGGGCTTGTAGAGTTTTTTTGCTAGCTGGCAGCAGTAAAACATGGTCTGCACTGCTTCTCCAGGGTTAAACCAGGATGGGTTACTGCCCTCCCTCATCTCTGTGCCCTGTGCATGAGCAACATATTGAGTGAGATTTTGAGACTTAAAGCCACATCATTCCCGTCAACATAATTTGAACAACAAGAAAAGGCGCACTCGGACTCCGTGAAAGATGAGGGGAAACCCCTTGGTAGGAAGGCGGCTCCAGTGACACAAGGAGTCGACGACAGCTCTCTGGGAGCGTACACACAGCTCGCCACCGTAAAACAGCCGCGATGGTAGCTCCAACAACACCTCATGGGAGCGGTAGTTATATACCAGCTTAGTCACCTTAAAGCAGAGTACAACATTTCAGTTATAAAATTTTACTGAAATATCTAATAAAAGCTGTTCAATTTATATAGAACTATACATCAATCATTGCTTAATGTACGTCCTTTTTTTCTACAATGGAACAGCTATGAGCTGAATGTTTTTTCACCAGTAACGGGTTGTAGCCCTTCTCAGTGCAAGAATACAGAGGGTTGGCCATCAGTCTCTCAAGCAAAGACACTCCCAATCCAAAAGCTTCAGCTAATTTAGACTTCACTACCGGACCCAGCTGCTTTGGGTCTCCAGCCAGGACGATCTTTATGAGAAGGAAAGAACAAAAGAAATGCAGGCACAAAAAATTATTGCAAAATATTGCTGCAACAAAAATTTTAGCTATATGCTAGTTGAGATTATTGTTATTAATACCCATTTACGTTGGTTATGAATCCATTCTTTTAGCTATTTAGTTCATATTACAAGGATACGATACAGAAAGTACACAGTGCATGTCCAACCTGGCCCGTCTTCTCAAACACCAGTCCAAGAGGAATCAGAGACTCAGGCTCAGTAGCTTGACCAGCCTCATCCAAAAACACATGGGTAAAATGGCCAACACTAAGAAACCAAATACACCATATTTGTGAAATATGAACAATAAATAAATAGATTTGATTAGATTTTTAGTTATTTAGAAGGAAACCCTTCAGCCCCAAAAAACTTATTCACACAACAGTTATCATCTATGCTTTTTATTAAAACTCTCATTGAATGATGGCAGCAATGTGTAGTATTAAGTTTCCTCTAAAGATGTCATGTGACCATCAGAAGCGAGGTATACATTTTTTGGGCCCCTCTGTATATATAAAATTTTCACTAATGTACAGGACTTTTCGTTTCACTCTTGTCTCACCGTAAGCCAATTTGGTAAAACATGCCAGCACTGGACAAGGTGCTGACAACAATCCGGTGGAAAGAAGCATTTCGTACATCCTCTCCAGCATGAGAGTACTGTTTCAACACCTCAGGGATAAACTACAAGCATAAAAAGCACGAAATCATTTAGAATAAATAAAACTATCTATCTAAGTAAACATTTACAGTATCTACCACCACTTAAACTAATAGAAAGAAAAAAAAATAATAAAATCAAGAAATCTTTAAAACATCTGAAAATTTGTTTTTCTTTATCAGTGGCCATTGTAGAGACTGTAGTACCTCCTCTATCCTACAGGTGGCATTGACCCGTGCCAGGCTGGCACTTTGCAGGTAGCCGCTCTCATGCAGGAGGATGCAGATGAGATCTGCAGCACTGTTAGAAGGAGTGCATACTAAAATACGACTCCCTGGCAGACGGTAGTACACCTGCATATGCATGTATAAGTTAATATTTTGGACTGTATTAAACAAATCAATTAATGAATGAACAATTAAATTGTATTAGTAGATAAATAATACAAGTTAAAATATTGCATTTATAAATGTAGATGATAACTTTCATTTATGAATTAATGCCTGCACTCTGAAATGCCCACTCAATCTAACTTTTTTTCTCCTCCAAAAAAAAAAAAAAAAAAAAAAAAACAGGGTGTAATGAATCACAATATGACACAAAAATTTCAACAGTTAAGCAATGAGTTAAACGACTGACAAGGCAGACCAGTCATCTGGTCTCAGATTATCTGGTCAGACGGACATGTAGGGAGTCATTTAAAGGATGTGTAGGAAAACTTAGTTTCAAAAAATTAATCTTGTTCCAAGTGTCCGTTGTCATTTATTTAACATTGAACAAATATTTCCGCATTCCATTAAACACAAGGAAAACATGTCAGTCAAGTGATGAATACCTGCAGTATGGCCTCGATGAGTGTGATGGTTTTGCCTGTGCCTGGGGGACCAAAGAGCACATAAGGAGTGGGTCGACACTCTCCCCTGAGAATGCGTTTGACTGCCTCCTTCTGGGCAGGGTTTAGATTACAGTTAAAGAATCTCCCTGGGTCTGGGATGGGTTTAGTCTTTGTACACAAATCTGACAAAAAAGCACGACAGACAAACCAATTACGCTCATCCTACAAGATTTGTACTTGTTGTAATTGTCATAAGTACAGTGATTAATTAGAAAAAGTTTTTATTAAAAAAAAAAAGCATGTCTTTTACATTTAATTTACAAAACTGGATTAAATAACTTGTTCAATTACAGCCTACCTGTTTTCGTCTGTGTTGCTACAGATACCATGTCCATAGTGAGGGATGATGGCTTCCTATTGCTCTCACAGGGTTTTTCTCCATCCTAAGAACATCAGTATTATTACCAGAATATATTTTAAATGTGCATTGTGATCAAATTTACAGTTCTCACTGTTATTTAGGAAATGTTGCCTTATTTATAAGACCTTTTCATCTTCTTGGGTTGTTTTGTCTCCATCCTGTTTGGGTGATGTTTCAGGCTCCCAAGCACCTGTCCACAAGGGGCTCTGCAGCTGCAAATATCTAGGAAACAGCACTGAGCCACCAACAAGAGATCAAAATACAGATATCGCTGTATGAAAAGAATTGAAAAAAAAGGGGGGGGGGGGGATTGCACTCCAGGCTTAGCTTACCATTTTCTCCAAAGTGCTTAGCCTGTTCTAGAGCACTGTGGCATCTTTTCATAGTCAATCTGGGTTTGAGAAAATAATTGTTTGATTACTGAGGGATTATTGAGATCCAGACACAGACTTTTATCTATTTTATCAGCATATTCTTGTACAGATATGGAGTTGATTGATGTTAGGAGCATGTGTTTCTTAACCCTCAGGATATGATCTAGAGACCTCTGCTTTTTCATAAATGTTTATTTTTTTCATTCAGGATAGTCACCTGTTGTATGTAAACTCTACGTCCAAAGGCTCCCCCAGGTAGCTATTCAATAAATCTGTGTTCACCCGCAAACTCACATCCTCCTCACTGATCTGCAGGTGACAAGCAGTAAGAAACAAAGCCGATATAAATGTAGAGATAATAAGCTTTGCACGGGTTAAATTAAGCACTGAGCACATCATATTCAAAAAATGCAAACTGAAGCCTAAAGAAAAGTATAGCACCTCAATCACATAGGCGATATACTCCAGGCTAAATCCTCCATTGCAAGGCTTCTTCAGAACAAGTTTATCTCCTGTTAAGGACCACAAACACGCACACATACAGCTTTAAATCATAAAATATGCAACACTCAAAAGGATCATGACCAAGTATGATTAACAGGCGTAAACATGTCATCTGACGGAGTCTTCCTCACCTGTAAAAAGACTGGGCCTTCCTTCACTTAATCCAGGTACCTCCAGGTGCAGGTACCCTGCCCCCGTTTTTAAGATAGCACCAGTAATATTGAACTCTCTGAGTTCTCTTTCAGCCTGCAGTTCCTCCAGCCAAAGCAGGGCAGAGAACCGAGGCAACATAGAGGAAGCACACAATGACTAAAAAAAAAAAAAAAAAAAAAAAAGACTGAGATTCCCCCCCATAGAGCCTGGAAGGTGGGAAAAGTATCTGAATATGAACGTTTTATGATTTGTTTTCTGTAGTAGAGTTAATTGTTTTAAATTACATTCAGATGCACTATAGACCTTTTATACTAGACTTTATTGTGAGAATCCAGACCCTGTAAGGGTATTCTTTTACCTCCCCAAGAGCAGGTTGAACTATGAGCACATCGCTGCTAGCCTCTACACAATCTCTCAAGGCCTGTGGCACTGGATAGTTCCCCAGGAAGTTAGGTAGATGCCGTCTCACTAGTCTGAACAGTAAACATGGTAGAGTATTCATTTTCAAATACACCCCACAGAAACAAAACTCAGCCAGAGGCAGTGACTCAAACTGCACCATTGATGAAGAACAGTCCAATATGCAAAAACACACTGTACTTTTATAACCAAGAATATCCACTAACATGCTTTTGTCTGTTGGAATCATTTTGGACTCAACGCTCACCTGACTGGCGGTGCGGGAGGCATGACAGTGACCACATGACCAGGGGTCTGTGCTGGCGGTGGTTGTGTTAACACGGCTGCTGGACAGTAGGGGGCACTGGGCTTCAACAACTTCTCTTCCACACTGCTCACATCAACCTCCATGCGCCGCCCGATGGTAAACGAGGAGAAGTGCAGCAACAGCAGCTCCGCACAGCGCCCGAGGTTCCTACACGGAACACCATCACAAGCTTATGGTCACATCACCCAACAAACCAGAAAAATGTCAAATAATTCAAATCTGGCATAACATCTAACTTTGTAATGCATTTTGTAGAATTTGCTTTTGAAAACAAGTGCTTACAAATAACATTTAGTACTATTACCATTAAAGTACTTGTTTTCATTTGTACAATAATATACATGATTTTTATATTCAATTATTTGACCCTGCACACAACTTTTTTTTTTTTAAAGGTTATCCATTATAAGCAACCTTTCATTAACAGAGTACCACCATTTTTCTTTTCTTTTTGAAAGGACATCAAAAATAAATTTTAACAAAACCATGTCACAGTTACTACTACCCACAGTTTTTCATTTCACTTGGTGCTAAAAAGGTCTGTTCTAACATATTTCAGCACAGAACCATCCAGTAAACAAATCCATTTGTGATCATTTACTTACTTAGCCTGGCAGCCTACAGTGATGGACACCTTCTGTCCTGGCAATATTTTCAGATTTCTCTCTATTGCCCGCAGATTTGTTGTCTCCTCAGCATTCTTCTCTGCATCATCTGCAACCTTTTCATCAACATCCAACTCAACACTGTTTTCATGTCTTTCCTCATTTTTCTCCACATGCACAAAGGAAGGATTGGGCAACAAATAGCAGCCACGCCTTGTTATAAGGCCCCTGCCTGGTGCTCGGATGAAGCTCATGTAGGGGTTAGCAGGCATGGCTTGTTGAAGGTTGGGTTTTGATGCAATGTTAGCGTTGGCATAATGAGGCTTCAGTCCAAACGAAAACTGTTCCTCAGAGTCCCAGCCAGCAAATTCACAGCACTTCAGTTCATGGGTCTCTGAACCAGTATTGCTAAAAAGGAAAGAAATAATTTTTTGTTATTGTAAAATGAGGGCCATTATTTATAGTGGAAACAAAAATAAAATGAATTTGAAAACCAAGTTTTAAAAAAAATGGTGATGGTTTATCCAGTCACATGGTTCTTAACCAATTGTCCAATGCAAAATCTCATAACTTACTGAAGAAAGATAGGCAGCTCTTTACTCTCTCCCAGCAACAACGATCCGAATTGCGTTTCTTCACTGACTACCAGTCCTGCCTTATTTTCCAGCAGTGTCTGGATTTTAGCCTCTGGCAAGATCGTCACTGACCCATTCACACTAAAAAGCAAAAAACCTTCTGTATGAACCAAGGAATAAATGGACAAATTAAAGAACAATATCTGAGCGCATGAAGGAAGTTTCACTTGCCTGAGTTTATTAATGGGGGACATACAGAGGGCTCTCCAGCAATACAACGACTGACTGCTCTCCACCACCACAACACTCACTACATCTCCTCGTATGGGTTTGTACCCAACAGGCAACAGCAGAGAATCCAAACTGAAAAACACGCCATCTCCCACAACCCCACTACTGCCAAACACAGTCGACACACACACCTAAGAAACAGAGAAAATAAATGCAGAATTGATTTAAAAGAATTAGTAAAAATCAATCAATTCTACAAACAAAAAAAAAAACGAGGAACGGGATCAAAAGAAGTGTTTGTGTGTATACATTTGAACTGACTTGGTCTATGCGCTGGTATCTTAGTGGGGCAACAGTTCGAACCTGACTGGTCCACTCAGTGCTAATGGAGTATTCCGCCTTCACCCAGTCTCCTTTCATAGGCTCAAAACCTATAACAGGGACACAAAAATACATAAGCTTTCTTGAGTAGACTGATATTTAATATATCTGACACCATGTTATTAAAAATTCTACAGCAATGAAAACTTTCATGAAATAAGTGTTGAAGCTTAACCTTCACACAGGGCTGATCTGGGAAAATATGTCGTCTGATTTATAAAGCCACCGTCATTATCATATGATGTTACTGTTCCAATCAGAGACCGGAGCTTATTAGCATCTGCTTCGAGTGAGGCGCCGTCTCCGTCCCATGTGTCCAGCTGTCGGTCCACCTACAGAAAGAATTTCATTGACGTACTGTATATTCAAGTATTATATTAGCATATAGTGGCAAGTATGCCCACACCAAGGCTAGGGCATGAGGCAACATGCTTAATGTCATGAGGGACATTTTATAAAGGATATGCAAGATTTATGTCACCAACCCTTAATGCCCTCCACCCTCCATGGGCTCCGTCTCGAACAGCCAGAGCGTTAACAGCATCACCCACGCGCAAAGGAACTCCTCCCAGCACCACTGCAGCAGTGAAGTATACAGAATGGTCAATCAGCCCGTAATCCTGACATAGCTGAGTCACCACACCTCCTTGCATTCGCCGTATCTCCTCCATACCTAAAAATACAGGGAAAAAATGCAAATAAACAGTGTAGCATGCTACACTTACGATACATGTATGAAATTCTAAAATAATGTCTATCTGAATGAAAGATGATTATTGAGAGAAAAACATGACTATTTAGTGCTTTGAAAGCACTATAGCTGGGCCACTAGAGGTCTTTTACACTAAACAATGAATAAATAAATAAACAAATATTTTTTTTTTTCCAATTTTGTAATTACATTGGAAATTACCATTAAATATTTACAGTCTCACGTGTTGATCAGGGTTGTGATTAACAATCTGGGAGGGCCACAGAAAATTTTCAGATTTCAAACTAAGCAATGGCATTCTTAAGTTTGGAAATGTCTGATTTAGACAATTTGGATTAATTAAATCCACAATTTCTTGAATCACATGAATTCCTTAATTGATCAAGAGCTTCACAAATATTACACTGAGGATAAAATGACTGTTGATAAAACATCAGCATGTCAAGATTACAACAAACCAATAATGATCAGGATCAGATAAACTGCACAAAGCATAAAGCTGGTGTTACACTGTATAATGTGCACCCTATTTGCTGTAAGAGTTCAAAATCACACACAGTAGAAGAAATTATTGGTTTGTTAGTTAGTAATGTGTCACTGGTAACAGATTTGTCGTCACGGCAACCAAAGATTGTGCCAGTCTGAGAAAGCTTTGGGTTTTTTTCCCCCAAATCTTTTACTAGACAGAACAATAACACATATTGTATAGTTTTGCATAAAAAAGCTACCAATATAAGAATGGCAAAACTTTAACAGTACTGTACATGCCTTCTGATGCTCATTTTAAATAATGTTTGTTTATGCGACTCAACTGACTATACAAACCCAGATCACCATGACTGTTGATTAAGCAATATCACACGTGTACAGCACAACAGAATGACCTCGAGTGTGAAACAGATTTTATACAGCGGTTTCATCAACAGATTACAATTTATTCCAGGAATACATATCCTTCTGTGTCTGACGGAACTAACTCTCAGCGACTGGCGTAGCTGGTGACCAACAGGGGTGAAAGTAGCTTTAAATTCTTACCTGTACTATGTAGTGGTGGACAGTCCTGAGGGATTCACTTTATATTTCCACTTTAGACCATTAGCTATCTTTCAGTTTAAAGCTAGTGCCCTAGGGTGTATAATAGCTAGAATTGTAGCTCGCATTAGCGGATGGTTCAGAGGCAGTTTGAAATGACTTAGGCCATGTCCAAATGTAGCCAGGTATTTTTAAAAACAAAGATTTTTCTTCAATCTTACTTCAATTTTAAAAATAATTTGGTCCACACAACCCATGTTTTAACACAAAACGGAACATGCCTAATCAATAGGGGACCAATCAGAAGCCTAGACAAAACATCATTCCGGTTGTGCCAAGTCCGACCGGCTCTCGACGAAAACCGCCATCGCTGTCTGCAAGGTCAGTGTCGTCGAAGTTTTGTATGTGCAGTAGCATCAGTGAGCTTCGTAATACATAAAGTACCTCTGTTCATGTAATGTGCAAGTAACTGCGTGTGCATCTACATGCATGTAAAACGTCCAATAAGTAACGCTAACACAATCACTAGTTTACTATACTTAAGTCCATCAATGTACAAAATATCCTCATAAAAAAAGATGACATCAAATCAAGGCAAGACAATGACATAATCAGCAGACAAGGTGACATTACAACAAACCAAATTCTCTTTTCCCCCGTCCACACAACACTACTGAAAACCCCTGAAAAATCGTTTCAACGACCAAAACAGAGTTTGCATGTGGATGAAAGGCCAAATCCACAGATAAAAATCTCCATTTTTAAAATAATCCCCAGCTACGTCTGGACAAGGCCTTAGAAGCAATTATTAAGTAGACACAGCTGTTGTTTAAGATGACAATGTTATCAGACGTGTTTTCTTTTTTAAAGTGCTTCTGTAACTGTTTTTGAATGTGGGTGCTTAGCAGACAGCTGCTCTTTAGTCTTTCCAGTATAAACCTATTTTCACCCATGCACCGACTCACCAATAGTTTGTATTTGTTCTTGGCATTGCACGAGTAACTTTGGGTCAGCTCTCACATTACCGTACCCATCTAGTGAAACTAACAGCTGTATAATGTGGCTTCTCACTGGAGGACCTCTCTCGGCTCTCAAATATTCTGTCAAGTTTTCACAAAGTGTTCAATAGAAATTCGGCAAGATTTTATATGACAAGTAATAAACCTTGGAAGCCGCAGCAGCGTACGACTGATTTAATGCACAGATTTTATAGTATCTTTTTAAAAAATATATATTTCAATGACCAATATTCCTGAACATTACCAGAAATATAGAGCTGGCCCTTTTAAATTGTTGAACTGAATCTAAAAGTTTATTTTTGACTGCTTTTTCTCTTCATTGGTAATAAAAAAAACAAGCAATTGAACAAGAAATTGACAATTTTCATGCCAATAAATGACGTAGCTGGTTTGGGTTTGTAAATGAACAGGGGGCGAGATGAGGCTTTGTGTAAACGTGTTTGAGGCCTGTCTTACCTGTGCTGTAATACAAACCATCCTCTTCCTCCTCCACTTCCCTCCAGAGTGGAGAGATCAGCTTGGAGAAGAGGAACTTTGCAGCACACAGCATGTCTTTTCTCACTGTGAACACAGGAGAGGGGGGAAAAAGATTAATGAAGGCTCTAAACTGCAATAAGAAAGTTGCTAGAGGATACCAACATTTAACAAACGTGAAATTCCCGAACAGCGCGGATATATAAAGCAATATTAATATACTGATTAACCGAAATACTATATGCACAATACAATCTTTAACAATTTCAGCTCAGTTTATGACCTAATTTAGATATCTCCCTACTGTCAGACAAAGGCGACTTCGTTCACACTTTAACAGAATGGCGCCAAAAAGATTCATTAATGTGATATAGCAATGACATTCTGCTCTGATATAGACACAATACCAGGTTAATTGTACGTCTTTGGCTTACATTCATTGCAGGAATGTATTTTGTGAGACTTTTCAATGAATCGTTTCTAACGAGGAATTCATGCACTAATTAGTCGCACAGTTTGTAACAGTATAACAGTTTGTTCAGTCAGACAAAAAACTAATCGTGAGTAAATGTTAAGATTTTTGTGCACCTGAATTGAGGACGGTTTCTGACATGTATTATTCACAGCCTTGAAATAGATTTATTGATATCACTAATGCAAACGACTCCCTGAACGATTCACTGACTCGACAGGTGCAGGTCATGTTCAACGCCTTACACAAACCAGAGACATTTTTAAAAAATGACAGATAAAATATAAATTTAAAGACAAAATATATATGAAAAAAAAATCCGAAAAATATTCCCCTGTTTAAGCGCTTACCCGCTGACTGAGAGACGAGCTCACCTCGGTCCTGACGGAAATGATTCTCACTGAGTCGAGATTCTCGGTACACAAACACACACGCGCAGCTGTAAATAACTTGTATGATTCCGTGGGGGGGGATTATAATGTTTTTTTTCCCCCCACAAAGTTTCTGATGCTATATTTTACCACTTGCAGTGTTTGCGTCTAAAAACAAACAACATTTTTGCAGGCTTTTTAAAACGGTCGCGTGCAGTACTAATCACGCCCAGTAGGGGCCAGAAGAGACCATGAGTAGCAATTCCTGCTTCCAATTAACATGACTAAGCTGAATCAAATATTGAAATAGAAAACTGAAGATGTAAATGATTACTGGATTAAGGCTATGATATTTACAACCTGTCGGAAAAGTGCTGTTTCAAGGAACCCATGCATAGTCTGAATTTTCATGAAGTGAGTGAGAACCTCTAGTTCTACTCCAGTCTGAATGGTTCTGAATAGTTCTTGACAGTTGTGGTGGGAGCCTTGGAAGATGCATTGCCCGTTTAATATGCCATTAGTGAGGTTGTAACAGAACAGATTATAACGGCCATTAATTTTTTCCCCCACAAATTTCTGCTTACACAGGGTTCAAACCTGAATGACCATTCAGTTAAGTTTACAGCTTTGATAAATAAATCATTGATTATAACAACATTTGTATCTATCCATCTATCTAGGAGGCTCTGTAGTCCAACTAGGGTCCATGGAGGCCAATAATGATCATTGTATTTATTCCTATTTTTACAAACGTGGTAAAACGTATTACAACATTCACAGAAGTATTCACACACTACAGGTAATTTGGGAATACCAATTATCCTAATATGCATGTCTTTGGACTGGGGGAGGAAAGCCACAAAGCATGGAGAGAACAAGCAAACTCCATGTACACAGACCCTGGGGCGAGAATGGAACCCGGACCCTGAAGGTGCAAGGTGACAATGTTAACCACAAAGACACTGTGCCATCAACACTGGTACTAGTTGATGGTAATCGCAGACCCCTAGATAAATTTACATTTGTTTCTTGCTCATTTGTTTACAAAGGTCATATCAGTGCCCTCCTTCTGTGTTTTCATAAAGAGCTTTACTTAAGAGAGACTGATGAAGAATTTAAATTATGTCCCTTCACCTATGCATGGTAAAGTTCATTTAATGCTGGTAAATGTCCCACATTAAAGAACAGAAAGCTTTAAGACAACACTGCATCCTCCCATTTCCCATTTTCATTGTAATTTGACTAAAATCTTAGGGGACAATCTTGGCTTCTCTTACATAGATTAAGGCAGATGTTCAGATAATAACGTTAGAATGCTGTTTGATATCAGTATTTTAACCAATGCCAGAGAGGAGGATGTGTTTGACCAAGTCAAATGCCGTGTTTAAATATATCTATATATATTAAATTTAAATTAAATTTTATTTGTATAGTGCTTTTAACAATTGAAATTGTTGCAAACCAGTTTTACACAATCAAACGAACTATTGAAGTATACATGTTACATGTTAAGTTGTTTAAATTAGCCAGTGTTAAGGCATAAAATTTTATATATATATATATATATATATATATATATATATTTTTTTTTTTTTTTTCATGTGTGCCTTAAAAAAGTAAACAAAATGTGTCTGTTTTAGACACTAGGTGTCAGTATTACCTAAAACTTGAAAACAAACTCTTGAAGTCTTTCATTTTCTCCTCCTGATACTATAATTCAGTCATTCCCAAACTTAACAAGGCTGCAGCTCAATTTGAAATGTGAAAATCTTCTGAAACTCATCCAGACCTTTCATCCCAACTCATTCCCAACTCTGATCAACACATGAGATAATGGTAAATGAAGAATACCACGTTATATAAATTCCATTAATTAAACATAATTACAAAGTTTGAAAAAAATAATATTAATATTAAAAGAAAAAAGAAAATAATAATAATAATAATAATAATAATAATAATAATAATAATAATAATATGACATCTTGCAGCCCACCTGGAGTGCCCTTATGTCCCAATAGGGGGGAAACAGGTTTTGGGAAACCCTCGACAACTACTTAAATTTAGGACACTTGGACATTTCTGAAATTTCTGAAAAACATAATATTTAATTTTTATTTTACCTAGTTGTGGTTCATCCACAATGGCAGGTGGAGCAGAGCTTAATATATCTTAACTCAACATATGTTAATCTTCTTAAAGTTCTTACACACAATTCTATACATTTTTTAAATGTAATTTGAATAGTATTTACCTGTTTGGTCACCAACAATTAAGAAAACATGCTTTTTGGCGTAACGGTTAAATAACATACATTTTCCAGTGTGAATTTGCCACTGATTACTTTTATTTTTATTTTATTTTATTTTTTTCAGGTAAGTGGTTTAAGTCACATAATTGTTTTCTGTGGTCTTCTGGACCTGAGCTCACCAGAGTATTCTTTCTTTTGAAGAATTTACTACATAATTCATTCGGCAACACTTGATGTTTTTTGTATTCTCTCTGACAGGATTCTTCTGATTTTTGCGTACACCATTCAACCAATTTAAATGCAAATACTTTTAGAAGAAGATGGAATGTCTGCATTTTGGGTTTATAGTCATTATGGAAGATCTTGAGCACTGTCTTTACACTATTCTTCATTCATAGTTTGTCTTAGATGTTTTATGACTTACTGATGATCTGTCTGTAAAAAGAAATAATTTAAAAAATCCAAAAACAGTGTCAGATTCTCTAAGATATTGGAGGCTTTAGATAACTGCACAAAAATGCACTGGACTTGATGCATTTTAAAGGATTGGCAAATGGCTTTGATTAGTTTGGTGCTGTTTATTGTTCCTAATAAAAATTACTTTATGTAGAAAACAATTTTTTTTTGTGCGCATCTTCGTTTGACATTATTTCTGCATCGGCACATTTGTGCATTCCTCTCATGTGTGTAACACAAAATATTTGTTGATCTGCATTCCCTTTTGTTTTGCAAAATATTACAAACAATGGCTTTTTATTGTCGTTTCTATGTCAATGCGAAAACATTCCGTCATGAACACTAACAAAACAGTGAACCTGCCGCCTTTCCTGCTTCACAATTAAGATCGAGGACAAGGGGGCGTGTTTCCTTCAGGGTTATTGACCATTTTTGCTCGTATACAGCGGCATCTAGTGGTAGGTATTTGCCTTCACTTTAGCACGTTGGCGTGATTTAAATTACCGACCAGATTTATTCATACTAAACTCCAAATAACTTAACAAACCACTCTTTCATAAACTTGAGTTCGAATAAAGCGCAGATAAGATAACAGCTAATATAATAAAATAATTTTAATCTGAAAATATCATATCTCAAGCACACTTGAAGTATCTGTTCTGCGGCGAAAGCTTTAAACGCATGCTATAAATATATTTAATGACAAAATAAAAACAAATGATTGCCATATTTAAAACAGGCAATATGCAAGGAGTCCTAAGTCGAACCGCCCACTTCCTCCTGCTTTCGGCTCGCTTTTAAAACGCTGGCGGGAAGTGTGTGAGACTACATTTCTTTATCTGCACTTGCTGAGGAGTTGCCTGAGGCGTGTGTGTGAAGCAAGTAAACATGGTCAGGACGAAAGCTGATAGTGTTCCTGCTAGCTACAGAAAAGGTAAGTTTACTGCTTAAAAAGCAGTACAGTTGGTGATTATGAGAATAATAATTTAGTATGTCTCCCGTTATTTGTGTTTTATTTTTTGTAGCATTGTTCGTGAGTTCGGGTTCTGGTGCTACTTTAGCTAATGAGCTACCACTCAGATCCGAAGGGAATAGATATTCTTGTGGTTATAGATCTTTAAACTTTGCGTATATCTTTTGAATATTACTTTAGTTTGAGAATGGAGATCTTGCAAATAAACGAGATTAATAACTTGGTAATATCCGCCCTGTGTTAAATGGCTCTCCTTCTGTACATCTCTCTCTCTCTCCCGCCAATTTCCTTTTCATCTCATTAGTGTCAGTTAATACCGAAATCTGGAGATTACGATTAAAGACGTGGGAATGCTTTTGACTGCGTGCTCACCGTGACATTTAAGGTTAACGTGATATTAAAGGATTTTAAAGTTTTCACAAAATGGCAGCGTGCGAGAAGGACGGTGAAGATTAACCTTATCTGCGAGAACGTCGAATTTTTATTCGAAGTGTTTCTCAAATAAAACTATTATCCCTAATGTGAAGGGAGAAGGCCATGAAGAGTCGTTTATAGCTGGGTGAAGCTCAGCCTCAGGAGAAATGGCGCCATTTTTGTTTTGCAGTGAGTGGGTGGGTGGGAGGACGGACGTGGTTCAGATAACAAGCTCACGAGCTTTCATCTTGCATATAAATAAATTTGGTATCGTATAAAACATGTCAAAGTAACCTGTTCAAATGTTTAATCTGTTTCTAGCTGTTGCTGCTTCTGCACCCAGGAAGTCGCTTGGCGCCTCCAGTTCAGGGAACTCCTCAAGCAGCAGCTCTCAGGCCTCCACACCCGGTATGCTCCTGTTCACTGATCAACACCCTTCCCTTATCTCAAGCATTTTATATTACTGACAAAGCTTCACTTCTAGGTTAAGTGTTAAGCTAAGCTTGTCTTCATGCTTGCATCATATTTGTACCATACATCATTTCCTGTCATCCTGTTTGAAGCTGTACTTCTGTTTCTGCTGTAGGAAAGAGCAAGTACGCTGGTGGAAACCCAGTTTGTCCACGTCCGACCCCAAAATGGCAGAAAGGCATCGGTGACTTCTTCGGCGGTCCGAGCAGGAAGCCGGAGAAGGAGAATGTGCACCCTGTTTCTGATGATGAGGAGGCTGGAGGCAGTGGCATGTCCAAAGCACCCAGGAAGTATGTCTTGTTTGTCGGTCAGCTTAGATTTATTTCTATTTGAACAGTTGTCTAATCTGGTCTATTATTTTACTATGTTCAGGTCCAAACCTCTTCCAGATGAAGATGAGGAGGATGAATAGCTCTCCTTGTTCACTGTATTAAAACGCCTGTTGGTACATGACCGTAATGAATTTTCTTTTCTTTTTTTTTTGTAAATCTTTGTACATATTGATGTTGTTTCATTTTTGTACATACGTTTAATAAACTGTCTTTCTTTTTTTAAAGAGGTCTTTGTGTTTTGACCTGGTTTATCTTGAAAAGAAGGGCACTGGTTTAATCAAGCATGTAAAATTAGAGAACTTGTAAATAGGAAATGTTTATTATAACTAGCAGTGATCATGTCAAATGTTAGGACTGGAATATCAAAGCTGTTGTGAAATATTTGTATGAAAACATCTTTAATCTTATAAATGAAAACATGATGGTGTAGGAATTGTATAATGATGAAGCTGCAGGTGAGGATATTGTGTTTTGCTGATTGACTCATTTTAAATGGATGTGGGCATGATGTCCACTAAATGTACATGGACCTGTATCTACATACAACTTTTAAACTAGGGGCAGGGATATCACAAGGTCCCAGGTTCTCTTAAAAACCCAGCACCACCCTGTCGGGGCCTTGACCCCCACCTGATTAGATGTATAATGAGAATGTAAGTTGCTTTGGAAAAGGGTGTCAAATGGCATACATGTAAAATAAATGGTAATAGCACAAAGGTCATTCCTTTTGGAAGTTTTTAGAACCCTTTTTATGGGTTGAACTGGCAGGAAGACAAACCAATGTAATCACACTTGCTCCTCAGGCTGTGACAGTTCAGCACCAAATGAGATTCACAGTCTACTGTATCATATGGTCTTGACACCTCAACTGGCTTGAAAGCCAGGGAGCTAATTTACATAGCTTTGCCATTTGCTAGTTTGCTTTGTTTACTTTTATCTGGAAGTGACATTTTATGGCTCATATATAAGGATATGGTATGATAAGCTCATAAAGCCTAAGAAACTGCCAGTACTAAGAGCACAGGGTGAATAAACATACAACCAAACACCCTGTTTTTAATTGATGTCTGTGGGATGCTTTGAACAAATAAATCTCTACAGAAATAAGCAGCTTAGAAACACAACAATTACAGAAAGAAATAACTCTCTTTTCCCTTAAATTCTTAACTCCTGTCATAAGTGCTCCGTTATAAACAGCATAGCATCATACTCAAAGCTAGGTCTGCTGTAGAGAGTCTACTATTATCGTGTCTAGGATAGTGTTGCGCGGTTTGGGACACAGCCGATTGAGTCGGTGACCGTTTGGTTCGGCTCGTTTGTAAGAGTCGACACCTTAAATCTATTTACAAATTAGCAAGGAACTACAACTTACATAATACAATTTGAGCTGTTGATGTTATTGTCTCTGATGTGTACGTGCTTTATGAAGATCTGTAATTTGTATTTATCTCTCTACAATTGGCGACATGTATGATTTAAAAGAGCCGACTCGCTCATGAACGACATCAGTATCGCCGCTAACGGAACAATAACACCCCGCGTGTTACCCGGATGAGCTGCTGCTCCATAGGCGGAGCTGTTCCGGGACTGAGAGCCGCTCACAGAGCAGAGAGAGAGAGAGAGAGAGACTGGGCAAAGGAGATACTCATCTGTTCAGGAAGATGTTCCAAATATATATCTGCAGACATTCATTATTGTACGTTTTAAACAGTACTCGTTGACACGACGGCTAGAGGATTGTACTGTCGCGGAGATGAAGTGAGCAAAACGACCTTGGGTTTTTAATTTTAGGTAAGAATTGGAGTTTACTTTTCAATGAAGCTGAAATGCTCCCTGTGTGTGTGTTAGCACAGCTGAGTGTTGGGCTGCTAACTTGAGAGCTAGCCAGCAAACAAGCTGACCTCTTCTTGTTCTTTTTCTTCTGCTGAAAGACCTGATGGATGTGACCGGATGAGGAATCTGAAATGTCCTGCGGTGGTGTGTTTCATGTTTAGCCAACCTGTTTGTTTGATTTGTGCCCTCTCTACCGGATGCTGCTTTAGAGAGATGGAGCTGATTGATGACTTTCTAGCTGTGATGGAGAGAAGAGCTGTGTGTGTGTGCTGAGGCTGAGAGCTCATCTACTAGAGATTCTATAAATATAATATCAGTCTGGATTTCAGCAAGATGTCTGATGCTAAGCAGTTAGCGTGCGCGCGCGTGTGTGTGTGTGTTTCCTCTTGACATTTTCCTCTTCACTTTGCCCCCACCAGGCATTTACCCCTATCCGGTATGTTGTGTTAACCAGGTCTAGTCTTTTTGACCTGCATTGTTTTGGTGTGCCCTGTACACAGCCTTTATTTACACAGCCTGCTTTACTCTGTACACAACCTTATAAACCAGTATGATTGATGGCACTGCAGGTGTAGCTCATCTTCTGTTTATTCTTCTGAAACATTTCCCATACCAAGGCCATGATGTTCCAGAGACGTTATGTTTGTCACGTTTATCAGGAAAGATGTTCACAACTGGATTTCAGCGCATATATATATATATATATAAGTAATGCTCCTAGATGATTGTAGTTTACATGAACCCAAGTGACAACAAGTAACAAAACTTGTAATGTTGTGATACTCCTGAGAAACATTTTCCTGCCTTTTATACTTTAGAACTCCATGCTTGAATCTCCTGGCACAATACACTTAAATAAGCCATTTTACATTTAAAAATGTTTTTAGTTTCATTTTACAGTTTCTGGAAAAAAAACAGTAACTGATTTTGATGACTCATTCTGTACTCATCCAGGTTGTGTCCAATCAGATTCCAATACACAAACTACATGTGCAGCTAGCTCCTTTCAGACATGGGTTGTTTATACATTTTCAGGAAGCTACAAAACTGAAAGTTAATTCTCCTTGGGTAAGGTTTAAATGTGCGTGTGTGTGCCTGTGTTCATTCCCCTTCCAGCTTCCTGATCTCATATAACCTCATTACAGAAACATGCAAACTGCACTTTCCCATAATATGTGAAATTTGTATTCAGGACAATTTTATTTAAGTCACTTATGTTACCTGTCAGACTTTTCCCTGTCGCTCGAGGGGAGCCAAACATACTACTGAGGGGAAAGGCAAAAAAAAAAAAAAAAAAACATGCTGTGGTCTGGAACCAATTTAAGGTGCGTCTCCCCCGACCTCCACCTCACAAACCCCTGCTCTAGTCAACGAAACACACTGTTTTTAGTACAACTAGAGCAACTGTACGATGTAATCAGTTATGCAATTTAATCGTCATTTTGATTGATTTCTGTTAATTCTGTTGATTATGAATCAATCCACACTTTAAAAACAATTTCGGTAAACCAACAAATGTTAAATGGTCTAAAATTGATGAATTCAGTGCAGAAAATATAAAGCTCTTGCACCATCTACAAATACTTGTGGTTTGCAATACTATCGATTCTGTCGAGTTCATGGGCGGTTGGTGCAATACCGCACATAAACTGGACTGGCATGTATAGCATACGATTAAAAAGAAATAAGATTTTCGCTTTGTATGTGGCATAACATTTAAACAACCACAAACCACCAACTGCATTAAAAAAATTTTAAAAATCACAATGCCCACAAATCGTCTACGTGTGTGACCTGTGAGCTCTAGTCACAGCAGACAAAATGTAATTGAGGAACAGTAGACAGCTGAAAATATGGTCTCAACACTTGGTTGTATTACGTTTAGCTACTTTACTATAACACAGCAGCCCTGTTTACATATTATCTGAGTTTAAGTGATCAGACGGCGCATAATACAGGTGCGGTTTGAGACAAATGTGTCTTAAAACCCGATCGCTCATACCACATTCGGAGGTGATCTGGGTCGCACCCTGCAACGTTACGTTTGTAGTAGTAGTTGATGCCCGTTACAGGTTGAATTTTGGAAAGAGATTTAATCATTTTGTGCATTAAAATGAATTGATTCTCTATTAAGATGTACCATTATGGCATTCGACATGATACGATGATGCAGCAGAATTAAGAATTGCCTGAATATGTGATTTAAAAACATTTAGCATTATAGAGTACAAGTATAATAACTGAAATAATGACACTGTGTTTGTGTGATCCATACAGACCATTGGTCCAGGTATATAAAAACAAAGCATGGTGAAGCTTTCACAGCTTTGTATAAAGCTAATGCTTTACCCATTCTACTGTAAGCTAGCCTCACTCTTCCCCTGATAATTTCTGTGAATATTTCACCCCAAATTCTGGTTCATTTTGATCAGTAAGAACACAATCGTTCCAGGCTAAGGAACTGTGCTCAAGTCCACATGAAGAGGTGGTCTTGGGCACAGTACAGTGTGCTCGGGCAAAATTCAAATATGGAATTCAGATATGGAAGCCAATTGTACCTGAGATTGCTGTTTAGACACCACGTCATCATTGTCGTATGCCTGTTTTGAAAACTGTGTGCAGGTAGCATGCTACAGTCTCATCATCTGACCTAAACAGCCATGACTGATCACGTAGGAAGGCACATGAGTGATACTCTTGAAATTTTTTCTAAATATCAATAACATTAGGCATAGGCTAATTGGCTAAGGGATAACTTCCTTGTTTTCTTCTTTTGTGTTTAATGTCAGCTCACAAAGCAAGTAGGTGCATACTGCCACCTGCCATATCGGAGTGTGAAAAATACAAGTGTACCCTAGAATGGAAAGCAAAAAACAATGTGAACGCTGACGGGAGATGGGGGGAGCAATCGTTCCTGTGTATGGTACAAATCAGTCGTGATTAATGTGAAAACGCCCTTAGACTTTTGCAACTCACAGTTGTGCTATGCAGTACAGACCAGACCTCAAAGATATATGGTGAATCTTCTACATGAACTTCTCCTGCTGTTGATTTAAAGCCATTTTCCTTTTTCTTCCTCCTGCATACATACATTAGTATGTCATTGTATCAGCTTGTGAAAACCAGCATGCTTCAGAAACCGAATCACTCCCGGACCCTATCTTGATTTGTGAAGAAGAGAAAGCTCCTGTTCAGAAGAGCGAATTGATTGAGTTATTATTTATTTTATTACACCTCATGTAATATAAGCAGTCTATTTCTAATGAATATTCAACTTTATTATGTGGGCTGTTGAATGTGTTGCACAGAAGCATAAAAACTGGGACCCTAATATTGAGCGATACGCTATGCCGCATTGTTCCGCCCAACAAAAAAAAAAACACTGGCCATGTTGAGTCTCCACTTAACCTGGTCAATGAGCTCTGCTTGTTACTGTACAAAGAATCAGCACCTTTGTGGGAAAAAATGGCACGTCTTTTTAGTATTGCTTCATTAAAACACTATGAAGATCATAACACATGCTGCAATGATTTTGTTAACACATTGCTTTGAGGTATATGTGTGTATATGTGTATATATATATTTCTGCTGTAAAGTCAGTGACTATGCGCAGATAAATCTCCAGACAAGAGTTGTATGTTGGACATTTTTCTACAAAAACAAACTTTCCACAAATTATTTGTGTTCTTGTTGTAAGCACTCGAATAGTGACTAGACGGTCAGATATTAGCTTGTCTTAATCGGTCTGATTTGATTTGAGTGATTGATTTTGGAAATGTCATCTGACCAGTGGGATTGGCTAGTATTTTTGGGTCTAGTTTTGAAATGACCTCGCTGCTTATGAGATGCGATCAGAGACTGAGTGATCACTGAAAACACTTTTGAGACACATGAAAACACTACATGAGATTAATGCACTAAGATACTTTAATGGAGCTTAAGACTTTAAGCCCTGAGATCTCGTGTCTCAACAGGGCCTTTGAGTCTGTCGGGTTTTACATGTGGTGTCGCACATGTTGAATGCTGTTGGTTCTTGTGGAAATAAGTCTTTTGACATGGTGCTTACCTGACCTCCTGTTTCAAAAATAATTCAGCTTACAGAGCTACATTACAATTACACAATTTTGCTCAGTTGTGAAGACAAATAAAATGGTGCAAGATGAAAATATTTAGCCGTATATGTATACAAATATAACTTGTGTGTCTTACATGTTCATGTACACAGGATGCAGAGACCTTAGTTTATTAAAGGCAAGCAGTAATGGAAAGAGCTGTGACTAAGTGTTAGACGTATGCAGTGGTGATTACCGGCAGTGACAGTATAATTTTACTGCTTAAAGGATTTGTGCAGTCTGTGATTGAGGAAGGTTACAGTGTAGGTTTTTGATCTTGGCTTGTCTGCTACCTCAGCTCTGAAGGAACGATATCATCCAAAACCCAGTCCTGATTGTTGCGTCATTTTACTACAAAAGTGAAGCATGTGACGCAAACAAAGAAAACCTTTTGTCTGTAACGGGTGAACCACACAGTCAAGCGCCTGCTGAATCCATCCCCTCAGATGGCTTACTGTTGAAATGACCTGAAGTTCAGCGTGATTGGAGCTCTGGCTGAACCTTTTAAATCTTTGAATAATACATGATCTCTCTCAGATTGAGTGTCTGCGTCTTGTATGATCTGTGAGCTGTGGTGGTGCTCTACATGACCGCCTCATGGCGGGGTTTATTTACCAGTTTTGATCAATAGGCAATGAGAAAAGCTGTGTATTGGGTGCTCAGTGTGTGAGCAGTGCGTCTGGGCTCCAGCCATGTTTAGAAACCAAGCCACATCAGGATCACCATTCAGTCTGGGTTAGTTGGATCAAACGTCTCAACTTCTCAGCTCCAGGATTACACGTTTCATACCCTAAATTAGTGACAGGTTGTGTCTCATCTCGTGACTCAAATGCGTTTGTGCTGTCTAATCCAAAAATGTTCTAAATAATGAATGGATTTTCTGATTCAACTTGTTAAAGACGATTTAAACAGATTACGAACCATAAATTCATTAGCTAACACACTGTAAATGCATGGTCTCTTTTTGTTGCTTGTAAACCTAATTGACTAGGCTAAAATGATCAGCAGCAAAATGTCATAGCCTACAGTGAGTTAATTAACTACATTAATACTGATTAAGGGAAACAAACAAGTTCATTATCCTCTTCTAACAAAGTTTATAATGTAGCATTTCATGGTTTTGCGCCCTTAAAAAAGTCAGCTCTAGCTATGAGTTGAGGTGTTTTGTCCTCATATCACACTTCAGGCCAAAATGTTTGTTTTCTTCAGGTAACTAAGTGAGGTAGTAAGATTGATGCATGACTACGCTTGCTCAGGTTCATCAATATTTTTATATAACTGATTCTGAAGAGATGCTTTGCTTCATCATCGCGTTGTAAAATAATTTACACCACATATCGAACAGTGTGTAGTGCAGCAGGTGGTGGACGCCAGAGTTGGTATAGTTGCCCAGTAATTTGTCTACACCTAGGAAATAATAAAACAATCTAACGAAGACATGCAACAGCAGCCTAGCATGCTGCCCAAGTTCTAATCTATCACTGAGATGGAGAATATTAGGAAATGAGTTTGTACCTGTATGGTTTGAAAAGAAATCTTCGGCTTTGAATAATTAACAGAGTGCTTAATGTAGTGCACACGTAGGACATGTGATGAAAAATTAAAAAGGTTTGAAATATGCATGGTTAACATGTTAAAGTGACTCTATAGCTAAAATAAAAAAAAAATGTAGACAGTGATGTAACTGGTTGCTGGTGGAGCCCTGGGTCAGCCTCTCATTTGGACGGTTTTGCACAGTAAACTGTCTCCCCTGTAAAAAAAAAAAAAAAAAACACGGGTAACTTCAGATTCAACTTCAGGGAAGGCTTCAGATACCAAACTGTGAATTTTGGATTTACTGTTACAGTATGTCACACAGAACCCGATTATCAATGTTATTATCAATGTTATTATCAACTCAACTTAGTGCACATATAATTGTTGGAGTTTTTTTTAGGTCACAGAAGCAATCTAAAACAACAAAATGATGACCTGAATCCATGCAACAAAAAATTTATTTCAATTTAATTAATTTATTTTGTGCTCAGTCATGTTTTTATATTGGTGGCATCTCCATGGCTTAGAGGTTAGCACTGTCGACTTGCACCTCCAGGGTCTGTGTACGATTTCCGCCTATATGTGCATGGAGTTTGCATGTTATCTCCATGTTTGGTGGGTTAGGCTAATTGACGTTCCGAAATTGCTTGTAGTGTGTGTGTTTGTGTGTCCTGCAATGGATTGACACCCTGTGTTTTTGTTTTGCTAAGTAATGCTGTATTATTATTTTCAAATTAGCATTATCGAGCACATATGAGATTTTCTTATTAGTACATGGTAAAAAAATATTTGGAGCAGGGAGAAGAGGACAATAAGTCCAGGACATATCATGTTCAAACCTCATTAGAACCAATGACTAGAGTCAGCTGAGGGAAATAAATAAAATTCATGTTTCCCATTGAATATACATTAAATGGAAGTTTCTTTAGTTCTGGCTTTACTCTCTATAAACATTTGTAATGTTTCTCCTTTTCTATAGCACTTTTTCTTTGTAGGTAAAAGTGAAGTTGTTTTTTCTCCTATAATTTTCTCTTATACGTTTGGTTTTTTTCTCCTTTTCACATTTACCACTTCCTGATTCAGTCCACTCTTTTGCTGATTTCTTATCTTAATTTTTTTTTTAAAGTGATATAACTTTAAAGTGAGGCAGTAATGTTGTGTGATTATTTATGTTCACATTTGCTATAAAATAAATACCTTGTATTTTTATATATATTTCTACTTGTAATACAGCTGGATTTTATTTATTTTCTTTTATTTCTGTTGATATTTAAGGTTCAGGCTCTAACCGATCATAGTATGGTGTGTTAGAGAATATTATTTATAATCTCTAAAAGACATCCTGTGTTAATATTACCTCAAGCAGTATATTGTGGAAACTCTGTCTGGGTGTATGTTGTTATAAAGCAGGCTATGACACTACCTTATAGAGGAAGTTTAAACACGACCAACAGTACAGCTTTAACACTGATACTGCATTTATAATATTTATTCATCGGCCATTCACTAACTCTTTTTGTAAGAGAGTGGGGAAAATTTCATTTCCTTTTGAAAGCAAAAAAAAAAAAGAAAAAACATCAAGAAAACAAAAATGCAGATGATTAATAGATGCTACAGAGATTCAAACTCATTCTTATTGAAAACTGAGTGTGTTTTCAATAAGAATGAGTTTGAAAACACACACACACACACACACACACACACACACCTTTATTTCTGAGTGTGTTTTCAAACTCATTCTTATTGAAAACACACTCAGAAATAAAGGTGCCAAACTGTACTTTAACCTTTTTTTGTTGTTGTTGCCAAATTGGTTCTATTAGGAGGACCTATTGTTTGTATTTAGCCAGGAAGATGCAATTATTAATGCTATATCCTATTCGTGTTTCCATGTGAAATATACATACAAAACATGTAAAAAGGTACAAGAATTGCCACAAGCTTCAATGAAGATTACCGGAGTAAAATTTTATACAGTACATGCTCATAAATTCACTATATTGCCCAAAGTATGTGGACCATCAGCACACCAGACGAGCACCAGTGTTCCGACCATCATACTATTTGGTTCTTTGCCTAATTTTCTGCCAGAAGGTTAGAAGCACATAATTGTACAGGATGTTCTTGTACGCTGTAGTATTTCACTGGAACTTGGAGGCAGGGGTACAGCAGTTCACCAGGTAGTTCTCTTTCCTCACATCTCCATGGTTGGGAGTCCCCCGACACAATCAGTTCAAGGACTTCAGCAGTAATCTGGTTCCCATATGATGGGTCATGAGGCTGCATGTGTGCCTTTTCTGCGACAGTTTGGCTCCCTATCCAGGGTGTCCGCCGCCTTGATCTCTGAATTCCTCGTGCTAGGATTTATGCCCTTGTGACCCTTCAGAGCGTCTGTGTGTGTATGTGGAAAAATATGTGCCCAAATCTGTTTCAGCATGACAATGTACAGTATCTCTGTACATACAGACATGGTGTGCTGACACTGGATTGAAAGAACTTGAGTGATTGAATCAAATGTCTCACTGAACACCTTTGGGATGAACTGGAACACTGACTGCCCCCCAGGCATCCTCCTCACTGCCTGATCACACTAATGTGTGGCTGAATGCACTGAAATACCCATAGCCGCACTCCAAAATCTACTTAACAGAAGATTGGAGAGTATTATGATTTTAATACTTTAATAGAGTATTTTATTTAAATTCTGAATTGTCTTTGTTCAGGTAATTCCCAGTCTCCTCAAAACTAATGCTGCCTAATCTGTTGTACAATTAAAAATTATTTAAACATTATTTTATTTAACTATATTACACGTTTACATAAAGATTGTAAAGACCTTGAAACCAGGTACGAGGAAACACTGAATGATGTAAATGCCACTTTCAGTGATTAAGCCATCAGCAAAGTATAATTTAAGTTATATGTCTAATGTGCCAGGTTTTAATGTTTAGAAACTGTGAAAGAACGTTTTTTTCCCCCTTGGTAATAGTTTTTCTACAGCAGTAGAGGAAACACCTGAATTTTTTTTTTTTTTCTTCTCCCAGTTGACGTTGCTCAGACTTTTACCAAAGAGGGGGGGGAGAACAGTTCACTGAAGTTGACAAGATATGGACGTGAAATACGATGGTGATTATTTTTGCTTTTAATTGACTTTATCTAGCTGAACTTTGAATCTGCAAACCTCAGCCCTAGTAGGTGATCAGAAACACGAAGGTGTGGCTGTGGTCTCTTTAAAATCCACTTTTTTTTTTCTTTTTCTTTTTTTAAAGACAAAAATAATGACCAAATAATGTCTCTGGCAATCATTACACTTGCTTTTGAGTTGTCCGTTTATGTGTTTCTTTCAGAATCCTAGTGTGAAGCATCAAGAATGAGTGAATGCTTGTAGGAATTATCTGTATGCAGTTATCGTTATAACCAGAAGATTACATTTTGGAATTGATCCAAACAGGGTCAGGTTCACTACAGTGTCTGAATTAGTGTTAATCTTCAAGAGCTTTCTTCCTGTTTGATGGATATTTAATGACATTTCAGGCAGGTAAATTAGTAACACGAAGGAGTCGACTTAGCGGTGGAGGACTCTCCCACTGACGTTGTGATGACACTCCCCAGAACATATTGTTGTTTCATGCAACTTGATGGTATCATGTTACTCTACATGGCAACAGAAGAAACGGTGGTGCGCGACACACTGACATTAGCCAATGACAGCTGAATCATTTATAATCCCTAGTTAGCATTAGCTGTTGAACATTATAACAGCAGTCATGTCGTCTGCCATGGTTCTAATATGTTGACGTTAAATTGGCTTCTTTGGGTTTTGATGGAAAAAATATCTTTATGAAGGATCAAAAGTTTCTGTTGTTGCAATCCTGAATGTCTGATGATTTCAGGTTAAAAGAGCCTTTTGTCCTTCTTTCATGATCGATTCTTTGAATATGATAATTTATCATTTCGGATGTCAGAAACTCACTAAATGTTCCGGTCTTCAAATAAGCAACTAAATAATTTACATTTACTAGTTTGTTGTAGAATTTATTGTTACAGGCTACTACTGTATACTAGTGAAGCTAAAGATAGTGTCCCACACGCCGTGAGGAGAGGCTCAGGGAGATGTGATCGCATTCACAATAAAGTCAACACCTTCTCATGAGCTTCATGAGTCACTACACAGGAAAACAGTTAGCCACATCCCTGATGAAAAAAAAACATGCTCAACTCAGTTAAACACACTCAGCATTGCAGAAGTTCCCCACTCGAGTTTTCTGAACTGCCAAGGGTTTGCAGCGGTCATGGTGCTTGTCAGACTGATGTTTAATCAAGTTCTTTTGATGGATGTTTTATTGTGAAAGGATTTTTAACGGAATTTGCATGCTAGTTTTGTTGAGACTGAGGCTGTTTATGGTTAAGGTGAGAAACATGTCCAAACACACTGCTTAAGCTTGTAGGGAGCTTAATGCCATCTTAACATAATGTTGGCTTTGTTAAATACTCATGCATGCTGAAATTTATTTAAGTAAGCTATTTAAAAATATATTTGAATACCTTTTGCCAAAATTCTCTGTATAATTGCCTTAAACACACACAGGAAGAATTTCCACTCTTAAGATTAAATAAACTACTTATTTATTTGTTTGTTTGTTTGTTTGTTCCTGACATTTAATAGATTTGGGAAAGTCTTGATTTCATGGTGCTCATTCTCCATGACTTAAGCTGGTTATCTGTATTATGACGATGATTTGGATTTTGGAGATGACAAACTTTTTTGTGTGTGCAGGTTCAGTATCATCCAATAAGAGGGGCTGGCGTGTGGTTCCTGATTCCGCTATCCCATGCCCACAGTGCCAGATTGAGGTGCTCTCTCAGGGGCCTCTCTCGCTCTCCCGGTGCCCAGAGCCATGGAGCACACGCGGGAGAAGGAGAGCGAGCGGACGACACGTAACACTAAGACCGCTCAGAGCCGGGGCACACACTCTCGTCCATCTGGCTCTGGCTCGTCTGGTGTGCTGATGGTCGGCCCAAATTTCCGTGTGGGAAAGAAGATCGGATGTGGAAACTTTGGGGAGCTGAAGCTTGGTATGTTTTAGGCTAGTACCAAACTAGTGTGACTTGCTAGACAGCTCATTAGCCAGAAAGGATGACTAAGCAACGTCTGTAATTTCTGCCGTAACAATGTTCATATCTGACACGAGGTAGATAAGGTTCAGTTGCCCAGACAGGTGTTCAGGAGTGTTTGGGGGCATCCTACTGTTTTGGATAAATTTTTGCATATACAGTGCATCTTAAAAAATTGGTGAAAAAAAAGTGAAACTCTCATAGTCTTGATGCCTTACATGTAAAATTAAATATAAAAAAAAAATTCTTAAAAAGGAAGTTTATGCACTCCGTACTTATCCTGGGCTCATTTAGCATGAATTACTACATCAGATTGGGTTAGCACTGAGGTGATCAGCCTGTGGCACTGCACACTGTGTTATTGAAGACCAGGTTGCTTTGATGGTAGCCTCCAGCTTGTCTGTATTGACTGGGCCAATTGTGTTTTTCATCTTCCTCTTGACAATGCCCATAGATTCTCTCTGGGGTCCAGGTCGGGCGAATTGGCTGGACAATCAAGCACAGTAATATCATAGTCTGTAAACCAGTAGTAGTTTTGGCACAGTGAGCAGGTGCTCTGTCCTGCTGGAAAAGGAAATCAGGATCCCTGCTGCTTGTGCACTGTTTTCTACCAAACGTTTCCCACTTTCCATGCATATGATTCATAACAGCAGTCTACAAATAGCTACCTCTTTCACTGATGACTTTCTGTTGCTTACCTTCCCTGTAGAGGGTGCCGATTGTCTTCTGGACAACTGTCAAGTCAGCAATCTTTGCCATGATTCTGGTTGCGTGTACTGAGCTAGACAGTATTTATAGTATGTAATCATTAAAATTATAACAAAGTCTTGAAATATTACACTTTACATGTAATGAATTTAAGAGTTTCACTATTTAAATTACATTACGAAAGAACATTAACTTTCATAGGTTTCCTTTTATTATTTTTTAGATGCACTTTATGTTTTGATTGATATTTTTATTAAAAGACTGATTCAGTTTATCTAACCATTTTTGCACTGTTATCAGAATATCAAGCAAAGTAAATCAATCAATCCAGAATAAATCCTTGCCCTTTGTAGTTAGTGTGGTTGCTCAACATTATCATTCTTCTTTAAGTGTTATTCTACCTGTTTTTGATGCTGCTTCTGCTTCTATCGCTTTTGACAAAATGACTGTGCTCCAACTTTGTTGTGTTTTCAGTTAGGTCCCATGGGGTGCTGGTTACAATGCCCCCAGCCATTCTGTTGTTACTGTCATTTCTCCTTCTTCTTTTTCTCCATTAAAATGACTGGACAAACTTACAACCTCTCTAGATTAAACTACTCATTCTGGAATTGACATAGCTATTGGAGCTGGAGCTATTAACATTGTTGTGTAGTGTCACTAGTGGAAAGGGTCAGATGGCTTTCTAAAGGCAGTGAAAATTGTTTTGTCTTTTTTTTTTCTTCCACAGTACACCAGCCACAGGACATCTAGGCTGTTTAGATTACTTTGGTTCAATATGAGTAGTTTGGTGTTATATGCGTATATACAGTATGTCTTTTTTTTTTATTTTTATTTTTTTAGACCCAGCATGGAGGAAGTCGTGCACTGTGTAGTTCTGTTTTTAATTTCTTAGTCAATTTGAGGTACACAGGAGCTCTCTTCTCTTTGGTGCAGAATAGATCTTGTTGAAATGAAACATAATTCAGGGCTGTTCAACAGGTGGCCTGTGGCAGGATGCAGTAAATTAACAGAACATGTAGAGAAAGAAATCATCAAACAAGGAATACCTGATATATGAACTTTATCATGGATTTGTTGTAGGACGCAGCAACAAGCCTTGAGCGTGCAAAAAAGGTTTGGGAGGTGAGGCGTAGACAAGTGAAAACTTGCACCCAACAGAATGTCATGTTTATGAACTTTTCCCTTTAATGAGTTTCTGTTCCGTCATTTTTCGGTATGTATGCCATTGATGGAAATGGATAAAATGGAGTTATCTAAGGCATACAGTACTTTTGATTTTGATTTTGATTTTTTTTTTTTTTTTTTTACTTTTTTCCAGTCCATTTTAATATTTAGCTCCTGTATTTTCTCCACACTAACAGTTGTTTTGTTGTGTTTAGTAAAAAAGTGAGATTAGTCGATTAGAACATCCATATGCCAGGTCTAGTAAAAGTTAAAGGCCAGCCTAAACTCAGAGCCACAAGCCAGCTTAAAAGATATAACAGTTTATTTCTGCTTACTTTCAGGTAAGAACCTTTACACCAATGAGTATGTCGCAATAAAACTGGTAAGTAGCCAAGAAGTTCTTCCATTTTACAAAGCTGAAGACAAGGGCTTGAGAATTGGTTGCAGTTGTTAGATTATCAGTCATGCGCAGGAAATGTTCAATAGTTATTTTCTTCTTATTGGTCGGTTTTTCAACCAGATCATTTAAAAGTTTACTAGTGTAATATGAATTCCCTCTGAATGAACTTTTTCATTAGTGTAGTATTGTAGAAAGAATAGCGATGCTGCTGTGTGTGAAGGTAGATTTTAATCTTGCATGTACTACTATGAGGTTACCAAATAGTTATCTTTCTCCTGGTTCTTATTCTTGTTGTACAGGAACCTGTGAAGTCAAGGGCGCCCCAGCTGCATCTGGAGTATCGCTTTTATAAAACCCTCGGCAGCACAGGTGACTAATCTCTCTCTCACACTCGCGCGCGCGCGCACACACACACACACACTCACACACGCGCCCTTCCCTTTTTCTCTCACCTAAAGCAACACACATGCACTAATTGTCAAACCTCAGTCTCTCTTTCCCTATACAGGCACATGTTTATTTCAATTTCCAAAATTATTTCAAAGCGTTTAGTTTCAGCCCTGTAACCTGTAGCGTTTTAATTTCAGCCCTGTAACCTTTTGTAGTGTTGCATCATAATGTTGATGGAATGGCAAGGAGAGTGCTGGTTAATGATCAAAGTTTGTGGGGAAAAAAAATTGCACTCTTAAACAAATTGAGTCATTTTAAGTAGGAGTGTTGTATAAAGAAACACTTCTTTCTCATGCTCTATTTCTCTCCCACTTTTACACGCACACACACATACACGCACTGAAATTCTTGCAAGCCCAGGTGCCAACAGCAGCCTTCTCCCTGTAGTGTTGATGAGACACATACTCATTGTGCTGATATAGAGTGTTTCTGCTAATAGGAGAATGTGTATAACATGCAAGTGTGAATACAAAGAGCCTCTTCTTGTTTAATATCAGTATTGTACTTTGCACTGTCTGTAGTAATTCCACTGCTAATGTTTGCTGTGTCTGTATGTTCCATGTAACGTAGTGCCTTTGAGACTAACCTTTGAGTAATGCCACATTTAGGTCAACAGTACAAGATTGCATCTGAGTGTTCTGCAGTTGTCGTACACAGGAAGCTTAGTTTGCTACCGTGGCTATGCTGTAAAGTGCAACTTTTTTGTGATGCCTTTACATGATCATGCTTACATTATTGTTGAAGATTGTAGTTTAAAAAAATGAATTTCTCCAAATTTCACGATCTTTAACAAAAATCCTCACAGCACATTGATACCTAAAAAAAATAAAAGTAAATAAATAAAAGGATTTAATAAAGTATGTACTTGCCAGTCAATGTATATACCAGCTCATTCATGTAGTTATAGAAATCAGCCATTCAAGAAGCAGCATCACACCAGAATGGACAAAATATGTGATCTCCGTGACTTTGACCGTGACATCCTTGTTGCTGCCAGATGGGCTGGTTTAAGTATTTTAGAAACAACTGATCTCAAGAGATTTTCACACACATTGTAAGTTAGTAAAGGATTTGCACAGAATGGTGAACATCAGTTCTGCCATGGGAAACACCTTGTTAACGAGAGAGAGGTCAGAGGAAAATGACAAGCCGAAAAACTACTTTTTATCGCCATGGTAAAAAGAAAAACATCTCAGGATGCGTAACATGGTGAAGTTTAAGGCAGATGAGCAACAACAGTAAATCATATCGGGTTCCAGGCCTGTCACTCAAATACAAAAAGTTTTTAAACCCATAACTGCATGGTTTTCTGAATGTTTCTGGGCCTGTATTCACAAAGCTTCTTAGAATTCTCTCAGAGAGCTCTTCTCTTGGATTAAAATGTCCTAGCTGGGAGAACTAAAAGCTAAATATCTTAAAGTTAATTAAAACAGCCAAATGTTGAAAATGTCTACTTTTGAAGCAACCAGTTTCCACACAGTAGTTACTATATTTAAGTTTTTACATTTATTTACCATACTGGTTTTATGAAAATGGCTCACATTTGACCAATTTACATGATTTCAGAAGAGTCTGTTTAAGTTGCACTTTTGGGTTGTACAGTATGTATGAGATGAAAGGAAGTAAAAGAACAAGAAAACCAAATTGGACAGAAGAGCAGTGTTTACTTTTAGCTTTAGGTTCAGTGTTTGGAGAATATTTCTTCTTTCTGCCATTTTGCAAATCCTCCTCTCCACTCTTAACAATTTTACTTTAGCAGCTGTTTTTAGGGCTTAGATGTTTCAATTATATTTATCTTTACTAATATTTGGTCCAAAATTTAAGGGGAAATTCTAAGAAAGTGTATAAGTATTTTCTTAGAATTTTGTCACTAGGAGCAACCTTCAGGCTTAAGAAGTTTTGCATTTAACTGAAGACCTGTATCTGGTTGGTTGGTTGGTTGACTGTTATTGTTTTTGTTTTCTTTTTTGCATTGAACTGCTGCTACATGATTGACTGATTTGTAAGATAACATGAATGAGCAGATATGCTAGTGCTAATATGTTTAAGTGGATGTTGTGTGGTTGTTAAATTTATTTGTGATTATCCTCAGGGTTTGGTTGTATAATTTATTTAAATTGCTGGCAAATCACTTTTTTGAGTGACTTGATTTGATTACAACAAGCAGATTATAGAGTTGTCCACGCTTTCAGTATATGATGGACCCATTGATGAAGCCTGTAATATAACTAACTTAATGACAAGTATGAAAGCTTTGTTAGGTTTGTAGTATTTTTATTAATCTAGAATGCTAGCGTGTTGTCCTGAATGACAAAAGCACTTTTTTGTCCTCCTTCTCTTTATTACTTGTACAAATAGCACAAACCATTGCCTCTCGGTGCAGCAGTCAATATCTCCACCAAGGACACCTCAGTCGGACTAAAGTAGCTTGCTTTATTTTGCAAGATTAAAAAAAACACTTATTTGTCTAATGGCAAACAGACCTAAGACTTAAGCTAACATTACTGAAAATGCAATTTTCTTCATGTTGTTCCAAAGTGCTGAAAATTAGCTGGCTGCTATAATGTGTAAAATGCTTAATTTAAAATGTTGGTGAAACTCTATCTTATCTTGTTAAATCTGCTACATTTTCTAGTAGCGTTGTGTACGTGTGCTGGGTGGAGCCAGGACACCCGGGGAATTATCATGCCATCTGGCACTGAGGACAAACATGAGAGAGACCGACAGAGAGATATATGGAGAAAGAGAGCGAGAGACTACATTATTCCCCTGCCACCAGTGTAGGACTTTTGCCTTTCTGTTTAATTTATCCATATCTCGACTCCTCTAATCTCCATGTTTGTCCCACTGCTTTAGTGAGTCACGGCAGATACGTGATCAGTGGTTTTGAGGGAAGTGAGTGGGCTGTGTTTCTGTATGTAACTGATAAATTCTCTCTCTCTCTCTCTCTCTCTCTCTCTCTCTCTCTCTCCTTTTCCATGTACAGAACTATCAGTATTTCATTGTACACGCTAAAGACAGTTATTTGATATTCAGGGGTTAGACATTTCCTCATGAGACAGAGATTCTGCATCCTTTTCATTGCATGAATGAATAGATATAGTACCTAAATTCTCTCACCCTTTATTTCATACTTGAACGCATTTCATACTTGAACGTGTACCCCAATCAATGTGATGTAGACATGTACATCAAGTCCCAACAGGTTAATACTGACTCCTGCTCTGACTGTCAGTCATTTTCCCATTGGATTTTGGGTACAGTGTTGCTATTGCGTGGTTCAAGCCTGGTGTAGGCCAAGTTTGGTTTCTCAAAGGCTGCATGCTGTGATTCATGCAGAGCCTGGTAAACTCGCTTGATGATTAATGCTAAAGTGGAATGATATACCGGCACTGGAACTGGCTATGATGATTTGTAAAAACGGTGAGTCAGCATTGAAGAGTAAACACCTGTTACACACCCGACTTTCAGTAAATTCAGACACCAATAGGCGTGAGTAAGACGGCATAAAACACAATGCCATGCATCCTGAGCTGCATTTAGTTAATGCATGGTTTAAAGCTAATGAATGTTGCACTCTGGTACTATAAAAAGCCTGAATACCTAGAGAAATTAAACTTCTAACAGTAACCAACAGTTATGCAACCATAAACCTATCATTATAGCCAGGGTGAAATATATGCATGAAGTAGTTCATGTTAACATTTCTTATCTTAGCAATGATTCTGAGAGGGAGAAATTGCCATTTGAATATCATTATGCAATAGAAATGTTTTTTTTTCTTTTCTTTTCTCTTCCGTACAAGTATGATGCTAGTGGAAAAAACCCACATAATTAGAAAGCTTAATTCTACGTGCCAGTGGCTCTAGTAAAAGTATGTCTGCCTCATTAGAATTAAGTAGGTCAAAGTTACTCAAGCATCTCATTTATTTTAAAACTTGCATTATGTCATCTGGTATGGTTGAAATAGTACAGCTGTGCATCATCATTGCAAAGGAAGCTACATTAATACTTTTTATCAATTTAATACTAACTGTAGTTAAATCTGGACTGAATTATGGATCCCATAATATAGTCTTCTTTCCTAATTGTCTATAAGAATATCGTGACCGACTGTGTGTAATATATAATACAATATATAAGCAAAGAGCAGCAATGGCGATCAGAGGTCAGTAGTAGGTCATTTAATAGTTTAACCAGCGCTGACTCAACCACACATTTATTGCCAAGATCCTAGAAACTCATCATAGGCATGAGAGCACAGCTAGTGCAGGAGATATCAGCACCATACTGATATTCACTACAACATCACAACCTCAAGTGTGATATTAATTTTATACAACAGTTCCACAAACACCATTTACAGATTATCATGCGTGTGTTTATTTACCCAGCTGTTTTTAATGTTGAGTGATGCATATAGTTAAGCATTCCTGTGCTTTCCCGTTATACTCCATCACCACAACTCGTGGACTGCTTTTCGTCCAGTCAGATTACTAGATACATATTCTAACATGTAGCTAATATTCAGATATATAAATGTATATAATATTCAGATGACTGTGAGTCAGTCACTGAGAGATGACCGAGCAGAAATTGGAAAGTAAGCTCAGATTCGGTTTACCTTGCTGCTTGTCTTTTCCTGTGCGTCATAGCTGAAAAGCCAGTATCCTCTTCTGTTTCATCTCTCAAAGTTCAATTCCTTTTATGGTTCTTTTTTTCAGTATCACTTCATTTTGTTAGGCATTCATGTCAAGTAAGCTTTTGTCAGCAACAGAGGAACCAGAATATGTTTCTCATCGTGATCCATCAGGCTTTGCTTTCATAAGTTTCATCAGTAACTTTACTGTAATTTTTAATTTACTTTTTTTTTTTTTTTATACATTGTTCTTGAATCAGCTTTATGTGCCCAGTTATTGAAAAGCAGTCTTTTATGTAAAACTTTTTCATTGAAGTTAAGTTGCAATCAGATGTATTGCTTTTTGTTTTTGTTTTTTATTTATTTATTGCTATTTGTTAGGTAATAAAAGATAATTAACTTGTTGTGTTGTTTTCCCAGTGGAAGGTTTACCACAGGTATACTACTTTGGCCCTTGTGGAAAATATAATGCAATGGTTCTGGAGCTGCTAGGTCCCAGTCTGGAGGACTTGTTTGACCTGTGTGACCGAACATTCTCCTTGAAGACGGTCCTCATGATTGCAATTCAGCTGGTAAGCATAGCTTTCATTAAAGGCACAAAAAGTCTATGATCTGTTCTTTGAGAGGTTTGCAGCCACTTGCCTTATTGCATAAGTGGATCCCATTTAGTCTTGGGCGCACATTTTTTTTTTTTTTTTAGCACATCTTGTGTGACTCCTCTTGTGAGGGGTCTGTTAATCAGCTGACAAGTTGAATCAGATGTGTTAAAGAAGGAGAAAACGGAAAAAAGGGGAAAAAAACGAGCATCTTGTCTCTGCACCGGCTCATAATGAACATAGTGTTTAAGCTTCCTCATGTAATGTCAAGTTGGGTTGAAAAGCTCACTGAAGTAACCAGTAACATAGTGTTGCTTGTTAATTCAGTGAGCCCAAATATTCAAATTTTTGACTGATTTACTATTTTGTCATGTGTGCACAGATAACTCGGATGGAATATGTCCACTCAAAAAATCTCATCTACCGGGACGTCAAGCCAGAGAACTTCCTGATTGGGCGTCAGGGCAGTAAAAAGGAGCACATCATCCACATAATTGACTTTGGTCTTGCAAAAGAATACATCGACCCAGAGACAAAAAAACACATACCTTACAGAGAACACAAGAGCCTGACTGGCACAGCGCGTTACATGTCCATCAACACACATCTGGGAAAAGGTGCACCCAGACACATACAAACACCTGACATTTTAACACCTGACATTTTATCACTAAGCCGCTTCTGTACATGCCAGCCTTGAGTTTGGTGAGATCCGCTGGTATGATAAAAACTTACTTTGCTTTATGTTGTTTAAGAGCAAAGTAGACGGGATGATCTGGAAGCGCTCGGTCACATGGTTATGTACTTCTTGCGGGGTAGTCTGCCGTGGCAGGGGCTGAAGGTCAGTTTGACTGGTGGCATTATTTCCCTGAGCTTTATTTCTCATCCTTGAATAAGGCATGCTTTTCATCGCTAGTCTGTTGGCTGAATGATTTTCTCCCCTGTGCAACAGGCAGACACATTGAAAGAACGTTATCAGAAAATCGGTGACACCAAACGAAACACTCCTATTGAGGTTCTCTGTGAGAACTTTCCAGGTATGACTGGACTTCTCTTTCTGTCTTGAGAAGCTTAATGTTAAGATCAATTTAAACCGCATTTGCATAAATTATTATATTGCTGTTCCTAAATGAGTTGCATTTTGTGTAGAACTGTAACCTAAGACATTGTAGAATATAAATCATTCTAGTAATACCAATGTTCTATACATTTTATATTTTAACAATAAGAATCTGACACAAAATGTGTAGATGTTGCGTATAGGGCAGTCGGAGTCGTGCGCTATTCATTGTAATAATGGTTATAATAATTATGTATATAGAATTGTGACATTACATACAGTTTATGAATGGGGTTAGGATCACTCACTGCTGTGTCTTCTTTGTGTCTGTAGAGGAGATGGCTACATATTTGCGCTATGTACGGAGGTTAGATTTCTTCGAGAAGCCTGATTACGAGTATCTAAGGACTCTCTTCACTGAACTATTTGAAAGGAAAGGATATACATTCGACTACACGTACGACTGGGTCGGCAGACAGATTGTGAGTACTTACCGTATGGCGTCACAGCTATTAGTAGTTGCTAATCTATGGTTCTTTTGTAGTTGTTAATAAAGTGGAAGCTTAAATGTTGTTTTTCCAGTCAGAAGCTGGTCTTTTGTGAACAACTCTGAACCAGCCTTAATTTCTGTCTCTGTGTCTCTTAGCCGACACCGGTCGGGTCAGTTCATGTGGATTCAGGAGCCTCTGCTATTACTAGAGAATCTCACGCGAACAGAGAAAGACCTTCACAACATCAGCCACTGCGGAACCAGGTACACAGCCTCAATGTAATATATTATTCATAGAATACTGAGAATTCATAGAGAAAACGTGATTCAGATCTGTTTAGATGTTTAGCGCCACATTAGGTATGCAATGTATTGAAAGTATAGGGAGGGTTGATGAGAGAGTGAAACAAAGAGCAGTGGAATCAGGAAGATAGCCTTGGAGAGCTAAATTAATTTCCATCCTGGAAAAGCTCCAGCCCCACCCCCTTCCTCCAGCGGCCCTGCTGCATCCTGATTTGCCGCGCTGCCTGGGCTCCATTGGTTGAGCTGGAGTGGTGCTACTCTCTCTGTACTGACGCTGCTCTAGCTGATCTCTGACTGCTCCTTAACTACAGCCATCAGGCAGGGCCTACGTTCATGAAGCATCTCAAATTGCTTTTCTTGGATTAGTTATCCTGAGTGTATTCCTACCAAAATGCTTCCTGAAGGGGGGAAAAGGAATGTAATGATTCAAGAAAATAAGACTAAAGAAAAAAATGAAGCCACATGCCCTTGCCTTGTGTTCATTCATCACATTCAGTGGCTATCCTCTGTCTCCATGGGCTTCATGCATTTCACGAATGGAAGGACCTTCTGCCCAAAGAGACAAAGGCTCCCATTTAAAATCCCCTGCAGTACGGCAGACCGGCTACGGCCTTGGAATATGGTAACACTACGAGAGCACATGGATGGGTAATGTGATGTTTTGGACTGATTTTAAAGGACAGCAGTATTGGAGCAGTGCTTTGTTTTTTGGCTTGAGAGAATGGCTGAAAGGAGAGATGAATCATGCTGAATATTAGCCGCTTGCATAATCGTACTTATTCGGAAAGTGCTCTTGAGCTCACATGCAGGCGGTCCAGACACATGCCACCAGCTTATGCCTTTTTCTGTTCTTTTCAAGTCAGTTGGAGTTATTTTAACTTTTCTGCTTGTGTGTGTGTGTGTGTGTGTGTGTGTGTGTGTGTGTGTGTGTGTGTGTGTGTGTGTGTGTGTGTGTGTGTGTGTGTGCGCGAGTTGCTCTTTACTCTCATTACATTGCTTGCGTCACATTCATATGTCTTAACACCTCTCTGTCCTGCCGCTGTCCTCCATGTCTGTTTTATGCTGTCTGTGCAATGCATGGCCACCTGCATCTCTCTCCCTCTCTATCTCTCCTTTCTTGGTGCTTGGTGGGGGCAGGCAGTCAGCTCGGAGCACAGGGGAGCGTGGGACACGCAGCCTCATCGCCACACCAACCTGTCTTACCTGAGCTCATATATGGCTTCCGATCGGCATGGGGGCTCTGCACAGGTAAAGTGAGGATCTGCACGCACCGGCCCTCTCCTCGTCTCTGCCACAGTACAGAGCTAAAGCACTGCTGCTTCTTTCCTTTCATTTCTCCCCTTTCATTGCAACTAGCTTAGCAATAGATTCATTTGTTAGACTTCTCATGAACATTCTGTACCTGAGCATTATTCATGAGAGGACTTGCATGGGTTACACAAATATATGCTAAACAACTAATTTTCAAACTATTTAAAATGCTCTTCATAGAAAAGCTTGTGAAAGATGATATTAAGGCCAAATACAGTATATGACTAAAATTGGTCAGGGAACGTCTCTGCACCTCATGTACAGTAGAATGCAAGTGTCAATTACTATGACGATCTGTGATCTTTCATCCTCTTAGATCTCATAGGAGATAAGCTAGCTAACTGCTGTTAAACAACCTTTTAATCGTCACTGATCGGCCCGTGAGATTGTAGTATGTGTGTTGAATTTGTTCAACAGTAGGCAAACTTACAAAGGCTCAACCAAGAATGATTCTAAAACTCTAAATGTGGCATATTTGGTCATTTGGATATCAAACGTGATTGGCGCCTATTTTGTTACCTCACAAAAAATAAGAATTTTAATACTGATTTGCTCGAGCTATGTAATCAGAATAATCCATTTAAAATCGGGGAACAGTTTAACAATCTCAGTGTTTTAGAGTTCAGAAATACTTTTAACGGATCTGTAAGGTTATGAACATTTTCAAGTTTCCTTTTTGGTGAAGTTCTTGTTAAGATCTTAGGAAGCAACATCGCTGATGCAGTTTTTAAGCCCCTGATCTGTCAGTCACTATGCAACCATCGGTGGTAGATTCAAGACATGTAAACTACATGTAAGGCCAAAATATGTAGACACCTGACTTTCACATGCATTTGTGCTTGTTGAACATCACATTTCACTATTTCGGCCTATTTTCTCTTATGATAACCTCCAGGCTTTCGACTAGATTTTAGAGCGTGGATATAGAGATTTGTGATCACTCATCTACAACAGCATTAGTGAGCTCAGCCACTGGAACAACTTTGTTTTTCTAAATTTATGTCCAAGGTAAGGAATGATGGATATGATGGTCAGGTGCCCACATACGTTTGGCTTTGTAGTGCATATCTCTAATTTAATTATAACCAAAAGCTACAAAGATTCATATCTTGTGCGTAATCGTGTGTGGTATAGGCGATAGTGAGCATACTAATTGATCACTACACTCCCCATCAGTGAACAGTGTTGGTGATGGAGAAGAGCTTCCAATCTATTTTTATGCTCATGAGTCATATTGTGGTGCGTTGGTGTATTTGTATTTATTTCTAGAGGCACTAAAGTCATGTATCTAAAATTCAAACTAGGTGCGGTTATGCTCATGGTCGCTTAAGTGGGCAGATCATTTCTCGTTTCTGTAGTGAGGTAAAATCTGATTACTGCTTTGGTAGACTGAATACAAGCAGTTGCACCCCAGCTCATGGATATTATATATATATATAATTTTTTTTTTTTTTTTTTTTTTTTTTTTTATTATGAGAGTGAGTGAAATGAAAACATTTAAAGTGAAATATTTTTTTCTAGAGGAATCTGATCTGTGCAGAAACACTAGAATTGGATGAAATTGAGATGATGTAGGCACACAGTACACTTTATGACACCCATGTTTAATCAACAACATACAAAATATGTACAAAACAGGTTTTCATTTGACTCATCCTGCAACAGTGTTCTTTCTTTTCCAGTGGGTGTTAAATTTACCAGTGTCTAAAAATAAATTGGCATAGGATTTAAAAATGTCCTTCATATTTCCATGAACTGCTTTGTGATTGAGCCCAATCTGTGTTGCAGGTGATCAGCTCAACCAACGGGGAGCTGAATGCCGACGACCCTCTGGTGCCCCCGTCTAACGCGCCAATAACAACGCAGGCAGAAGTGGACGTAGTGGATGAGGCCAAGTGCGTTTGTTTTTGTTCTATCTCCTATCCTCTGCTGTACCTGTGTCCCGTTTTTTCCTTGCCTTTTTGCTGTGAAGGTTTTGTTCTCTCACCTTAATTTCAGAGGGTCTTGCTGCTTCTCTTTTATACCACCTCATTTTTGTCTATCTATTTGTACCCAATGCTCTTACCTCATGTGTGTCTGTCTGTCACATTTCCAGTCACCTTTTATACGGTGCATGTGCTTTCACTTCACCTGTTTGGTGTGTCTACAGTATTTAATCTCTATCTCTCTCTCTACGCTTTCTGTAGCTGCGTGAAAATGCTCAACTTGTGGTGAGTCTTCCTTTCCCTGTACCCATCCCAATCCAGGGTTGGGCACACAGGCGGAACGCTAATACTGACCTAGAGCTAATGCTTTACATACTACAGTACTATCAAACTGACTGGAAAGGGCGTCTTGTCTCTCTCTAGCTAACTTTATAAGATTATTATTTGGTCTTGAGTTAACATCTGAATGTTAGGTGTTGAATATGAGGCAGCAGCCCAGAAGTCGTCTGACACAATGCCACATGTCTTTCTCAACTGCATGTCTACACATTGTCCTACTAATGGCCATGTTGCTGTCGTCTTGTGCTTTGTGGGTTTTTTTGTGTGTGCGCGTTTTACTTCGTGTGGTTCACGTGATGACTTTCACAAACACACTGATGTATTTTAATATGAATTATTACAGATATACATGTAATATATATATATACATATACACATATATATGTGTGACCTTGACACATAGTTCTCATCTCTTCTTCCCCCCAGGTGCTGCTGCTTCTTCAAGCGTAAAAGGAAGAAGAGTTCCCCGAGGCACAAATGAGCCGAAATATTCCTCTGCTTATTTTCACTGCACTGCTGATGTGAGCCTCTCCATGGAGACACATTTACAGCTGGAAATTTTCAAGGCCAATACATACAGTACATACGGTGGCCGTGCAAGAATGTTAAGCTTCTTAACAGTCCAGGGGCATCCGGACAGGACTGTCGCCCCTTTGCACTCTTATTTTGCCTCTTCATCCTGATATTCCTTTATTTATGTATTTTAATGTTTTTACAGATGTCTGTCCCTATGAACAGCCAGTCAGTAGAGGACAGTCACCCTGCATTACTTCCTGAAGGGTTGTATTTTGCTATGGACGTTTTAACTTTTCTCAATAGTTCAACCCTTTCAAGGACCTTTCTTGTTCTTGTGCTTTTTTTTCTTCTTGCTTTTATTTTGTCTATTTTCCCCATGCTTTTGGCCAGAGACGAATTAATTTCCTGGTGGTATCTGGACTCAATAGCACAGCGTCCACTTTGCTGCAGTTTTCTTCGACAGGTTCTGTGCAGTTTGAATATAAATGTCCATTTACTGTATGCATCCTGCCTTACTTGCACCCATAAACACATAAGCACTGTGTCGTCACAAAGTAGCTCGTTTAACGCAACGTTCCAAAATCTACCACACAATCACAGTCACAGTAAAATCAATGTGTTACACTGGAGACAAATATTATTGCATGTAAAAGTGCAATATACGTCAGTATGTATACGCGTTCAAATCTCTAAAAGGGTTTTTCAGATGACTGGTTTACGAAGGATTTTCTCCCCTAAGACCAAAATAAAATAAAAAAAATGATTCAATATATTGAAGTATTTATCCTGAAGGTATTTGTGGCATGTAAAATGTTTGATTAGGTAACCAAAAGCCATATTTCATTGAACTGTGTATTTAATCATATTGTAGTTTGCATGATCCAAATCCATGGCTTCTCTTAGCACATTTACAGCACAGGTGTAAACGAGAGCCCAAATCAGCATCACTCGTTTTAGCTTCAGCTTGCTGAGTGCATTGGCTATGTGCAGTTGTATAGAAATGTTCAGCTTTGAATGTGCAATATCCATTTTGTCTTACAAGTCTTAAAGGTTAGAATTCTATCACCACTAAGGTTTTTTTTTTTCCCCCCCACTCACTTTCGTCTTATTTGTGTGTCATATATGTTCCCATTATGGAGGATATACAAGACCATTTCCCCACAGATGAATGGAGGAATGTATCGCTCTTTCACATTGTCGGGTCTTTTCTCTCATGTCCCCTGCTGATGATGCTGTGTAATGCCTTAAGTACAGAGGTGCAGTCACACTAGTCAGATTATTGATCATTTTCATACCCGGGTACACATTTAAGATTGTTAACTTCAATTTTTAAATGAAAGCTGAGGTGGACTGTAAACCTGTCCTATCTTGACATGAGATTTACCTGAAACTAATTATACGCAATCATGATTGGATGTAAAGAGTGTTTTTTGGCTTAATGCCAAAGATGCTACAGTTGCTAAATGTTGCATCTTGAGTAAACAGTATTTCCACTTTGATATACTCGAGTGTTAAAGAGAGAGCTAAATTTACATTTCTTTTTAAATGCGTCTTGTTCTGAATCAGTACGTCAACTTAGGTTATACTTCTGCTTCGCTTCTGTTTGGTTGAGTGTTGTAATCTTCATCTCTAATCTAACAAGCAGCTGCCTGTTTATAGCATTAATTCACCTGCAGAACTTTTGTACTGTAACTGGTTCTTATGTTTGTTTGTTTGTGTTTTTATGTTTGTTTTTCAATATGGCTAAATAATTGCAGCCTAAATGATGACCATTTCTCAGATTTTGCCTTGAAACAAAAAAGAATTTAACATTTATTTTGTATTTAATGAACCATGCCTCAGATGGGAAATTTTATGCGTGTGTTTCTGTGCATTTCCAGTGCATATGAGTTTATGTGGTAACTTTTTATTTTGTAATTTTATTGATTGTGAATATTTGTGAATATTTTTATTTCATTTATTCAGAGAACACTAAGGTCTGCACGGCACCTCCTGGTGGGGTGAATAACTGGATCTGTGCTTTTCTCCTCAATTAGCCATCATGTTCGCTTATTTGGTCTTGTATAGTTGATAGTGAAACTGGTTGTACACTGTTGTGTTCAGAATTTGTTTTAGATTATATTATTATTCTAAATAGAAGCTTTTATCTTTACATTTGACATTGATTTCTGAGTTTTTGTGGAGTGAAAGGCAAGGTTACAGTCATACTACTGTAATCCTGTGTGCCACAAGTCGGTATACTTTGATTCACGCAAACACTGGTTCACGGAGGCATTGGGGAAAACTTATATTGTGGGAGACTTGTAGTCTTTTCTTTCTGCAGCACTGGTTCAAGCATCATCTACTTCTATCATGATTTGTGTCTCGTCAACAATTCCACGCTCGTTTCCTTTTCCTGTGTAATTCCTGAGCGCATTGGGAGATTGTGCTCACATACCCACATGCCCTACAGAAACAAGGGCACGTTTAGAGAATTCATTCCTTTTCTCAAAGCTACAGTCGTAAAACATGCAATCTGATTCCCTGTTTACACTTTATGCCTTATTTTAAAAGTGCTGTTTATTGAACAAGAAGTTTGGAAAATGAAATAAATTTGTAATTATATCATGTTAAAATGGATTATTTCAGATGAAGCTTGAGAGAGAGGCACATTCTCTTGTTTAATCTCCCAACCACAGATATGATGGAACTAAAACCACTAATGAAACCACATCGAGATCAGTCAGGATCGGTTGTAAATGATGTAAAATATTTAATTGTTTGATGGTCTCAAGATAAAAATGTCTGTTACAGAGATGGATTTTATTTTATGCCTGGTTTTATCTGTATAAAGCAAGCCTACACAGATACATGAGAGCTAAGGAAAATTAAAGACCGGTGATTTTCACAATTGTTTTCCCCCCCCCTCATTATTGTATCCTTATCTTGGACTTTATGCTGTTGATGAGGATTGCTAACTGGAAGCTTTGTTCATGTAAAGTGGTATCAGGGCTTAATGTGCATCTGGATAAAACAGGACCCCAAAATGTATTATTAATATTGTGTGTTAAAATGTTGAATGTCTTTTCCAAATTTTATCCTTATGTTTTAACTGTGCTAAAGGGCTCCAGTTGTGAAGAATCCATTAGTTTTTGAGGTTTGGGGAAGTTTTGTGTTTAGACAGACAGGCAGCCTCTCTCTGTAATGGCCATTGTTCAGAGGCATTGATAAACACTTTTTATTCCTTCATCCCGAAGGAGTAGCTCAAGTTTGGACTCTTTTTTTTTAATGTTAAATAAAACAAGATCCCTCTCTTACCCTTCACTTGGTGTCGGAGTCATTTTGTACTGGAACATCATGATGAACAATGACTTTGCCCAAAATAAATAAATAAACAAATAAACAAACCCACATTGTAACATTCTGCATTACATTAGAACCAGTCACTCACATGCTATAAAGATTGATGTTTTTGGGTCTTTTTTTTTTTTTTTTTTTTGGCTGGTGTATACACCAATCAGCCTAATAATTAGTAGGTCCCGCGCCTTTTGCCACAATAACAGTGATGCACTGTGTGTACTCACACGTTTCCATCACAACCAGCAATTAACTTTTCCATCAGTTTGAGCTACAGTAGCTCTTCTATTGGATCGGACTACTCCCCATGTGCATCAATAAACCTGATGCATTGGTATGTCTTATCCACTGCAGACCAGGAACATCCCACAAGAGCTGCAGTTTTGGAGATCCTTTGACCCAGTCACAATTTTCCCCTTGTCAAAGTCACTCAAATCCTCATGCTTGCCCTTTTTCAGCTTTCAACACATCAACTTCAGGAAGGTTGCCTAATGTATCCCACCCACTTAGATGCCATGGGAACAAGATATTGAAAATGTAGCTCATGTGACAAGGGCCAAATTGTAATGCCTAGACAATTGGGTCATAGCGACTCCAAAGCTCTTGGAGTTTCTGGGGAGTGAAGCCTGGCTCGTGTAGCCCAATCCAATGAAAGAGCTACTAGCTTAAACTGAGGAAAAGGTTTAATGCTGGTTCCAACAAAAAGCTGCTAGAGCACATAGGTCATTACTGTTTCGGTGGCAAAGGGGGACCTAGTCAGTATTAGGTGGGTGGTCATGATGTTATGGCTGATAAGTGTATGTGTTGTGAATAGCAAGACCATGTTTTCCTGGTCACCATGAAAAGGCAGTTATTTCAGTTTCAATAGCAGTCCTGACAGCTTGACCCAGTCTGGCAATTCTTCTTTGAACCTTAACATCAACAAGGTGTTTTTGCTCACAGACCCTCACTTAATAATTAAAAAAAATATATAGAAAGCGTCATAATTTTAAATCCCAGAACAGCATTTCTGAAATACTCAAACGTGCCCATCTTGCACCAACATCCATTCCATAGTCAAACTCATTTTTACTATGGTAAACCAATACGTACCATAGTATTAATGTAATACTTCAGATATTACTATAGTAATATTACTATTACTCCCTGGAGTACCAGGGTAGGTAGTGAGGGACATCAGTGGGTGCCATTGTACTACTATGTACCACTGTACTTTGGTGAATTTTGTGGTACTTATTAAGTTCAGCGGATATTAACCTCCAAAAAAAAGATTAACCCAACTTTGAGAATCACTGATCTGAATTATATTTTGGAACTGAGGTTTTCAACTGATTGAGTGAAACAGAACCATTTGACAAGCCCTGTACTTTGAGGAATACCATGGTCCATATTGGGTACAGCAGTTGCAATATAGTATAGAAATAACATATTTTTGACAGTATCCTGGTATGTGTTCCACAGTACCATACCATGGTTCATGGATGAACTGTGTACCACACTGTAGTACTGTACATATGTACAGCTGAAGCAAAATGTAAACCATAGTACTGGTACAGTCTACCAAAACCTTTGTTATGGGAAGTTACTGAAATCACATTCTTTCTTTTTTCTGATGTTTAATGTGAATCATCATCCAACTGATTGCATACTTAAGTACAAGTGTTCCTAAAGAAGTGGACAGTGAGTGTGTGCAGTATGATGGTTTTACTGGTTAAGCTCAGGGTTGGACTGTAAGAAAATAACAAAACTGGGAGACAGATGTAAGGAGTCATAACTCTGTAAGCAACCACTGACTTTATGTTATAACTTCAACGTATTTACAAAACCTTTTTTCCAACAGCTATTAGCCTGATTTATTGTACATCTTTCTCCGTACCAGAAGCCGGCAGTAAGTCTCTAATAGTCCTTCCGGTCTGTGCTTTAAACTTCCGGTGGAGCTCTTTCAGGCTCTCTTCGGCTAACCTGATCCAACATGGTGGGTACCTGAAATTTTCACTGTCGCTAAAATCTAATTTAATCCTCGTTTTATACACTCAATGGGACGCTGTGAAACAGTCAGTCGTTTAGGAGAGATGTTTTGCGATGTGGATGTGTGAATATTAAACGCATAGAGGTTTCATTTTTTGTAAAATATTTAAATAAGCGGCTGAAGAAGACGGCTCGTACTATGGTTAGCGTAATGCTAGCTGACACCAGAGGGGAAACTGCTCACAGACTGTAATGGCTGTGTATTTTATGCATTAGAGTGATTTTTTGTTTGTTTTCTATTGTATTTTATAGTCATATTTTAAATAATCACTCTAAATATTAATAGGAATTAGAAAATAACCAGAGACTTTATTAGTTAGTCCCTGGCTAGCAAATAGCTATTGGAGACTTTTCGTTGCTAAAGCAACGAATAATCTTTCAAGTACGCATGATTAGGATCGTCACTGCTTTCAAGAGCTACAAACCCTCTGTTCTCTTCGTCCATCTGACTCTACCATGTTTTATATGTATTTGACAAACGATTAACACCGAATAGTCGAAGAATTAGATTAATGTAGCACAAGAATCGCTTGTCTGCCTCCTGGATTATGACACTGACATTGCGCTGTTGGTGGGTAGATGGGTAGTTGCTAATGTTTGTTTCTGAGGATGTTTCTGCTTGTAGGGCCGTGTCAGGACAAAGACGGTGAAGAAGGCCGCTCGGGTCATCATCGAGAAGTACTACACCCGCCTGGGCAATGACTTCCACACCAACAAGCGTGTGTGCGAGGAGATCGCTATCATCCCCAGCAAAAAGCTCCGCAACAAGATCGCCGGGTAAGAACCTGACCGGTTGTCCTGGTCGGAGTCACGGGTCATCATCGAGATGATGAGTGTCATCCCTGTATCGAAAGTGACCGTGGTGTCTGGTTGCCAGGTCATCGATACTACAGGGAGAGGAAACTGAAAGATCTTTCCCGTGTTTGCTAGACATGTTCTTGCCAAACCCTGAATCTTTCACACACTTTCTCATACTTTGCATCAGAAGTGAGTCATTTATTTATATAGATAGTAGTTTTTAACAATGGTTATTGTTGCAAAGCACCTTTACAGAACCAAACATTTACAGAATCCATATGATTGTCCCTGATTAGCAAGCTGTGGTGATGAGGAAAAACTCATAGAAATGACTAGAGGAACCTGACTCAACAGGGAACCCACCGTCATTTGGGTGATCTAAGATACCAGGGATTGATCAGCAGTCAGAGTGTTGGGAGGCGGGAATTTTTGTATAACAGATGAAGTGTTTAAGTTAATATGAAATACATTTTTTGTTATTGAAGGCTTGGTTACAAAACTGCTTGCAGGAATTTCACTTGTATTATTTACAAACACCATCAAATTATAGCTCAGTATGGGGTGTATATTGATAGATGTATAGATATGCATATGTAAAGATATGAAGCTGTTTATTCTTCGTCTTTTTTCTGAAAGAACATGGTCGGCTTTGTCTGAATTAAACCTCTCCTAGTCAATTCAGAAAGCTGAAAGATATTTTGGAGTTGAGGTTTTTGACTGACCGACGACCAGACACACATTAGACTATTTTTATAAAAAATTTGACAAGTTTGTTTTCCCTTACCTCAGACGGTCAGTCAGGACTAGGCGTTTAGCACCACATCAGCAGTCTGAAACCTCGTAGGTCTTGGTTTAGCATTAAATCACGCAGGAGCGATGAGGGTTGTCTTTTTGTGTCTGATGCAGGTGTAACCGTTTGTGCTCTTGAAGTTAAAGCATGATAAAATGCTATGTCTTGCAGGTATGTGACCCATCTGATGAAGCGCATCCAGAGAGGGCCAGTCAGAGGCATCTCCATCAAACTGCAGGAGGAGGAGCGTGAGAGGAGGGACAACTATGTCCCAGAGGTATGTCTTAGCTCTGTTATTCCCTATTACCTGCTCATTTTATGCATACATTATGTGGATCAGAGATCCAAAACAGATCATTACAGAAGAAAAATCTGAATCTGAATGCCTGTTCTTTTGCCTTTTCTTTAAAAAAATGTTTTTTATTATTAAACTCCAACATTCATGGACATGTCTGAATGGTTTTGCAAGTATCTTAGTATCTTGTTTAAAGGTATTTTCCCTTTACCATGTCATGACTGACTGGCAAGATAAATGCTTCAAGATGGCTGCTGAGTGAACATACATTTTTACATTATTAATTATTACTTTTTTATTTATTTAATCTAAAAAAAAAATAGAAGTTCCTCTTTTTTTGCCCATTGTGGCTTGTGTTTTTAACTCCCTCTGCTGTTGTGCTTCACACATCACTGATGCACTCAGTTTGAACTGTAGTCTAAATTGGTTTGCTCCTTTTGGTTTGATTTTTTTTATTCCCCCGACCCCCTCCTCGCCTTTTTTTTTTTTTTTTAGCTACTGTATGTCCTGAATTCCAGTTCAGGCAAAATTCTAATTGGATTAGATTTAATTGTGTAATCACTGCTTGCATTATGGTCAGCACACATCTGCTGGTTACATTTATGAAAATTTATTCTCCACAAGAGTGCAGAACTTGGTGTGAAATTGTCTCTTGTCAGTTCAGTGGTTGTACTAAACTTTATTGATGTGACTTAATTTTCATGCATTTTACTTGTGGGCATGTAGGAAACAAAAGGCAGATTTCAGTATTAGCTGGGGGGTTGGCTATTTATTCATATATCTAGTTGAACCTAGACAAATGTTGGCAGAGGTGGTCAACAATTCTCGGTTTTAGCACAACAGTACAGATGTTTCGACAGAGCAGTTGATAGTACATTTAAATTACATTTGTATTTCTGTGAAATAATTTGTCGTCAACACACCCTGTATCGAAAGTGACTTTGGTCTCTGGTTGCCAGGTCATTGATACTACAGGAAAAGAAGGCTGAAAATCATCCCTGTGTTTGCAGGATTGCTTTGTTCCTGTCAAACCCCTTTATGCTTCAGACATTTTAGAGCTGTGGTTCTCAGTCAGGGTGCTAGAGTACTAGTGCTTTACGTGCTCCTAGTTTACCTAACTTTTGCTAGGAAGCAAGACTCGGGTATTAAGAACTAGTAGGGTAGATAAAAACACTAAAGGCCCTTGGCATCCAGGAGTGGCATGGAGAACGCTGTTTTAAGTTCTCTTGGTTTAAATTGTAATATTTCTCTCTTGCTCTTTACAGGTTTCTGCTCTGGACCAGGAGATCATTGAGGTGGACCCTGACACCAAGGAGATGCTCAAGCTTCTGGTACGTTTAAGTTCAGGTTATGACAGAAATGTTGCCCCTGTATCGAAAGTGACCGTGGTGTCTGGTTGCCAGGTCATTGATACTACAGGGAGAAAAAGCTGAAAGTCTTTCCCGTGTTTGCTAGACAACATGTTCTTGCCAAACCCTGAATCTTTCACACAAATACTCAAATACTCTACACGTGTCTATCATAATTTAGCATCATAGTTTGTCTCAAGTCTTAATGCATATGGGAAATTAATACTTTTAGCAAAGTTTAACTGTTTGTAGACACACCTATCTTCCACTCATAATGACTTCGCATCAACACATCTGGTGTTATGCATGTAATTGTGCTTGCCCCCACCATGCATTCTTAGTCAGCATCCAAAATTGACTTTAATTCACCGACCAGGTTGACAGGTAGTCCAAAATGGTAAATTGCGTTTTTATGTCGCTCATTCCTTTGTGTACATTTATATGTTAAATGCAAACTGAACGAGAAAGTCTGAGCAAAATTTGAAGCAAAATTAGTTTTATTTATTCATTATCGCTGGCACAGGGGGGTGTCGAGGAAAGAAGTTCAGACTGAACCCAGGACACACACTTTGCATGCTAATTGTTCAATAAAACTGTGGCTGTGTTCATGGTCACAAATGCTCATACTGCGGACACACAGCACCTCGTCACCACAGCCTCTTTAAACGCTGGCATCTCCGAACCACCATTTCTCTCAGAACTTTACATATTTTCATATGAGCTGATTTGTCTTCTTTTTCTTGGTTGGCTGTCTCCTTTTAAAAACATAATCGCGGTATACTGGCTAACTACGTAGTTGGTGTAAGTCTAACACTAGCAGCAGACATGTTGCAGCCAGGTGATCCCCCCCAGACAGCATGTTTGTGTTCTTGTAAGCCTGGCACTGGGAAGCTCTGACCTGTAGACAGCAGGGAAGCAGCAGAATGAAGCTTTAGCCTCACCAAAACAAAAGTTAATTAAAAAAAAAAAAAAACCCCATGTAATTTTATGATTATTTTGGAGAAACATTTCCATGTGGCAGAGCCCTCTGAGATTTACTCACCAAACAGAAATACTATGTCTTTCTGGAAATGTATATAAAATATAATGTGCGAAATATATTGTGCTAAAAAGCATTCATTTCCTTAATTTATGAAGACTTCTGGGACACAATGTATACCAACTTGCAGCTTTGTTTAATGTAATTCAGTTTTTAAAAAGTCATAATCAAAGCAGCTGTTTAAAGCAAGGAGGATATAAGCATTCAACTTACTGCAGTTGGTCTTTTCTTCATGTAGTCACATTCTGACAATATGATTCATAAAATGTGTACATGTAGTGGCAGTCATCCAAAACTTATCATGCACAGCTTGTTGCCTGACTCGGGTGGGAGTTGTTTATTGGTTCAGGGGTCGCTCAGTGGTTAAGGTGTTGGAGTACTTAACGGAAAGTCCAAGGTCCAATGTTGGTCCCTTTAGCAAGGCCCTTATTCCCCAACTGCTCAGATGTGTAATGAGATGCAATGCAAGTTGCTCTGGATAAGGGTGTCGGATAAATCCTGAATTGATCTCTATTGATGCAGGTTTTAAATAAGTTACTAGAGGGTGTATGTGGCTCCGCCCACGTGCTACTGTTGCCTGCGAATGGTGTGTGGTCAACGTTATTCCCTCACAGTATGGGGGAGGGGACAGTCCCTATTTTAAATTGTTTTTGGATTGTAAAAAAAAAAAGTTTTCCAAAGGGTCATCGGATTGTTCTGTTTAAAAATGAGTAGCCATGAAGGAGCAGAAGCATTGTAGCTTTAGGTTAAATTTGAACATGTAGTGGATTATGGAGCACATTCAGCTTGGATGGAGCTTGTTGATTTGACATGTTCCTGGATTTGTCTAAACTTCAAAACCCTTCACGCATTACAAGCACAAGTCCATAAACTCAAATGAGCATGCTTATTCAATCAATATTATATCAACAAGATTATCCTGCATTTTAAATACAGTAAAGGTTCTGTGCATGGTGTATAACACACCTAATGCTTGTTGACTAAATCTAGCATGTAATTGCTATCTACTCCTTAAATTAAATAACATTTTGTAGCCACAGTAAAATAGGCACATTAAACTAAACTGTGCATATCTGGCTGCAGTATGCAGGAGAAACAAGAAATCCTTTACTGTTCTCTACAGGCTTCTGTACACGGAACGTCTCAATACGTCTGGCATTAAAATGAAAGCAAAAAGCATGCATTTCTGAAATACTTCGTTAGGATTTACTAATCACAGAGCTAAGTTGTTTCATTTGGAACTATCAGGAGAGTAAACATAGCCTGACATTTTATTTTCCGTTTAAGTGACTTGCACTTGCAACTGGAAACAACACCTTGGTGACTGCAGCTAATGCGCAAGCTGGAGTGCAGCTTCACACAGGAAATGGCATTCAGATTTGCTGGTTAGAAAACTGAGCACATCTTGAACTTTGGATAGTCAGTAATCCAGATACATACTGAAGATTATTGGAGTTTTCATTGATTTTAAATGCTTGATTCCATTCTTGTACAAAATGTGTTTTATAATACATGTTTAAATAATTTAATTTTTGTTCATCATATGTGAGCAAAGCTATGTAATGGTTTCAGCTTTTTTTTTTGGATTAATGATGTTACTGTGTCTCTCTCTCTCACAGGATTTCGGCAGTCTGTCCAACCTGCAGGTCACCCAGCCAACAGTCGGCATGAACTTCAAGACTCCTCGAGGAGTCTAGGTGTTTGTAATATATCTCATAATAAAACTGTGGAAAACCATGAACTTGAGTCTGAGTCTGATTGTTGTTCTTTGACTATGTGGTGCCATGTGGTCTTAAAACTGAAAGATGATGCCTCCTTCCCCAAGCAGTACACTTCACTTTTCGTGTTTGTGTTATTTGCAAGGCCCTAGTCCCAGGGCTTCAGCTAGTATTTTGTTCCTGAGCTGCAGTGGCTATAATAAGGATAAATGGAAAGTTCCCTTCGAGTAAGAATGTTTTGAATTCAGATGTCCATGTACTGCTTTACGTTAGCCCTGATACAATATTACTATCTTTAGCTTTCTGAGCAGAAGCTCTGTTCTAGATTGTACAGTATGGTGCAGATGTTACTAGTGTTGCCATATGTTGTTTATAGGAAGGGTTAGCTGTCCTTGTTAAAGGGAGTGATGTTGATGTGTCCTTATCCATGCAAGTGATGTTCCTGGTCACGCAGTGCTGCTGTCAATCAAGACCAGAAAATTTTAATTCTGTGGTGTTTGACTTCAGAATTCTCGGTGCATGTTGTCTGAGCCTCCCCCTCCTGGACTTCTGGGGTTTTAAACTGTAGCATGCACTAGTTAAACCCTTCTGAAACAATCTAACTTCTCCAGGCTCTACCTTAACCGGTAATAATGCTATAAATGGTTGGGAGGCTGACTGAGGGGGAAATAAATGAGCCATTAATTTATAATTTTATTAAATCTGTCAATGAAAAACAGACAGGATGTAACTGTGAATGTTGGGGAAGAACAGTCAGCATGGCTAAAGTCAAGGATTGGGAGCTTTTGGTGCAAAAAATCACTATTATTGCAAAAATGTTTGATCAAATTTGATCGGCATCACACTAGTCCATACAGAGCAGCACTGTTCACTCTAATGAAGGGGGAGAAAGATGACATAATTTGAAAAAATATAATGAATGGCAATAATAGTAATCATAATTATAATTACAAAAAAATTAGAACATCTCTAAACAGACAAAACACAATCACCTCAATAATAAGACGATATTTGGTCACCGTCACAACATCAGAAGTTTTTTTTTTTTTTTTTTAATGTTTTTAAAAATACTTCACCATCTACTTATACTTTTTATTGCGAAAATAGGTGATGCGAAATGGAGCTGGAGGGTGGAAGAGGGCTGTTGGCACTTGGAGTGAGCTGGAGTGTGTGTGTTCTTCTCTTTATCTCCCCAGACACACACACACTCCAGCATGGATCTCCATTCAACAAGGCTCCTCCTTTACATTAGCTGTATTTCTGTTTCGCAGTGAAGTAGATGTCGGGTTGTAGAGCACCCTGTGGTGCTCTGGACACTGATCATAATCCCTGAACAAATGCAACGCAAGTGCAACCTCAGTCTTTAGGGCTTTTTTTTTTTTTTTTTTACACCTCTGACAAAACTGGACTGATTTGGGTCGGTCACCTTACGGTCACATGATGGAGCTGTGGAGAAAAATAAGACTTTTTTAAACGTTTTATAATGGTAGGAAGCATACATGTGTTAGAAACAGTGGTGGAATGCTTTAAGAGTACATGTTGACAGTACGTGGTTCCAACAAGAACCCTCGACATCGAGGCTTCGTCCAGTTTTTTTTTTTGTAAGAGTAGAATGAAAGAAACAAATGAAACAGAAAAACAGGAGTGTAATGCACGCTCTTTTTCTCTCCCTCGGCTTCTCCAAGTTTTCGCTAGATCAGAGAATTACCACAGAGAAATGAAAGAAAGCAGTCTGTAGAAGTCTATCAGACGTCATATTTTGTTCGTTCCACACAAACTATTCCATAGATGGTTTATAATCCAGATGAAACAGTGTGTGTACAACAGTGTTTGTGTGTGTGTGTTCCTCTCTTTTTCGGACTCTCCGGTGGGTCTGCAGGGGCCTGAACATTGGCATGCAGTTCTGACGGGAGGTGGCGGTAGATTGGGGTGGTGCGAGGAGGAGGAGGAGGAGGGGTAGGTTCGAGGGAGGGCTGTAAACAGTTCTGTGGCAGAACCTTGGCTCATGAGGCTCTGTCTTTGTAGAGGGGAACAGAGGCTGAGAGAGAGAGAGAGAGGTCAGAGAAGGTGTTGGGCTACTTTCCATCAGAAAAGCTAACAGTAGTAACACTGACATACAAATACACTGTCATGATTTTCAAACATAAAACCATAATCAGTTTCACCAGCTCACAGTGACGATGTTTGAGGTTCCTTTAAGTTTGGAGTCACTTAAAATTAGAACACTGGAGTATGGGGGGAAGGGGGAGGGGGGGCGGAGCTAACAGGGCGTCCAAGAACATTGTGTCTTTTTCTTCTTTTAACCATTTTTTTAGCTATGTAAAACTTTGTAGAACTCTGATTTGCAGTCTTTATATTGTATTTTCTTAATTTTTAAATCTATGTAATGCTTATTTATTAATTTCTTTGCTCTTTTACCTTCAGTAATCACTTTCTCCTCGTCAGGGTCATGGTGGATCCACAGCTTATACTGGGAACACTGGGTGTGAGGCAGGAAGGACTCACCCATCTCCACACAAAAAGTCCTTTTCAGACATGCGATATGCAACATTGCTGGCTTCATAGATCTGTTCAAGTATCGGCTTTCTGTCATTCAGACGTACTGTATGTGGCACTTTTACCTTAATGTTACCCAGGACCACGGCGGTAAGTGTTATACGGGTCGGACTCATTTTCAGTCCTTTTTGTGTCTGATTTCGCTCAAGTGGACAACAAAACAGTTTTCCGTTGCAGTCCGACTCATACTGTAGCTTCTGAATAATGGCTGGGATTAGGTTGCAGCCAGGGTTGCCAGATCATACTGACAAAATCCCATCTATAAAACATCCATCTACAAAACTATGGTAAAAAAAAAAAAAAAAACATTTTTAATGACGTCCCCAAGATGATAAAAAGTAGCCTTCTTGTGTCTTTAATGCGGCTGTATGCCGTTTAGACTACTGTATATTAAAAGTGATCTACAAATGTCCCTAGGTTTGACCTGATAAGATTGCCATCGCAACTTTTACAGAAATATGACCAGCGTGCTCATTCAGACATGAAGCCGACATGTTACTTTGCCGTCAGATTTATGGAAGTTAGGGCATGTCTAGAAGGGGCTTTGTTTATGTATCTTGTTTATTTAGGGGCAATTAATCATAGCCCGTTTACCTACTGGAATGTGGGACGAATCCCATGCAGACACAGTTGTGTGTATTCAGGGTTGAATGGGGGATCTACTAGCTTAATGCTACCTGCTGTCTCTTAATGCTTATTTTAGAGATAAAATCTAAGTAACACTCCATTGTTATTCCATTGCATATTTCTTCTAATGTCATGTTTACAGGATACAAAACATCCCTCTGTTTATCCATGTGAAAAATTCAAGTTAATGAGCAGCACTGTCTTTGTGTGTGTGTGTGTGTGTGTGTGTGTGTGTGTGTGTGTGTGTGTGCGTAAGTGTAGAGGAGTGTGAAGGTGCGACAGAATGTATAGTGAACGAAGCTTTCCACCTGTAGTAGCTCACTCCAACATGGTCCAGTTTTATATTAGTCCACACACCACTTCCTTCCCCCATTCTCTCTCTCTCTCTCTCTCTCTCTCTCTGACCTGTTTCACCTCCCAGACAGAGAGCAGGGTGCAGTCCTAAAGCCTGCCACTAGGGGGAAAGAGCTAGAGGTGGGAAAGTGCTACGAGTTCAGCCACGGATGATTGAGGCAGTCTCTTGCCGAGGCGCGTTTTTCTGGAACCATCTCCAGCATGGGCAACAGGAAGTTTGTGAAGTGGCTGGCGTCCTCGGCTGACCAGCCGTACTTCTCCACCAGGACGTCGAACAGAGACCACGGCTTTAGTTTTGTGATGTGCCGCAACTCTCCTGCGACGGAAAGCAGAGAGAGAACTTAAGTTAGTACTGGGTGAAAAAGTGCATTAATATGAGCAGACACAGAGATGTCACTCATGATGAAATGTTTTGAATAACAATGGCTGTTTTGTTTTTTTGTGCAGATGAGGCACAGTGCAGTCAGCAATCAGCGAACTACACTGAGCACTTCCACCAGCTCTGATTATGTGACAATCATTTGAGAAGCACATGATGACGAGTAAAAAGCACTGGACTGCTCTCAGCAAAACAGTCTGTAATACCAGTTATACACTGATGCACTGCAATATTTAGCCCTCGTGTGCAGAGAAATTACGCAGAGATGTTCACCGTTCGATATGTCAATTTTTCAGCACAAGCAGAGACACTAATCTATCTCTTGTGCCTTGGGATATTCCCCAGGTATCGGGTATGAGTTACACAGAGACTGTGTGATATAGATTTAATTGACATGTTTGTGGTATTTTATTTTGGGGGGGAAAAAGCATCGTGTCAATTGAAATACCTTTCTCGTAATCTCATTTATTAAACATAACTTGGAAATAATATGATTTAATGTTTAATATGTTTCGGGTGTCAGTAATTCTTTTAATCCTAATTGAAGCCGTGAGTAGCTTCTCTTCCGTGTTGGAAGACGTATCCCATGGTATACTGTTAAAACGATAGTGTTTCAAAACGGTCAAATTATTGGTCTGAATCATGCAAAGAAAACAACTAAAGAGATTGCTGAAGTTACTGAGTTAAGAGCTGTCCAATGCATTATTAAAACCTGGAAGGATAGTGATTGGGGAAAATAAAATCATGCACTACCGCAATCTGAGATCAATGTAATGCTTGGTAAAGTTGTATCATAAAAATCAACAGTCGAAATCACAGCCATGATTAAGAGTTAAGAGAAGAGCATTTCCGCACGGACCTTAGGAACTCCAAGGATTAGGACTAAACAGCAGTGTGGACAGTACTTGTAAGTGAGACCAATCAGGAAAGGTTTTCAATTTGCTAGGGCGCATAAATAATGGACTTTAGCGCAATTAGAAACAGCTCTTATGAGTCCAGATTTACCTGAGGGATGGTGCATCAGTGCGAAGGAGAGCGCATGAAGTTATGCACCCATAATGCAGAGCCCCCACTGTACAAGCCTCTGGAGGCAGGGTTATGATCTGGGGTTGCTTCAGTTGCTCAGGTCTAGGCTCAGCAACGATAGTAGTGTAGCGAAGAAAGATCTTGGGCAAAAATGAATGCACTGAATGAAAATAATGCCATGGTGAATGCCGAGTGTCGTACTCGAAGCTGAAGATCCAATAAGTGCAAATGTTTTGGTGCAAGGGTTTTTGAAACCCCGGCATTAATGTGGCAGGCTCTTTAGGTGAATTTCCACAGCGTGCTCAGGGATTACTGCGGTGGGATGTACTGCTGTTTGGTTTGATGGTTGGTTAAATTCATTGAGTGACCTATCCTTTAACCTGATATTTTTAAACATGTAATATTTTGAACGTTGTTGCTTTCTGCTTCAAAATTTAATTAGCTACATTGATCTTAACAAGAAATTCACAAAAGCAAAACAAAAAAAAAGGTTAGTTCTTAGCCTTCCTGTATTTTAATGTGTTGTCATCTTGAATTTCCCTGCAGTTTAATTCACTTCTGTTATTTAATATATTCATTATCTTCATGGAAATCCACAGCAGGAACTTATCCAGGGGTTTACACAATGCTTCTTTCAGGATAGTTTACAACTGAATGTATTGTGGAAATCTGCTTTGCCCTGTACGTCTGCCATCTAATGTCGTGTTTCTTCATCGGTTTAAAGTGTGTTTTTTTTTTTTTTTTTTGTAAATGTATTCCTGGGATCTTGTTTGTTTGTTTCTTAGTCTAGGTTCCCGTAGACCTCAAGATGGAGAACTCTGTTACCTTTCTTTGAGAAGAACTCACGGCTGTATTTCCCTGCAGCGATGACTTTACGTGGGACTTTCCCCAGCAGCTCCATAATCAGAGCGATGTGGTCTGACCACCACACACATAAAGAGACAGACAACAGAACACGCACACAGACATCAGTATAACATGCACACACACACACACTTCGGCAGGAGGACGAGTAGATGCATGGCAGCCTAGCTCATGAACAGACAGACAGGATTCCTGGGTAGTCCTGGTGGACTGTGCAGGATTTTCTAAACGGCCTGCAGGTGAGTATGACTGCGACTCTGCGGCAAACGTCTAACAGGATGGAACAAGTTCATAAAATTCGATATATGGTCGAATTTGATATTAATGATGTCTGTCCGTATCGAGTGCGACTGTGCATGTATTCGTTCTCCCTGAGTGCTCCTACAGCTACCTCTCCGGTTGAAGAACTCCCGAGAATATTTTCCAGACAGAGCAAATTGGCGTGGAATACAGCCCAAGAGCTCTATGATGTGGGCTATGTGATCTACAAAGCAGAGGGGAGGAGGAGGAAGGAGGGAGGACAGGGGAAGAAAAGGAAGAGCCGCAGAGAAAACAGTAGAGGAAGGTGAGTAAGAATAGATGACATGTTAAGAGGAAAAGAGGGAGGCAGGGAGGAATTAGAGAGGAGACAGGGAGAAAGAGAGAGTTAGTAATTCTGTGATAAAGTACAGCGATAAACACAGATGAACTGGAAATCAGACAGAATTTCTCAATGTTTAGCTCAATGTAAACAAGCCGTTAATAAAGGCCAGTTTTCCAGCGTCATGCTATTTTTGGACCTGTGGGGCCTGAGACAATGTTTTGGGTGTGACGGTGAACAAATTGTGCAGAGAATGAACTTAATGAGGGAGTCAGAGGGAAGGAAGAAAAAGGAGCCGCAGGGAAACAATGGCCTGGAATGAATAATCTCATCTCAGGTAGGATCTCGTTTTTAAAAAAATAATAATACATTTCTGTGTTGTCAAATTTCTGTTTGTTACAACTTAGATTATAAAAAAGTGACTGAAGGATTTTAAAAGCAGGATATACAGTACTGTTAATGTATGGTTAGAGATGAGTAAAAAGGCAAGATTTTGCAGAACTGTGGCTGAGACTGGAGGAGGACGAATGAGCCCCAATAAAGGCAATAAACCCTGACCTTACACACAATAATATACAAATACAATGCAAAACGTTCTGCCTTCTGATTTAATGATTTACAAATGGTTCCGCATGTATGCTAAAGCAGTACAGTTTTTATATAATATATTTGAATATAATAGAAATCATAAATTATTGTAGCAGCAGAATAATTAAAAAATGAAACTGAATTTGATCTGAGATCTACCTTCATCACGTGAATAGTCTTCTCCTGAATGTGGCTCGAACAGATAGTCTCCCGTCGCCAGCTCAAATGCCTAAAGGGGACAGAAACAGGAGCAGTGAACAGCCTGTAACTCAGATACCATCAACAACTCACAGAACGTAGGCCAATTATTGCACTGCATAAATACTGTGTTTAAGTGTTCTCAAGCTCAAATATGCATTTCACACAAATCTTATAGTGTATCATTTATTAGTCTGCAAAAAGCTATTTTTAATTACCACCAACCCTGAAAGAAAGCAAAATTAGGTGATCTAACCAATAAACAGAGTTAGATAGGTATTGACAGAATTGTAAATAGTGAGCTGTACAGTATGTTATGTTTAAAAGCCAAAAAAAAAGTCACACTCTACTATTGTTGTTCAACCGCTAAATCATGTAGGGAAAATGATTCCTCATGCTCCCAGAACCAATCTTTCACATTTTTTTTTTCACGATCCAATTCATTTCATTGCTAAGTTTAGACGTGACCAACTGAAGATCCCCAGATCATAACATAGTGTCTCCAGAGTGTTATACAGCGGGCACTATGCATGATGAGTGCATCGCTTCATGCGCTTCCCTTCTTACCCTGATCCTCCCACCGCCCTGATATAGGGTATAAATGCTGCCAGCAATTTTCCCCTCAATAAATATGAGCAGTTATTACTGATAATCACATAATTTAGAGCTAGGATTGTAGCCCGAGGAGAGCAGAATCTCTGAGAACCGGTTATTTCACTTCTGGGACATGCGCGTTGCATTTTCTTGCCAGCTAGTGATTAAGACTCTGCGAGAAGCTTGAATGTTTTTCTAAGTCGGAAGCAGCCTAATTAGGGTAATTCTAAGATGACTTGACAGCGTGGTTCGTAATTATTATGCACAAAGGCCAGCAGAAAAAGACGACCGTTGGACAACTTCAGGAGTTGATGAAAAATATCAGAGCATATGGATGAAGCTAACTGATCTGTGTTTGCGGTGCCATGTCTCTGCGTGATTGGCTGATACGGATGTGGTATTGAGGTAGTGCTGTACGCCGTATCGCACATGCACCGATAAACTCCAGACAAAGTGCTTACCATACAGGCAGTGCTCCAGATGTCTGCAGGGGTGCTGTAACCGGCACCAATCAGAACCTCAATAGAGCGGTATTGCCGCGTCTGAATGTCTTCTGTGAAGTGCTTGTGCTGAAAACAAAAGGGAATCTGTGATTTTACACTGTCCAAGTCAATCTAGTATGTTAATAGCCTGTCAACATGATTAATTAGTGATCTATTAGATCAAGTCTTGTGCTACAACCTCGGCATCTTACTATCGTGTTCCTATTTGTTCTTTTCATCTTTTCCCTTCTCACCATGTTGAAATCAATTCATAAACAAGGGACATGACACTTGACATTTAATTTTCAAACCCACTTTAGTTTGAAATTGAGCAAAGTTACTGTACTTAGAGCCCACTTGACCTCTGTGGTTACAAAAATGCGTGACAACATGTCTGTTTTAATCTTGCTCCTTTTCCCCATGTTGTGCTTCTAGAAAACCACCTGACTGAGTGTGTAGTTGATTCAGACAATCCAAGGCAAAGTCTGATAAATGGTAAATTCTATACATAAAGGCTTATGTTGTATTAGCCCGTCTGATAGCTGTGTGTTTATCCACAGGATTTCTGATCACTGGTAGTATTTTTGCTCCTTGCTCTATCCCCTCCGTATCCATGTCGTGAAAAGCTCATGTTTGTAAAGCTTAGGATTGGAAAACAGAAAAACAGTTGCCTCTTACCACCCAGCAGGCATTGCCCAGGTCTGCTATTTTCACTCTCAGTATGTCAGCATTGCGAGGGTCAAGAGGATTCACCAGCAGGTCGGCTGCACATGCTTTAGCTGAGTGAACAGGTACAGAGCCGTTAACGTAGCTCTTAGAACAATGCCATGACCAAAATGATGAGCAGAATAAATATATAACTTCCTGCGTCATTTCTGTCACACTTGATGTATTAATAATGCAATCATTGAATCGTTTTCTTTTTCACATGACTGCACCTGCCGCATTTGTTCTATATAAGCACTAACTAATATTACTTAATATAATTATCACTCACTCACTCAATCATCATCTATACCACTTATACCGCTTGCCTGGAGCCTATCCCGGGCGACTTAGGGCACAAGGCGGGGGCCCAATCTATCACAGCACACACACATTCACACACGCACTCACACACTACAGGCAATTTGGGAACGCCAGTTAGCCTAATTCGCATGTCTTTAGACTGTGGGAGGAAACCGGAGTACCCAGAGGAAACCCATTAAGCACGGGGAGAACATGCAAACTCCATGCACACGGAACCGGTAATCGAACCCAGACCCAAGATGGCAGTGCTAACCACTAAGCCACTGTTCTGCCTAATTAATACAATTGATTTATAAAAAAATCTCAATTAAAATGATAAAATCTAAATAAAAGGGCCAAGTCATTTTTCAGAAGTAAAGAGATGGTTAGGAGTGAGTGCATGTGTCACCTTTAGGAGTGTCTCCTGTGCTGGAGGATGAGACAGTGCGGCTGCGCTCAGCATCAGGGTGCAGGTTTATCTCTCCTTCCTCAGGCTCACACTCATCTGGATGGGGGTCCAGAGGGAGCTCGGGGAAGCGGGGTGCTGTGGCTCTGTGTCGAGCACCATTACTGAGTGCTCCCGTCTCACCGTTGAACAGCTCATAAGAAGCGTCAGAGGCGTCCCGATCTGTGGCGCTAAGCTCCGACTCCACCAGCGGGCACAGCAGAGGTGAGGATGAGGGCACCACGGGCACAGCATCTGACGGATGATTTGTGTCAACTACTGCATGACCATTGGTTTTTAAGGTGTCATTGTGGCGCTCTGGAGAGTTCTTAAGCTCCTGGGTTTCATCGTCTGCTTCATCGTCATCATCATCATCGTCATCATCTTCGTCATCTTCATCATCAGCTTCGTCTTCATCATCTTCTTCTTCTTCCTCATCGCCTTCTCCTTCTCTTCTTTCTTTTTCTTCTTCTTTCTTTGGCAGCTCAGACTGCTCCTCCTTCACACACTCATCTGTCTTTGGTTCTGGGTTCTCATCAGAAGATACAGCTTCAAGAATCTCAACCGCTCCTTTTGCATCTTCTTGACCTGCTTCAGCTTCCTGCTGCTCTGTTGCCGTCTTCGACTCTTCCTCATGTTCTTCAGTTTCTCCTCGTTCCTCTACCTTCTCATCCTCATTTGCAGTATTGTTGCTCTGTTCATGTGTTGGGGTGTTGGTCTCTGTCGCTTCTGTGGGCTCATCATCATCATCGTCATCATCATCAGGGACGTCTGTGTTGGGAAGAACGTCGCTATCCTCCTCATCATTCTGCTGTTGTGGCTCTGGGGGAGCTGCACCTAGAACATAAGAGGAAGAAATAAAAGGGCTCTGTTCTCAGACAGAAAAAGAATGGACCAGTCAGATTTCTGAGTGTGTGTTTGCACGTGTGTGTGTGTGTACACTGCCACACTGTGGGGGCGGAGAGGAAGTTGGAGGCTTGCCTGTCTCTGCAGTAACAGACCTTAGTATCTCCCTCTTCATTTATTTTAAGTCCAGAAGCATTGTATTGGGAGATACTCCATATTGAAACTGAAGGAAGGAACTTAAATATAGACTGAGATACAGGTCAAAAGCTTCAGTTCATGGGAAAAATCTCAGCCACTTTAACCGCTGCAATTTCTGGTTTAAATACATTTTCAGCCCATGCAAAACAGTATTTAGATTGTACAATGCTGAGCAGTTCTACAGAAAGGAAAGTCCTTTGGATAAGACAGGTCAGGAAAGAATATCCAGAATGGTTCAAGCTGAGTGTAAGGCTATTGTAACCGCAGACCACTTCTGCAATCGGTCCAGGTATTGGTTCCCGAGCTCGAAACGATTGCATGCCCACAGACAACAATCAACTGGTCCCGGGGCCAAGTGCGCTCGGAAATGGTTCCCGGACCCCAGTGAGAAAACGCCCTTAAATAACCTCTAAACAACTATAGTGAGCTGGAAAGAAGAACTACAGGCTCTTCAAGTGTAGCTCTACAGTTATAGATTGGATAACATGGCCTGGTTTGAGGAACCTCGAGTTCTGAACTCGAGTTAATGAGCATCATTTTAACCCTATAGCCTATTCAGGGATGATGCTGACCAGGTTACTGACCATGTGCATCTTCATGGACACAATTTGCAGATCTTGTAAAGGCTATTTCCTACATGAGCACAAGTTGTAATGGTTTTAGTGGGCTGCCCAGTCAATAGAGCTGATCAGATCTTAGGAATAAAGGTTTTTTTAAAAAAAGCTTTTCTGTGGTAGTGTTTTGTTTAAACACTAGAAAAATAAAAGGGGATGTCCTTCCTAGTATTAGTAGGGCGTTCCTAACAAAGTGGCAAATGAATGGTAAATCCAAATTGGGTCAAGCGTCAATTTCAAAAATCGTTAAATATCATATGCTCGTTGGGCCTCCGAGTGGCGCAGTGGTTAAAGCGCTCGCCCTATCATCCGGAGATCGCTAGTTAGAATCCCGGGTGGTGCTGTAACCTCTCGCAGCCGGAGGTCTAGAGAGAGCTGATTGGCCGAGCTCTCTCAGAGGGGAGGGATGAGAGGTACTTAGTGCTCCCACATTAATCACGGCTCTACAGCCAGTCAGGGGCGTCTGTGAGCTCGCGCAACGGAGGGAGCGGATAGCGCTGTCCTCCGAGTCTGTTACGCCGCCCCCAACGGTGCGCGAGCGAGCAGTTCGAAAAGATGCGGTCGGCTGGCGTCACGTGGTTCGGAGGAAACACGTGATAGTCTTCGGCCCTCCCGGCTGAGTGGTAGTAGTAGCCTTAATGTGGGAGCCCCCTAGTGACGGGGAGGAATTGGACACGACTAAATTAGGGAGAAAATCGGGGAAAAATCCAAAAAAAATATATATATATCATATGCTCGTCTTGCCATGCCGAAAGCACGGGTTCCCATATCCATGTGAGCACACCGTCACAGCTAACTCTTTCTAGAATCCTCTGCGCTCCATCTGCAGCTGCTGACCCACTTGTGCTGAAAGCTCTCTCTGTGCTGATCGAAGGCCATGTGATGGCACTAATAATGATGATGCAAGAAAAAATGGAAAATTATAATGCATTATAATGCACAGAGTAAGGGCCTCAGACTCAGGTGACTACAGCAATCGAGGGCTATTAGGATAACAGCATAAATCAGATCAATTTTAATAATAGTTTGTAAAAAACAAAAAAAAAGCCAGAGTCCTTATAGGAAACAGGAAAATCTGATCAAACAGTCAAATTTGGATGGATCGGGTGTGCTTACGCAGATCATATCTACAAGTGTATGCAATTAAGCTTAAAAGATTAACAGTATTAGCAGTCCTGTCTCTATGTAAAACATTTGTATGTGAATACCTGTTTAGTTTTACGTAAACATGGTCATAATTGTGCATTAAATCGAAGCAAGTCTTATTTTAATAAACCCAATATGTTTTTTGCATTAAAATGTTTTATTAAATGAACACCCAGATGTCTTAAACTGGAATGCTTTCAGCTGTAATCAGGAGCGAACACTCACTTGTGTGGTTGGTTAGTCTAACAGGCCGCTCCCTCTCTCCTTCTCCTTCCTCCTCTTCCTCAATCTCCTCCTCTTCGTCGTCCTCATCGTCGCTCTCACCGATTGCCAGAGCAGGTCCTGGTGGTGGGTTTAGCCCTTCGTTGGCTTTCTGTCTCTCAGCCTCCCTCTCTAATGCCTCTATCTCTAGCATGCGTCTCTCCAGCAGCTCTGCCTGCCGCTTCTGCTTCTTCTTCAGCTTCTTCTTCTTGTTCTTGGAGATCTTCCCTACCTGTAGTGAGCAGCACACATGCTGATTAACCATGCATTACGCACTTCTGCTTTTACTCAATGAATGATAATCAATCTTTTATTAAAAGTTAATTAATTGAGCAGTGGTTATGTTGGGATTGATAGCACTACATACTTGTTTGAGCTGAGGTGCTGTGCTCACTGTAGAGAGGAAAAACAAACAAGTTAAACCATATGGGCTAGTTGTCAGGGCTGTAACCAGAATCACAATTTTAGTCAGCTACATATATGCCGGATGTACAGGGTGGGACATAAAGATCGCCCGCATGTTGAAGGGGCACTGTGTGGGCTGTAGTGGTGGTAGAGAGGTTGGGTAGGTCTCATTGGGTAGGTTAGGCTCTACCATTGTCAGTACCCCACATGAGAACCAATGTTCTGTGATAGGGACATAGGGAGCGTTCAATACACACAGAAACGTGAGAGCAATGCTTCTTCCAAAATCCTGTTCATGTTCCTGCAATCGGCTCTTTAATGATTCAATAAATAGTTTTTCTTTGAGTTTCGGCTAAAAGAGGATTTGATGGTCTGTTCTGTCTCTTTGTCCCAGTTCCATGTTAAAGCTGCTGGCTATTTCTGATGCCAGACTCTCATCATCATCATCATCATCATCTCCGTACGCATATGGTCCCACCCTGCTGAAGGACACACATCTATAACCAGCCTGTCCTTAGTCCCTCTATCAGGGGATCAGGCTCTATTCTAGCAGCCATTATGTCTATAATGATCATAATCTTGAATCCAAGAGTTCAGTAAAGGGTAATGCAGTTTTCCTTAAATGTGAGCTTTTAGAAGAAAACCATAAGTAATCAATGTACTATGTATGTGATGATGTTGCTTTCCTTCTGAGTGTAAGCACAATAGCTGGAAGTGGAAGTTTGTCTATCGAGGAACTACGAAACGTAGTTCTCAGAATTCAGCTCACACAGCACCTTTCACTGAGTGTGTGGCTTCTTCTGAGAAGTTTGCAAGGGTTTGAACACTGCAGCAATAGAAGTAATAACTACAGCATTACTAGACCAAAAAATTATTCTGCATAACTTAGTTTGTTGTAAAGCAATAACAAATTCTGTCGTCCTCTATTAGATCTTTTGATTTCCTATATTAATTAACCTCAATCAACCTTGATACTGGTGATACAGGAAGAAGGCTATATATAGTATTGAAAGTATGATAGTATTTTCAGATGTCTCAAGTGTCTAAAGAGGTTTACACAGGAACATGTGGGGCAGTTTTATTTGTTTATTTTTACAATTATTTAATTATGGTTATATTTAGCACTTAAAATATATACAGACTGCCTGGGAACTACCTGGATTTAACTAAACAAATGGTTAAAAGCCTTTGATTGGATAATAGGTGCAGTGATTAATAGGTTTCAGCTGGCAACAATATATTTAACCGTAACTGATGCAGTGAGTCATTTTCTAAACAACTGTCAGATGTTACTCTTTTAAAAGGGGCAAGTTATTGTCCTGCAACAAGCAAAGAAAGCAATTAAGGAAATTGCTAAAATGATTAAAATAGGGTTAAGAACTGAAAAACACATTATTCAAACCCAGAAGGACAGTGATGAACCATCATTTTTATGGACGAAATGTGGTTGGAAAAACATTGTGAATGAGCGTGATGGGAGATCACTTAAACACTTAGTGAAATCAAATCGTAAAAAAGAAACAACAGTCGAACTCCCAGCTATGTTTAAGAGTGTAAATAAGAGCATTTCCTAAACAGCCAGACAGCTGTGTAGCCTTAAGAAAACCACTTATCAGTGAGACTACTCCGAAAAAAAATGCGTCAGTTTGCTAGGAAGCATAAAGAATGGACTGTAGATCATGTGGTCTGATAAGTCCAGATTTACCCTGTTCCAGAGTGATCAGGGTAAGAAGGAAAGCGCATAAGGCAGTGATGGGATGGGCAGATTCCAAGATGTCAACGCCAGGATTCTTCGGGTTCAGGAAGAATGAGAAATCATTTTCACACATGGATTGACCACCACATAGTTCAGACCTTTACTCACAAGCTAAGAATCTTTGGGATGTTCTGAGGTGATATTGTGTGATATTGCACACAATATTTTTGACACAATGTCAATTATTTACTGCTGCTCTTCCCACTACCTCAACTCGTACCTCATCACTAAAAAGGTACTTCAGTACTGTAACGTGTTACGTTGTTGTGTTGTCATGTAGCTCTTTGTTTGCACATTTGCACGTGCACTTTGTTGTCTATTGTTGTCTCTTTTTTGTATAGAAGTTGATCGTTTTAGGTTAACTTAAAACTGTAAACATCTGCGTTGTTAATTTATGTTGTTGCCTGTATGTAGCACCTTGGTCCTGGAGGAACGTTGTTTCGTTTCACTGTGTACTGAACTATATATGGTTGAAATGACAATAAAAGCCTACTTGACTTGACTTGAGAAGACTTTACACAGTGGTCTGATGCTCCCATCATCAATACAAAGTCTTGGAGAGATATGAATGTGACTCTTGATATAAATAAATGTTTTAACACTGCACAAGTTTATCGAAATTATGCCACGGCTGAAATCAAAGCAAAAGGCGATGCAACGAAATATTAGAGTGTATCTTTTTTTTTCTGGCTGGGCAGTGTATTAATTAATTAATGTAACTAAGCCGTCTCATTCATGAATGTTCAGGGACACATATTAATAATGCACAATGTAGATAAATGCTCCTCTGCCAAATAACTGTGATAAACAATCATCATGGTTATTATTTTACTCTCTATTATGTTCTGGTGTTATTTTGTGAAGAAAAAGGAGTAATACCTGCAGATCCAGATGGTGGAGGTGCTCCCGCTTTCTGCCACTCAGTGGCTTCAACTGCCATGCGCCTGACAAAGGCATCATCCACACACATCAGGATGTTCTCCGGTTTGATGTCTGTGTGAATGATCTTGCACTTAGTGTGGAGGTAATCCAGACCCTGCAAGACCTGCCAGGTTATATACACAACATTTACATCACGTTGCTTTGGAGGTGGAATGAGCTCCATGCTCAAAGAGATTCATGCTTTTTCAAATGAATAAAGACTGCTGTTTAGGTGAGATTAGAAAATATATCAAATGAAAGCTTAAATCCATGGCTCTTAAATGGGGTCCAGAGACATATATATATATATATATATATATATATATATATATATATATATTCCAACCCTGAACCGAATGTATTCTTTTATAAATAACTTTTAATAAATAACTCATAAATCTTATTTACACATAAATCTAAAAAAAAAAAGCTTTTTAATGCTAAACAGGTCCCTGACTACAAAATGTTTATGAACCCCTGTTTTAAAGAACATATAACTTAGATTTCTGGCATAATCAGCATGCACATTTCAAATCTTACAATTTGAAGTGTAATGTGTGTTTCAAGTACTGATGATGTGTTTTGTGTGTGTGTGGATGTGTGTACCTGTCTAATGATGCTCTTAACACACGGTAAAGGCAGGCCCTGATAATTAGACTTGATGATCCATTTAAGTAGATGGTGGCCCAGGACTTCAAACACCATGCATACATCTGAGAGGGTGAGTCAGGTGGAATAACACAATCAGATGCATATAAGAGTAAGAAATACCCACAGGCTTGCACACACACACACTGAGGAGGATACGAATTCCGTTTATCCCAGAGATCTTGAAGTCATCGATGAGCTGAACTACCATGTCTTTGTTGGGGTCAGTGGGGTCACTCTCACGAACCTGATAGACAGACATAGGCGTGTACGATTACCAGACACACTCTGAAATGAGCTCGGGGATCAAATGGCCTAAACTGTTAGAAACACATGGCATATCTTAAAACATGTTATCTGACACGGGCGGCATTAACTTAATGAAAATGATTTCTGTTCTGACATACAAAGAGTGTCTTTAAATAGACTGAAGTCTTGTACCAATGGCCTTTTCACTTACACATCGGAGGAGTTTGATCTCGTCTAATGCTGTCTCTGTGTAGTGCTGAGCACTCTTCACCACCTTCATCGCCACAAAGCGCTTCCCTCTGTGGACAGAACACAAGGTTGTTGTGCATCCAGGCTATAGCTGTTGGAGAAGCTGCTGAACCAAGCAAGTGTATGTGTGTGTGTGTGTGTGTGTGTGTGTGTGTGTATATACCAATGTGTATGTTTGCCCATATGGGATTTTTGGCTTCCAACTGTTCTAAATGGCATTGAGACTTAAAGTGAATGACACAAAAAATAGTCTGGTTGGTTTTGTAATAATATACTAATAACTTGGCTAACCTCTGCGTCTACGTATTATATGTATTGTATGTGTAGTACTTTAATTTTGACACCTTTCCCTGTATAGAAAAAAGAACTTATTTACGTAAAACACAATTATACATATAATGTATATGTAATAGCAGTTGTTGTGAAAAACTATTTAAATTTAAAAGTTCAAAAATTTTTCAGTTAAGAAAACAGAAGTAGGAAAAAGCACAAAACATCTCAGTTTAAGGTTGTCAGTATGAGCAGAATTCATTCATTTATTCGTCTTCTATACCGCTTATCCTGTACTGGTTCGCAGGGGCCTGAAGCCTATTCCAAGAGACTTTGAGGACAAAGCGATGTACACCCTGGACATGGTGCCAATCTGCACCAATCGCAGGGCACACACACAAACTAGTGTCTGAATTTAGGCTAATCTCAGTTCAATTAAAATGTATTTATATTGGGCTTTTAACAATGGTAATTGTCACAATCCAATGTCTTTGGATTGTATGAAGAAACCCACCAAGCACAGGGAGAAAAAAACTCATGCACACAAAATGAGACGGGAATCGAACCCTTGATGTGCAAGGCCATAGTGCTAACCAGTAGGCCACCATCTAGTGTAAGCACACTGTAAATCCTAATGCCCAAAGTAATTAAACATTTGAGTTAATTTAAACAATTACAGTTAGTTCATATTAACAGACCTTGATGAGTATTTAGAACTTTTTGGTATTTATGAGTTTGTAGAAATAACACTTTTCAAGTTAGCTGAACAAGTTTGATATTTTAAGCCACAGCCTCCTTAAAGTTCCACCAACTTAAAATCTTTCAGCCTAGCGATTTTGTGTCTGATGTCATTAATGCACATGTAAACTGAAGCATGTAAGCCCACACTGAATTGTTTTGATCAAGATGGTGGATTGGTTTGTCTTCGCATGATGCTGTAAGTGTAATCTTTACAAATCTGGGCACCCTATGGTTGTCAAATAATACTTTGATTTGTAACAGAGCACTGGTGGCCCATACGAAAGGGCTGGGTTTGATTCCCAGCCACTGGATGAAGTGCCTGTCCAGGGTGTGTTCAGAACGGCACCTGGCGTAAAAACTTTACAAACTGCTGGGGCGACCCATTGCCAGGAGCAGGCGAAAGACCAACAACAATTTATTTAATTTGCAACAACTAAAAAATATATATAGTAGGAGCTAGGCTACTCAGTAATGCAAGTAAAGAACCATTCATATGAATAAGTACAACAAATTCAAAAACTCATAGTTCTGTTTACTTAAAATTGGAAATATCATTACTTTAAAAAAATTATGTAACTGATTACCTCAAATTTTTTGAGTTTTGCCAACTAATTCGGGTTTACAGTGCAGTATATTGAACATAAATTAAGGCATTTAAACGATATGCTTAGATATTAAAAGATCCTACAATTCATGAAATCTCTCAAGGAACCCTAAGATCATATATCCAAATTTGCCAGTAATTGACCTTTCTTGAATCTTTTTAAGTATTTTAAGTTTATGGGTGACACATAGTAAGACCTTACTTTGATTATCATCTCCTTTTGATAATGTTGTGATGGAGCAGGTGCATTGTGAATATTTTTGCAGACAAACTGATTATTGATTAATTTGGACCAGTGTGTAATTATCCAAGGACTTGATCAACTCATGAGAAAATGATACATGGTTACCAAAAAAAAAAAAAGACCACATCCAACATGAGCTTTGCAGTTAGACGGCAAAACAAGGTTAGAAGTTAACCTAAATAAAACATGTGCAAATAATTTAGATAAAATATATTAATATTTTCTTAAATTAGCATTGTCAGTGTATATTATTTTTGGCAGTTTTCTTCAAACGGTTTTTACAGACCTCATCACTTTTCTGTTCAATAGGAGTGTGAAGAGGGCCAAGAACTGATTTAGTGTCGTTAGCTGGTGCCAAATGTCACATGTTGGGTCCACATCATTACACATGTTGGACAGTCTCACAGTGTTTTCCAACCCATGTATGGAACCTCCTGATGATTTATGCATTCTCGTCCAAAAGTCCTACTGAAACCCTTTTGTAGCTTATACAATCTATCTATCTTTTTTTTTTTAGAAGTATTTAATCGACAGCTGTACATTAAGCTCCAAAATGGAATAAGTTCTTGGGAATACTTTTCAGCGAAGAGTATTATGACTATGTGTTACCATCAGTATAGCTGAAAGTAAACACAAAAGGGGCTTAGTTTCCAACTGATGATAAAAGATACTAAAAAGATGTGCCAGAAAGTTGAATAGCATTTTAAAGTATTCCTGCGTTCCATACATTCACTCCTGTGTGTTTGATCACAGGATACAGTATAATGTAACACTTTAATGTCACTTTAAAGTGACATTAAATTTTTAAATTTAGAGTTCAGGAATTGCCCTTAATCTTCAATTATATGTGGGATCCAATAAGATTTCTGTTTTTTTTTTTCCAGTAAAGCCTTGAAATCATTTGTATTTACACTACAAATTTGGTGAATAGAAATTGTCGAGAATTCTGGTGTACTGTGATCTCACTGCTAGTCTGAGACTTCCGCTTTGTGTAAGCTGCCAACTGTGTGGGTTGTGTTTATGAAAGTTTCACTCTGGCTTTGGGGTGAGTTCGTCAGTACAGTAAGGTGGTTACCTGCTGGACTAAAAACTAAAGTACTGAGTGTGAGTTTCCAAGTTGACATATGAGCTATTAGTCTAATCGAGAGAGAGAGAGAGGCAAGATCTTCAAACAGACACAGGAGTCGAAACATGACACTAGGACACAGATACTGGCATATACCAAGCTGCTGGGCAACACTGAGAATGAGTGAGAGAGGGTGTGTGTGTGTGTGTGTGTGTGTGTGTGTGTGTGTGTGTGTGTGTGTGTGTGCGTGTGAGTGGGTGTCTGCAAGGAAGGTTTTATGTGCATGGTGACTCACTGGATATCCCAACATAGCCAGACAGTAGAGAAGTGACCCCAGCCAAGCTTACGAATCACGTGGTACCTCCCATTGAACAGATCACCTATCTTCACCGGATGGTACCCTCCTAGAGGGAGGAAGGAAGGAATAAAGAAGGGGAAAATATGTTAAGTTCTGTCATGTTAATTTCAACAGGTAGAGTTCTTCTGTGGTGTATCGGGCATGTGATACCTGTAAAAGCACCAGTCTAAAGTCAGCTTTCTTTCTGTATTGTCTGCAGAATTATAAATATAACTAATATAGAAATAGAATGTAAACGTAAATAATGCAGAAGTCTGGCAAATTTTGTAAGTACTGTATACTGCAGACAATTACAGAAACCAATAGTAGGATGTGTGATGTAAAGAATGCTATGTAGATGACAAATAAAAGTTCCTGTGAGGATTAGCATGATTAACTGAAATTGTATTTTCTTACAGTACTGTGCAAAAGTCTTGAACCATCCCTCATTTCCTTATATTTTGCTTCCAAAGAGTGGGACTTTGTTTGTTTTTTTTTTGTTTTGTTTTTTAATGTGGTCTTAAGGAATAGTTCTCCAGGCTTCCTGAAGGACTTTTTTTGCTCTCGTTTTCAGTCATCTCGTCCCTGTATCTGACCAGTTTCTGAGGAATGTTTTTTGTTCATCACTGGCTAAACCATATGAATCATGAATCATTCAAGCATCATTTTCTTTTTACTTAAGGCATGAACCAGCCAAAAACAGTACAGATGATGACAGATGATCAGGCCGGTGAGTATTATACTGATGAAGCTGAATGCTGAGTGGTTGGAACAGACGAGAGGGAAAACAAGGCTGCTGATGAGGTTGCTAAATAAACAACCATTTTTAAATTGTATCTTTAGGCAGTTTGCAGTCTGTCGCAGTAACACGTGTTCCTGTTCCTTTAATTTAATCTGCATAATTTAATTGACTTTTATATTAAGAAATGAGGGGTGGCTCAAAGACTTAGCTGGGAGACCTTTGCAGTAGTCTGCCGGGTCCTCCTGTTCTTCATCGTCAGAGCCCAAAATCTCTTCCTCTGGCTCTGGGGGTGCAACTGGTTCAGGCTGGGGTGGTGGAGGAGGAGGTGGAGGAGGTGGAGGAGGAGGGGGAGCGGACGGGACTTTCTGCTGCGTCTCAGGCCTGTTAGGCAATAAGAACAAAAGGGAAAGAGAGGGACAAACCATTTATCATTTAAACCTTTAACTGGTGTCGCTGTGACTGGACAAATACAGCGCTAGTGTGTTGTAAGTGACCTCATCACTGGGAACAACTTTGTACTCTAAAGGTATTTATAACTCACAGTACACTCCATTTGCCATTTTTCATAGTCTGTCCTCTGTCTAAGACAATCCCATAATTCTTTCCACCAGATGTGAGTTTAGGCAAAAATTATGTTAGAAAGAACTTACAGTTGAAAAATTTCCATTCTATGATAAAAAGCAATAATAGTTATATAAGACCAACATTCCTATAATGGGAGATGAACAAAATATCTGCTTGAATCACTGAGGACTTCTGGGACCTTTGGCTCTGTGATTGGCAAGTGGGGTAATCCTGGGGTGTTCTAATATAATTATAGTTCATGACAATACAATATTATAATAACATCGCAATATACTGCATTCACTGGTTAGTTTAATAGGCGCATGTGAACACCTGTGCGTTGATGTGATTATCCACTCAGCCTATCGTGAGACAGCAGCACAATGCATAAATTCATGCCGATACTTGTCAAGGGTTTGAGTTAATATTCACATCAAACACCAGAATGTGCATGGTTGCTGGTGCCAGACAGGCTGGTATGAATATTTAAAAAACTGCTGATCTCCAGGGATTTCCACAGAGCCTCTAGAGTTTTAAGAGATTTATGCCAGAACAAACAAACAAAAAATAAATCCAATGAGCAGCAAAACATATCTGCTGCCACGTGATTGGCTGATTAGATAACTTTATCATCTAAAGTATTCATATTGATGAGGTCAGTGAGTTTAGATGTTGAGAACTCAATGTACTTACACCAAAACTACACAGAACTCTTGAAATTGTTGCCAGCCATGAAAATATCTGGGCTCTTTCACATCCAGGACCCACTTTTAACCTCTGGACTTAGTAATATATTTGGCATAAACAAACAAGGCTTAACATGTCTTTATTGCTTATGTGTACAAAATTACAAACATGGTAATTAAATCAGGGGATCACATTGCTGAAATACCTGATGTAAGATAACACACGGACACATACATAGCCAGCTGAAGTCAATGTCAAAGAGAATGACAGAATGCCTGCCAGTGGGTTGCTATGGAAACAGGCCAGGTGAATCAGGCTGATGTAGGGTTAATATTCGAAACCAAACACAAAGAAGCAGAGGGACATAAACTGACTTTTCTGACATTTCAGAAGTATTTGGACACACACACACACACACACACACACACACAGATACAGGGTACAAAAAATACACAAATGCAAGAGGTGTATGAAATTCTATTCCATGTCGTACATTACATGCCAATGATTAACAATAACATTGGTATTTTCCAGTTCCAAAAATTTAGGATAAAGAGTTCCAGTGCTTCGGCTCAGAAAACCCCAGCAAGTTCATATTTATATAATTAGTCTCTTAATTTTAGAACCATATAAAGAGTTTGATTGGAAATCGAGATATATTATTTTGAGCAGATTTGAAAAAAAAAAGCATTTTATTTTTTTTAAAGATCAAGAAATCATGGCTTTCAGTCATAAAGGTACGGTGGCCGTGAAGTGCAAAACAAATTAACAAAACGAAAACGAAATAACAAATGCAAAACCAAAATAACAAAGCCCAAAACAAAATAAAACATTCAAAAACAAAATAACAAAACCCAAATCAAAATAACACATTCAAAAACAAAAAAACAAAACCCAAAACAAAATAACAAAACCCAAAACTAATTTGTTATTTTGTTTTGCGTTTTGTTAATTTGTTTTTGGTTTTGCTATTTAGTTTGTTATTTTGTTTTTGGTTTTGATATTTTGATTTTGAATTTGTTATTTTGTTTTCGGTTTTGTTAAACCAGAAATGAACCGGAAAAGGTAGGTATAGTTTGCGAATGAAATTCTTAACGCTGATTGGACGAGACATCTGTCACTCAAGATATACAGGAAGTACTGTAGCGGCGGTAGATTCGTGGGTGTATGAATGTTCAAACATGTACTGTCCTTATTGTGGTTTCAAATATGGCGTTCTGCCAAATTTTTGCAGTGATATGTCGTCAGCATATCAAAAATCACGGCATACGAATGTCCGTCCTCAAAGTAACATTGAATAAATTCCATTTCCTTGCTTTCTAATGAAAGATTTCATTATTTTCTTAGTTTTGCAGACCGAAAAAAAAAGTGGTTTAAAAGTGAAGCAGAACACACAAGTAACAAAGTTAGAGACACAATTTCCTACTTCCTGTTTATCTTGAGTGACAGGTGTCTCGTCCAGGTGTCTACCTTTTCCGGTTCGTATCTGACTGACCGAGAAGTGTTATTTTGTTTTCGGATTTGTTCATTTGGTTTTGAATTTGTTATTTTGTTTTGGGTTTTGTTAATTTGTTTTGCATTTCACGGCCACCGTATAAAGGTGTTAAAAGGCACATATGCTAAAATATTGTTTTAAAATTATTTTGGTAATATCAGTATGAATTTGCAAAACCCCATCTCCCACAGTTTTGTCACAATGGACAAATCATATTGCTCGTTGTGTTCGCTCCCATGAAAATATGCAGCATGTATGTCGAATGTATGTTGGTTGAGTTTTATTAAAAAATATAGCTGCCTAATGCTTTGATTCTGTTTATATATTGAGTCACTTAGATCAAGGAAATAAGTGTTGAGAAACATTATAAGCTGTTTACAGCATCAGCAACCTCCTCCTCCTCTACCAGTTTCAATTTCACTACTGTAGATGACGGCTTGCTCTCATAGTACACATATAGCTGTATAAGGTCCATGTGGGCATCATCAGCTGACCACGTTTATGTCTGTGCTTCCAGACCTTATAACAGTTCAGAAATCCAGATTAGAGAACGGGGTGTAGCAAATGTAACTGGAGTAATCACAATTTTCTTTCAAAAATATTACTATGAACTGCACCATGGCTCCCAAATGCAGCAAAACCAGTGTTGGTAATAGTGTTAAGCTTATAAAAGAAGACTTATATACTGTAGCAAGTGTTTTGTTCTCAACAACCTTGTGTGCTTGAGAAAAATAATTTGTCTGCATAAATTAAAATCCAAAATATTACAGAATGTAGATCAAGTGTCTTGTTTATCTTTGCTTATAAAAATCCTGTTACAGTGGTCTTATCAACGCAGTAAATTTGAGCTGTAATCAATAGAAACCTAAAACAAAGCTGTTGAAGAGATATTTTACCTACATAAAAGCTACACATTAAATAGAAAAAGTAAGTTGTATATAACTCTGCGGCACCGTGGCACACTGTGGCCTGTTTGTGTGCTGGATGTTCTCCCTGTGCTTGGTGGGTTTCCTGCAGGTACTCCGGTTTCCTCTCACAGTCCAAAGGTATGCAGATCAGGTTAATTGGTGTTCACAAATTGGCTGTTGTATTTATGTGTTCGTGTGCCCTGCAATGGATTGGCACCCTGTCCAGGGTGTACCTGGACAGGGTGTCCAGGGTGTACCTGCCCTACTGTAAGTCTCCTGGGATAGGCTCCAGGCCCCCCACGACCGTGTATACAGGATAAGTGGTATAGACGCTGAATAAATGACTTGTCCATTTTGTTGTGACATCAGGTGTAGATCAGAGTTTCCAACTTAGAATTCCATGTTGAATGATCATTCCAAAGCATTTTTTTCATGTCGGAAGTCATTAATGATCTTTTATTAATTGCAACAAATGTAGACGAAGAATAAAAAGCTACATTTGAATAAATAAGAGTCTCTTAAAATATGAACTGGGTGATTTAGCATCTTTCTTTTCTATTGAGCTTATTTTAACTCGCCTGTTTAATATGGCAGTTGATTAGGGTTAATGAATTGTTGGAGCCAATACAATTTTGACCATGATTAGTCGTATAATGCTAATGTAAGGACAAGTACTGGGATGCTTGTATAATTCATACATCCACACACTTTAGTGTTATACATCAATGTAATTCCCTAAACATTCCATACATTTTACAATTCCAAAAATTTAATGATTTCTCCCTCTCGCTCTCATACACACATACAAACAGAAAATCCCAAACAGACATCCCTGTTCAACTAACTCAATAGCAGAATTATCACACACACTAAAGTGCATTTAAGAGTGCATTTACAGGAAGAGCTCACAGAAAAACATGATCTGAATTATGAGCAGATAAAAAACAGAAAAACTAATAATAATGGCACAACTCAGTACGGATTAAATGAATATGAAAGAATCATGCTACAGGAACAGGGACTGTGTAGACCTAAGCGCTTGTGTGTAGCGATGCTAGGTGTTTGCCTCGGGATGGCGTGAGGTCAAGCGTAAATCTACTGTAAATATTGAGAAAAATCTGTGTTGTATGTGTGTCTATAGACGGGGTCAGAGAAGATGACAGTTTTATTACACTCATTTAGTATCATCCCTATGTGCATGTAATCACCACCCACCCACACACACACACACACACACACACACACACACACACACACACCTTATCCATTCACACCTTTAACAGACATTCAGAAGCTCAGCGTCACATTCTGGGAGCCCTGCCCTGCTTGAGCAGGCTGCACATGCGCACACTTACTCATGCTATGTGTTAAGTCCTTTTATGCAAAAGCAAAACGTATCTGGGTTGGAAAAATTATCACTGCTGTTGACGTGGCATCAGAGGAAGAAGAGGAGGAAGAGAGAAAGAGTCAGTGAGCAAGAATGGAGTATGCAAATTGGACACAGTTTGAAGGGAACGATTTTGTAGAACTCACAGTGCTGTGTTCTCACCTGTCTGTGGTGTGTGTGTGTGTGTGTGTGTGTGTGTGTGTGTGTGTGTGTGTGTGTGTGTGTGTGTGTGTGTGTGTGTGTGTGGAGAGAGAGAAATTTATCTTCCTTTATCAACAACAAATAATCACTATAATCACAATGTCTTCACTTACGTAATTCAGTTTTAACATGGGAAGTCGGTTGGAGACAACAGAATGCTTAAATTTTTAGAGTCCAGTGATGCAAAAAAAAACAAAGGCTTCATGCAAAGTACATCATCCTGCTGTGTAAATGAAGACATGCTCCTATAACAAGCACATTCTGGTGATGAGCGCAGAGTAGCAGCATGCGCTTAAATTACAGGTGCATGAGATGGAACATCACACAGAGAGGTTATGATCATGCTCTCTCTCTCTCTCTCTCTCTCTCTTTCTCTCCCTCTGTCTATCACTGCTTGCTATATTGTAAATAAAAATATTTCAGATTTTGACAAGAAACAAAGTCATACTTGAGGAAATTGTTTAGTAGCAAGAGAGACACAGATTCTTTGATGTGTTGGAGCTGGAAGGTAAAGGATTTAATCCTGCTGCATTCGTCACTGTGTTGCTCTCTGCTGTGGCTCACATTAACACCTGATCCAGATGACAGCAGGTATTTTGCTGGTTAAATATTCACAGTCCAATATTGAATACATTTAGTTCACAATAAGTTCACAATTTATTTTTATTTTTTTTCACATATAGAAGATCAGTAAAGACGTACCTGACTTTGCGATTGTGCTGATCTTGAGGGCTGAATTTTTAAATATTTTTTTTAGAATATGTTATGATTCATTCCTGGTTGTGTGATGAGGGTTGCAGCTTAAAAACATAACGTTTGAGATAAATGGATGAGCTGGATCATGTGCTATTTTAGAAGACTGAAAGCCATCCTGTTAAATTAAACCAAATTTGCATGGAGTACAGCTAGGACTATTCATGCAGTGATGTACTTGCGCTATACTACAATCCTATTAAATGTTTATTTCATCTTATTGTTCGTATATCATTGTTGCACTGTAGTACATGCGACAATTAAAAATAAAATTAAAATAAATTACAATTGCTTTTCAGATGCTTCTACTCAAGACAAAGCTGGCTATCAATTTGAACATCCCTAACACAGCTTTAAACACAACTATTCCTGCACAAATACTGACACAAATGTGGACTTAAAAAGTTGCCAGTTCAGAATGCAGCCCTTAGTGATGAGTAAATGTTTGCTTGCATGTTTGCCAAAATTGTGCATGTGGGTAGTTTGGTGCCATGTTTTGTTTGACCAAATGTAATAGACTCAGTCGGAGGTCTGGGCTGTAAATCTAGACTACAGGTAGCTAAAGCCATCTGTTTTGAAACTCAAAAATTATCCAAATAGAGCCCCTCCCTTTAGTGTTCTACCTTGTCCCTAACACACCTGGATATACAGTGACTGATTGGATGTCCCATTTTCAAAGCCTTGGATGCCAAAAGTATTGACCTGAATCTTAGTGATGATTTACAGCGTCCAACTTATCCCAACCTGCTTCCATGTTTAACAAATATACAACACAACTTAACCTGAGGCGTTTGCCTCTAAAAGTACAACAATCTTATAGATATCACTGTACTAGTGCCAGCAGCATAGTGGCTTAGTGGTTTGCACTGTCGCCTCGCTCCTCCAGGGCTGGTTTTACCTACAGTCCAAGGACATTCGGTGTAGATTGACTTACATTTACAAATTGCCCATAGTGCATGATTGTGTGTTTGTGCTCTGTGATGGGTTGGCAGGGTGTACTCTGTGGCACAAGATCGCTGGAATGGGCTCCGGTCTCTCTGTGACTGTACACAGGATAAGTACAGGATATGGGGAATGATTGAACATAATGTGATATTAATGCTAGCATGTTGTGCACTCACTCACTCATCATCTATACATCATCTATACCGCTTAATCCTGTATTCAGTGTCACGGGTGCCTGGAGCCTATCCCAGGAGACTTGGGGCACATGGCAGGGTATACCCTGGACAGGCTACCAATCCATCGCAGGGCACACACACATACACTCATTCATTCACACTCTACGGGCAATTTGGGAATGCCAATTAGACATGTCTTTGGACTGTGGGAGGAAACCGGAGGACCCAGAGAAAACCCACCAAGCACGGGGAGAACATGCAAACTCCATGCACACAGAGACGGGGATCAAACCCGCACCCTGGCGGTGCAAGGCGACAGTGCTAACCACTACACCACCGTGCCGCCGCATGTTGTGCAATTCCTAAAATTATATTTTAATTGAAGAATCATAAATCTATCTGCCACCAACTAATTTCATGAATTTTCACCATTTACATACACCTAAATTAGCTACTTCACCCAAACATGATCACGTGATCAGTCATAGATGGGAACTGAGTGGTTTTCAACACAATGACTTGTGACCAGCCGATGAGTCTTAAATATACCCAGTTCTGTGACAGACACACACAGGTTCTTGAGTGGTGCAAGTGAGAAGTGATTCGCTACCATCTGGAGAGCACAAGTTCAAAGTAGATTGGATGTTCAATTTGTTTGTCATGCTTAATAAAGTCTGCGCTTACATCCTTGACTTGTCTCATCCCTGACATGAGGAACGACAAAAAAAAAACATTCACCTGTCCATTCTGTGTATGTGCATGAAGAGTATAACCCAATGAAATCTGCTCAAATCTCTTAAATAATATTACCCTCATAAAATAATCAATTTTAATTTGCACTTCACACAAGGTCAGATCTATTCTCATAAGTATGTACTTTTACAAGACCTTGCTTTTGATAGTTAACATTTGGTCATGCTCTTCAAGGATGTTCTCAAAAATCAATGAAACTGCAACTCTAGCAGGCATAAATAAAACTAATATTTTGTTTTTGAAATTGTTCTAGTGCTGCTGTTAAGCGAATTAAATACAAGGGATTTTTTTTTTTGTCAAAATACGGATATACTGTTAGGGGATGGTATCATTTATGTTTATAAATTGCTTTATGTTTGCACTACATAAAGTTTCTTGGAAACACACAAACGTCTATTAATTTCAAGGGGTGTTCAAGTCAAACCGGGATTTGTGATGACATTTCACCAACACCACTTGCACATTACAGGAACTCGCCTTATTCTACGCCATTTCCACATATTTAATACACATATTTATTGCATTAGCATTTCAGATGTGACGCAAGCAGTCCGATCATGGCTCCGGCATACTGAGAAAACTTTCTACTTGATGGTATACAAGCACTAGTGAAACGTTGGGATAAGTGTATTAGTGTAGCAGGGGATAATATAGAGAAATGAAGATATTTTTACTCACATAACTGTGTCCTGTTATTCTGCGCAATCAAAAGTCCTGGTTTGACTTGAACACCCCTCGTACAACCAAACCAGTTTTTCTGTAAGCGTAAAAGCATAACAATACTGTGTGTAGGAAGTGCCTTACAAATAAAGTGTGAACAAATAAAGCCAATAAGGAGGAAAAAAGGCAACCCATAACCCATTTGTTTGTTTAAATATATATATTGTGCTGCATCCTGTTTCCCCTCTAAAAAATAATACAGTACAAAAAAAAGAAACACAGCATGTATTTATCTGATAATTATCTACCCAGCAGAAGGACATGATATGTACGCTTATCATAGAGAACACTATTAGAATGTGGTGATAAACCAGGAGCAAGACTGGAATATATCAGCCTGAGCATTTACATTATCACAACACACCTGGGAATGATCCACCGCTGTTCTGAACGACTAACTATCCTTCTGACAGCAATAAAACTGGTAGGATCATAGTTAGGAAGGGTTCTTATCAGGAACTGAAAACAAAATCAGTACATCACATACACTGACAAATGATTTCAAAGCCAGGCCTAAGATGGGCCAGTTTTGCTCAGTGAAACATCTCTTCTCATTAAAGTAACCTCTTGTTTCTATGACATACAGTATATCCCTTGAACCTACTATCTGTATTTATCAGAAAGGCAGGCATTCATTTCAGACCCTAGCCCTTATCCCGGTGTAGTGCTCGGACTAATGAGTCACTCGCACCTATGAATCACCTTTTAACTAAATTCGTAATATTCACGAATGTTCTGGAGCTCGCTGAAAGCATGCTGTCCTTGGGTATTACAAACTCTTCTTAGGTAATCATACTTTGGGCACAGTTGTCATCTCTCCGCCACTTCTTTCCTCCTTTTTTTCTCTGATTCATTCTGCCACTCTCTCTATCTCTCCCCCACATCCAAGCGTTCTTTTATAGAGCACCCGCTGACTCACACTCTCCTACAGTGGCGAGAGGATATAGGAATGTGCGTCTGTGTGTCAGCGTGTGCCCGAGTGCAATCTTGGGGATATTTTAGTTTGCTCCCTGATGTCACCACCTTCTTGTCTCACTGTAACACTGTCTTATACATACGATCACAGACAATGTAAACCGATTAACCAGAACGTTGCCACCACCACCAGCGGAACTGAATAACTTTGATTATCCATTCTATACCAGTAAATATGTGACAGGATCATGGATCAACACTTGGGATCAAGCCTGTGGGGAGCAACGGCTGGCGTGTCCGGTCTGATCCCAAAGAAAAGCCAATGTAACACCAACTGCAACTGAAAAGAGGTTAATGCTGACTATGATAGAAAGGTGTTAGAACACGCAGTGCATCACAGCATGCTGTGTATGGGGCTCAGCAGGCAAAGAGCTCAAGGTTGCTGATCTGGTGTGGATGTGCTGGTCTGAGCCATAAAGGAAGCACCTTTCAACTTCCAGCACTTAAAGGATCTGCTGCTAATGTTCTGGTGCCAGATACCAAAGCACACCTTCACACCTTCATCTTGTGGAGTTGTTTTGATGGCACAAGAGGAACCTAAAACCTCGGTTGTTTTAATGTTAATGGCTTTAATGCTATGGCTGAAGTCCATGCATGCAAATCAATAGCCGTTTCAGACACACATATGAACCACACCAGTATTTTTTAGTCTTTATCATTCTGTCTGGACAGTTTGTGTATTTATAACTGTGGTTACTAGTTACATCCAGAACAGTGGAAGTTTTATAGTAAAAAAAGGGAGGTTTAGACTCTGGTTATAAATTAGTGGAAACGCAAACTATACGGTTCACAACTTCATATGCATGCCTTACACCCATCTGGAGGAGTAAAATCAACATAGTCCATGTACCCGAGTAACAAACCCTCACACTGTCAGGTTTATACATTTGTTAATTTCTAATTAATAAACATGATTATTGTTCTGAACTGAATCTCAAATGTGCTCTTTCATCCAAAAGTATTTAGTTATCAAAAAATCCAATTGGTGCATGTAAGTATACAAAATGGACTTTTTAATAATATGTGAAGACTACACTCAAAAATACACTATAATAATAATCTGTCCAATAATTCTGTTTTCTTCTAAGTATGGCTCCTGCATTTGGGGTACTTTCACTGTGTGCAAGAGCTTCTCTAGGTGAATATCAACAACGCATGCAGTTTGAAAAGTGACTAGCGTATTAACGATAGTTCAAGGAAACAGCAGTAGACCCTCATATAAGCAGCTGATTCAATCAGAAGAAACCACTTTGATGACTGGGATCATTTGCTGACCTGTCGAGCACCTGGCCAGAGAGATAACATTGTATATACATTACTGTACTAAAGTCTTGAGCCACCCCTCATTTCTTCATATTTTGCATCCACAGAGCCAGATGTTCTTGTATTTTTAATGTAGCCTAGGGGAATAGATCTATCTCCAGGCTTCATGAAGGACATTTTTGGCTCTCATTTTCAGTCCAGTCCCTGTACCTGACCAGTTTCAGATGAATATTTTGGTTGTTAAGCCACTCAGTGACCTATGAATCATTCAGATCCCATAATTTTTTTTTTTTTTAATTCAAACTTAAGCAATGAATGAGTGAGAAACAGATGCAGATGGTGACAGGCGATCAAGCCGGTGATTAGTCTAGTGGTGATGCTGAATGCTGAGTGGTTGGATCAGACTATAAGGGAAATGAGGTTGCTGCTGATGCTGCTGATGTCATGTAATGTTGGTACATAACATAAATAAACTTCTTTTTTTTTATAAATTGTATCGTTAGGAACATTTGTTCACATTTCTTTAATTAAAACTACATAATTTAATTGAATTAAATTTAATATGAGGAAATGTACGGTGGTTCAAGACTTTTTCACAGTACTCCTAAGACTTAAGACTTGAACAGATCAAGTTTCAATTCTTGTACTCAAATAATGTTAAAATCTTCAATCTTGTCCACAGAGGGCTGGTGTGGCTACCGGATTTCTTTCCAATTGTCAGTTTATTTTGTGCTTAAATCAACTATGCAATGTGCCGTCTTCTTGATTGTAATTACCAACCAACCAGCGCATCTCATCAAGATGCTGTTATGTCATCTACAACTAGATTTTGAATCTTGCCTATCCTTTGAGTTGGCAGCAGCTACAGAACTCAAGGTTTGATCCAGTCACAAAAGTGGACTGAATTTACAGCTCCTGTCCTTCCCCTCTAGACATGAGATAGATATAACCGCACACTACAATGCCCTTCGTTGCTCCACTTGCTCCTGATGTGTGTGATACACTCACACTCACCACACACACACACACTCAGCAGCAGAAATAATCAATTAGAATCTGATAAATCACTGAATGTTTTCTTGTAGGCTGAGATCATCCTGACCAGCCGCAGCCGTTGCTGATGAATGTTTCCACGATGAATATAACAAACGGCTTAGGAAAAATAACACGGGTCAATCTTTAACCCTGTTTTATGAAGTGTGACAAAACACAATAATAAAAAAAAAAAACTCACAACTCATAATACAGAAACCAAATTTCTAGGCATTCCTAGTGTTCAGTCCTGACTAAAATCTGCATCAGGAAAAGGCTCGCCAGTCTGCGTCCGGTTACGCCAGCAAGCTTATCAGACACCCTCCTGGTCTACATACAAATAAACACACACACTTCTACTGGGACACTCACCCATCCCCCACAACACATAACCCTGTACAGGAAGGGTTCAAACACACATATTTGCATTCACAAAAGCCTTAAATGTTGTGTGTGCAGAGATAACAGAAGGAAATAGCCTTCTTAGCACTGCAGTTTAAGCAAAACACAATCTGTGTTGATTGTTTACCCTGCACAGTAACGCACCATTTACAGGAATAAAACTAATAATCATATAAATACTGAGCATCCAAACTGCATCAGGGTCCTCTGCTCATGTTACTGAAACAGGGATGTTTTAGTCTCTTTCATGATGTTAAGTCAAGATCAGACTTTACCACACCAGTCAATGTTTAAAAAGTAACAAAATGCACCTTCTGCTGTATTTGTTTACTCGCAGCCACTCACACCAACATCTTAATAATGACTATATGATAAATACTTATGCAAGAGATTTAATTAAATTGCCTTTCGAACATCTGTTCGGGCCTAGTTTTAAATAGGTAGGATGGGTAATTTATTTTATCACCTCAGTTTCTCTGAGATTTTAGTCCAAATCTGTCATTTCTGTCCGTCTGTTCGTTTGTTTATGTATTTTAGCTTTTATTTTATTATTTTTTTTTTTACAAATTGCACATGTAAATCTTGTAGTATTAAAATGTAATTTACCATTTATAAAATTAATTGCCCCAGGTGCTACATATACAGTATACTCTTAGGAACACTACACTAATACTACTGGATTTCCCTTTGCTCACGAAACAGCCATCATTCTTCATGGCGTAGATTCCACAAGATGCTTTCAACATTTCTGTCTGCAATTCCTGCAGATTTTTCAGATCCATTGTCTCCGGGTTGAAGACTATTTTGCAAGAATATCCTAGAATATCAGTGATTACAGAAATATCAATACCAGCCTGCCACCAACAATCATGGCACAGTTAAATGGTCATATTGGTATTTTTAAAAAGTGAATTAATCCTGTAATAATGTGAACCCTTGATATTTTATCACAGTGTGTAACAATGCAGCATTCCGAAAAGTACCCCTTACGCAGAATGAGAACAGAACCAGTGAGGTCACCGCCCTGTTTTCCCCATGTTTCGTATTGTGTCCTTATTGTGCGAACATTGTGCATATGAGTTGTATCTAATCAATAATCAATAATTATTCCCTCTGTAGACCTAAAGCTAATCAGCTTGCCAGTCCTGTCATTCAACTTGACATCAATTAGTTGGTGTTATCTTTAGAAGCCACAAATACACACACACACACACACATTAACATCGTACCTTTGTTTGACAGCTCGATGGCGAAGCCGGAGAGCGCTAAGTGCTATGTCCAGAGTCTTGTTAGAGTGAGAGACACTGTGCTCCATACTAACACACAGGCACAAAGTAGGACAATTATGCCCTGTTTAGTTTTTTGTTTTTTTTTTGTTCCGTCCTACTGCTTCACTAATTCCAGAGTATCTGTAAGGGTGCTGTAGTGGGTGTGGGTGGGACCAAGAATCCATTACTGACATGACCATTTTACACCTAGCTGACAACTCTCTATCCCTACCGTCTATGTCTTTATAAATGCGCACACACTCATACAGGGCACAGGCTGTTAGACACCACCATGAGACCCTTTACATTGTCTGGTGCAATTTTTAGATATAAGAGAGATGCATCAATTGTGTTAAAACAAATCTACAAACAATATATAAAGCATATGTCATTACAGTATAATTCCCTCTCTCTCTCTCTCTCTCTCTCTATATATATATATATATATATATATATATATACATACTGTTTATAACTGTGGACACTTGCAGTCCCTTGGTGAAAAAAACATTTCCCACAAATACTTAATTTGGAATGAGATCTCCAGAAAGCGCTCTCTGGGATTCTCATTATAGCCTGCCTATCTTGGAGTATCTTTCCCATTCCACTCAAACATTCCTCTAAGCCCAAGTGACCTGCTGTTTCCTTGCAGGCTCCGATCTCTTCTAAGGTTACCCCTTTCAAGTGCATATCTCATCTGACTGTAGATAAGGAACAAAAGAAAATGTAGAATGTTGTACAGTACTGAAGCACAGTACTCGTTACGTGTACTTAATTTACCGAATGTTACAAACAAATACTGCTGAATCTACACCAAAAACAATCAGTGGTGGCGTTTCTGTATTCTGTATGTTACTCCAGATTTCACTTGCTGACGGATGTAAAAACATCTCCACCCATCTATTCTCCACCCCTGCCCTGCTCAGTTCAGTGCACCTGAGCTTAGCTGATGACGCACGCCCTTCACACACACCCTGCCCACCTGACAGGTAAAGCTTCCTCAGCTGGTGTCAGCTAGCTCGGAGGGTTATCATATGGCTGATGAAGGCTCCTCTGCTGGCCAAGTGTAACGTTCCAGTCATCATCCAGGCAGCTTATCTGTACCGAGGCTACAGCTGAACTACTGCTCTGACCTAAATAAGCAAACCTCCCAGGGCTGCAGTACAGGATTATGAGATATGATTGAGATCCTTTCAGCACACAATAGTACCCAGAATATTCAGTTTGAGCCTTAAGTGAACAAAAATTTGGGAGTAATAACAAACTTTTAATTAGGCATTATATCATAAAGGAATGGCCAAGTGTGCCTTTGACTGGCATGTTCATGTTTTTTAACTGCACTCTTTGGACAAGGTAACAGTATTACAACTGTTTACACTTTGTAAGTGCTACAGAGACAATGCAGTAAGAATCTTCACCTGAGGTAGAAATGGATAAAAGGGGGAAAAGAACAACAATAATCTATATAGAGATGATGCAGAAAGCAATGTGTTGAGCAAACATATCAAAAGAACCACATTAGAGAGAGGCTCTACGGACTATTGGAGGCCTGGTTAGTGCTAGCGTGTGTAAAAAAGTGTGTGGGATCAGTGTTGAGAGAGTTGCAGACAGTAAGTAGAGACATGGACCATTTGAATGTCATGAACGGCGACTGACCCCTGTTTTTCTGAATAACTCAGTACCACTAGAGACAACATGAACAACAAACATACCCTAATATAATGTACTTCTGATTGTATGTATGAAGTGGAATAAAGACCCAAGTAAGATGGTGTAGTACTGGTTTGCTCTTTGGTGGGTGTGGCTGACACAATTCTGCGCATATATGATAGTTTTGCATGTTTCTATCATCTGCCTTCTTCCAGGATGCATTTTGTTCTGCTTTCTCATTTATTGTATCATCTGACTGCTCTGTTCAGCTCTAAACAACTACCTTGCTTGCTTTTATTTCCTCTTTCATATACACTTTTTCTATGTATCGAAACTCCCTCCTCCATCTTGTGAGTCTCTCTGTCTCCCATATTGCCCATCCTGTCACCACCTGGATTTAACTAAACAATTAGTTAAGAGGCATCTCATGGATAATTACTGTAGTCATTAACATGGTTCAGCTGGCAACAAGATATTTAACCCTAAATGATAGTGAGTAGCTTCTCATTTCATAAAAAGCCATGTTAGAAGACATATCCTGTGATCGTTACTCTGAAATACATTGTTAAAATCTTGAAGGATATTGATGAACCATCGTTTTCAAAGAAATGTGGTCGGAATTTTTTTTTTTTTAAAGATCATGATCGCTTACATGTTAGGTGAAATCAAATCGTAAAAAAAAAAAAAACAATAGTAGAACTGATGTCTACGTTTAATAGAAAAAGTAAGAGCATTTCCACACACAATGCAAAGAGAACACGAGGGATTGGGACTAAACACCTATGCTGCCTTAAGTAAACCACTTATCTGTGAGGCTAATGAGAAAAAAGGCTTCAATTTGTTAGGGACCATACAGAATTGACTTTGGAGCATTGGAACAAGGTAATGTGGTCTCACTCACTCAGTTATCATCTATACTGCTTTATCCCATATACAGGATTATGGGAGGCCTGGAGGGTATCCCTAGAGACGGGGTACACCCCGTATGGATGCTAGCCATTAAGCCACCGAGCCGCCTGTCATGATGTCTGATAAGTCCATATTTACTTTGTTCTAAAGTGATGGGTGCATCAGTTTAAAAACAGGGGGATGAAATGTTGTACCCATTATGCCATGTGGGGGCAGTTTTATGATCTGTTTTGCTTCAGCTGGTCAAATCTAGGTTAAACAACATTATTTGCCCAAAAAATGAGGTCAGCTGACTAACTGAATATACTGAAAGAAAAGAATTTTCCTTCTAGGGATTTTTTTCTTTGCTGACAATTGCCAGGATTCATCGGGCTCGAATTGTGAATGAGTGGTCCAGGTAGCATGAGACAGCATTTTAACTCTTGGATTGGCCACCACAGAGTCCAGACTGTAACACCATTGAGAAAATTTGAGATGTGCTGGACTAGGCAGCTGTGTGACTCTCCAATCATCAATACAAGATCTTGGAGGGAAATGAATGCAACTCCAGACGAATATGCAATGTTGTAACATTGTTAGGTCGCATACCGATTGAACTTTGAACCAATGGAAAAAGGTCATGTAGTCTGATGAGTCCTGAATGACCTTATTCCAGAGTGATAAGTCTATCAGTGTAAGAAGGGAAGCATATGAAGCGATACACCCATTATACCTTGTGCCCACTGTACAAGAGGATGAGGCAGTGTTATGATCTGAGTTTGTTATGTGTCACTAAAATGAAGTTAGCTGATGACATGAACAGAGCACAAGGATTTTTTTTTCACACAGTAACTGGTCACGCTGGAAACTGGAATGTACTGTAGAAGACTTTTTTTTAAATAAAAAAAGGAGCAGATGAACGTTTCAAAGTTCAGTCTGGCTGGATTTTTTGGACACCTACTAAACTAGCAAAGTCTTCACATACTGTAATAGCTGTGCACTAGAACTGTCTTTAGCTCAAACCTGTAAATCCCAAACCTCTAGGACAGGCAGTTAACATTCGTGTTTCATTTTCCAAACCCATCTGTCCAAGCTAATCAGGTAATGTGCAGAAACTGGAACATTTGGGGACAATTGATATGGTCCGTATGTAGAAGGAGCCATAAAAATTGCCTTGACAATCCTGGTATGGAAGGCATTACAGTTATTCATTAACGCCAAGCCATTCAGCCTGCAATGTGTCCAGAGATCCCATAAACATAATTTTCAGATATCCTAAAACTGTTTCTAATGCCCTATAACAGTGAATAATAAAAAACACTAATGACATGAACAAAATCTGCTCTAACTGATTCATATTCTGCTAGTGCTTGCTGTGCATACAGATATTCTTCCTCTGTGGATTTATAGCTATTGATTTGCCTTTCCAACAGTGTGAATGTCACTTTGTCACCAAAAGCAGGGTCAGTTGTACCCCATGCTCAGAGGATTATATGGGGGTTAAATATCCTTCCCATGGGCACAATAGAAGTTCCTGGAGTAAGATGCCTAACATGTCCTGTTGCATTCACACCACCTGCCAGTTGTTGTGGCAGGATCAGAGGTCAGATGCTCCATTTTTCCCATATACTATACTCTAAATCCATATGTTGTTAACTCTGAACATGAGACAGTGCAGTAATCGTAATAGCTCCTGTTTGTTCATGAGCAATAAGTCCAGACAACTGGGGCTTTGGTATAGTCTTGGAAATATTTTATTAGAAGGGGACCTTGCACCTGCAGGTCCTGGGTTCGATTCCTGCGTCAGGTCTGTGTGCATGGAGTTTGCATGTTCTCCATATGCTTGGTGGGTTTTCTCCGGGTTCTCCGGTTTCCTCCCACAGTCCAAAGTCATGCAGATTAGGTCAATTGGCCAAAATGCCTGTAGTGTGTGAATATGCGTGTGACTGTTGACCGGAGGTCCTACCACGGTCGTACCAAATGGGAATAAATACAATGGTCACCATTGGCCTCCTCAGTCCCTAGTTGGACTACATTTTTCCTCAATGGATGGATGTAGAAGGGGTTTATCTATTGTTTCACCACTTACCTGAACAAAGTGGCAGTGAGCTACAAATCGTCCTCAAGATTAGAACTATCACGCCAGTTACCTGAACCTACATATTTTTACGATCTGTACTTGTATGCAATACTTTTTTTCCCAGTATTCAGATATTTCATTAAGTATTTATGCTGTTACTTGCAAACTGGGACAAGAACACTGCTACAATTAGCTTTTCACAATGCAGTTTACACCTATGTATTTTCTTCACTTTAAGTACGACATTTAATGGATTTTTACTCCATGTCATCTGGATCCTGTATGCATGACAGTACAGTATTTGCACATCCCATACACTGATGTGCCCTATGTTTACAACAAGGATTACGACCCACATGTCCATTTCATTTAAAACTATAACATATGCAAAATCTTGCTCTGGGCTCAGGTGTCACAGGGCTGGGTGATATAATATTTGTATTGTCATAAGTTTAGTAAAATACATTTTTCCTCTTGACGTATTAAATAACTGATGGGTGGATTTTTACATTTTGTCAAAACGTTTTCATTTTCTTTCGTTTTCAGTGTTCCCAGATCAGCTCTAGTCCATTTAAGCAGGAGGTAAGCCCACAAGAAGGCTCCATGGCACTATTTTGACCTGTCTCTGCGCAGGTGATAGGCCTGCTAACACATCCCCCAGGTATGTCTCCAGGAGTAGGTCCCTATAACCCTAATTCAAACAGGGTCTCTTTGTACCCTACACACTTTGTACCGTTTCAGGTTTGCGTTCGGCCCGACTTTTCCAGTCACCAATGGTGGCCCTTCTGTTGGTATTAAGCTCCTTGTAACATGACAATACACAATCTCAATCTTAGTCCTCTCTGAATTTAAAGGAGCAAATAGAGGTGGAGAGTTCAGACACCTTACAAGGATACCCCTCTTGCTGGCTCCAGCTAGAGCTGTATCACGCACTTTCAACTGGATGGCAACCCAGAGCCAGCAGACCCACTGGGTCTCCTACAGTCCCACTGGAGAGATCCCGCTGTTGGAGTGGGAAGGTCAGGGGATCACTCAACTGAGCTGGAATCTGTGGCCAGGGATAAACCAGCTCCAGATGTTTTAAAACATCTACTCTTATAAACATTATTTTATTTTAAAGTAACATGTAAATCACATATTTTTTAATGTTTCTGTTCTTTAATCATTTTTAACGGGAAAACTTAATTATGATATAAACCAATCAGCCATAAGATTAAAACCACCTAGTAAATATTGTGTGTGTTCTGCTTCTCCTGGCAAAACAGCTCTAACCCATTGAGAGGGTTTGCTGTGGTATCTGGCGTTAACACCAGATACTTTAAGTCCAGTAAGTTCTCCTCCATGAATCAAACTTGTAGTCTTACAGAACAGTAGGTCATCAAGACGTACTGTCATTCATCACTTGCCCATATTTCTTTCTTCTCGCCAACACTTCAACTATCATTGGTTTTGATGTTATGGAGAGATTAAGTATCATGAAATAAAGTTTTACTCCTTTCTCCCACCACAGCTTGCATGCTAAGAATTCTGAAAAAGTTGCATTATTTTCTAGCCATGACTCAGCAGTTTAGGATTTCACACTTGAATAGTGATGACATGCTTACAGGATATAGCTACAGAACTTATCTTGTGTTAAATTAATGCAAGATCAACACATAGTGCAGCACCAGAGTAAATGGGATGGGGGAAGAAGAGGCTTGTCAGTAAATATTCAAAACAGTATTTACTATTAGATTTAACCAGGTTCTTAACTGTGGTTAGTGATGTTGTTTCAAAAAGTCTTTCAAGTGCCCTTTAAACATTTACATTCTGTGTCATATATTAAGCCAGTAAATAATGTCGTAAAGATGATGCCATGCATTTTAAACAACAGAGATCGTCCTTGAGCAGGGGTAAATACCTGGGAACCTATCGCTAAACATTTTCCTAGCTGATGTTGAAACCGGATCGATAGGCATCTTTTGACCTAGTATATATTTTGTACTGTAAGTGCTGCATTTTATTTATGGTATGTAGATGATTATGTGAATAATGCTGCCAATGTGTCCATATGCATTTTGATTCAAATATAACCAGAGCCTAACACCACCTGAAAGGATGTGCCAACATGGCAGCACGTGTCGCCCCAGCCAGATTACACAAGCTACTGCACTGAGCACGCTTGCTCGAGGGTCCTAGCACAAATAAAGATTTTTATGTACAGTATATTTTTACCTTCAGGGCACAGTACTGTCTATATCTCCCAATTTATGCATGCCTATTTTTGTAAACGGGAGTGTGCTATCCGCATACTTGCTGCTGTACTGCAGGTGCCCTTCAAATTTTTGGCACAGCAACAGTTAGGTTTGAATCTATCTATCCGTTTCTTTTTCTATCCCTATATCTATTTGTCACTCTGATGGTATGGATGCCGGTCTTCTGCCTGCTGCTGTGCTGCTGCGTTCACAGTGTCTTGGCACCGAGTTCTGAGTCACTAAGCATGGATGGCTTCACCTGGTATCGACGACGTCACGGCTACTTAAATAGAACTGACACCGGGCTACAGTATTGCGCGCATCAGGGTGGCCCCTCTTCACGCTGTGATCAAGTACAACGTTCATGTACCAGCATTACCAAGATGCAGGCCTTCATAATTAAATATACAGTACACCATGTACAAAGTGCAAGAACCTCCAGAGAGAAAAAAAAAAAAAAGATTCAGAAAGAATGAAGTATAAGAGCTGAAGAATGATATTAGGTGAGTAGTGACATTTGCATGTTATTTCAAAAGGTCATCAAAAATAATTTGTATTTGGGTACATTATTTTGTCTTCGATTTGAATATGGCATAACAAATTAGCATAGTTTGTCATGGAGTCCTGCATTTGTTTGTGTGCTGAGCAGGTTTAAGTGACAAGCGCAAATACTGAACTCAGTGTTAATGTTTATTTTTATCTGATATGATCTTATATTTTACTAAACAGACTGTAACTGGCTCCTAAACTGTTGCTTGGCTTGAATCCTAAAATCTTATTCTTGTAGTCAGGTTACATAATATTCAACGTTCTACAAATAATGCTTTATTGGTGGCTATTCACTGATGTTTTTTTTGTTTTTTTTGCGCTAATATTGTGCAATGATGTAAACTGCTGTCTAACATGGCTGAGTTCCAAATATGCATCAAATGTTTTGCCCTGGTTAAGATGTCCTACATCGGGCTCGACGTGATAAAATGCACATTTATGTTGAGCGACACTGGTTTAGAGACAGGTACATCATGCTGAACAGTCTGATAACAGATCAGTAGATAAATATAGACTTAGAATTGTATCTGTTGTTCTTAAGACAGACAGCATGATGCGCCTTTTGCTTGTGATGTGTGTCGAGATGTTGAGATACGGAGGCGAACATCCGACTGCCTGGCCGTGATCGTGTTGTGATGTGAAAGCATGTTCCGATCATGTTTCCCGGTGCTCCGTATGATCTTACTTCATGTCTGGTCTTTGTGAGCATCAAGGCCGATATTGTAGGACATGCAGTGCCAAAGCTCCCTATTTTTGTACATGTGTGTATATGGAACAAAAACACACTGTTGTGCATCCCTGTATGCATCCATTCTTCATCTGACCAACAAACGAAGCCAAATCCAGACAAAAAAGACAACAGACAGCTTAGACAGACTGTACATGCACAGAGCAAGAGGTAGAAAGAAAATGAAAGAAAGATGGAGATCGTATGGTGAGAAGAGCCGACAG